>CM055199.1:12585766-13185766 GCA_029224185.1 Karalla daura
AGATGTTATTCCAGATCGATCGATCGACAGAAATTGATTATTAGTCAATCGTTTAAGGGATCAATGCGAGCGATTGTCGGGCTGCTGGCAGACGTGGGACCTGATATTCATAGTTGTGATTTCATTATTGTTTAATCGCCGGAAAATAAGAGGGAGGAGGTTGTGTGGCGCCACCAGGTTTCCACAGTGCATACGAATGATAGAAACACAGACGTTAGCTCTGGGCTTTACCCTTCACTGTTGGATGTTTTATGAGAAGGACCGGGATCCTCTAGATGTCACTTCATCCTAGACACAGAGTCGTGTTTTCAGGCACAAGTGACTATAATCACAGGTTTCAGCCTCGTAGCTGTGCATCTTAGGAGCTCTGCGCCCTCATTGGTTTGAAAACCAATCTAACCACGTCCAGTCCCGTGCTCCGGTCGAGGGGGTTAACATATTTGGTCCCGATCATGTACGAGGCGGAGGGTGGGGGGGTGGGGTGGCGGACTCACTCGGGGCCCCTCGGAGAGTTTATTCCTGGACACCCAGATCCCGTTTTCAGCTCGAGATTAAAAAAAAAACAGAAAAAAAAAGTGTCACTGGTCCGCTGAGCAGGTTCCTGCGCTGCCCCTGACATCTGGTGCCCTGTCTGTGCCAGGATGCCCCCGCCGCACTCAGGAGTGCCTTTCTGGCGCTGCACCTGAATCTTCTGTTCATTACGCACGCACACACACACACGCACACACACACGCACACACACACACTCACAAATGTGCTGTAAATACAAACTATTGCGACGCCGTTGAGCACGTGTCCACGCACCGATGCACGTAATACGATAAAACCCGAGCAACTGAAGCAACCACACACGCAGACTGCAGATTTGCACACACGTGTGCGTCAGATCCCACTTAAAACTGCTACACACGCATCACACACGCACACACACACACACACACAGGCAGACAGACACACACCTAGCTCTCACACCAGTGGAGGAACATATGTCACCCCCAAGTCCTCTGAGAATCAGTGTAATTAATCAGGCCCTGAGATGCAGGCTGCGTTCAACACACACACACACACACACACACACACACACACACACACACACACACACACACACACACACACACACACGCACACACACACGCACACACGCTCACCCGGTGCAACAAACAGAGCACAACACAGAAGAGGTCGACACCTGAAACTGTAGCGTTCAGCCGGTGTGTTCATTGCCCGGTCGCTGGGTTTGCCGACATTTGCGTGTGTAGAAATCTACCTATCTCCACCTTTGTGGTTAGGAAGCTGCTCATCCCCCTCTCCATCTATTCTCTCTCTGCCTGCGCGTTAAGCTGGCCTGACCCTGCCTCCGTCCACCACCAAACAACTCCACGGCCAGAGCCGGGCCCTTCTCGGACACTTCAGACCCCCCCCCCCTCCCCTTTTTTCTTTCCTACTAATCGCTCACCGAGTGAATATGTAGCCAGGCAATTCAGTCTTAATTAGAGAGCGACTCTTATCCCGAGTACTGAAACATTAAGATGACGCTCTCTTCTCATTCAGGATTACTTTAATTGGCACAATTATTGTAATTTGGTTGCAATTATGTGCCGGGGATGAAAGTGCTGTTCCAAAGCTCGTGCGGGTGATTCCCTTTATGTGGAATCCTTTTAATAAGCTCTTAAAGATCCCGCCGCAAAGAAAGGCAAGATCCTATTCTCTCCTCATGATGAATGCCTCTGAACTTTCCCTGCCCTCAGATGCCAAGTCTTCAGTCTCTGCCACGCTGCCCGTTGTGATCGCGCATAGTGACGACGTCTGCCATCTAAATGTGTAGCCAGCGCGCACAGAACCCTCCTCCTCCTCCTCCTCCTCCTCCTCCTCCTCCTCGGAGGGAGCTTATTGTCTTCACGCTGAATCCCTTCAGGAGGCATTTTAGTGAAAGACTGCGTAAAACCGGTAATGCCGATGCTCATTGCGCCGCCTTTTTGCTGGGAGGCCCGAAGTCACGCGCACGTGCGTGTGTGTGTGTGTGTGTGAGTTAGTAAACGCTGGTGTGAAGCCACCTATGTCTCAATAGAGTCCTGGCTCCGTTGCTGGTAGCACGGCCGCATCGATTCTGCACGCCGGTGTGCTGACAGAGCACGGGACTGACCGGCAGATAAAGACAGAGGGAAAAAAAGGAAGAGAAAGAAAAGGAAGTGTGCTAGGTGTGAGATAAAGGGGGAAGAGGGGGGGTGTGGGGGGGGGGGGGGGGGTTGTTGGTGGTAGATAAGACGGGGCATTAAGAGACGGAGCGAGAGAGAATAAAGGGCCGGGAGTGAGGAGGTGAGACGAGGCGGCGCAGCCAGGAGCGTGCGAGGACGGGTGCAGGATCAGAGCGGACGCCGGCAGAGCTGCCGCCCGCTGCGTCGGCTGGGTTCAAAGCCCCGGGTGATGCTTCTGCTCCAAGTGAGATTGTCCAGGTGGTGGACACACACACACACACACACACACACGCACATGGTGTGTTTCCACTAACCCTTGCAAATGTGGGAAGCTTCATATCGCAATGAAAGAACAAAAAGCTAATGGAAACGTCCACATTTCAGAAAACCTTTCAAACGTTTTTGCTTGGATGTGTTGCATGATGCGCATATAACGTTATTTTTGCATTTACCCAACGTGGGACATGAAGTAGGGATCACATGACCAGTGTGCTTCAAATGAGATACACAAGATGCAAATGTACCATATGCAAAACACCCTACAATGGAAACGCCTGTAAATACTTGATTGGTTTTGTGTTGTGTGGAAAGCTGTAATGGAAAAATACAGACTCGCGCACATTCTTCGCGTTAACACAGCCAAACAAGTGAGTGTGTGCGTGTGTGCGCTTGTGTGCATGCGTGCGTGTGTGTGTGTGTGTGTGTGGAGGCCTGGCCTGCTTTGTCCTCCCTCCGTCCCTCAGGTGTTGTGCTGTCTGTGGTGACTCAGTGGTGAATCAGGCCCGGCCAGCTCGGCCACCACTGCACCCCCCGCCGAGCCGCTCCAACCGTACCGAGCGAGCTAAAAGCGAGTGGCCGCGTCAGGCGGCGGCGGAGGAGAGCGGGCGGCGGCGGAGGAGAGCGGGCGGTAGCCCCGGACGTGCGTCCGCACGCCGAGGCCTCGATGTGAGCACGGAAAGAACGCGGCGCAGCATTCTTTGTTCGAAAATCCCTAAAGCCCCTTTCATTTCTGCCCGTAAGCCGAGGTCGAAGGATTAGTCTAATTGGTCTGAAACAAGAGAGCAGCTCTGTTTCCCCCCCCCCCCTTTTTCTTTTTCTTCCTTTTCTTTTCGGGTCCAGCGTGTTAAGAATCACTTCCAGTGCAGCAAGACCCGTACCACCCCCGGGCTGCACCTCCTGCCCCGGCCTCCGCTCCTTGGTCCGCCTGCGCTTTTTAAATGTGACGTGGGGGTGGGAGGAAAGGAGGGCGCGGGACCCAGACGCGATCCCGCTGTTTGAGCTGGGGCGAGGAGCCGCGTGGCTCCCCCTCTGTGTCTGCGCTGTCTCTCCGCCGGGCCCCCGGAGCGAGCCGCCGCCGCCGCCGCCCCAAGCTGTAAAGTAAAGTCAAAATAGCAGCGCGGGATCGCGCCAGGCTCCGGCGCTGACCTTTAAGTGGACGCTGAGACCTGCCACTCGCCAGCCACGGGCACGCCTGATAGTTACACGCACACACACACACACACACACACCCAGCTTAACACACACTAACATCCTGGCCCTTCAGAAGTCAATGGAGGGGCCTGCTTCTGTTAGGGCGTGTGCACACGTGTGTGTGGAAACCACTCGAAAATGGCCACTAGCAGCCGGGCCTGGCCTGATCACTCACTGGCCAGGATCTCTCACTAGCCTGAGTGATCCTGATCCAGGCCAGGCCGGGCCAGGCCAGGCGGGGGCAGGCCAGGCCGGGCCGGGCCAGTCTACGGAGCAGGATCACTTTTTCCCTCCATCCTCCATCCTGCTGTTCGGCACGGGCCGCCGTATAGAACCGCGATACGCTCGTCTGATTTCTCTAGCGGGGGTTTCAAACAAAGCGCCTCCAGTTCTCACACGAGTTCTTTAATGACCGCGAGAGGCTTTTCCTCGCTGCCCCTGCCTGAAATTGGAGTCGAGAAGCTTTTTGCGGAAGTCTTTTTTTTTTTACGACATCACACGCTCCCTTCGTCTCGCTCCTCCTCTGTGGCGGTGGCGTGCTAATCGGCGCTCTCGTGTCCCTCTCTGGTCCTGCTGGCTCGGCGCGTCCCGCCCGGTGGAGCTAACCGGAGGATCGCCCGCTCCGGCCGACGCTCCCCAGCCCTCCTGGTCACATTC
Organism: Karalla daura; assembly: GCA_029224185.1. NCBI lineage: Eukaryota > Metazoa > Chordata > Actinopteri > Chaetodontiformes > Leiognathidae > Karalla > Karalla daura. The sequence goes on from CM055199.1 coordinate 12,590,089, forward strand.
ATCACCCTCTCCACCGTGCCTCGCAGACTTTATTCCAGACGTACTATCTGAGAGGAGCACAGTTGTCTCTGCTTAAGCGCTCCCAGCCCGCTTCATTCAGCATCGTGAGACCTATCACCGGGCCATTACAGCCATCAAACAACCACAAGCACCGATACGAACTCCATGGCGTAATTATTGTCACGTCCAGCGACCTCTGCCGCGGCCTTAGGATGCTGCAAACTCCCCTCCGGAGCATAAATTACCCAGCTGAGGTTTAGCGTTTCACTGTTTGTCAGAGACGAAGCCCTGGCTCCTCTGAGCGTGAGGGTTCAGTTAAGGTTTTTGGGGTCTGGAACGAGGAGGCTCCGGTTCGGCGCTACACATGAGTTTAATCAACATTTCAGGGAACCACTGGAAGTCCCGAGCCCGTCTCGGAAAAAGCGGGGCCGTTTTGCTCCCGAGCGGCTCGCTCTTTATCAGCCTGGTGTGTTTCCCATTAGCCTGCTCGTCTCTGTGGTCTGCCTCGGGATGCGCAGGTCCAGCTCGGCACAACAGAGCTTCAGCGATTTAGAGCTAAACTTTGCCACGGACGTACGTATGGAAAGCAGGCGCCGCCGCAAGTCGTCCGGCTGGCGGTGCCAAGACGAGGCCGGCCGGAGCCCGGAGAGGAGGGCAGAGGCACGCGCTGCCCGCAACACACGGAGCGTTCGACTCGAATCAAGGGAGCGACGTCTGGATTCCGAGGAGACAAAGAACACGGCGTCATCTAAAGTGAAAACATGTTTTCCGCCCCCCCCCCGTCCGTCCCCCCCCCGTGCCTTTGGGACGGGGGGGGGCTCTGGCAGCCTGCGCTGCAACAATAACCTCTCTCAGCGGCGATACTGCGAGTCCACGCGCCAGCCCGCCTCTCCGTCCCGCCGTCCCGCTGCTTCCCCAGAGTGGGCCCCGCCGGCCCCGTCCTCACGCTCTGGCAGGGGCCGCGCCAGCGACTCCGGCCTGGAGAGGAATGTGTCGGACCCCGGGCCCGGTCAACTTCCTCACCCACACGGTCTGCCACTGAAACTCTCCAGCTCCTCCAACACAACGCACACAGGCGTTTGTCTGTTCAGCAGACATCTCTCCCTCTCTCTCTCTCTCTCTCTCTCTCTGTCTGCCTCTCTCTCTCTCTCTCTCTGGGCCCCTTCATGGAAATGTGTGGCGGCGCGGCCGTCCCTTTGTGGCGTGCGCGCGCATGTCGTCTGTGAGCACAGAGGGCAGCTGTGAAGCAAAGTCAAGTGGCACATTCATGCTCTCTGTGCCCAAACAGCGGCCGGGTGCGAGGGATAGAGGGATGAATTCTGCCCGCTCCCGTTCAGCTGCAGCGAGTGGGAGGTTGCGAGGAGAAGAAAGGCTACGCTCCAGTCAGCTTGGGGACCTATTAGCATTTGGATAAGCTCAGAAAGCTCCCAGTGGCCGTGCCACACAGAGAGTGGTGGGGCCTTAGCGCCTGTACGGCCGCGGCCATAAGCCGGGCCCTGTCAATGGAGCCATTGTGCTGGGACGGCTGCCGGGATGCCTGGCGGCCTTTATCTCGCTCTTGCTCGGCCCGCTTGAAAGTTGCACGCCGGCTTCCTTGGCACTCCAGCCCCAGCGTCCATCTTGTCATTTGGCAAGCGATTGCCGATAAGAAGGGCTTTGTTCGTTTGGTCCGTCTCGTCTGTTCGCTGCGAGGATGACTAAGTCCAGAGTGATTTGTGTCAGCTACTTAACGCCAAGGCCAACTACTCATCATTAGTTAACTTCAAGGAGGTCACTTGAAGTGGTTAAACCTCATCTTCTAACTGCTGATGTCACCGACTGGGCGCTGTTTGTTCCATGATACTTGGCTGCGTAATGGCCTATCAGCTAATTTCATCAGTATTTCCTCCTCAGTCCTCCCTCCCTCCTTGACCTCTGATCTTTACCAGGGAGCATACAAGGCCTACGAGGAGTCAGCTGGGAACTGGGATCAGACCCTCCCCCCACCCCCGCCGATTTTTTTTTTTCTCCTTCCCCATCTGTCTGGGTGTAGCTCGGCGACGGATGTCCTTCATTTGCTCCTCTCACCTCGCTCCCTCCGGTTGTCTCTGGGAGATGCAGGTGTCTGCGCCACTGTGTGTTTGCAGTGAGGGACAACGGGCCGGAGCGATACGCGCCGCTCTGGCCAGCTCCGGGGACGCGCCGTTGTCAGCCGACGTCTGTACGTAGCACCTGTCTTGCTTTTTCAGGAAGCTGAGACAATAAAAGAAGGTGCACAGGCTCCTGAACTGCCTCGCTGGTAATTATCAGCAATCATCTCAGAAACGATGACATTGTTTTGGCTGAACAGACTCTGTGTACACAACATCGCCATGTTCCTATAATAAGACTCCCGAGATTCCTTAGAAAGTCTTTCGAGGGTGCTCTCTATGCAGCAATAGGAAGCGCCTCGTGTGTGTTATTGTGTGTGTGTGTGTGTGTGAGAGTGTGTGTGTGTGTGTGAGTCACTGGCTCCTGTCGGTCTGTGTCTGCAGACCCACAAGTAAACAGCAGTAAGCCAGCTGGAAATGGGGAAAAGCACAAGCTTCTCTCAGTCTGCGTACGGGTTAATACAGTTCATGGGAAAAAGAACCAAACACCCACACGTACTGTACATGTGCTCGCACATGCGCAACACACACACACGCACACACACCACACACACACCAAACACTTCATCTGCGCCTTTGAATTTCCCTGTCATCCGTGTCCAGGTGTACGCGGTGGACATTACACAGTTGTTTTCAAGTCGGTGGTGTTGGAATTGGGACTGGTGCCACTCACTGTTGCTGTTTATATACGTGCGTGCGTGTGTGTGTGTGTGTGTGTGTGTGTCTGTGTCTGTCTGCAGGTAACATCTGTGCCTTCAGAGGTCCCACTCATCCTCTGCAGCGGAGGTCACATGAGAAGGGGTTGGTCTGTGTGCCAACACGGAGCTTCCTTGACCTTTTAGGTCTTGTTAAAGGTTCTAATAGAGGGAACACTGAGAGGGCTTTGTCCACCGGAGCCCAGCTGTGCCTCTGTGTGTCCTCTCTGCTCGCAGCCTATTCTCTAACCCATTAGTCTGCATGTGTCTGTTCTGGCAGCCAGGGTGGAGACAGTGGGCCTGGGGTGACCCACCTGGGCCAGGCTGCCGAGCAGTGGAGGATCAAAAAAAGCACACACACACACACACACACACACCGGGCAGACAGAGTGTGAAGGGAGGGAGGGAGGGAGTGCAGACACAGAAATGTAGATTCAGTCACAAGGATTTCCTATCACACTGCTTCAGTGTTTAGAAATGTGTTGGTAATCTGATCAGCACTTGGCACAGGAGTGAAATTCAGCTTTCTAGTGACATGTATAAACGCAAAATATCTACAGCGTGGAAGTGCCTCCGTAGGACACTCACATCCCCGCATTTCTTGCCAGACTTCAGAGACTCCCTGTAACCACAAGGTCACAGGTTTGAGCCCTAGAACAGCAGATGTGTCCATCACCAGCCATCTGTCCTGTCAAAACGTCCTTGAGCAGAGGAGCGGACCCCTACCTGTCCGCTCACTGGAAGCAGCCTGGGCCCGGGATACGCGCAGAAAGGCCAAAGCTGAAGTGATGTAACGCGTAGTGTGGTGGTCTTGTTTTCCCTCCACCCATGACCGAGGCATGAGAGCCACGCTGGATTGGGCTGACGGTGGTCATTTCAGCCAGTTGGTTAACTGGATTATGTTATCTGATGGTTTGGATTATTAGCTAACAGGGTGCTTTGTTGAACCCCCGCCAGATGCTGACCTCACCCTGACTTAGCTAGCGTGCTGCGGCGACGGTACCAATCATCCAATCAAGTTGCAGAAAGGCCAGCTTGTGTTTGTTCTCAAAAACAGATCAGGCCAAGGGAAAAACCCAGCTCATTAAGGGCCGAGGCCTCGGCGAGGCATACCAGCGCACACAGACGGGCCGATGTACGGGGAGGAGGGCGGGCCGGGGTCTAAACTGGGAGGAGGGCTCTGCCGAGAGGATGATGAAGGGTCCGGATGAGAAATGGAGCCAGAGATGAGAAAAAATGTCTGCTCCCTGCTGGAGACTGCTCATTCATCTGATAAGCGCGGCACATCGTGGTGATGAATGCCCGGTGTCAGGAGTCGGTCCGACTTTCATATTTTCCCGTCTGAATGATGAGATTAACGAGATGCGGCGATCGCTCCGCTTTGTTGACGTGAGCTGTTCTTGTAGCGACGTTTCAGCGCCCTCGATAGGGCCGACAGGACTCCTTTAGCCCCCAGTCTGGTAACAGTTCAGTGCTCGAGCTGCGAGAGACGCTGTTGACACTTCTGGACTTCCTGTTTAAGCTGAGTCGCCGCCTCGGAGGCCACCCCCCCCCCCTCCCCCCAGCGTCTCACGCTCTCCACATAATATCATCCTCTGCAGCGTATACAGGAAAAGCTATATCATGCGGTAATGGAGCGGTGTCCAAACAGGGTGCGTGCTGGAGGTCTGCAGCGACAAACAGCGTGTGGACTGCGGTAGCAGCGTCGTGACGCGCTTCCGTCCGCCGCTCGCTAAATTACCCAGATTGTCATCTTCTCAGGTTTCCTCCTCTGCTGAGAAAAGATAACATCCCTCCCTCTATCTGTCCTCAAACACCCCCCCCCTCTTCGCTATCTTGCCTTCTCTAAATCCAGTTATCTCGCTGCTCTCATGATGATGATGACCGTTGCGTATCTCTTCAATCTTAACTGCGCTGCTCGCTATTTCCTCTGTTCTTTTTTTTTTTAGAACGTGATGGTTTGGTTTGTGTTGTTTTTATTCCACGAAACAGAAGTCAGAGTTGAGAGCCTGACTGACGCATCACGCGCTGATAAAACTTCACCTACCACTTCGTGGTTCTGACAGTATGGCTCCAAGCTACGAGTACTCGCAATTCGCATTTCAACACGTTCTCCCCTTCATTTTCTTTGTCCTCCAAAGAATATCCAAGAACATCCCCACCACCAAGGACGTGGAGCCGCTGCTGGAGATCGATGGCGACATCCGCAGCTTCGAGGTCTTCCTCTCCTCCAGGACGCCCGTCCTCACCGCCCGAGACGTGGAGATGTTCCTGCCCTGCACCGTCAACCTGGACCCCAAGCTCAGGGAGATCATAGCAGGTTCATGAGCTCTCAGTGTTTCCACAGATGGGTGAACAAAGCAAAGGGAACGGCTGAAAAGCAGCATGAAATGTCTTAGTAAGGTGCGGGGCCGGACTCGCTGCACCTTGGCACAGATTCGGCCAGACTCTGTGGCTCGGCTGCGGGGATTAACATTCTTCCAAACGATATTCCCTCATTTGGTGCTTTGATGGTGGGGCTGCCGGGTGCTTAGTTTCATTGGGCGAAGATTGTTCTTTTTGTTTTTTTGTCTTTCAATCATCTCAACTGTTGTCTTTTTGGCAACAAGATGTGGTTGGAAACCTCATCACTTCATGCGAGTTGCCCATGGCAGATGACACACGGGTAGAAATGCAAGAGCAAAATAATCATCTGAGCACAACTGGCCTGCAGGACACATTAGCCAAGTGGAGTATGCTTGAATTCGCTTGCAAGCTCGTTCGGTTCGTCACCACAATGACCGGTGCGGTCTAACCCGAAAACATTTGGACATTCAGCATGATCCTGTTGTCATGTGTGTCTGTTGTCTCCTGGCTTCGGCGTGAGGCTACACTAAACAATCAAGATCAGAGCGATCAGAGTTAACACAGAGAGATGGCTGAAACAAACACAGCGACAATGTAATATACACAGATTACTGCGGGTTCGAAGGAATCCTGTAAACTTTATCTGTCTTTCCCAATCACATTGATAGAAACGGCTCTGGAAATTCATCTTTGCCTGGTTATAGCCTAAAAGCTTCATTTGAATGCAGAGCGTGCATATATGTGTGTTTATCTGCGCGTGTGTGTGTGAGGGACAAAGAGGTCAATTGTACTGTACAAGTACATGAAAGGGTTCGGCACACAATGGCATGGACATGGACAAACATGGAATTGTCCTCCATGAGACGTGTTGAATCTGTTGCCAGCTCATTTTGGCACTGACATTACTCATAACATTGGAGCAGGGTCTGGTCTAAAAACAAAAACAACACCCACTGCAGGGGCTCCCAGAAACCCACGACTCACGTCTCATTTCCAAACGTGGATCAGGTGAGGTGTGGCCGCTCTCCTCTACTGCTGCAGCAGCAGCACGAGGGACCATATTTGTGCTGGCCGTCAGCAGGCAGTCACCAGGCCACCACCAGGCCGACACCATACCGTCACCAGGCCACCATCAGGCTGCCATCAGGTCTCCATAAGGCCGTCACCAGGCTGTCACCAGGACATCACCAAACCGTCTCCAGGCCTTCACCAGGCTGTAACCAGGCCGTCACCAGGCCTTCACCAGGCCGTCACCAGGCCTTCACCAGGCCGTCACCAGGCTGTAACCAGGCCGTCACCAGGCTGTAACCAGGCCGTCACCAGGCTGTATCCAGGCCGTCACCAGGCTGTAACCAGGCCTTCACCAGGCCGTCACCAGGCTGTAACTAGGCCGTCACCAGGCTGTAACCAGGCTGTAACCAGGCCATCACCAGGCTGTAACCAGGCCGTCACCAGGCCGTCACCAGGCTGTAACCAGGCCATCACCAGGCTGTAACCAGGCCTTCACCAGGCTGTAACCAGGCCTTCACCAGGCTGTAACCAGGCCTTCACCAGGCCGTCACCAGGCTGTAACTAGGCCGTCACCAGGCTGTAACCAGGCTGTAACCAGGCCATCACCAGGCTGTAACCAGGCCTTCACCAGGCTGTAACCAGGCCTTCACCAGGCTGTAACTAGGCCGTCACCAGGCTGTAACCAGGCTGTAACCAGGCCATCACCAGGCTGTAACCAGGCCTTCACCAGGCTGTAACCAGGCCTTCACCAGGCCGTCACCAGGCTGTAACCAGGCTGTAACCAGGCCATCACCAGGCTTTAACCAGGCCTTCACCAGGCTGTAACTAGGCCTTCACCAGGCTGTAACCAGGCCATCACCAGGCTGTAACCAGGCCATCACCATGCTATAACCAGGCTGTCACCAGCCCTTCACCAGGCCTTCACCAGGCCTTCACCAGGCTGTAACCAGGCTGTAACCAGGCCGGAACCAGACCTTCACCAGGCTGTAACCAGGCCTTCACCAGGCTGTAACCAGGCTGTAACCAGGCGTCACCAGGCTGTAACCAGGCCTTCACCAGGCTGTAACCAGGCCGTAACCAGGCCTTCACCAGGCTGTAACCAGGCCGTAACCAGGCCGTAACCAGGCTGTAACCAGGCCGTAACCAGGCCGTAACCAGGCTGCCTCTGCAGCATGGCACCAAAATTTGTTGCATAAAGCTGCGGTGACGTAACGGCGCATCGGTATTAAAAGTGAAAGCCAGGCCGACGCTCACTGTGCGTCAGCGTCCGCTCGGCCAGCACGGGAGTGTCAATGACGTGCTGCGTGTGAAGCTGCTGCATCTCACACACACACACACACACACACACACACACATAATCTGTTCCATTGGGCCCAGGTTGAGTCATGAAGGGCGCAGCTGAACCCAGCTCCAGTCTGTAAGTGCGGGGCCGCTCTCCTGTTGTGTGTGTGTGTGTGTGTGTGTCCACACACACTCAGAAGTGTGTGGGTGTTTTCACCTCCACACGTGCCCCCCCCCCCCCCCCCCCCATCCCGGGAGCGGAAGGTGACCAACGCTCCTAGCCCAGTCATCCCGCTGCCTGCTCGGCCAGTGGCTCCTCGGCGGCCAGTGGGCAGTGCTGTCCGCGATGCCCGCCCAGCAGCCTGACTCACATCATAAGGCCCCCATTGTGTTCGCAGGCTGGATTGGGTCTCACTCAGCGTGTCATTCAGCAGCCACTTGTATAACCAGGAGACATTCTGGTGCCTGCTTCTGTTTCTGGTGCTCACTTTCTTGCCAGCCACACAGAGCCACTCTGTTCTGTCTCCGGGCTTATTTAACGTTTTCATTCGAGACGTTTTTTTTGTTTTTTTTTCTCGTGCTGAAGCCTGCCCGACTCGACTCGTCTCGATCGATTCAAGTCGGGGAAAACAAAAACAAAAACAAAAGTAAAGTGTGGCCAAAGAAACACTTGTGCATCTAGTGTACTCAGGCTCAAGTGGTTTGTGCTCCTGTTGGCCCCCACGTGCCAGAGCGGTCACGTGGCTGGCGCATCATTGGGAAAAGAATATCAGGACTGGCAATCAGAGCTGAAGATCGCTGCGATCCTAACATCTGCAGCGCATCTCCGTAGCATTTCGCCGCTTCGTAGTTTGGCCCGTTTCGAGAACGCGTCGAGGAACGCTGCTCTGGTCGCACCTCGCAGCTTCGTACGTTCTTCCGCCACTGTCCGCGCTCTCCCTCGAGACGGCAGAATAAAAGCAAAGTCATTTCTGCGCGGGCGGATCTGAAGAGCCTTTCTAGTCTTAGCCAAGACGTGATGGCCGGCGTCACAGATAAACACTCCGTGCTCTCTCTCTCTCTCTCTCTCTCTCTCTCTCTCTCTCTCTCTCTCCCTCTCCCTCTCTCTCTCTCTCAGATGTCCGTGCGGCCAGGGAGCAGATGCACATCGGGGGGGTGACCTATCCCACGCTGCCCCTGCAGGACGCCGTGTCCCGGCCGCAGTCAGGTTACAACCAGCACTCTGCCGCCTGCACGCCCACCGGCTCCTTCAGCGGACACATGCCGCCCCAGCCCCACAGCTCCTACTTCAGCGGCATGACGGGCCCGCAGCACCCCTTCTACAACCGGGTGAGACGCCCGGGGTCCCATCGGCTGTCCCCGCTCAGCCGGAGGAGCTCCTCCCACGCCCAAGTCAAGTCGCTGAAGTACAACCTCGACTTGGGTGTCTCATTTCCACAACATCGCATCATTTTCCCAAGATCTCCTTCCTATCTCATGTGAAGCCAGCTGGTCACATGACGCCCGGTGATTAGTAAATGTGGAAAAAAATGAATGTGCAATATCGTTTTTGACTTTTTTTTCATATCTGGGCGGCTTATGGAAACAACACCTTGTGTCTCAGTCCTCTATCAGAGTTCCATTCCCACAAAGGGACAGGCTCTACTGTCAGAGACTACTCTCTGACCTCCGAATCAGTAGAAACACATAGAAACGTAGTGGTGTGGCTCCGGCGGCACGCTCTTTTATCTTTGTCGCCTTTTTCCGACAGTTGCCCCGGGAGACAATGGTGAAGTTCACAGGTCCACTCGACCATGGTTTTTGAATAACGCACACCTCATTTTACTAAGAAAGAATAAGCAAATCACACCTTTACCCTGCAGCAGTATTGTGTTTGTGTGCGTGGCCTCCCTCATTTGATTTCCCTTTTATTTTTACCCCCTCTCTCCCCTCCTCTCCCTCTTCCCTGCATCCTCCTTTTTTCCCCCCCCACCCTCCCAGCCTTATTTCCCCCATCATGTGTATCACCTGCCACGGCATTACTCCCACCATGCCCCCCCATCCTCGCGTCCTCTCTCCATTAAACTCCCGGGCCAGCATAAGGACGCCACCACTGGACTTGTAAGTAAAGAGGCATCAGGTCACCGCAGATCATGCCGTGTTATTCCGTCTCATTGTTCCACAGGCAAAACCACGAACCTTAACGAATCCACGGTTCCACTGTCACCGTCACACTTCTATCCTTTCTCATCTGTCCATACTTCACTTACGTGTCCAACTCCTGCAGGGACTTACCACAGACTGACCCGCTTTTCTTGTTTTTTAACACCTCCTCTCTCTCTCTCTCTCTCCCTTCAATGTGATTCCTTACTTTAAACTGTACCTGCGGCATGGCCGTCCCCGAGCCCAGCATCTGTCCAGCTGCTGTGCTTCAGCCCTTCTCCCTCCCTCTCTCTCTCTCTCTCTCCCTCTCTCTCTCTCCCTCTCTCTCCCTCTCCCTACACGCGTCCCCACGTCCCCCGTCGTGTGTCAGGATGTTATTGCGGAGGACACCAGAGAAGGCCTGCCCTCCAGTCCCTCCGAACCCGCCACGGTAACACGCAGTTACGGGCCGCGCGGGTATGCAAACGCGTCGGCTGGCCCTCCGTTATCTGCGCGCTGACCCCATACCTAAAGGCCGCTTGTCACCTCGTGTGCTGCATGTGTTAAAAAAAAAGACAAAGGTGCACGCTTGCTCGTCTCCACAGACTATTCATTTTGTTGCGGCTGGTTGACAAGAAGTGCGGGTGGCGGGGGAGGGGGGCAAATATAGACCACGACCGCCACTGCTTGCTACAGAGCGCTTCGCACATAAATACTCGGGCTGCATCCGGTGTGACCACTAACCATCGAGAGGGGACTGCATCTTGTCACAAGCACATCGACACGCACAGCGACGCACTGAGTGACATCCACCCTGATGTAGCTGCAGCTCCCGCCCCCCTCGCACAACTGTTTGTAACCTACTTCCTCTTCTTCTCCTTCTTCTCCTTCTTCTTCTTCTTCTTCTTCTTCTTCTTCTTCTTACTCTTCCTCGTCGGGACTGCTCGGAGCTGCGCCGCCAATAGCGGGATTGCCAGGCCCGAGATATCCAAACGATTCTCGAGAAAGCAGCCGCCATTAGAACAATTTGCAGATAAAGCCCGCTCGGGAGATTTCTGCTCCACAAAGCCACTTATCGGAGCCCAGCCAGCGCGCGCTTTAAGAGCGGCTGAATGAGAGATTTAAATATAGATTACGACGTGACGTCGGCTCCTTCGCCTCGCCGTATCTGTGTCTTTAGATTCCCCCCTCACTCTGCTTCCTTTTTCTCTAAAACCCTGTTTTTCTCTCTCTTTTTTTTTGTTCCTCCTATCTCCCCACAAGCTTTCGCTCCCCTCAAAATTTCCGCGCCTCTCATCTCGTTCCGGGCCTCCTCCCCATGCACATTCGCTCATCTTATCCCCTTTCCGGCTCGCACTTGATCTCTTTGTGTCGCGCTCGCCGTCGCCCGTATTTCAACGAATCTGCGAACGCGGAAAAAGAAAAAAAAAAAGAGCGTACGCGCGCTCGCGCACGCACACACGCGCCCGCTCATCCGCGCCAGCCTTTTGGATGTGTAAGCGCGGCCCAGCCCAGTGTAATTGCTTAGCTGATATAAGTGTAAGTATGGATTCCTCAGGCTGCCGGGATTATCATCAGAGCAACTGTTGGGGCTGGCAACAGACACACACACACGCACGCACACACACACACACACACGCTGACAATGAGCCCAGTGCTGGTGGAGCTTATCTCCTTACCAAGACGCTTCCTCCCTCGCAGAGCTCTGTTTCCTCTTCCCCATCCTCCTGCCCGGCCCTGAGCTCAGCCCAGCTGTAATTACAGTCTTATCACACACACACACTGGGAGGGTTCACACAAACACACGCAGACATTTGCGCTTTCACTCACGTTCTTAGAATACACGCTCCGCACTCCGAATCGAGGAGTCACATTCGAGGCCCTCCCCGAATTGGAACTTCTGCTTTTTCTGGCAGCGCGAGATGTCTCATTCTCATCCGACCGGGTCTTTTCTCTCTGTCTGTCCGTCAGTCTGTCTGTCTCTCTGTCCGTCTTGTCTGTCTCTCTGTCTGTCTGTGCGTGCCTGTCTCGCTGCAGAAATGACAACCCCGGTGAAGACAGAACTCTCCCTGTGCTCTAATTCTGCTTCCAGTCGCCTCTCCTCTCCCAGTCTGACGTCTGCTCTCGTGCTGCGAGGCAGATAAATGTCCCTGCTCTCAGTGTGTCCCCAGTCCCCTCACTGATGAATCCAACATGTGTCCTCCTCTGTCTGTCCTCCCCATCCGTCTGTGTCTCTATTTTTTTTATTTATTTTTTATTACAGGTACGCTCCGGTTTCACGTGTGTGTGTGTGTGCGTGTGTGTGTGTGTGTGTATTTTGGTCTGATTACTTGTCCGTCTGCTTCTTTTTGTCTCCTTGATCAAGCATTTAAAGTCGCTGCCTTACAAATTCAAGCAGGTACACCTTCGCTTTCACGGCGACTCTCCGCCTTCCTCATCCAACCCTTTACTCCACCCTCGGCTCCCCTCTTAACACACTGGTTTCGATACTACCACGCATGCACGTAGAACGAGAGTCTCCACGTAGAGGTAAAAACCCAGAGATCACGCCCTGTCGTAGCTCTGTAGATCCACTAACATACCGTAGATCCATTCTAGAGTAACTTCCTCTCTGCCGTGTGGACGTCAGGGCCCCGAGTGCTGCTCCTCGTCCTCTCGCCCACCACTGCAGGAAGTTGGCACCTACTGTCGTCTGCTGTGTGTGTGTGTGTGCGCGTTTTCTTTCTTTCGTTAAACAACCACTCACAGTCCGGCTAAGCTCCGCTCCTCTCTCCCTCGAAACCAGAAACAAAGCCGGGGGAGGCTTAGCCAGAAGCCCCCCGAATTGTGCTACTAGCCAGAGAAACGACGAGAGAGGGGAGGGAGGGAGGGAGGGAGAGAGGGAGGGGGAGAGGAAGAGATGGGGTGGGGATGGAACAGAGAGTAGGAGGTCAGCGGAGGAAGAGGCTTAGAGGGAAGGAATGTGGCGGGAAGGAAGGAAGGAAGGAAGGGAAGGAGGGAGGGAGGGAGGGAAGGAAGGAGAGCGAGGGTTCATAAAGACAAGCAGGGCCTGAGGGGGAGGAGGGAGGAGGTGGTGGTGGGGGGGTTTGTTTAGTTTCTGTGCCAGCGGGTGGCATGTTGGCTGCGTGCGTGAGGCCTCAGACGGCACCGACGGGCCGGCGCTCTCAGTCCCAGACGGGCAGGCTCCATCCCTCAAGTGTCGTGTGCTCACGCTTGTTTATACCCGGAGCGGGGAGAGAGAGTAAGAGCAGGTAACGGGGTATTTGGACAGGTCGGCGGCTTTGTTTACCCGGACACTCGCTCTGTGTGACTGATCGGGAGAGTTACTGTGTGGGATCGTCGGGTTTTGCACCTCACAGCAACAGGCCTGCACGTCTTCCTTGCCAGGAACGGTCGCTCGTTTCACCCTAATCAATGTGTGTGTGTGTGTGTGTGTGTGGGATGGTGGGGTGGGTGGGGGCGGGAGGGGGGGGGGGGGGGGGTCGTGAGATGCTTGAGCCTGCCCTGGTAACCACAGAAATCACTCCAAATAAGTCATTTGTATTGAAAAGAGGTGTGTGTGTGTGTGTGTGTGTGTGTGTGTGTGTGTAGGCCTCTCCTGCGGCCCTGCTCAGCTCCATGAACACGGACGCCGTGTGCGAGCGCGTCATCAAGCAGATCGACGGCATGGACCCCAGCATGCTGCCCCAGTACGCGGCCACCATCAAGAAGGTGCGCGGGCTGAACCGTGCACCGTCCAGGCGTCGCAGCTCACAGGTCACACGCTCGCTTTCTGTTCTCTGTCCTCGTGACACGGACCCGCTGTCTCTGCTCCTCTGCAGGCGAACATCAACGGCCGGGTGCTGTCCCAGTGCAACCTGGACGAGCTGAAGAAAGAGATGGAGATGAACTTTGGCGACTGGCAGCTCTTCAGAGCGGCTGTGAGAATGAGTGTCCCCCTCTCCTCTCGATGTCCCCGGCATATGTTTGTGAGACTGTAGCGCAGCGGGCCGTCCTCCTGAAGGCCGCGAGGCCTGCGCGTACGCGTCACCTCTCGTCTGCTCCTCAAAGCAACGGGCCGCAGTAATGAGACATCTTAGCGCAGCGCCGCAGATTTCTGGGATGGAGCTCTGATAATCCGCATTAGGAGCAGGGCCGCGAGTCAGTCGGCCAGGAGTCCAGTGGGCTGAGCCGCGGCTGAAATCGCTAACACATGTAGCCAGCCCCGCCTCGTCAGACGTGAGGAGCCCCAGCAGCTCCTAATGCCGAGCCGGAGCCTCGGATTGGTCCTGTTCTACAGGAGACGCGGCGCAGCGCTCGCTCGCTCGCTAGCGTAGGAGCAGCTGGAACGTGCCGTGGCCTGAGAGCTCAGTGTTGCCTTGCCAGCTCAGACATCTGGTTCAAGATGGCCGGCCCACGGCTGGATGAAGGGAGGTTATTGTCGGGGTGGGGTGGGTTTGGGGCGGGGTGGGGGGGGGGGGGGGGGGGGGGGGGGGGGGGGTGTAGACGGCTGAATAGCGCTACTTTAAGATCCAGGGCGGCGTGTGGCAGCGTGCGTGTCTGTTGTTTCCCGAGCTCTAAAAGCACATATTGAGCGTGGCTGTGTTTACCCTGGTAGGTGATGGAGCAGCGTCTGGTGGAGAGCCAGGCTCTGCTGCAGGATGAGTCCCGGGCTGCCAGCGAGCAGGGCAGCAGCGTGCTCCACGGGGAGCCCAGCAGGCGCTCAGCGGGCGCCCAGCACGACGCGCCGGCCTTCAGCCTCAACCTCAGCTTCGAGGAGCTGAGCGGCGCCGGCCTGGAGGAGCCTCCCAGACACAGCAACAGCCAGCACTGGCCGGTCAGTGTGGAGCAGGCCCGCCACAACAGCAGATCCTCAGCCCTCTGTCTGCCTGTCTGTCTGCCTGTCTGTCTGTCTGCCTGCCTGTCTGTCTGTCTGTCTGTCTGTCTGTCTGTCTGTCTGTCTGTCTGTCTGTCTGTCTGTCTGTCTGTCTGTATGCCTGTCTGGTTGTCTGTCTATCTGTATGCCTGTGTGCCTGTCTGTATCTGTATGCCTGTCTGCCTGTCTTTCTATCTGTATGCCTGTCTCTCTGTCTATCTGTATGCCTGTCTGCTTGTCTGTCTGTCTTTCTATCTGTATGCCTGTCTGTCTGCCTGTCTGTCTGTCTGTCTGGGGCCTGGCTGGTCATACGCAACACACACACACACGCACACACGCCAAGGAGATAAGAGGCATGAAATCTGGTGCAAACACACGTGTGAATGTGCATCTGGGATGGCAAGGTCACACACACACACACACACACACCAAACTGTCACATGGCCACAAGTCCGCTGCAGAACTCAATGGTTTCACTTCGCTGTGGTTTTGAGTGAGAGGAGCGCACGGCAGAGGAAGCTTATGCTCTTGAACCTGACAGAATTAAAAATACACACGCACACACACACACACACACGCACACACACATGCTGCAGCGTGCCAAAAGGTGTCAAGGGCCCCCCTGTTTGTTATTTTCACCTTCCCCATTCCCAATTTGCAAAGTCTCCGAGACACGAGCAAACACTCACACGTAGACAGCTGGCTCCGCTGCTATTTTATATGATCTCACTTTGTCATCTTTTTCAAATTCAGATCGTTCGACACCCAAAACACACACACACACACACGCGCGCACACACGGCGTGGCTTTCTTTGCCGTCTGCCGTCCTTGCCAACAACTTCATCGCTGTATCCAATTCTCACGTTGTGAATATTTCATAGGGTACCCGGGTATTTTTCTTTTATTATTATTCACTTTTTTGTGAAGTGCCACATTAATTTTATGCAAGTGTCATTTCAGGTTATTGCCCCCCACCCCCCCCCCCACCCCCCACAGCCACACGCCGCTCACCCTTCTCTCTGTATCGTCCCGCATCAGGGCCCGAACCACCGCACGGCCAGCATGTCCAGCCTCAACTCCCAGGAATCGTCCAACGACATCTGCAAGCTGACAGACAAGCAGCAGGCCGAGTACCGCGACGCCTACAGGGAGTACATCGCTCAGATGGCCCAGCTGGAGTTGTCCGGCGGCGGGGGGGAGAGGCCCGTGCAGCCCCACCCGGGACAGTTCCTGCAGGCTGCCAGCTCAGAGGACAAAGGGGTGGGTGGACGCTCAGCAGGGCGCCCGCGCGGGCCGCACAGGGCCCTCTCGGCGCTCATTTCCTGCAACGGCATAGTGTGCACACACGCGCGACACGTCCCCGCGAGACAGTATGGGGACGTTCCCGATCGTCGTTTGCTTGTTCAAACTTCCCCGCTTATCTGCAAACATCTCCCGGAGAGTGCGACAGCCACGTGTTCGCCCAGACTAGAGGTGCGATGTGACAAGTCGCCGGCGGCGCGGCAGCCGGGCGCTAGCTTCAGATATCTGTCGAACGTGTGATTTTTCCGTTTCCTTTTCGCCCTCGTAGTGTACGTTAACAGGGTGGATTCACG
The DNA here is from genome assembly GCA_029224185.1 of Karalla daura. Taxonomy (NCBI): domain Eukaryota; kingdom Metazoa; phylum Chordata; class Actinopteri; order Chaetodontiformes; family Leiognathidae; genus Karalla; species Karalla daura. The sequence continues at coordinate 12,606,123 of CM055199.1, forward strand.
CAGCAGTCCACTCCACAGCCGTCCTCTGACTTCTTAGTTGTTAGCATCGATGAGAGGTCTCGAGTTTGTGATCAGATACCTCAGTATATATTTTTGTCTTAGGCCATGGGAACAGCTCCACGTATACCGTTGTGCGTCATGCGAGCATTTCCTGTTGTTCTGCATGCGGCGCAGTGCTAAATGTGCTGTCAGTGTTGAAATGACGTGGTGGTTTTAGGGTTAACGTAATCCGAGAGTTCACATATAGAGACGTGTGTCCCCTCCTCAGAGGCCTCGCAGCTAGCACCTCAGTGTGTCCTGGTCCTCATCACTCTGACTGCTCCTACCTCTGAGTCCTCTCCCCTCTGACTCCTCTCCCCTCTGACTCCTCTCTCCTCTGACTCCTCTTCCTCCTCCTCAGGCCAAGGATGGAGCCGAGCAAGACGCCCGCAAGCCCTTCGCCAAGAGAGGCCCCAAGGCGGTCGACGCCACGGACTTCCCCTCGGCGGGCGACGCTCAGCCCCTGGACCCCATCAGCGAGGAGGACGAGAAGCTGGACCACAGCGCGTCCTCCAGGACCCCCGCCACCAAGAAGAAGGGGGCCGGGGCGCTCTACCACAAGCTGGCCAACGAAGACGACTCCGGGCCGGAGGAGGCCGACAACACCACGCCGCTCCTCCTCCACGACGCCTCCGCCGCCTCCGCCGTGGCCATGGCGCCCGTCAAGCCCGGCTTCCTGTCCGACATGGGCCTGGACAAGAAGGACTCGTCGGACTCGGGCATGCGCTCCAGCGACAGCTCGTCGGACCACTCCCTGGAGGAGAGCGACGGGGACAAGGGCCCGGCGCAGCGCGGCCTGCTGCAGCTGGAGCTGGAGCTGGAGGTGAAGAAGCGCACGCTGCTGCCCGCCAGCCTGAGCGGCCTGCAGCACGACGCCGCCCTGGCCCGCATGTCCATCTGCTCGGAGGCGGCGTCCGAGGCCAGCCTGATGGCCAGCAGCCCGGACGACGGCTGGCCCAGCGGCGTCGGGGGCGGGGGCAACCTGAACCGCACCGACAGCAACGCCACGCTCAACAACAACACCGACGCCACCGACAACGGCCGCACGCAGCCCGACGTGACCACGGCGGCCCCGCCCACCGCCGTCATCATCACCCCGGGCAGCGGCAGCACCACCACCACGGCCACCGCCTCCATCCACAACCAGAACCTGCGCTCCATCAGCCTGGGCGACGAGAGGGAGAGCGTCCTGTGAGGGGCCCCGGGCCGGCCGAACAAGGGTCTCCTGTAGTAGTCTGTGCCGTACGGTGTCTGTGCTCCAAAGACCTAGAGTAGCTCTGTGTCCTGCCAGCGCGTGTGTGTGTGGTGTGAGTCAGGACTGCGACGTGTGTGTGACAAATAGAAATCACCAAATGGTAGGATGCTTTCGTGGTTAGATGTAGGCTGGGGTCAGGTGGGAGCGTGGACCCTCTCCGTGTGATCTCCGTAGCGACGTGCCGCTGTTCCACTGTGCTTAGCGACGAAATGTTACGTGCCGTGATGATGTGTTACTGGGGTACAAAAAAAAAGAAAAAAGAAAGAAAAAAAAAGAAAGAAGCGCTCTTCAGGAGTTTTAGTCTAGTGTGAGAGGGCTGGGAAGTGGTGTCTGTGACGTGTTGTCGTGCCGTGTTTGGATGGATGTCGAGGTGGTTTTTCAGTTAGACAGCGACACAGAGACATATCGTGTGATAGAGGAAGCATGCGCTAGTTTCCAAAGTGACAGTTGTGTCCCCCCCCCCCCAAAGTTCCTCGTGAGATGGTGTTTTGTGAATCAATAAACATGTGGGACCCTTGAAATTAGCCTCGTGTTTTCTTTCTTTCTTTCCTGTTTTTTTTTTTTGTTTTTTTACGTGACAGAAAAAAAGGAATTGAGGGCTGTTTGTAGAGCAGAGCCTCAGCGGACCAGGATATTATCTTGTAAACAAACCAGAATGTTTAAACTGAGCAGCAATTTAATATTTAATCTAATGCATTTTAGGAGGGGGGAGGAAGAAAGAAAGAAAGGAAGAGTGAGTGGCAGGGGAAGGGGGGAGGACGTCACACACAGTGCTCATATCCTCCGATAGATGGCGCACTCTCCATACAAACGTGCCGCCTGTCACTGTTGCGGATCCGCTGAAGGTAACGACTCGACTTCGTAGTTTTCATGCGTCTCCTCTTGTTCGGGGTGGGTTTTTTTTTAAAGCTCACTTGAACAAGACAGAGCCTGTAAAGTGCTCCCTGGGGTGAAATCAATTATGCTCGGGAGCCTGATTGACAGCTGCTGACACCCAATATCTCCTATCACCCTCTCCACCCCCCCTCTATTCCTCTCTGAGCAGAGTCAGCTGAACCTGAACTATTCCCCATCACCTGCAGCACAAGTCAGGAGTCAGCTGGAGCTTTATTTCAGAAGGAGTCAAACCCGGGACAGCAGACAGATCAGAGCAACTGTGAGGGGCCAAACTGAGGTGGCCTGAGACTCCCAGTTGATTCAATAATCTCTGGATGTGACTTTCTGGACTCACCGGCCCAGCTCCACCTGAAGTCAGATCTCTGTAATTGCCTGCTTTTTGCTGTTTAAACAGCCTGTCACGGCCCCGGCTGCCACGCTAAAGCAGTTAATCCTATTTACTTTACATAGCATGTGAGGGGAAAAGTGCAGCCACTGCGCCCAAACAGGCTTTGACGCACCCAGGGGCGCATCAGAAGCGCGTCCGTGTGGTGGGATCCATTTCGTGTGTGTGTGCAAGATGTTAGGTGTAGATACACACATGTAGAATCAGCTGGACACACACACACACAGCAGGAAAACCGGCTTTTCCTCTCTCGAAACTCACTCACTCCCTCCCTCTCCCCCCCAAATAAAACATGTTCAAATGTGCGTTTTTGATTTATTTTTGTATAAAAAAAAGGTACAATTTACATTACTTTTATAAAAAGTTTCAGCATAATTAAGTACAACATTACACTTTTGCAGAAGTTTCAAATTCCTGCAACTATACAAGATAAACCCCCGATGAGAGTTCACACGGTTTCATTCGTTCATTTTTAACTTGTTTTTTCTTCTTCTTTTTCTTCTTCTTATTAAACAACGTCCAGTCCTTCATGTGCCAACAATTCTGACAAGACAAGACTAAACTTTTTACAGTAACTAAACCGAGTTGTCTTTTTTTTCTTCTATTCACGTTCCCACCTCCGCAAAAAAAGCGAAGACTTCAACAAGGAGAGAGGTGCGGGGAGGATGAGGAGGAAGAGGACGATGACGAGGAAGATGACGAGGGGGGGAATAATCCTTGTGACAATAATCTCGTTTTTTTTCCTCCCGCTGTCGGGAATATAACGCGCCTTCCATTTCCAGAAAGGACCAACAAATAATAATAAGAATAAAAAAAGTCTTAAGTTAAATAATAATGAAGTGTCCAAACAGAAAACACATCACATAGAGATTGTCCCATAATAAGCGAAAAAGTCTCTCGATTTCAGGAGAAAAAAAGAAAAAAATCCAGGCCTGGAGGACAGAGGTTTGGAGGGAGGAGGAGAGGGGGGAAGTCCTGCTCCCCAGGTCCTGTGAATGTGTGTGCGTGTGTATGTGTGAGTGTGAGTGTGTGTGTGAGAGTGTGTGTGTGTTTTTTTTCTTCTTTTTTTGCGTCTTGACCAAACACCTGCAAAAGATTGAGAAAGAGAGGCGTGTTTAGAAAATGCAAACAGGGCAGAGATCCGGACAGACTGGCGCCAGGGAGGAAGCCGCAGTTTTTAACATTTAACCAAACACTCCCAATACTAAGCAAACCCTGCTCTCCAGATGTACACACACACACACAGAGGGAGAGGGAGAGAGAGAGAAAGAGGAGCGCACACTCACTCTCTCTCTCTCTCTCACACACACACACACACTTCGCACAACTTGAGCCTACAATCTGGGGAAGAATCAGCGTAATTGCCGCTCAGCTGGCGCCTACCCACTTCTTGTACCAATTATGTGCAGACATGGTAGTAGCAGTAATCCAAACAGCCATTATTTTCCTGTTGCAGATGCTCTTCATTAGAGACACGACAGGGCTGGAAGGCTACAACACAGCCCCGACACTCCGCGTACAGTAGAAAGGAGAAGAGAAAAATACCCAGGGCTCGTAGCTTCCATTTTATCCCACCAAACCCCAGCGAGAAAACGCGATGTTTTTTAAAAAAAATATGTATTATGTTTGTCACCTTTCTGACACATAGACGTGTAAGAGACAGCTGGGGTTTGTTTGCCTCTCTCACTGATAGACTAGTAGAGAAATCGGCTACATTTCTCCTTTTTAAAAAAAATAAATTGTATAGAAATAAGCAGGGGAAAACACGCGGATTCGAGTGGAGCCAAGAGGTGTTCTCATGCACTAAAAAAAACATATTGTGGGAGCATCGGAGCTCCGGGACAAATGGGACTGGTGGATGGTGAATTCCTGCCCATTCTGCTCCAGCAGACTGGGAGACAGGCTGTGGCGGAGCCTGGAGAGAGACCCTGGACAGGATGCAGCAGCAGACTTACCGCTTTAACGATGCAGAGTCCGGCTGTCATCTGTCATCAGCTCTGACGGCAACTCCGGGGACTGAAAACAAACAAACAAACAAACAAACAGACTGGATGTTAATTCTCTCTCCGCCGCATCACACACACCGAGACGGAGAAGCAGGAGGAAGCGAAGCAGGAGGAGGAGGAGGCCCCCTTGCAACAGTGTTATGTAGGTCGGATCTCTCACAAATCATGCAATCTTCCTTCTCTCTACGAGCCACAAAGAAAACATCCAGTGCACGGTTTTTTGTCTCCCCCCCAACCCCCAGGTGTAATTACCTGTAATGACAAGATGCTGATGTCTGTGTTGAGGGTGGTCAGGGGGGTCCTGGCCGGGTGATGCTGCAGGCTGGTGAGAGCCACGCTGGAGTCCAGCGCGATCTGCAGGTCCAGGATGTAGTCGATGACATGCTGCAGGATTTCCATCTTGCTGACGTTCTTGTTCTGCGGGATGCTGGGCACCAGCTCCTTCAGCTTGGAGTAGCAGTCGTTCATGTTGTACAGCAGGCTGAGCGGGTCGTCCACCGGGGTCTTGCTCCGAGAGATTCCCAAGGAGTGCTCTGAGAAATTCGCGTTGTTTTTCCGGAAGGACCGCACGGGGCTTATTGCTTTCATTTTCGTTCAAGTTGAAGCGCGAGACGCGTGCGGTTCGGGTTCTGTCTCTTGTTTGCTTTTTTCTCTTTTTTTAGGTCCGGTTGATGCTAGAAGAGCAGCGGTCAGACTGGATTACCGAGCTGTCAGAGCGCATTATATAGGAGCACAGTGGGCAGGACGCGGGGGCGGGTCCTGCACGCTGATTGGACGACGCTGATCCGTCGCTCAACAGCATTCCAGGCTCCTATTGGTCACAAGGTGCCAGTCCCGCCCCTTCTCCGCTGCGTTACCCGTGGCAACGCATGTTGGAGGCGGGGCTCCGAGGGCTCCTCAGCAGCAGCTCCGGTGGGCAATTTGGAAAATGAAGCCCTTACCTGTTTCTGATCAGGAAAATTAATGATTCAATTGACTATGAAGAAGTTCGAGCACGCGGCGGCGCCTTCAGCCCGCGCGGATGCTATTTAATCTCATAGTTTTATCATAGAACAAATGTGGATTTTAAGTGGAACATGTCTATAAAAATCCAAATTTGGGCAAAAATCATCTTAAACCATCCTATGCATCGGAAAAGACACGTTTGACTGGTCTGTCTCCCTTTCTGCGGTAAAACACAAAAATGTGGGTGACTTTAGTGCACTGATTTGGAGGCGACAGGTGCCGGAGCAGACGCGTCTGATGATCCCTAATTCAGTGCATCCCGGACCGGTGTGAAGGCAAGTTTCTGAACCACTGCAGACGCTGAGAGCAGACAGGGAGATGTTTGAGAAGCCTGCACAAGGACACTGCTTTTCAGTGCAGTGAGTGCAGTCAGGCAGTGTGAAGGTGTACTTGAGCTGATGTTGAGGATTTTGATTTAATTTGACGCACTTTATTTTGGAGCGTCCTTTGGTTTAAAATCACTTTGAGCGAGAAACTCTTTTGAGGTGATGGTGACATTGACTGTTTTTCACTGTGTGTGTGTGTGTGTGTGTGTGTGTGTGTGTGTGTGTGTGTGTGTCTGTCCGTCCATCAGCGTCACCTGAGCGCGTGAGAGTCAGAGTTCAGCCAGTCATGACTCCCACGTGCGCCCCTCTCTTGTGTGAACACGTGAACAGGTGACGGACCAGTATTGACATTTTAATGTTTTCTGAATGAGTCGTTTGTTTGCGGCGAATTACACGCTTCATTCCTCCGCAGCCCTGAGGTGGGAGGCTGTTTGATGCTGCGCTAACTAATTGCCCCTGGGGGCAGCTGAGGACTGTTGTGATGCTCAGTTCCCCTATTACCACCAGCAGCTCCCATGCTTTGTTGATTAGATCCTCCCTTTTAAGTGAGGTTATTGAGTTTTGACAAGAGGCGTGGATAAGTTTTCATGTTTTTGGCTTATTCAAAAATAAAATACATAAATAAAGCAGATCACTGTCAGCAGTCAAAGTCGTCTCTGTAGCCCTGAATAATCTATGCAGGGATGATTGTGCGTCCGCGGGACACAATCCGGAGAAAATATCTGTGAAATGTTTTTGCAATATTTCACACAATCCAACCAAAACACCATCTGTGGCTGTGGTTACATGCGCCGACACCGGTCCTGTTTCTCTTATGCATTTCTGAAATAATCTGGAGCTTCTGCAGTCTGTGCAGTCCACATCTGCTGCCATAGGATTTTTCCATTTAACAACCCCTTAGTTTTCCTCCTCTTGTGGACTCACTCCGGCCCTGATTGATGTCTGACAGGCCTGGAGATGAACTAGATGCACGTCGTCGGACCTCCAGCACCACCCTGCCTTTCTCTCCTCCTCCTCCTCCTCCTCCTTCCCTCTCTCTCCCTCCTTCCCTCTCTCTCTCTCTCTCCATCCTCCCCGGCTTTGGAGCAGACTCTCAGGCGCCGGCCCCGTGACGTCACCCCATTCACAGCAGCCCTCGAGCCAGCCCTCGCGGCGCCGCTGAGGCGGTTTCCATGGAGACGGGGTTTCGGGGCCTGTCAATCAAAGGCGGCTCTCAGCTGATCGACCCGGAGAACCGAACCGGGGTAAAGAGGGTTTGTGTGTCTTCTCCGTCCACACAGTAGCAGTGTAGCTCTGCTCTGCTTAGTATGTGTACACACTAACATGGCAAAAACAGCCTGAGTTTACAGACAGAACTTCACAAAACTTCCAAACAACTGTAATTAGGAAGTGCTATCCCCACTTTAATGTATTCTTCTCCAACAAATCAATATTCTGAGTATTTTAAGATGACTAGCAGCAAACATGGAACCAATTAGCACTGTTTGAACACCAGATAGTAACTTTGTAGATCCCTTATATTTCCTGTGGAAATTCATTCATAAATTGGAAAAAACAGACAGCTAGACACAATATCCATGTGGGATGGCATGGGAAGTAATCTTTGCAAGAGTGTAGACATAAAACACATATGATCTATGTGTACTGGTTCAAAAAAGTTCCAGACTATGTGAAAGAGGTGCACATGAGTATGCAAATCCTACAGTGTGCAGAGTTTCAGATAAAGATAGCAACAGTTGCTTTAATGAGTCTTGATTAATAGTAGTCCCGTTGAACTCCTTAAGTGAGATATTAAATGTCTAATGAATAATGAGTGTTGTGGAGTTCTCAGAAAGCCTAGTTTCATTTTGTTTTATTTTACCCTTGACAACCTTTTACTGGAAAGTCTTTGTCAACTTTTAGGATTGACAGTGCATTGAATTTGAGAAAATAGGATTAACAGCAGAAATGGTTTACAGTGAAACTCAAGTTTAACTCAAGGGAGGAGTCGATCACTTGGAGACATTAATCCTGCAGTGAGACATGTTTGTTTCCAGATGTGGCAATGTGATGACTATCCTCAGCTGGATCTCACCCTGTGTACAAGCTGCCAAAGTTGATGAATGGATGGCCAAGAGAATGTATTCATTTATTTATTCGCCATATCCCGTTGCAAAACTCGGAGAAAGCGGCCAAAGTTTTCCCCCTGCAGCCCACGCACGAGCAGAGGCTCATCTTTGAAGTTTCTCTCTCTCATCTTCGCCTCTAAAAAGACATTCCTGGGTCGCAGTGAGGGTCAGCAGCCCTGTACTTTAAAGACAGGCAGACATAGCGGAGGTGCCAGCCGGGAGAGGTGCGCCCTGCAGCCCGGCGTCCTCCTGTCTGCGCCCCGCTCCGCCCTGCAGCTGCACCGCAGCCTGCACTGATTCACCCGCTCTCCTCTCGTGCCAGATACTACAGAAAAGCAACTTTCTGAAGTTTTAAATCCCGAATTTTCGCTCAGATTGACGTCTCATCCGCGGCTTCAACGAGTTAAACGACAGAAGAACTGCTCGTTTTCTGTCTGAAACTACAAAAAAGTGCGAGTAGATTCACCTTCACTCCATTCATTCTCGCCTTTATTTGCCTGTTTACGCGCACTGTGATACCGAGTCACACACCGCGTCCCGCTTCACGCTCCGCGTCCCTGAAGACACCGCACCAGCCGTCTCGGTCCCCCCATGTCCCGGAGGACCGGAGAGTCTCGCGCTCCGCTCCCTCCGACACGCGCCTGTCGCGTGGGGGAGTGGCGCGAGTGCTCTTGTAGCGGCGTGGAGCGCGCGGGGCGTGGTCTGCACACCGTCACCCTCACCCCGTGGAGTCACCCCTCAGCTACACATCAATAAAAGAACGTAAATTAATAAAATATATGCATTATATAAACATGTTGCAGGCGGACACACAGTACTGTGTAGCTACTATACAGTATAAAGAGCTACACAACGCAGTTTAGCTGCTACTACTATACAGCATTGTCAGTACTGCTATACAAAGTTGTCCTGTATTGCTTCTGCTAGCTACTACTGCAGGAGACCAGCGCAACCTGAGTTAAAAGCCAAGTAGTAGAAGTGTTTTTCTAAGGCTTTGTGCATTTTGCACTAGATGCAAATGATGTATGAGGCAATGATCAATATCAAAATGTAAGGAACTGCAGTCATCCAGCTGTGATGTTATAAAAGCATAAAGTCTAGTGTTGTGTCGTTAGATTGCTCAGAAACAATGCTGGAAAGCTTGTATTTAAGCTGCTTCGGACCTGATAGTTACTGGAACTACTGGCTTAGGACTGTACCTAGGAATTACATGACCTTGGTTTGGTTTGCGTTAACCCACAAGTAGGAGCTCTGAGGTGATGTTAACGTGTGCCAACCAATAGTTGAAAGTCACCTAAGTGCAGCATCCAACAAAATCAGTGCCACTTTGGTTGTTTTGCCTCTTATCTTTTTATTTATCATGCATTATTATATGAGGTAGTGAGATATGTAAGTGTTGCAGCAAAAATCCCCCTTGACACAAAACACCTTACCACAATGATTGTCCTCAGTTACATATACAGTACAATTTTTTTCCCCCGTGTCCACTTTTCTTTGTTGTCTTCCACCTCTGTTGTTTTCTAGCTGTATGATTTTTACACAAGGAGTGACATTTTTTAAAACAGCAGTTGTTGGCCTTGGTGTTGGACAGGTCAACATGCACTTATGTCAATCATGGGCCCCATTGTGCTGAGAGGCATATTACATGTTAAATGTTAGTACCCATTTCAGTTTTACAGACACCTCTGGTGCAGACATGCAGAAAGGGTGGAACTTCCTCCAAATGTCATAGGGACAGGTAAAAGGTCATAATGAATTGTGAAAGCACATTTTAGTTCACTTTTACATGGAAGTGTCTCGGGTTGCGTGCTTGGGTTTGATGAATAAACCCAGACCAGGATATCCTATCTTATTCTGGCAAAGAACTCAGAAAACAAACACTGAAGGTTAATTATGGTCACCTGGCTCGAGCTCCTACCAAGGTCCAGACTGTGAAGTGAAGCCAACATGATGGGAACTGCTGCTTGAGACTGGCTCCACAGGCAAGGCCATCTCCACTGACACCCAAGTTGAACCGACCCTCTTTAGAGCAGAATTAGACAATCAGTTTCCACAGTCAGGCTCATTTGACCTCTCATCCGCTTCTTTCAGGACCCGCCCTCCATCTCTTTGCACATTTTTGGGAGAAAGGTGGAGTAAGAGACTGTGAAAATGTCAACGGCCACTCTGAAGTAAGACTATGTTCCTTTTTTGAACTACCATGCTGAACAATTTGTTTACATACTGCACAGCAACTATAAGCTGGCTTGCGAATGTAATGTAAAAAGACTAATATGTGGAAATTTCCACAGTGAGTCAGAATTCTGAGTAGCGTTATTGTTTGACAGCTCTGTCACAAATGCAGCACAAGTTCAAGTGTTTCAAAATCCCCTTTTTCCATCTCTTTCTCGAAAATGAAAACCACTTCATCAAGGTAGCAAGTCACTCTGATTTTAACAAGTCTTTGGCCACGACCATAATACATCTGGTGCGTCTTTGTGCTCCTCTCCGTCCACCTCCTGCCTCTCTTCAACCTCTCCTGCGGTCCAGATGGGACCCTCTGCTCTCTGAGCAACAGCCACAGAGGCCTGGCTCTATTGTAATGTGAGAGGCTGCAGCAGGCGCACGGACAGGCAGGAAGCACTGGGAGAAATAGACGGATGGACGGATGGATGGAAGGGAGAGATGAGGTGGCCAGATTGGACTGGTAGACAAAGGCACCATGGCTGCCCGAGTGGCTTCCAGGCTGCTGGTGAAGTGGCTACTCCAGGCTTCCCTGGAGGCCGAAGTCCTCCACAACAGACAGCTGGCTGTAGGGAGGAGACGCAGGAAGGTGGGCAGCGGACGCTTAAAAATCCTGCTTTACCTTTGGGCTAAAAACGCAGAAAACTCCAACCACCGAAGTTGCTAAAAATCCATTTATTTTCTCTTGAATGGCTCAGATCTATTGGCCAGAGTGACGGCCACCAACCAGTTGGCAGTGTGGAAAAGTTGGCCGCAGTTTAACTTTTGGGCAATATTGCCCGTTGGCATACAATCACACGTTAACATTGCTGTGTCGCCCACCTATCACTGCGGCACAGCTGTCACTGCAGCGAGCAGTCTGTGCCCCAGTAATCAGATATCTGCCTATCGCCACTTTCACACAGGGAGGATGAGAGAATGGTTTCAAATCCAACTGTCAGAAGATGATTGTTGAAATCAGATTTTTTTTTATGCAGCAAAGAGAACCAAGGTGAGCGAGTATTTGTCGGTAAATTAAATTTAGCTTAATTTTCCATGCTGTATCTGTCACAGAGTTACGTTGCAGAAAATGATTGAACATTTGGTTTTAATGTCCACTGTGGGGATGGTGACAGGTGCGGTAACAAAGCAACGCTGTTCACTGGACCTTTGTTTGTCGGCTGTAACAGAAATCTCAGTCGCTAAAATTGATGAAGTTGGGGTTGTTTCAATCCCAGGATGCAGGCAGCGAAGGTTCCTCTATTCCAAGGGGAATTGAGAATATTAACAAGACCTGAAACTAACTGCTGATACCGCCATAGCCTGAGACTTGGCTAGAGACTTGGATTCTGTGGTGACATGGTTTTGTGTGAATCTTAACTTGCACCTAATGACAACGCACCTCATCCCAACATATTAAATGTCCCATTTAATACAATCATCATCAATGTAGCTGGAAATCCAGTCTTGAATTTTGAGTCTGTGGTGGACAAAATAATGAGGCCACAAGGTCGATTTACCCGAGTGCTCTGGTTTTCATTGATATCTTATGACTCTAATACACAGACTGAAGTTCAAAGAGGTCCATTCATTGTCAAATTGTTTGCCAAAATTCACAAGGAAGTCCATAAAATGCTCAGGAGAAGCGAACAACCCAGAAATCTCCATCTGTCATGGACACACCAGAACAGCTTCTAAATGGATCTCATGGTCAACATTGTTTTGTCAGATATAATTTATTTTTTTAGTGGCCGGTGAGTGCAATGCCGGCCAACGCAGCATTCACAGTCGCTCTGGGTCTTCATAAATGCATCATGAAATCTCATCTTCACAAATTATATGGAAAAAACTTTTAAAACGTGCACCTTCACCATCAGATCCTGAGCGCAGACATTCAGCATTGATGGTGCACCCTTTATACGAATAGCTAGATCTTTGCTGAGTGTTATGGTGTGATTATGGTAGAAACACGCAGGTTCAGGGCTTTCATGTAGTCAGGGTAGTGACTGGGTTAGGGTCAGTTGTGACCCCGTGTGAACCGAGCAGACCGAACGGAGCAGGAACTGGAGAGTTCAGCGTGTGGGCCGACACCGTCCCTGCAGCAGAGCTGTGTGCACCTCTGCTGTATCGCTGCCTTGCAGCAGAGCCCACTTCCTTATAACCCTAAATCCTCAGACCACAGTCATCTCGCTCTTACTCAATCTTAATCTATTTATACAGCACAGGGGGAAGAGAGAGTTAATGTAGGAAACACACTCCTCGCTGTGAAAACAGAGACCAGCTCAGGCCCGGCTGATTCATTTCTCTGTCCTGTGCCATCTCTGACCACCCATGCTTGTGTTGCTTCTACTGAGGTAAATTATGTGTGTGGTGTTTGGAGAAAGGCCGCTCCAGTGGGGTATGAGCGGCACTGGCGCTGCCATAACACACACATTCAGGTGTAGCATGCGCTCTTGGAAAGCCATACCTGCATTCATGGGTGCTCACCAGATTTTTGAATGCGACAGGAGAGAAGATTGTACCGTCTTTTGATGTCCTCATGGAGAAACGTGTGCCCCCATGAAGAGTATCAGACACTCAAATGTTTCAACATGGAAAGCATTTTCTGATCATTCTGTTTAAAGAAAAAAAAATCCTCCATCCACGCTGAAATGCCAAAACAATAGAAAAACACTTAAATCTTTTTTATTGTAAGCCAACAGCTGAACACCATTACTGCCAAGACGCTCTCCACTGTCTTTCAGGCGTTATTTATTGTTTACAGAGCAAAATTAAAGTGAAAAATGCGTTGCTGCAGCAAGTCCAGACTCTCAAATCTGAATCGCATCTCAGTGAGACTATTGTTCTCTCAAAGTCATTCATTAAACCTCTGATTCACTATTTAAATATTATTAGATAAAGCAGTTCCACGTAGAGGACACGGCCACAAGCCAGGCCTTAAAAGCACCATAGACATTCAAAGGCCTGCCCCATATGACACCTCAGAGACAGGCTCTAAAATATCACATTTATTTATTTCTGTGATATATGGTGATAGCACTGTTTCCTCACAGTACGATGGCCCCGGGTTTGACTCCGAGTCAAACTGAGGCCATACTGTGCGGAGTTTGCATGTTCTCCTGGTTTCTTTCAGTTCTCTTGTTTCTTCCTCATAATGTCCAAAAATATGCATGTTTAGGCTGACTGGAGACTCTGACTGCCCCCAGGCGTGAGTGAATGAGTGAGTGAGTGAATGCTCATTCACCCCTGCCTTTGGCCTATACCCTGTGTACTTTGGAGATCGGCATCAGCAGCAAAACAAAAGCAGATTAAGCAAAAGGATGGATTTGAGATATATCACATAAAATTCTTTTTTTTTTAATGTAACTACAGCAGTAGTCGGGGAAAGTCCCCAGCAGACAGCGAAGCAAAGTTCAGAGTAAGTTTCAGTCTTAGGTGTTTACGGTCAAAGACCTCTGGGAAGCACCAAACAGATCCAGCACAGTCTCCTTTGCTTTCATTTTGTTCCCCTGACTTTGCTTCCTGACATGGTATAAATGATGTGGCCGTGAGTGATCAACAGCGTGTTGGGTTTTCTGTTTAAATCAATGAAGTTCTTCTGGGATTCAACAAATCCACACAGCTAATCTCCCTTGAATTCAAATGGTCTCATGTTGCTCTCAGGTCTTCCTGTAATTAGTAACAGATTATGTCGTTCTGTCCAGGAAACTATTGGAGCAGTAAAATAAGGTATTACTGTTTTGTTTTCCAACGTGAGGCTCTACATGTTGCTTCAATGCCCTCTCTTTGTGCTGCCAGGAATACAATTTTGGTTGGGAAAATACTGGATCTTTTATTTATTATGTTGACCTAGTAAAAGTGGTGTCAAATTTTGAGCCAGGTTATTTTCATATTAAGAACTGATGAAATGACTGCGTGTATGTGTGTGTGTGTGTGTGTGTCTCTGTGTGTGCGTGTGTGTGTGAAAGCTGTCACACCTAGCGACAAACCCAGAGATAATTATCACCTAACTCCACTAGTTCCTCTCAGGTGCGCAGAATGTCTCTCGATTCATTTATTTGGTTTTATGGCTCAGGACTCTTTTGGTTCCATCTCACTGCTCCCATTGTGTCGTTTTTATTCATGTCATGCAGCTGTTTTCAGTGGAAAAGTTCTAAACACTTCACATCACCTGCGCAACAGCAAACACAGCGCAAACCCTTCTAAGGCTGAAACACCTCCTAAAGTCCCGCTTCGAAAAGTGAACATGACCTCAGCGTCTCCAGAGTGGGCATTGACTGAAGTGTCAGGTGACAGTGTTAAGAAAGAAAAAGTAAAGTCACTTTTCAAGTTCTTCAAATGCGTCTGTGCATTGCGTGATGTAATGCGAGGCTTTTCTACACTTTTTATGAAGTGGGATAATTCGACTTCACTTAGGCTTTCTAATCATATTAGACATATTGGCGACAGAGTAAAGTGGCACACGCGTTATAAAGTGAGTTATGTTCTGGACAGTGAGTAACTTGGGCCTCAACCTGGAATCACATGACAACCATTCATCAGCATTTTCCATGGGAATGGAGAGAGGTCCTCCATTCATGCTGCAGTGTGACACTTTTGTTTCCACGTTCATATGAACTTTGAGACTAAGTCTGAGACTTGTAAATTAACTGCAGTTGAGACTTCCAGTATTTCTCTGGATTGCTGGTGGTCTGGAATGCTTGGTCGTGTTTTGGAGAGCTGCTGGAGGTGTCTGCTCGTCCAGCACATGTAGATTTGCCTCTGTAAGCACGTTGAAGTGGTCAGGTGGATCATTGAGAGCCAGTGCTTTTAACTGATCACAACAACAAAGGTTCTCACGGCCTTAATCCTCTTTGGCTCTTATCTCTCACCCCTCCTCACCCGTCACCCATCTCATCGGCTCACGTAGGATCAGACCTTCCAGTGCAGACTTTCTCATGCCTTTCTCTTCTGGCGTGCTCTTGCTATCCCTATTACCTTCCCTTTCTCTTTCCCCTCAGATTATCCATCTCGCTCCACCGTGGCCTGTCTATCTTTTCCTCTCTGTCTTTTTTTTGGTCCCCTTTTTTCTGGCTATGCTTGGATTTGACCTCTCTCAGTTTTACCAGTTTATCAGCGCTTTACCACCAAGGGCATCTGGGTCTTAAAGGGCCCTCTTCACCCTCTGACTAACAAAAGCTGCTTCACTTCTGAAATGAAGAGCACAGTCTTTGAACAACACTCACTAAGCCCCATTTGAAGAGAAGCTTCGGTCTCTTATCAACAATGGAGTCGGGCCTGTGTGCGGACTATGATCAAGCATAAGGCGCCTCATTCAGGATTGTGGGAAACTAAGCAGCAGCGGGAGCGGAAAAAGCGTTTGAATAACTTTCTTCAGCTGTGGCATCTTTACATCTTTGTGATGTAATTACATTAAATCCCGCAAACCTGCTGTGTTTCATATTGCCACCGGTTTTTACTTCCCCGCCAATACAAGCTCTGCTCCAGTTTGTCCCAGCCAGCACAGGTTAATGTGGCCATTTACTTTGATATCAGTAGAATGAATCAACCTTTAAAGTCTATTAGAGTTATTAAAAATACCCCGGAGGGAACAGCTATGGCTCGTGTATTTCCAGCGTCTGTGTATGCGGCGCAGTTAGCTTTAGATTATTGGGACTTATTGGAGTAACAAGCTAATGGAATTAAGGTGCTGGATTTCATGCACTGTTGCCAAGATTCAGCATTAAAAGGATGTGTGCTGAATAAATAGTGCTTTAAGTAGATGAGATTCCGACACAGGAGAGATTCGCTTGTCAGAGCAGCATTGTTTGCTTGGCTCCAGGGCCAGTGAAACTGTCAAGTGTGCTAGTGGCCATAGATGGATGGATGGATGCGTGGATGGATGGATGGATGGATGGATGGATGGATGGATGGATGGACGGATGGTTGGATGGATAGATCAATGGATCCTGGCTACACGGTGGCTCAGTGGTTAGTGTTACCGCACGGTAAGAAGGTCACCGGTTCGCCTCTCGGTCAGCAGGAAGGCCTTTCTGTGAAGAGTTTTCTTTTAATCCGGTTTCCTTTCACAAAACGTGCATGTTGATGTCAATTAGAGGCTCTTAATTGGCCCAAGGTGTGAGTACGAGAGTGAAGAGAGAATCCTGCAACACCATTGGATATAAAGCCGGTGAGATAATGAATGGATGGCTCGTTGACAGAGCCAGAACCACGTGGCTGAAAGTACATTTTCAGAAGCTGGGGTTGACAAACTTTTCAAATGCTCCGAGCGCAGAAACTTTTTTCCTTCTATCTAGTTTTACGCATGAAGCAGTTCTGAAAGCAAACTGCTGGAAGCACACCCAAAGACACCAACACCCCCTTGATGAAAAAAGCAAGGATTTCTGCGCAGATCTATATTTGCCAGCTAATTACGTACATGAAAAGCAGAATCAAAATGAAATCCAAATATTTACCAAAATAAACTCATGTTTTGTTTCATTTCTCCGTTAGCTGTGCCAGAACAGAGTCCTCTCCATTACAGATAATTCATCTGATGTTTGTGTTTGTTGGTGGATTAGCTGGGAGGCGTTGCTGTTGGCCCGGGCTGTAAAACGCTCTCATCTGTATTTTAATGGACTACGAAGCAGTGGGAGGATGTGGCTCCGTGCCACGATTTCACAGTGAAAGAGGGGATCGTATGTAGCAGGTAATCTATTTGTGAGAGTGTTTTATCCGTATAAATGGAATTAGTGGATGGTTTGACGACGCATTAAAAAGGCAACACTGAGTGTGTGCGCGCGTGCCTGAGGAGCCACATTTGATCGACTCTAATTGGGATTCCTGTGCGAAAGTGTTTCTTTGCATTTATTGATGCCGTGTCTGTGAGGTGAAATAAAAAAAGATCAATAAACCTCATTGGTATGAAATTAGAGTGCACACAGACTTGAAGTGGGAGTTAATTCAGGGAACACACGTGGCATGAAATCGACGGTGAAAGGAGACGTACTGTATGTCTGAAGTGAATGCAAGTTGAATGGAATGGCGTCACTCTAAATCCGATGTAAAGATTAAGAAAGTTGGTCTGATATTGCTTGTGTGCTTTATTTCCCACACCAGCAACGCTAACACAGTCACACACACACACACACACACACACACACACACACACACACACACACACACACACACACACACACACACACACACACACACACACACACACACACACACACACACACACACAGGGCTTGCAGATGGTTGGGTCTCTCTAACCTCGGCTCTTTGTAGCCCTCTCACTGTGTGAGCGTAAGGAAGTAAAGGCTCGTCTTTTATCAGGCGCTGAACGCAGCAGTGTTGACATTGGGATGGCACCTAATTAGGTTAGGCCCAGCACAGCATGCATGGTTAACTAGGCTGGCCTAGGCCTCGGGCTCCACAGATCCCAAGGTGAACACCACACCTCGGCTGAGGAATGATACCTACGACTGCTAATGCACTTATAGCGTTATCCGTCTTCTAAAAATATGACCACAGCAAATACGCTCAGCCGCAGTTATTTTTCCTGTCCGTCTGCAATTAGCAGGTAGAGCTCTTGTTGTTGGCAGAGTCTGATAAATAGGGTGGGAGGTGGGATTCAAACAATAGCCAAGTTTTGAGTGCGTCTGCGTCTCTTTCTGAAGCTCCATCGCCTCCCTTGTTCTGTTGCATTTTAACAACACAACAAGTCGACATAGGTAATTGCTCAGTTTTCTAGAGATTTCTATTTCTATCGATTCGATTTCTATATTCGATTTTTCACACACTGTTACACTCACACCTAGGGGCAGTTTTGAGTGTCCAGTCAGCCTAAACATGCATGTTTTTGGATTGTTGGAGGAAACCAGAGCACCTGGAGAAAACCTGTGCAGACAAGAAGAGAATGTGCAAAGTATACTGTGAAGGCCCTCGGTCTGTCACAGGATTCAGACCTATGTCCTTGTTGCAGTGAGGCAAAAGTGATAACCACCAATCCACCGTGTTGCCATATATATATATATATATATATATATATATATATATATATACACATATATGTGTGTGTGTGTCTGTGTGTATACTACAGTCAGAGAGTAATTTCTGGTTTTAGATTTCATATCTGATTAGTTGCCAACAATCAAAAATACAGAAAATTATCTACTCCTTTTAAAAGCCGGCCATTTTTTCAAAGTCTGAGTCGGTTTCACCTTTTAACCCAGTTTTCTCTGGAACTACAAACTCTGAGCATGACAGAAGCTCCGCTTGGGTTTTGTTTCACAGTCCTCTTACTTCCCTCGAGGGGCTGTGCTTTGTAGCATCATTAACAGTTTCCTTGTGTGGAATCCCCTTCTCTGATTCCATTTCCGCTTTATTGCCAGTTTGGCCTCATTGAAGTGAGATGGTCAAGCTGGAAAGGGGATGTAAGCTGAGAAAAAGAGGATGTGGCCTGGGAGGAGCAGATCTGTGCTGACATGTGACACTGATGATCCACAAAAAAAAGAAGACATTTTGACTCATTCCAGCGTCCATACTGTATATCAATGTGATGCCTCAGTCCCAGCTGAGCTGCAGATGTATACTAAGACTGGCAACAGAACATCTTGGCCACTTAAGGTCACATTAGCTCTTCGCAGGTGTCAGGAAATGAAATGAGATCATTTGAATGTCTGAGAGTAGGTAAAGGGAGGAGAGGAGAGTGTCTGGGCTGCACATAAAGAAAGACAGAAGGAGGGAAGGAGGGAGGAGGAGGGAGGAGGAGGAGGAGAGAAGGAGGAGGGAGAGTAATAGGAAGAGAACAGGAGGGAAGAAGGAGGAGGAGGAGGAGGAGGGGGTGTCCGGTCATGCTCGAGCCCGGCTTCTTTGAGAGAGAAGAGGGGAAAGACACGGGGAGAGAGTGGGAAAAAAGAAAGGAGAGCGCTTTGCAAGCCACCCAGGCTTCATTACCACGTCAATCTGAGGAGAGAGAGATAGAGAGGGAGAAACAGGCCGGCCAGGGCCCAGCAGTGGGGCCGGATCCATATGGTGCTGCCGGCTCTGGAATGAATAGTGAATGGAGCGGCTGGGCGCTGGGCTGCTGGAATCTGCCTCCAAGCCTTTGTGAACAGGATGACCAAAGACAAGAGGGAGCTCTGCAGATGGCCCGGGCTATAAATAGGTAGCCAGTCTATCTCCGTGCTGTCACTCTTCTTGTCTATCTGCCTCCCAGCTTCCCCTCACCCCACCCTCACCCCACCCCCCGCATGCTGCCAGGCCCCTGGACACTACTAAACCCAGGAAATAAAAGCCAATGGTTGCGTGCCTCCATGATATCACCACCAGGCTGGGAATCGGAGTCCTGTCCCGTCTTTTT
The DNA here is from genome assembly GCA_029224185.1 of Karalla daura. Classification (NCBI taxonomy): domain Eukaryota; kingdom Metazoa; phylum Chordata; class Actinopteri; order Chaetodontiformes; family Leiognathidae; genus Karalla; species Karalla daura. The sequence goes on from CM055199.1 coordinate 12,625,692, forward strand.
TTTCTCAACAACACCCTTCACCACCACCACAGCCTTCAAACATTCATCATTCAGATTTGTTACAGATGCAGAGTGGAGAGGTGCCGGACTGGGATGTGTGGGAAAGTGTGTGAGTGTGGTCTGCAGGGCGGGAGTTTGCCGAGTTGCTCCAAAACGGCGGAGAGACTGAGCAGTTGTGTTTTCTGTCCAAACTTCTCGCAGATGGACTTTAAAGTGAGTGATAAATCCGTGTCCAGATTGAGGGTCCTTTTGTCATTAAACTAAGCCTTAGCACTGCTGTCCATCTGGCTCTATGCGTGTGTGCGTGTTTGTGTGCGTGTGTGTGAGTGTGCGAGCATGTTTGTAGTGTGTCTTTGTGTGTAGACACTGGACATGATCCGGTAGAGGGAAGAGCACTTCAAGCCTTCCTTTTAAAGTGTTGCTGACTGTAGCACCACTATAAGCTTCCTGCTCTTATTTCTCTCACTTTCTCACTCACACACACACACACACGCCCACACACACACACACACACGTTTACCCCCAGTTCTTGTAAACACATCCCTAGGCCAGCATGTTTTGAACAGCCCCAGACTCTGAGGTGCCCGATCTGTGAGCTAACACCAGGGATAATTGTTAGGAGTGATGAAGCTCAGAACCAGACCTGTGGAGACAGAGTGAGAGATTATGTGAGTGTGTGTGTGTGTGTGTGTGTGTGTGTGTGGGTAAAACGTAACCCACCAGTAAACAGTGAAGCAAGTGGCCTGGATGACTTGCGTCTGGACCACACAGAGTAAAAGGCATCAATCAGGCTGGTGCTGCATTAAGGCTATGGCATCACACCCAAGGCTGGGTGGTACTAGAGAGACAGACAGACAGAGGGAGAGACAGACAGACAGAGAGGGAGAGAGAGAGAGACAGGCAGACAGACAGATGGAGTCAATTCTTCCCACATTGTTTCTCTTTCATCCAGAGGTATTGTCATGTTCCAAATTTTTATTGTTTTGTCCAGTTAGAGTTACAGCTTCTAGCTCTGTGCATGTGTGTGTGTGTGTGTGTGCGTGCACACAATGACTGTGCAAACACCTTTCCGACATGTAATGACTCTCTTGTGGCTAAAGCAGCCAGGTGCTCACCGCAGGCGACATCACCAGGTCAGCCGCTGATGTGATGCACCGGCTCGGCCTGATGACATCATCGCCCCCCCTTCTCCCTGACAGACATATTTGGTCTGAGTGAGTGTGTGTGTGTGTGTGTGTGTGTGCGTGCAGTCAAAAAAAAAGATGTCTTAATTAAGCCGTTGAATGTATTATTGAGAACATTCGAAGCATATTTTTTCCAGAACTTATGAAAACCATCCGCTAACGCTAATTAGCGGATAATTTCTATTGTTTCCAAATTGTTTCAAGATTCTCCCGAGGTCGAGTAATATCATGACCATATTTTGGAAGTGCAGGCGCTGTGGAAACTATTACTTCTCCCCTAGCAGCAGGTACTGTTCTGCCTCCAAATGAGAACAATATTTTCAGATTGTGAGATGTGAGATTTAACGGCTTGTTGAAACGGATATGTTTTACGTTTTTTTTTAGGGGGCAGTGAAGTTGTGGGGGGGGGGACCCTTTACAAGCCCCTTCCTATACAAAAGGCCTTCCCTGGAAGAGGCACTCCATGTGTTTAAACTCCAGCCGACACCTGGTATCTGTATCTACGCTCCTTGTAGATGGCACGGAGCAGAGACGGATGAATCCGCAGCCAAAACATTCTGGAAAAAAAGTAAGAAATACAGTGTTTATCAGCCGGGGTTTTTGTTTTGGCGTGTGTGGCAACAGTTGTCATCCATCACCGTTGGGTTGTGTGACAGCGGCCCAGAGGTTGTCTGTGAGTGCGGTGTTCATCTTGGAGAATGTGCTATTATCAGGCGCTCTAGATGGACATAAAAATATCTGCGCGGTGGCGCCGCGACGTCACCGACGCTCTGTTTGAGTGGGGAAAAGGTCATGTAATTGTGCCATAGTCTGTCATTAGAAGCGCAGTGTCATTACATTACACACATTACAACACACACACACACATAAATACGGAATAGCGTCCAGGCAGTTTTGCTTTGACCTGAAGTCTCTGCTGATGTTGGAGTGTGTCTCTGTGTTTGTCTGCAGGTCTGAATGCTAAAAGCTTTAGCTCCCAGCTGGCTGGAGCGTGCTTCAGCTCACCTCCGTGCTGCTCGGGCTTTAGGACGCTGACGGACTTAGCAGGTTTAGAGCACAGCAAACAGGAGACCACTGCAGCAGGAGGGCTGGAGGAGATAGAGGGAGCTGCGCGGAGCAGGACAGATGGGGCAGGGATCAAGGCCCCGCGTCCCTCTGTTCGTCTGCCTCTTTGCCACTCTTTTTTGACTCGTCTTCTCTTTTCGGTTCAGGTCTCTAAGCCAGTATGTGGGACCAGATGACACCCAGCCTGTGAGTCTCTCTCATTATGGCCACATATGTCTACTCTAAAGCTGTTGTGCCACTGTTTTCATGATTACATTCCACTTCCATGATGAATGTCTTTATTTTATTTTGAGCTCTGGTATACTTCAGATGTAAAAAAAAAAAAAAAAAAATTACCCAGAAGAGCTTAATCTGGCAACCTGCCTTTCCCATGACCCTCCCAGCCACCACTCACCACCACTGCCGCTGACACATGCACACAGAAAGCACCAGAAAATGACAGACAGTGAGACAGAAGTTGTTTTTGTCTTTTCCTTTTTCTCCCTCGCTTCCGCATATGGTCATCCGTTCTGCCTGTCTATCTGTCTGTCTGTCATTACAGTAAATCAGAGGGCTCTTCGGCTTTATCCCAGCGTCCTTCTGGCTGGGACGGCTGCAGCAGATGTTGGAGCCTGGGACAAAATGGATTTCCCCCCGCTGAGAGCAGCTTTTCTTGCCCTCCTTAATGGAGGCTCCTTGAAATGCTAATGCCCCACCATTAGTATAGTGGTGGTCTAGCATAGTGATGGTGGGAAAAAAAGGGAAGACCACGATCCCGGCTGAAAAACCTTTGTGGCTGAAAAACCCCTGGAAGATATACTTTGCTGATCCGGACAGACAAGCGTCTAATAGAGGTTTGAGAGCGTGAGAGGGAGATGCTTGTCCCACACACAGAGTTTCAGGGTGTGGGTGTGATGGCATCCTCGCTTGTCTCCCACACACACCCCCCCTACTCCTAAAAGTTCACCTCAAAAGGGGGATAATGATTATCGAGCATGTGAATAGAGAGAGGGAGATGCAGAGAGGGAAAAAAAAGGGGGGACCGATCTCTTCCTCGCACCAAGCACAGGCATCTCAAGGATCAGACAGCGATTTTGAAATTAGGAGGCTTAGCCGATCGAGAACATTTGATGATGTGCCGCTGCTCGCTGTTATCGGAGGAATCAAACGGCGAAGAGCAAAGCAGCTTTGCTGCCGGAGCAGCGTGTGCCACATGTTTGCACTCCTGGAGGCGTACTGCAGGTACACAGGAAGAGGAGGAGGAGGAGGAGGAGGAGGACAGCAGCAGTTGCAACAGACTGTTTATTTCAGTTTTGAGCAAAGAGGCAGTTTATGAGCAGATGAAAGAGTTTGCAGGCAAATATCTTTGCTTCCTATTTTCATGCAAATCTCTGGCTGTTATGCTACACTCTGACTTCTGTGTAGCGTGTAAAGCTAGAGGAGGCTTTTTGCTCTTTTGCTATTTCTTCCCCTAACCCTGCACCCGTACACACACACACACACACACACACACACACACATGCTCACAGATTTATCGCTCTGGACACTCTTGTCCCTGTCAGCAGCTGGCGGGCTGAATCTTGTTTGAGCTTGTGTGTGTGTATGAATGCATGTGCATGAATGTGTGTGTGTGTGTGTGCGCAGAGCCCCAGTAAAGCCTGCTGCTCTGCTCTGCTGTGCTGGCCAGGCCATGTGGCCACTTTAAAGCTCCTTTCTGAGAGTCCTGTGAAGTTGTTAAGGAGCTCCACTACACTGGCAGTTGGCTCTGGGAATCCCTCTGCCAGCTGTAGCCTGCACACACACACACACACACACACATACACACACACACACACACACACACACACACACACACACACACACACACACACACACACACACACACACACACACACACACACACACACACACACACACACACACACACCCTCCCTGCTTCACTTCCCTCTCTCTGTCTCTCATGTTCTCCCTCTCATGCTTACACTTGCTCTATTTCTCTGTGCTCGCTCCCATCTCTCTCCCCTCTTTTCTGTCGGCTTTTGTTTGCCGCCCGCTCACCGTCTCTCTCTCTGTCTGTTTCTCGTGTTCTCTTTCCCCCTCTCCCCACTTCCCACTCTCTGTCTGTTCCTCGTTCTGACCGCGGTATCTGCATAATCTATGTAGTGAAACATCATTGCGGACCTTCTGTCTCTTCTGGCACGGGTCCGGCTGCACATGTTTTCTCCTGTATACCTGCTCAGCTCGCTGGAAATGCACTTTGGCAACCGGCACCGAGCCACGTGTGGCAATGATGGCTATTTAGAAAAAAAAAAAAGGTGCGCGGAGAAGATACTTATAAAACGAGCCTAAATTCTCAACAGCTGTGACTGCGTATGCACGTGCATGCATCCACACATTCATGCATTCACACACGAACGGTTAATCAACCGTTCTTTGGCCCGTGACCAAGCTTTTCGAAAAAAAAAAAAAATCTTGTGAAAGTCTGCGTTCAGATGTTTTTGCCTTATTGCAATAGGTTGCTTCTATTGTCACATCACCTTCTAGTTAATTAGCATGGATGCAAATAACACACATACACACACCCTCACACTGACTGACTGATTTACCAACCATTCATCTGCTCTTACTGGCTTTGTTTGTACCCAACGGTATCGCAGGGTCTGTTAGAGTCCTCAGTCCACGTAGGGCAAAGGCAGCGTATACATCCTGGACCACCACCCACTCTCACACTGGTTTTAGAGTCTCCAATTGGCCTAAACAGGCGCATTTTTGGACTGTGGGAGAAAACTGGGATACCTGGAGAAAGCAGACACACACACACAGGAGAAGAAGATGTAGAATGGCCAAGACGGGGAAATGAACCACTGCGAGTTGTCGGCCCTAACCCTTAGACCTTATATACCACCTATATATACCAACCGAGCTGCAGCACAATCCTGGAAAAGCTTAATAATGTATCCTGCACACATATTCTGATAATGAATCTACCATTGTTGTTCTTGCCTCACTCTCGCACACATCCAGTCTGGCTCCTGAACACTTGCACACAAACAGGGGGAAGGTTGCATCCCTCTCTGAATTTGGCTGACCTTTCATGGAGAGCAGAGAGCTGGTGCACCTGTGTCCTGTTCCCTGGCTTATACTCCCAAGGTCTGCAGTGCACATCTGCTTGAGTGCACTTGCTTGTACACACAAGGAGGACATTTGCTTGTATTGTCATCAACTCCATTTGCTGTGGATGTCCCTGGCTGCAGGGTTATGGATGAATTGTTGAGCAAGGCCAACATCTCCAATATCTATTTGCTGATCTGCTGATATTCACTGAGGGCACTTGTGAACAATTTAATTTTTTTTCTCGCCCAGGCACTTTTTGCTCTGTAAAGCAGCTCGTATTCAAATGAATTCATCACTGAGGCAGACGTCACCAGCACTTTATTGTATCGCTTAAGGTTGTGCAATATTCAGATTTTCCATCTGGCCTCCGTCATCCCCAAAACAGGCAGGTTGTCTGCCATTGTGTCTTCCATTCAGCTGGGAGATGGACATAAGCAGCAGGTTTGCAATATTTGTTACACATATTTATTACAATAAACAGTTAATGAATGAAATGTTAAACAATGAGATAATTTTACTCAACATCTTGTTAAACAAAAAAATACTGTAGATAATCCTTGCAATGGACATCTAATTGTTAAAAAATGTCTCAGCAATTTGAGCGGTCCTGGCTGTCATTAATGCTATCATTCAGTGTGGAGTCTGCATGTTCTCCCTGTGTTTACATGTGTTTTTGATACATATTCTGGTTTTCCCCCAGTCCAAAGTATGAGTATATTGCACAGTTATAGTTCTCGTTACCCTTGAATTAGCCAAGTAACACAAGCCAGTGGACCGTGACCAATGTATTTGTGCGATTGTCCATGGCTTTTACTCTGAGAGTTTATGCTTTTTAATTCAAAGTGTCCTCAACAAACTTCTGCAACTTACTGTTCAGGTCACTCATGTTGTTCATGGTGGGATAATAATAAAAAAAAGTAATTCAACATTTTCAACCGCCAATGAACCAACAAGTACAGATTTCTCAAATTTCTCAATTAAAAGTTGTTAATCTGTTGATTGTGAAGTATCTGAGTTGTGGTGACTAGATTTTGACTTTTCACTCTCTGGGAACCAACTTGAGCATAGTTTGTTTTACTTGAGTTGAGTTGATAGACCAACTCGCTCAGATCTTCATCTCTGTCCAAACTGTACGGGACTCCTCCTCTAATTACCGGCTGACAGGCGAGGTTTGGAGCTCCTGCCGACTCTCCTCTCCTCCTTTCCTTCATCCTGCTCCTCTTCCTCTCCTCTCCTCTCTTCTCCTCTCCTCCTCCTCCCATCTTCTTTCTCCAGAGACGGCCATGCAAGCTGGCGTCCTTTCACTCCACAGATGTCTCTGTTCCTATAGGGCTCTCGCTGCGAGGAGATGTGTTGGCAATCCTGTGAAACACACCTAACACACGCGCCCAGGCGCACACACACACACACACACACACACACACACACACACACACACACACACACACGCATTTGCAGACACTCGCAGAAACACCCAAACACACAGTGTGATACTGCTGTTGTCACTGCTGGAGTCGATGTCTGTGCAGACTCTCATCTTCGCTCCCTCACTCTCCTTTTCCTTCCTTTTTCCTGTTCAGAAAGCAAGACAGAGAGAAGTGAAGAGAGGCAGGGTAGCATTTGTGTGTGCGCCTGTGTGTGTGTGTGTGTGTGTGTGTGTGTGTGTGTGCGTGTGTCTATGTACACACAGCACATCCTGTGTGACAACCTGGCGAAGCCTAGATCCGCCACAGCTCTCGAGTTGGGTGTGAGAAGGTTGTCACCACGTACCTGAGGCTGGCAGGATTAACACCTGTTCCCAGCGCGAGCGTGTCGTTTGTGTTTCATCAGAAAGCATCGCGCTGTATTCATTGTGGGTTTTGTTTTTTTTTGCATTCGAGGTGTTTCGCTGAGATTTTATGCCACGAATCACCAGTCAATTAAGGCTCGACGGGAAGAAGGATCTCTGCAGAGTGGAGAGGCGACGGTGAACTTTTGGCGAGTGTCGCCGAGTATTTCTGCCCGTGACGCGTGTTTAGACTAGCGTGTTGGTGTGTTTTTCTGTTTTGAACAGTCGTGCTCTGATATGTTCTCTTGCTGGCTGTACTGTTGTGTGTCACTCTGTGTGTGTGTGTGTGTGTGTGTGTGTGTGTGTGTGTGTGTGTGTGTGTCCACAGCATGGCAGTCCATCTGTCTCCAGGAGAGCAGCTTCCTGTTCTTTCTCTCTTTCTCTCTCTCTCTCATTTCTGCCACTGCAGGAACACACAACCTGGTCTGACATCCGCTCTTACACTCACACACACGCGCGCGCAAACACACATGCATACATACCTTCTGTCCATCTATCTGTCTGTCTGTTTGCGGACGCACACTCTGTCTGTCTGTCTGTCTGTCTGTCTGTCTGTCTGTCTGTCTGTCTGTCTGTCTGTCTTTCCACACACATCCTCATAAAGCTCATCAAAGCCAGTCATCTGCCTTCCTTCTGTCTCTCTGTCTGCCTGCGTGTCTGCCCATCTATTTGTCTGTCATCCAAACGGTCACAAATGATGGGGTGGGGTGGGCGGGGTGGGTGGTTTCACACGTGCCATTTGGCATCCCCAGCTGAAGCTCAATAGAGTGCTAAATGGCGGGGACACAAAATGGCCGCAACAAAGTAGCTGAGCTGCCGCAAAATGGCGACAGATGGGCGTCGTGACACGGAGTCAAAGGTTCCAGGATCCCTCTCCGGCCTTTATTTGAGGTTGTGATTATTTTGAAGTCCGAGCGAAGTAGGACGCAGCATCGTTGCCGCGCTGACTCTCTCTCTGCGTGAGACGAGCTGATCGATCGGCCTCCCGCTGCCCGGCCCGTGCTGCTTTACAGTGGCTGTTCCACATCCTGGTCTGCTGCAAAACAGCGTTGCCGGGGGTGTGCATGAGTGTAGCATGTGTATGTGGGTGTGTGTCTATGTGTGTGTGTGTGTGTGTGTCCAAGGGGGACATTGATTGGAGCTATTTCTGCTTTGCCACATGACAGATGCAGCCTGTTCACAGCAGAAACGTCAATGCCCACACCTGCTTGGGTGGTGAATGTGAGGCATCGCTGACGATTGCCTCCGTGGAGCCAGACTGAGAGACTGACAAAGTAGGAGGAAGGACTTTGTTAGGACACACGTCTTTAGTAGAACCTGAATTATCACTGTGAAGCCCCATCTTAAAGGCTTGTAAAGCGCCTCACAGTGCCACAAGTTCGGACGTGTGATTTGAGTTATTAAAGACAAAAACAGCAAAATGTTGAGAAAATTAATGTTATCGTGCTTGTCTCTCATTTACAGTTGGAGAAAGTGACTGACCGCCGCATGTTGCGCCCACATTGCCATCCAGCACCGACGGCTTCCAGCTCTGCATCATCTGTTGACCGTCGATTTAAAGCAGAGATAACCCTATATCATATTATCCCCGCACATATGTGTCAGCCACACAGCGTGCAGATTAAAAATACAGACGGAGATGGAGAGACAGAGAAAAGCGTGATGAGGACTTTTCTGGCACATAAAACAGTTTTAAATGAGGCAGAGGAAAAAAAAAAAAGAAGGAAAAAAAATAGAGAGCCAGCCCTAAGCATTGGGGCGTGTTTGACGCAGGTAGGATTATAGGCCCTAATAAGTTATAAATGATAGTAATGGCCATCTGTTCGCCTATAGGGAGCTCCTAGCCAGCTCTGATTTGGCACGCCGAGCCGCGGCACGACAGACACTCCTTTGAGCATTGGGCATTTAGAACGCAGCCACCTCGTGCCTGGGCATTTGCTAAATTCAGACGTGACACTCTGACAGCAGATGCTCAAAGCTAGACTTCAAGACAAGGATAAGTAGAGAGTTTTCCCTCCTCACCAGGAGCATTATAAACGCTGTAGTTAGATAGAACTGTCAAATGTGCCTCCTCCACGGACGATTAATGCCGACCAATTACGAGCGGTTTGCCGCGACGCGGGGACTGAAAATCCACACTCTGCAGGAAATGCATGAATTTTAATGCCGGTGTGGTTTTAAACGGTACAAAAACACCTGAATGTCACAGTGGCTGGGGCGGTAATCGAGTGACTGCTTTGTCCATGGTAACTGCGGCCTCTCCATCTGTGTGTGCTCTGTGCTGTGGTCTTAGCCCTGTGGCAGGTGTCTCATCCCAGTGCAGTGTTTGCAGTCTGGCCCCTTTAAGCGCTGTAGCCTGTCTGAGGCAGATTACACACACACAAGGAGCAGATGGGTGCAGACCTCAGCACCCACAAACACACACAAAGCAAGGCCAGGCCAGCTGAACGTGCTGGATCTATACGACTGTGTGTGTGTGTGTGTGTGTGTGTGTGTATGTGTGTGTGTATTGTACATACAGGATGTGAAGTGATGCATATGCAACACATGTCTGTTCTTTCATCTATGTTTGCATTTACAGTATCTACATTATGCGTATCGGAGTGTGTTTATTTTTTTATGTGTGTTTCTTCAGCGTAGCTAAAGACATTAGTGGGTAAACATTTCTAATCCTGCTGCCCAGAGATGAGGAGAAGAGCCTCTTTCTGCTTTCTCCTCTATCACATGCACACACACATGCACACACACACACATACACGCGTCTTGTCCCGTATCAAGGCTAACTGGCATGGCTGGCCGAGATATTTCTCCCTCGTCCTCCTCAGGTTCGCACATATCAAAGCAGGAATTACTATCATGGCTGGCTAAGATGCTCCGCTAATGCACCACATGTCTTCCCTCTTATCAGGCCTTGTGTGGCTGGGATAAAATGCTACGCCTTGCTAAGTGTTCAAGTGCCCGAGGCTACAACTGCACCAAAGCTTGCTGACACAAGAACATGGGTGGAAATGCTGTTGTACATTCAGACAGGCATCTTATAAGGGTCGTATATTCTTAAAGCTACACGGGGCAGGATTTTTATGTCAAAATGCTACAGTCCGTTCAGGACCATTCACAAAGGGTGAAGCAATGGATTCCCCCCCCCCCCATCGTCTCTCAATTATCAGTTTAGTGTGATTTTCTCTGAAGACAGAAAGGTAGAAATGAATCTCTGCTATGCAGACCTATAGCTGAGGGAAGAGATCTAAATGAAAACAGTGCTTGTGATTTATGGCGACTGAAGCCTTGACACAGAAGTTCACACTAAATCAAGTTTATTATTGTTATCGCCGCAGCAGCGTGAATCATCTCCCTCAACAGTCGTAAATTTCACCAGTTAAGGATTGACACAACTTTATCAGTGAGGCGATTGTCAGTCTGCGCAGGGATTTGTTGCCCAGACCTGTTCACACAGCCCCTGTCTCAAGGTATGTGGAAACCTCTAGACAGCACCCACATGTGACTGTTTGACTTCTTATTCCCAAGGAGATCCAGGTTTGTGTTATGTCTACAACAGACTTGAAACTGAAACTCTTTCCTTCAAACGGATTAGATCAGAATCTGTAAAAGATTGAAATGTTTTAATGTAAGCACTTTTAAGTACTAATAGATAACTATCCTCACATTGAACCATTAGCAGTGTCTGTTTTTTTCTAAATTCTTTTGAAAGTGATTATTTCCTCTTTTCTGGTCAACATGGTGCCGTCTGAGCTCTCTCTTCTCTAAAGCTTAGTGGATGCTGCTACTTCCTGTTTGGCAGCTTGGATCCTTGACCAAGCTCACGCAGCAAACATTAGGTCTGTTGAAGTTGAACCACAATCAGCGAATGGTTTATATTATGCATGAGTGAAGGTATTAGTTGACCTTTGTTTCATTGACAACGTAACCCCTAACAAACTGGAATAATGAGTTTGTTCTACCCACACACTCCCTCGGATCATATAACCTGAGCAACACAACCAAAACAACAAACCTTTAGTACCATCAGGCTGCTATTATGACTGTGTTTGGTTCTAAAGACAACAATTGACCATTTCACCTGGGATTAGGGCCAATTCACAGCATGGTGGGATCAGAATAAATAGTCTGCGAGTTCTGATTAGTCTCCACCAGTTGGACCTCAGTCATTGACCTCTCTCTGAGCGAGGGCAGGCATTTTTGTGTTGAAACAGAAAAGGGTCTTCCCCAAACTGAGCCACAAATTTGGAAGCAGGCTATTGTCTGAAATATAATAGTATGTTGTTTCCCCCTCAACTTAAACCAATGACCTTTGCCCAGACGCTGAAAAACAGGCTGAAACCAACACTGAAGAATGTGTATTTATTGACTGCCTGAAATATACCGTTTGTTATTTGTGATGCTTGTGGTGTTTGGGAATGTCCTACAGACTCAATTAAAGTGCAGTTTCGATTTGCACACGCTAACCACCCCCAGCCTAAAACAAAGTGAACACGCTGCAAGAAAAGTGTCACATCTCGACACAACTGACCCAAAAAAAAGCAGGTGTGAGACCTCGCTTTGTTTTTTTGTCTCTGCTTTATGACAGCTGCGGTTTTGCACTGATTTGTTGCATTCTCCGTTACAGTCGCTCTCCGGATACAGAAGACGAGGTGATGTCAGACAAAGCCGGTTCGCCTCCGACTGAAGTGACAAGAACACGGACGCATACGCACACAGTCACACAGTCCCACACCCGTGTGCAGATACAGACGCTCCTCTGTGTGCTCCTCACAGCTGCTGTTAGATCCTTCATGTGACCACGGGCACTGCCGCACATAAAACGCAGCGCGTGTCACCGACGGGGCTGATGTATGGGACCTTACAGGCCACGCTGTGTGTGAGTGGATGCAGAGCCAGGGAGCTGGCTTTGTCCCGTCCCCAGCTGTGTGTGTCCTCAGGGGCCTGATGTCCAAACAGGAAGAGGTGTCAGATGGCCCGGGGACCCATCTCTGGGACACAACAACTGGAGAGCTGTCTGTCTGCACACACACACACACACACACACACACACACACACACACACACACACACACACACACACACACACACACAGGCACAAACTGTCATCTATACGTCACCGCAGCAGTTTGCCTGCATTCCCCCAGCGCCCTGCATGCACGCTCAGATGACAGCAATCAGTGTGTTTGCATCTGCTGGGATGCACACACACACACACATGCACACAGATGAATCCATACAAACTCCCTCTGAAACTCTTCTAATGAGTAATTAGCTGACCAAACAGGTACCTCCTCAGCTAAAACCTGAGGGCGCTCTGTTAATGGTGCTGGGGAAAGAACCTCCTCGCCGACCGGCCGATAGAAGTCCTGTTGGACTGGTTGATTGACGGCTGCCCTCCGCCACGGCCTTTAATGACATCAGTATTCGTATTGTTTGATACTGCGATGCATAGCTGTCATGTCAGATTACCATCACACATCTCTGTTTGAAATCGAGATTGGACGCGGCTATGCTTTATATATGCGTGAAGATGCTTGTGTGTAGGTCTGTGTTATTTCGCTCTGTTCTGACATTGTTTCAGCCATGTTATCTTTGCCCTGTTGATGCTGTGTCAGTGCGAGTGGGTATCATAAGGTGTGTGTGTGTCAGAGCAGGAGTGTATCCTTGTATTTGTGTATGTTGGGACAAATTAGTTTTCAGCTTGACTGCTTGTGTGTGTAAATGAGTTTGAAAGGCTATGTAATCACCCAAGATGGGGACTAAGTGTGCCCTGTGTGTGTATGTGTGTACGTGTTTGTGTGCGTGTGTGTCTATGTGTGTGTGTGTGTGAAGGCAGCTGGACTTAAGCCAAATGCTTGCCAGGTCCTTTTTGGTGCATCCTCTCAAGAATGAAGCACGCACTTGACTGAGAGAGAGAGTGTGTGTGTGTGTGTGTGTGTGTTTATATGTGTGTAAGAGGACGAGAGCATTGAGAGTCTTATAATTAACATCAAGAAAGTGTCCATCTCTTGTCTCCCTCTAGGCTATGAACAAGAAAACAAAACAGAGCAATTTTGATGTCACGCAGCACAATGTGCCATCCGGGCCTTCAAATCCTCTGCATCACGGAAAGTAAGATGCATTGAATGTTTAGAGTGGGCGTGGAAGTGGGTTATGGGAAATTCCTGTTATTCTTTATTAAAGTTTAGCGACCGTGATTCAGCCAAACATCTGGGGTGGAAAAGAACACTACGTGCACCTTACGTAATCCTGATAACAACATCAAATGTCAAATGTCATCCCTTTGTACAGACACACAAGCTACATACAGATGGAGAGGCCCAGAAATAGGACAAAGGGCAGTGTTGCATAGTCATGGTAAGCTGTGTACAGTGGAGGTCAGAGCTGTCTGCACGCAGCAGATCCTGCTCTTATCAAAGAGGAAACACGATTTGGAGCCTCCACAGTTGATTGTATTTTCGATGGGTATAAGTCTGATCTGATTTTCCCTGGTGAAGTGAGACATCTTATAGGACTAGTTAGAGTAATCCTGTAACAACTTTTATAAGATGTGTCAAATCAGCTCTTCAAAATACCAATAAAAATAAGAATACATTTGTTTACTCTATTCAGTTATATTCAGTTCTTTGTCTTTTGAATATGCATACTTTGATTTTCTAACGACTACTTGCTGCTACCATTTAGCCAGTATAATGCATGCTTACCACGTCGATTGTAAACGTTTTGTTTTATCGTACACCCAGTATTTAGCATCCTTCCCTGCATCCATCCCTCATTCCTCCCAACCCCTTTAAATGTTCCCACACTGCCCATGGTTGAATTCTTTTCCATTTCACTCATTTCTCCGTTCTCAATTGCTTTCTCACCATTTCCACTGTTATTCCTGCTTCTCCCTCCACTGATATATTTAAACCATCCCCCTGGGGAGAACAGAAGCCCGCCTCAATCTGGAACCAATTGTTTTGTTCGGTTCACGAATCCAGAACCAAACCCTGACAAAAGAACTCTTGTAAGGACCGCTGTGTTATTTGTTTTTGCCCGAGATACAGATTGTGCCGTTATCAAAGTATTTATTGTGCCGCCGCGCTGAAGTTGTGGATGCGGAGACGGCCTCAAGCCTCGCAGCACATCAAAGCTGTCACAAATATGGAGCAGGGGCCAAATGGCAAGAAATGCTGTGGGCACAAATGAAATAAGCCAGAACTGTTACCGATAAGAAGCCACTTTTAAAGGCTCTCTCAGTGTTGCAGCGATTGGACTGCTGGTTTATATTCTCACACTTTTATCGCTTTGCTGCTTTCATTCACTTTTGCAGCAGGTGATGTAAACGGAAAGGAAACTTGTTATTGCAGAATAGCGATACACAGCTGATTAATACGATCAATGTGGAATTATTCCTGAGTCCATGTCAGTGGAAAACAAGAAACTCGGGCCTCTGCTAAACCCGCAGCCCATGTAGAGCAGCCGCTCTCAGATGCAGAGAGAGAGATCAGGGAATTACAGGCAGGAGCAGACTGCAGGATGTCTGTCCCTGGGGTCATCTTGGACAGGATCTCTGGCTGTGCGTCCATGGCTGATACAGGTGTGTGGGTGTACGTGTGCATGTGTGCATCTGCTCCAGGCTGAGCCGCTCAGCTGGGAGCCCGACAGGAGCCCGTGCCGAGCGGCGCTGCAGAGAGTTAGCTCAGTGAGCCGAGCCGCCTGACCCCGATAGGTCACCTAATGACCTTTACTTCAGAGCTGCAGACGCCGGGTCCAGAATTACCGGCTGCCAAGTGTCAAATGCCAGATCAGTCAGAGAGGGTCAGCGGCACAGCCAAAACTTTCTGATACAGTAACATTTAAATGCCTTTGTCTGTGTCCCCGCCGGCGTTGCCTTTGACCATCAGGACGTCCACACAGTTAAAAATAAAAGGCAATTTATTTCAAGCTGCAATTGCAATTTGCTTGAACGGGATGACATATTGGCTCCTTGACCTCCTCACGCGTCTTCCTGTGCGGTCACATGCAGGGACAGGAGACAGGAGGGCTCAGGTCTGGACAGCAGCGCAGGAGGATCTCCGACTGCTCTTAAACCCATTAAGGCCACCTGGGTGTGTAGCCATGCATGGCTAGAAAGATGGCCAGGAGGTGTGTGAGTGTGTACGTGGGCTGAGAGGTGGCCAGGAGGAGCAGGCTGCTCGGCAAGATTAGCAGGCTCTCACATGTTGCATAACAGATTCCCCGTCTCGTGAAAAACCTGCCCGCATGCTGCCGCCCGCTAAGCAGGATGGCCTTTCACTAATGCCCTCTATACTCACACATGGACACATATATGCGCGGACACGCCCCGAGTTTCCAAATTCACCGCCCAGGCCCGTTGCCGAGATGCCTCCGCTGCATTGCTGTGCATCCACTGCTATTAGTCGGTCTGTTTGTGTGAGGGATGTGTGAGAGGAAACAGCCAGACTGGCCTCTTCACTCACGCAGGTTGAGTCAAAGCCTTAACAAATGTCATTATCCAGACCAGCCTGGAGGTGATTATGTACTGTGCTGCTTATGGCTCTGTGTTCAGCGAGGGCCTGCTGCATCCATCCAGGCCAACTGCTGTGTGAGTGTGTTTGTGCATATGGGCCCGGGCTTGCTCGGGGCTGTGATCCGATGGGTCCTATAACACCAAATCAAACACAGAGGGAGACGCAGCCTGCCTATTTCTCTGTCATAGTGTGTGTGAATGTGTGCGTGCGGGTGTGTGTGTGTGTGTGTGTGTTTGTGAGCAAGGGGGGGTTAAGTAATAAACAAGGTCTCCATGGTGACAACAGATGCAGCTGCAGCAAAGAATGAAGTTGAGTGTCAGCAGTAAGGACCCACTGTGTGCATGTTTGTGTGTGTGTGTGTGTGCGCGCGCGAGAAAAAACACCAGCAGTAGGGCCCCAGTGAGAATCGTAAACACCAGCAGGCCATGACTTCCACAAATAGACCTCTTAGGAAAAAAAGGAGAGGGAGGAGAGAAGAGGGGGGGAAAAGATGAAAGATGTGCAGCACAAGGATGCTCAGGACGTAACGAGTTTACAATCGCACAAAGCAAATAAAAGAAACTAGATTACATTACAGAAAAACGCACAAACAAGCAATCAATTATATAAGAGTATGGCGGAAAAATCAGCACATTTCTTCGCAAACCCAAAAAATCTCACACTCTGGCATCCACGCATGAGAATGTCGGGTTTCTCGCAGAGGCGCGTCGTCCTCCCTCCCCCATGGCTAAAGCAGCCAGCAATCTATTCATCAGTCTTCATCATCTTTCATCATTATATGGTAATCCTCGCCGCTCACTCCGGGTCTGTCTTGACAGCCCCCTGCAGTGTCTCTTTCTAGTCCTGTTGTGTGGTGAGTGTGCCATCTTGATTCACACATCCTGTCAGTGGTTCATAATCCCTCCTTTATGGAGGCAGAAAGGCGCGTTCGCCGTCTCACTCCAGCGGATAACTTCAAGGCCAGATATGTGCGCGGCGGCCTCGCCGTGTGTCCTCATTGTGGGAGCACCTCCGCCGGCAGCCCTCATCTCACCCCAGCGTGACCCCTCCTCCCCTCCACCCCTTCGCCCAGGCTATTTTCCAATATTATTTATGCGGGGACTCTCTTTAGCCCTCTTTAAGCTGGCTTTTTCAAGGCTTTTCACAGAAGGGCTAAAAACATACAAATCCCCCCCCTAAAAAAAAAAAAAACCCTCCGAAAAACCATATGGAGTTCTATACCTTAATCAGAGCAGTCACTGTGTGTGTGTGTGTTTGTGTGTGTGTGTATGCTCACTAATATTAGAATAATCCCTGGTGATTATGGGAGTGGTTATTAGGATGAATATGGCAGCAGGGTTGGGTCGGGCCGAGCTGAGCCCAGGCTGTAGTGAGAAACAGATGTCAGTTGACCCACATCTGCCGAGCATGCTGGGACGTTGGAGTGTCAGGTCACAGCTCTGATCACCTCAGGGACACTGTACATCTGGGGCCCGAAAGATCATTGGCTTTTTCTCTTGGTTCACAGTGTCCCCTGGAAGCTGTCTCCGACTGTCTCTACGCTCCTGCTGTCTCTCTCTCTCTCTCTCCCTCTCTCTCCCTCTCTCCCTCTCTCCCTCGCTCTCCCTCTAACTGTCTCGCGGTCATGCCCAAAAGCAGCCACACAAAGACGTGTACACGCTTGTACACTTTTAGCACCAATACAAATATTTCTGGCACAAAGAGCAAGTATGAGACTCTCATTTGGAGATCAAAGGTTTTGGCTGGTCTGTCCTCTTGGATCATGACCCAGACTGGTAAAGTCAAGGGATGCGTGAATATAAACACTCGCCACTGCATCGCTGTGGCTGAGAGGGGAAATTGGATGAAACTCTGGCAATGAAATATGATGTGTGTGTATATAATATGTACATTTTCGGCATCCTGAATTCCATCTCTGGATATTTGCAGCCAGACACCAGCTGCCATTCCTTTACTGGTAACCAAGAGGGGAAATACACGCCATGTGATTACTGCTGCAAAATGATATGCCTTATACTACTAAATCTACCGGGACTTAAGTGCTCCACCTTTTCAGGGTTATCCAGGAGTTTGTTTTTAACCTCTATTAAAAGATGTCAAAGTGTCATGTAAAAGCAAAAAATCAGGCGACTGATTCAATTTGTGCTGAAAATGTCAGTAAGCTGCAGTGAGGTATCAGACAGGGTCCAGCTGTGAAGGGCCTGAAACATGCTTCTCTCCAGATGTTAGAACTTCATATTTTCTGAATTGCTCCTTGTTGTCCCATTGTTGGTGTAAATTGCATCATCTTGTGTGTGTCTACTCTATTCAGACATTGTTCTCTGTCTGTGCTTCTTTTTCCTTTGATACAGATTGAAAAGTATGGTAATTATACCCGCTATCATAACCCACTTTATACCTTAATGGCATTGCAAGAGCCCGACATTCACTCTCTCACTCACACCTAAGGGCAATTTTGACTCTTCACTCAGCCTAAACATGCATGTTTTTGTACAGTAGAGGAGTTCCTAGAGAAACACACCCAGACATGGGGAAATCAGACAGGCCCTCAGCCGATCCCAGTCGATCCCAGTTCCTTCTTGCTGTGAGGTCACAGTGTTGCACCCCCACCTCCCATTCTCCTAATAGGTTATGGTCTTCAGGAATTTTTCCTTTCAAGGATTACAGGTCAGATCTGCAGCAGAATATTTTGAGCAACCTGTAAAGCCGACAAAGACGCTGCATATAATAAATGTCTTGTTCACCAAACTGCTGCACACGTCCCAGTTCTCAAGAAAACACCGTTCCAGAGGTACATTATTATTCACATGTTGCATGAATTCATTCTCATTTCAGTGCTGACATAGTTGGATCTTGCGCTTTAGGCAATGAGGTTTTTCTGTGATGTGGTGTTTGCTGCTGTTGAGTGGATGGCTTTTGTATTGCATTACATCAGTGAAAACAATGAGAGACTTTGTCTGAGGTACTACTGAAAGATAGAAACAACGCAAATGCATGTGAGATGACTCCTGCAGTGGCGACCACTGACAGACGAGAGGAGAGAGAGGCGCAGATTTCCTCATGGCCAAACCAAACATTGTGGCTTTAAGTTATGGTTGCATTTACTTGAAATGATGCGGTAGACCAACACTGAGAACCAGCGAGCGCTAATTGAAAACAGCTTGCCGGAGCTCCAGTGGATACTGAGTGTGGGATAGTCTCTCTTGCTATTGTGTCTTAATGCACTGGTTCACTGGTCATTCCTCTGCGATCCCAAGAGGCCTGAAGGGTTATGGTCCTAGATAGCTGGAGGATGACTCACACGGGCCTTTCTGGCCGTCATTTCTCAAGTTCACACAGTGTCATATTGCCTACTAAGGAGAGAGACATCAAATATTTCATTTCCCAAGATAGAATGCGCCATGGTGAAGCCAAAATTGAACAGAGAATAGCTGCAATTTTTGCTGCCTTCTTCGAAACGGTGCAGACTTTCCTAAGGTTACGCAACCACCTGTTGGGCTTAGCTCCATACAATATATTTAGTTAAACAACATCAGGACATTTCTTAAGCTGCATACAACTTCGTCACCACTCACAGCCTGCCTCTGGCTCGCTCTGATCTTTTCTCATTTCTTCCTGTCGACAGATTTCACAATCCCGCTGCTCCAACTCTCTTCCTCCTCCTCCTCCTCCTCCTCATCTCTCTCTCTTCAGCAGGATTAAGGACCATCCTTGTCATCCCATAGGGCAGAGTGCTATGATTGACAGCCAGGTTCAGCATCTTGACACAGGTCCGTGCCCCCGTCATCATCGCTGATCGTCCCATGCTGGCCCTCAGAGTGACAGCCGCCTGCAGAGCCATTTACTCCTGGTGCAGCCGAAAAAAGCCCTCCTCTATCACTGGCTTTCTCTGGCGCGGTGCACATGCACCATCCATTCCACCTTCCCTTCCCCTCCCCTTCCTCTTCTCCTCTTCACAATTTGTTTCCTTTCTCTTTAAAAGCCCATCACCCTCTTGTTCCTCCATTGATAACCATTCCTTTTTTGCAGTCGTCCATTCATTTGCCCCTCCTCACCTTCATTCTCCCCTGACTCCTTGACCTCCTCTAATCCTCTTTTCTCCACTCTGATATCGCCTCTGTGTATCCACTGCAAGCTACTATTAATCTAAAAAAAATCTTCCAGGTCTTAATTAGGGTAATTACTGTGTTTGTTTTAACTTAACACTGATGAGAGCTTCTTTCTTTGAGCAAGCACAACAGATGGGGTGCTTAGTACTCTTTTGGGAAGGCTGACAAGAGTCAGGATGGAGCTGTATGATTCTTGAGCTTGATGTTTGTCAGATTAATTCACCTCGCAAAACTGTTTCAGCAGGAATTCCTCCGAAACCGTTCCATGTAGGAGGTGAAGCCTCTTAAGATGAAAGCAATATGCTAAAGGTGGCACAGAAATACTGACAAAATGGCTGCTTTGCGGTCAAAATAAGGCGTCACATTTGCTTTGATAGACGTCGTGTGAACTGGCCCTGTGGACAAACTGGTTGAGATTAAGTCCCCGTCCTCTAAAACAACATATAATACAGCCTGAAACTGCTCAGTAATGTCACAATGTGTTACAGTTTTTAGATATCTAAAGGCAATACCGCAACACAATGGATCAGTGGTTCACACTGTTGCCCCCGAGCAGGAAGGACCTGGGTTCAGCTCCCTGGTCAGAGTGAGTGCATTTCTGAGTGGAGTTTACATTTTCCCTATTTCTGTGCGTGTTTTCTCCAGATTCTTGGTTTTCCTCCCACAGTCCAAAATCCTGCATGTTGCTATGTGTGAGTGTTACAGTCCCAATCTGTCCAGAGTGTATTCCTCACTTTAAAGGAAGGACTTGATGAAATGGTAAATGTTTTTACGTGCTTTATCTTAATGTAACTACAAGTCCAAGTTCCCTCTATCAGTTGTGATCTGTTACAGTAAACCAAAGAGGTAAAAAGTGAAATTATCCGATAATCAAGTACTAAAAGATGAATTTACGTACATACTTGCATGTGACTTCTGTAGCAACATTCCCACTGCCTCTCACATTTATTTTGCAACCTGTTGAGAGGATGCCAAGCCCCTGAACGAGCGGGCATGGAGCTGTATTATTAATATCCAGAGTGTTGCTTCTGATCTGTCTGAATAAACTTAAATTTAGGCATGTTTTTACAAGTTTCCTGCTTGTATAATATCATGTTAGGGCGCCGTCTCACTGCAATCTGAAACAAAGCTTCAGATTCAGGTTGTTGAACGTGCTGTAATATGACAGGGAACTGATGACCAAGTTACGTAGAAAAAGAGAATGAGAGAGAGAGACAGACAGATAGAGAGAGAGAGTGCAGAAGGACAGGAGGGCATCAGATGAGTACAGACTGTTTCCACCTGCCAGGTGCCTGGTCTCTAATCCCCCCTCTCTGTCTGATTAAACACACACACACACATACACACACACACACACACACAGGCACAACAAGGTCATCTCTCTGTCAACCATACAATAGTGCTGTGTACCCATCTGGCCTACATCCTAAATACTTCCTCTTTAGAAAGCAAATAAAAAAGGAGAAGAGAGCTAACACTCCTGCGCCTGAGAACCGGGCAACAAGTACGACACAAGTTCCGACAATAAATTTGCGTTGTCGTTATTTTATTCTGTTACCACATATTCCGTATTTGTCAGTCATCCGAGGCTGTGTCAGGCGGGGACAGACAGTGTCGTTTTGTCTCACGTCTCACTCTGAGGCTGAGACACAGAGTTCACCTCAGTGAACGAGGACACCTCACATAATACTTTCTTTGTGC
Organism: Karalla daura; assembly: GCA_029224185.1. Lineage (NCBI taxonomy): Eukaryota > Metazoa > Chordata > Actinopteri > Chaetodontiformes > Leiognathidae > Karalla > Karalla daura. The sequence continues at coordinate 12,647,188 of CM055199.1, forward strand.
GATATCAAAAACATCTTTTAAGATCACCGTTGTGCGCCTGAGCTCTGCCAAAACCGCATGAAGTCCCCCTCCACCTTTTTATGGTTTCTTTCTTTCTTTCTTTCTTTCTTTCTTTCTTTCTTTCTTTCTTTCTTTCTTTCTTTCTTTCTTTCTTTCTTTCTTTCTTTCTTTCTTTCTTTCTTTCTTTCTTTCTTTCTTTCTTTCTTTCTTTCTTTCTTTTCCCAGCATTTTGCTTTGGCACTGGACAAGCTCCACCTGTGGTGAGTCATATCATCCTGACAATATTTTATGCCGGGGAGTACGCCGCTTTGATATTCAGGGGATAAGAAGGCTTTTGTAGAGACAGTGACACCCATCCTCCTCCTTCTCCTCCTCTTGTCTCCTCCCACTCCTCTGGTCCTCCTTCCCCTGGGGAGGCTTGGCTTCTTCTGCCCCCTCTGTTGACTTTTATGTCTGATGAGGGTCTGTGCGGTGGAGGTGAAGACCGGGTCAAGCGACTTCAAACGGTGTGCCGAGGAACATCACACTGTAAATGAATAAAGATTAATGCAATATTGTTATTGCACGCTTCGGCGGATGCCTGGACACTGTGGTTTTTGTCCTCTACTTGTGATAAATCTTGGCAGACAGTGAACTCCCTCACATGTGATGTAATGTAATAGTTTGTACCGTAATTTCACATGTGCTTTAAACACGCGTTATTCACTGTATTCACCATCGCAGCAGAAAGTGGTGTATTTCTGCCATACAGCCTAGATACAGTGTGTGTGGCATGATCCACATTATGGAGGAATTCCATGTGGTGCCGCGCTGTCTGCGCCGTCTCCTCTCCTCACCTGTTGAGGCTGTGATTACATACTGTCAGCCCTCAGGCCACGGCAATCACATGCAGGTGGAGCACAGCTTTCCGAGCTATAGCTTTCCCTTATGCTGTGGGACGGGGAGAGCGAACTGGTGAACTTCAGAAACTGCAGACGGTGCTGAAAGTTTGTGTCACACTAATGAGCAATCTGTCAACAAGTGTGTGCTACAGGGAACTAAGGTTAAAAAAAAAAAGAAAGAAGAAAAAAATGTAGATTACATGGCGGAAATCCCAACCACACACACACACACACACACACACACACACACACACAGAGCAACCTCTGTGACAGAAAAATCAAATGATATTTCAGAAGACTTTGTGACCCCTCAACCTTTTATTTCACAGTTGCAATGTACGGACAGATTGGTCGTGGTGTTGTGTGACATTATTACACAGCATTTCTTTGATTTTCCCCACCCCCACAGATCCTGTATGTGACATGATCAATGACAAACTCATGTAAATGTTTCAAGCATTGAAACCAAGACATGATTCGCCTGTTTATCACAGAGGCCCCTTTTCCATCGATGCAGTGCCAGTAATCGTTCTGGGTTGGTAGAGTAGAATGTAAATAAGCTCTTATTCGTTCCACAGCAGGGGTTTGGTGCTGAGTAAATGTTCTTTCTGTTTTGGGGATGTAACTGAAGTATTAAATGACGCAGTGACGTTGGTCTCAAATGGTGGAGCCAGTTCCGAACCGGCAGTAGAACTGGAACCGACTCTGGACCTGTGACTGATGGAAAGAAGTAACAGACAGCTACCTCATTGTGTCTCCAGGTAATGAATTTCTGTCACGCTGTTCTCCCTGCTTACACTATAACCACTGCTAGTGCAATAGCTGGGCCATTAAGCGCAGAGCAAGTTGATTCTTTCTATTTTGACCTCCTTACTCTACTCTGTGTGTAGCCTCCGCAATCTCGTTGAACATGCGGCGTCTTTTGTTCCTGTACAATGGCTCCCAGGCTATTCTTTTGTCTAATAGCTTATTATTGCTACCATAAACACTTTTCACAGCTGTGGTGAGGGAAAGCGATTGTCTGTATTTTGATAGCCTGCTTTGCTTATACAGTAAGCGACCCTTTTTCTATGTGTCGAAAGAGTTCCAGCCGTAGTGGCTGTCCTCGTTTTTTATGTCACAGTTTTATTAATAAATGAAACTGGATTTCCTTATTCCAATAATGAGAGGCACGTGATATTTAAAAATAAGCTTGTGTTGATTTTGCTAACACGTTCACATTTCACGTTCCCAGAAAAAAAAGGATGAGGTTGTTTCACTCAGTGACTTCCCGTAGTTGCACTTGACTTGTTGTACATGTGTCTGGGTGACTGTGGCTTTGGGGGCGTTGCAGTCGGATATCCTCAATGTCCTGTCAGCAGTTTGTGAACCTGTCTCAATGGTTAAAGCTAATGGTTGCCATTGGATGGATGGGTGTGAGTGGATGAATGTGACTCATGTCTGTAAAAGGACTTTGGGTGGTGATGCAGCTTAGTTCTCCATGTTCCCCAGAAATAAGAAAAATAAGACTTTACTTGCTACTTATTAAAATACAAATAACTAAGTAAAAATGCATTATATTCAGTTGAAACTAACTATTTTTTTTTTTTATCTTCACCCTTTAACGAAAAGTTCCTCTAAGTTCTTGTAGGTTGATTTTGGCTACCAAAGCTATCAGAATTTGTTCCTATAAGTTGCATACGGAACAAAGATTCAAGATTATTTTCAAGCTTCATTGTTCGGTTAGAAGTGCAAATCAATAACAATAACCCACTGAATCTGAAGAGCTTCCACCTAAAAGACAAAATGCCATTATCTAATACTCGTCTAAATCTTGTCCAATATCATGTACTGTTGCTAAACAAAATTTATTTTTGTATTGTTTTCCAGATGTTGCTAAATGCAGTTCGCAGAATACACTATAGACAGTTCACATAGATATAAAACATTTCTAAGGTGTGGGCAGAAATCACAGTGTGGTCTCTGGAGCCTTGTGCGTAAAACCATGTCTGCATACCACTAGGGATAAGTGAGAAAATACATGTTAATCTCAATTTTGGTAAATGAAGCTGTTAGATATAATCGCTTTTAGCCCAGAGGAACCATAAAGCGGCAACATACAGTATAATTGACCTTGCAATCTCCCACACAAGATGGTTCCTGATTGCGCTCTGAAGGGGCCCATCTTGCGAGCAGGGAGGCTGACAAAGTAGGCCTGACCCTGGGCTGAGGCTTGTTGTGGCGCTTCTCTCATCTCTCGAGGGCTTGTCTGGAGGTTGGCTGCTCTCTGTCTGGGCTGCGCTGCTCTCTAATCACCCTGACACTGCACTTATAGGGCTGACAGCCCCGGCGCCAGAGAGAGAGAGAGAGAGAGGGAGAGAGAGAGGGGGACAGAGAGGTTGTACACGTGACAAGGCCCACCTTGGATCTCCCACTTGTTCCCTCTCAAGATAATCACGTTGTATTGATTTTCCCTGGCGACCCTGGATCCCTGTTACCTTTCAGCCTCTGTGATGCTGCTTGTCAAAATATGCGAGGGGGGCTTTATCACACGGACCTGCCACCTATTACCTTTCCCATTTAATTATTGATAATGCGTGTGAATTAGAGAGCAGCGAAGCCGCTGCGAGCCTTCATTTCGTGCCACGATCAATAATGAAAGTGGATCATAAGCGCAAATTTTATCTATCCCTTTTGAAACTAATCAGGGCTCTCATTGAGGGGTTCGGGGGTGGGGATGTGTGAGTGGTGAAACATAAACCCAAACTGTGTGTGTGTGTGTGTGTGTGTGTGTGTGTGTGTGTGTGTGTGTGTGTGTGCGTGCAGTCAATGCTCCATTCCTTTACAACTCATATCAGTGAGCTGAGGCGTCACAGCCGGCGCCCTCCGCTACTTACCTAATTAGCTCTAGGAGCCCCTGCATTATTAACAGACCCCCTAAATCATTCAAAGAGGCCCTAATGTGTGTGTGTGTGTGTGTGTGTGTGTGCAAAGGTACACACAGAAGGGGTACTGAGGATCACTGCGATAATGTCCCTCCCTATTCACGACATGTCAGACGTAATTATTCACCCCGGGAAGACACGGGTCCAGAACACTGGTAATGGCACTCTTCTTATCCCCTCCTCTGTCTCCTCCTCCTCCTCCTCCTCCTCCCCCTCATCTCCTCCCTTCCCCCCCCTTCTCCCACTGCTTTTATGACTGACAAGGTGCTAGATGGCTCAGACACACTCTATAGATAGACAAATAGCGGAGGACGGTCGGCATTGTTCGACAGGAATGCGCGTGTTACAGAGGTCGCGCGGTAATGTCGGGAGATTAGTTGGAATAGATGGATAATGTTTATTTCATTGTGTACATGGACCTCATTAATGCGGGCAGCAATGTCATTTGTAGCTCTCATTTGGTTCTATTACATATAATGTACCAATCATTTTAGAGAAGAATATTACCGTGATAATGGCACGTCATTTGCCTGCTTTGGCCGCCGGATGAGTCACAATCCATAGCCGTAGCGAAGCAGAGGAGCTCGATGAATATATTACAATGTCAGAGCATAAATGCAGCTGAATCATGTCCAGCACAACGTGGTTGTTTTCTCTAGGTTTAGCAGCTGGAAGTGGTTTGGTCCTTTTGTCAGCAGAGTCAGCAAGACACAAATGAAAAGTCAATATACATCACTTCCTCCCTCTCAGCCAATAGCGGCCATGTAGGAGGCTGATATTGTTCTGTATGAGATAATATTTGGCTAGGCCTGCGACCAGGAGCTCTTGCCCTGGCAATTCCACATGTGTTTACAGGAATGTGTCTGTTTCCTGAAGCTCGGCAGTAGCTCTGGTATGTGGGTTGAATTCCAAAACATTGCTCCCTTTCTTTGCGGCGTAGTTCACTCACCCACATAGGTATTACTGCATATTTTGGGAGACATTTATAGACACTAGACTTTCAATTCTGTGAAAGCCTTTTGAATGACTTTTTTCCCCCCAGAGGAATTGGTTTTTGCATGTGAAAACCTGTCACATTTTTTTGGTGTAATGCCTAAGTGTTGCCTGTGCGTCTGGTGGAGCATTTTGTATAATTTATTTGTTTTTCTGCCTCAGTTTTGGATCTATTGTTAAAAATGGATTTCGTCACCTAGCTCGCTGTCTGCAGTGGGCTTTATTTACACACCGCGTCCTCTTGCTGAGATTTTAATGAGGGGGCCATGAGAGAGAAGATGCTCTGATAGTCTTCAGCACATTTAGCGTAAGCAGGGGTTAACGGTGCTGGTGCATATATTATGGCTGGATTTGCATATTGTACAGCTGTTTTAAATGCACAGCGTGTAATTTCTGCTTCCGTCTCTCAAAATAACAACGAAAGATGGGCTTCATGATGGGATCACAGGAGTTCTCTTCTTCCGTTAAATAACCACGGTTTCTAATGAAAACTGCTGATGGAAAATCTGATATGAGTCAGGCGGAAATGTTCACGGCGGTAACTTATGCAGCTTTATACACGTTATGTTTAGTCACATCTGTGATTTCCTTCCTCAATCTAGTCTCTCTTTGCCACACTTCTTGTGATTGGAGAAGGGGGAAAAATCAGTTACAAGTGACCACACAAAATATTTGAGGCAATTAAAAAGCAGGCACAAAGTGATAAAAAAGACATTCATTAAGTATAAGTAAGTTTTGCTTCAGACATTTTAATGCATCCTGGACGCATCTCCAGTCCATCACAGGACACACACATTAACACGCACAGCATTCACTCTCACACTGAAATGTACAACGACCCCCAACAGAGGAAATCACGTTGGGGGGTTGGGTTTGAAAGGCATGAATGTGTTAAAGAGATTTGGTTAATGCCAGAAAATACGTGTGACAAACGGGCATTTTACAGTGCAAGCGACGGAGTAACTCCAAAGAGATGTTTCAGCATAACCCTGTCCCGATTTTAATAGGGGGACAAGGCTAAGGAGTTTACAGCCTCTTTAACTGCACTTTCAGGATGGGAAAAAGTTATGGTGAAAAATGTAATTGGTGGGGAAAGGGAATTAGACAAGATAAAAGTCTCGGGATGTCAGGAGGTTGGAAGAGGAAAAAGGGAGCGAGAGAGAGAGAGAGAGAGAAAAAGAGAGAGACACACACTCCTTTACATCGTTAATCTGCTCAGCCCCTCCCCTCTCTGTTTCAATTAAGAAAATTACTTTTTAGTTCAATTAACAATAATTCACGGTTAACTGAATAAAGTTTATTGCACAATCAAGGCGACAACAGCGAAAGGGACGCAGCCACACTTCCGCCTACGCACTCACACACACACACGCACACGCACACACACACACGCTCAGGACTTCCTTGCTGTAGCAGGTGTCAGGGCCCCCTGATCTGTGACCCATACAGGCTTAGGTGAACTGGTGTCCGCGGGAGGCAGGATGCTGCTGGTGAGGGCGTGATGCTGCAGGTCGAGGGAGGACAGCGGTGTTAGGGGATGTGAGGCAGAAATGTGTCATCAGACTCTTAGATGGAGAGGCCCCCCTCCATCCTCCATCCTCTATCCTCTATCCTTTGCCTCAGGCAGCAGCTTGTATCGCAGCGATTAGCTCCCAAACACAGACAATAACACTAGCAGCCACATTGTCATAATCTCCATTATCCCCAGCACCACCATCACCACAAAAAAAAAAAAAAAAAACATGGCAGGGACTCATTTCTGGAAGCTTCCACCCACTTTTATGCAGCTACAGATGAGCTGTCTGCCTATAAACACTCAGAAAAATGAAATAGCGCAGCATATAAATTGTCCTCTCGTGCATTTACATACCAACAATGAGGTGTTCTTTGCTTCAGTCGTGGTTCATCCTCCTTTGTTCCGTCCCTCCTCCTCCTCTTCTCCCCTCTCCTCCCCTTCTTTCCTTCTGCCCCCCCCCCGCCACCCCACCCCACCCCACCCTCACATACACCCATCTGAAATGATTTACTCTGCTACAATTATTGGGTAATCTCCACTGTCATTACTCTTAACATCTGCTCTGTCACAATGCTAAGGGCTTTTGGCTGTGCTCTGCGACAGTTATTCTATGTACTTACAGTCCTGTGATGCAGACAGACCAAACCCCCACCAACACCCCACTGCACCCACCACCCCCCCACCCTCCCTCAGTATGTGCAGTCTGTATCAGAGATATGAAATGGCTTTTACACAAGTGGGAGCTTTCTGTTGTGATGATCTGCTTGAGCTCGAGTGTGAGAGAGACAAAAGGCAGACTGAGTTTCGCACTGACCTGATGTGAGCTGCACAAGTATCCAGAAGGTAAAGATCAGGCCACCAATGATAAGTCCAAAAGTGAAGTATTGGATAAATAATATCACATTGTCTGGACAGCACGAAGCAACCGGTCCCTCCTGTACACATATGCCTGTTCCCGGCTGTGATTCTGTTTGCTGGTCCCCTTCAGAGCGAACAACAGAAAACCCACCCAGCAGACAGGCAGTTAAGCGCGCTAACCTTTAGCAGAGAAGGAAGAGGAACATTCAGAGATTTCCATCAGATTACCCTCTCCAGTTTCCATTGTGTGTGTTGGCCCCCACCGCGGTATTTCTCTCCCTCCCTCCACACAACAAATTGGAACCATTTGGTATTCAGATAACGGCAAACAGCTCAGTTCTGCTGCTGGAACAATAAGTGGTTTCCAACCAATGGCCCACCTGGACTGGGCTGCGCTGAGACCGTCTCGCTCTGTTCTCAATCGCCTGGTGCGAGTGTCTTCTCCCATCCCCCCACCCTCCACCCCGACAGCATTTCCAAAAGCATTTCTAAAGCTCCCCTTTCGATTCTACTCTGATCCCCTCGGCGCTGATTGACCTTCAGCTTGTTCCCACATCAGATATCGCTCCGGAGTGGCGCGTCGTATGAATTCGGTCTAGTGGATGTCACAACCCGACAACTTGTGCTGAAGTGTGACGCGGCCGTCACGTTTGGCGCCTCTACTTTCGACGCCTCGCCCCGTAGAGACCAGCGTAATGACATGGGTCCGACACTGCGTGATTGAGATGGATGACCCGTTTTATCATCCATGTTTTGTATGTATGTGCGTGTGTGCATATACTCCCAGGGAGCTGAGGGAAACACATTGTGACCCTGGTTGTATTTGGCCACCAGAGGCCACGCTGGCAAAAGCCGAAATGATGATTAAGGACGAGCGGGGCTGGATGGGAAAATGTGGATTAATGAAGCTCAGATAGAATTAATAGCCATGACATCCCACAACAGCGGAGCTGCTAAATGAGAATATGTCGTGGGTCCACCACAGTCTCAACGCTTGTTTCACTTTCAAGGTGATGGTCGGGGTGAAGACGGAAAAGTTAGCATCCCTCGGCTCACTCACCTGACTTTTTCGACAGAAAAACTGAGTTGAGTTATCGCAGTCCCAGTCGAGACGTTCAAGAACCAGAGAGTTGAGAGAAGGAGCTTTCCAAAGAGTTTGTGGCTGCCGGCTCCAAGCAGATCGCGCCACATTCGAGACCTCTTCTAGGAAACGTGCGTGTCTTTGAACTCTCTACCACACACTGATCACAATTAAACGATGACAATCCACCTCAATGTGCTCATTGTCCACCGTTGAAGGTTAACATGAGACGGCTTTGTGGAGTTTCTGTGCAGATGTGCCAGGAATGGCGAAAGCTTTCAGGCTGGATAATGAATCGAGACACGTTTTTGCTGCCTTTTCAATATTTCTAATTAGTGTTAGCCCGGGAAACAGAAGAAAAAAATTATTTGTTGGCTGTGGCACTCAAAGGCTACCAGCCGTCACAACTTCCAAGGTCTAACGTTTTGCTGAATACTCTAGTTGACATTATGAATCCATCAACACGCTTTAAATGTCACTGTTACAACTTTTACCTTTCCATTTGATTTTATTGACTCTGTCAAATGATTTATGCTTTTACCGATGAAGTATCTGTTAAAAAATTCCAAATCTCCTCACTTAGGAGTAAAAAGTAGCACCTATGCTCCTATGTTTGTTCCATCAGTGTGTTTAATGTACAGGCTGATGGAGCAAAGCTGTCAGGGCGGCTCCAAGAGGCAACACTCGGTGATCTCCTCCTCCTGCTCCTCTCGTGCTTTGTTCAGGCAGGAGGAACCTGCTCGCCTCGGGAGTGGGAGTCATAGTGAGCTAATAACAAAGCAGATTAATTACAGAGCGCGAACATGCGTCTGAATTTCTGCAACTTTCTGGCTCCACCACTGGTCCTCACCTCACCTACAGGTATAGAGTCGAGCCGGGTTCTGCACACTCGGATGCGTTTTTCACTTCAGATTCGATACGAGAATCATTTAAAAGCGATTTTAGCGCTGCTTGCCTGAAACGTGTTTGCCTCTCAGAACCTCAGATGTTTCCAGTAGCAGCTGCAAAGCTCCAACCCCCTGAAGTTTAAGTTTCAGGATAACAGTTGCTGGACTGACTTGTCTTCTCTTTGATTTCACCACCTGGTTTGTTGTTCGGTTGGTGGTCTTTCACTTCTACCTCCCGCGGGCTACAAACATCCCGGCTTGTGTGTATGTGTGTGTGTGTGTGTGTGCTCTCACGTGTACACACACCTGGACAACTTATTAGCATGTTAAGTCAGGAACTGCAGAATGGTTTAGCTCCAGGTGGTGATCAGCCTTTAATGCCTGATCAGTTCTGCAGGTAAATGTTTACCTCAGACTGGTTAGACATTACTGGGGCCTGGAGGCAGGGATCGTTATCATTGCTTGGAAGTATTTGAAATTGAAACAACTCACTGTAACATGTAAATGAGTAACTTGCTTCTTTGACAACTGGCAAAAATGCAAACAAAGCAAGTGCAAGCCGAGCTGTGTAGTGTGAACGTAAAGGAAATCATGTAACAATCAGCTTCTTTTTTGTTTTTTTTTCTTGCTTTGGGAGCAGGTCACAGTTCCTGTGAGGGAAAAAAAAAGTACTTTAGAGAGGTCATAAAAGGAGAAAGTGTGTGGCAGTTCACAGGGTTCACTCTGGAGCATCTTGCTTTCAATGAAAACACGAGAGTGTGTTTTTTTTTACTCAGAGGAGACCGTGGGGAGCGAGAGAGAGAAAGTCAAAGAAATGCAGAATATTCCACCAAGCTTCCTGTGCTTTGTTTTGTTGCAGCGGGTCCAGTCACCTCATAAACCTGCTCGTCTAGAAATCAGACCCAAAGTCTCTCGAGCTGCGAAGGCGATAATTCATTTAAAAACTGCTAAAATTAATACGCCCTTTTAAATATGTGTAACATAAACTCTTGATAATCCATAGGCGTCGACGAAATCCTCCTCTCTCTGAGAACTCATAGGCGACAACAGGTAGGTGTCATTCTGTTTCCCATTGTCTCTTAATCCCTACAAGGATATTTTCCCATTTTCGCTTACGTTTTTTTTTCTTCTTCTTCCAAGTGGGCTTTAAAGCTTTCTGAGAGTGATCTCTCATTACGCCACCTCGCTGCTCCCTTCTTAAATATCCTGAGCCGTGACCGGGGTTAGCGGTGACCGTGGGACGGGTGGCGGGGAGGGGGGGAGGGAGGGAGGGAGAAACTCTGGGAAGGAGTGTAACAGGAGAGAACACACTAGACCGAAAGGGAAACCGAGATAGTGAGCATTGACAGGATTGTGCTCCCAGGTGGGGTGTCACCCTCAGGGGAGGCAGCAGTTGCTGACAAAGCTGTGAATGAGTGTGTGTGTGTGTGTGTGTGTGTCACACGAGAAGGTCTTGGCAGGTTCTCTCTTCATGAATGAAGATTATTTGGTTATTGCTCGTTAGAGGCCCGTGCGATGACAATCTGACGTGCTGGAGCCTCTGATTCTGTGGTCACTGTTGCAGAAATACTGAAGAGTAGAGCACGTAAAGGGACACAAACAGAGGTTTACGTGTCCTCCGTGTTTCCTGACCCTCGGTGGACGGAGGGGACTTTCTCAGAGCGGGCTGTTTTTTCTGCGCGGCAGCTTTAGTCACGCAGCGAGCGTTGTTGACTTTGTCGCTACCTTCCCATTGTGTAAGGGTGACCTTCCTCTTTCTCCCACTCTCTGTTCTGCTCAGCTCCGTACATCTGTGTCTGTTTACCAGCCTGCCTGTGTCTCCCTCAATCTGAACTGATGAGTGCAACTCACAGCTGCTCCTCTCTTGTTTCCCGCTGCTTGGCTCGCGTGTGTGTGTTGAGTGTGTGTGTGTGTGTGTGAGCGTGTGTGTGTGGGTTTTGTGTCATTGTGCTCGGCGGTGACAGTGCCGTGCTCCCAAATCAAAGACGACTGGCTCGCCACCACAACACACCTCTGACTGTACAAACAAGAGGAGCTCAGATGAGAGAAGCGTGAGCTTTACGTTCTCCTCTACGTGCACGCGCTGATGCAATGAGCGGCCAGGTCCACCTGTGTCACCTGAGCCTTTTGACCCGCATTCCTCTCTTACCTCTGCCATTCATCTCGGTATTTTGTCATTTCCTGTTTTATCGATAAGACAACGACAAAGATTTCGTGCTCGTGTGGTCGGCCGTTATGCCTGCGCGATCATTGGGAAATAGTGTAACTCTTATGGTTGATATTGGTATTAAATTCATTTTAAATTGTGTTTTAGAGGATGGAGGAGCACTCGTGGTGACTAACGGGAGTGGGTTGTGTGTGGTTTCAGGGAGGGCAGGGAGAGGTGAGCAACGAGGAGGTTAAACACCAGATCTGTCTCCGGGCGGGTATGGGATACCTCTGAAAGCATGACATCATCAGGACAGGTGTTTTTTTGCTGCTGTTGTCCTGGAGTGAGGGCGAGGGGGGGCCTCCAGGTCGTTTGGGTGTCAGCCCGAGCCTGTCGGACCTGTTTTGGACCCTTGAGACCACTTCTCATCTCAGGGACTGAAACACGATGAATAAAGAATTTAGGGTGAGTCATCGTACAGTGGATCTGCAAGGTGTACTCCCGCCATTGTTTTGCCTCTTTTGTCGTTTTCTGTTTTCAAGGCTTTGAAGTTTTTCAGCAACCGTGGCTGAATTAAATGAGATTGAAAGTAAATGGTTAAACGATGATAGAATAATCATTCAAACTAAATTGTATTTGCTCGAGAAGATTAGTGGATATAGATTGGGGCCGTCAACAGCCAATCAAATATTTTAACAAGTGATTAAGTTTCAAGGCAAAGCGCAGTGTTCCAGTCGTGATGATGTGATGCTTACACTTTCCTCTCGGGATAATTAAATAACTCTTGGATTTAAGACGGTTGATTGGGCTCAATGAGCAATTTGATTTCAATTACTCGCTATTGGCTGTGGGGAATTTTCCCATTAGTAATTGTTACAAATAATTAACGAGTTTGCAAATTTGAATTTTCTTTGAGGTGATTTTTACTGGTTTTTCCCGTTTCTGAGATGAAGAAAAAACCTTTTTTTTTGCTTTTTCCTCCAGCTATGCCATAGGCCCAATTTGGTATTTTAATGAGAAAATGAAGATGAGCGTTGAGAGATATGCATGTCTTAGAATATGGAAGATCTTCATATGGGCGAAGGACGCTGTCACTGTGAATCTCTGGGACACTTTGCATCTCCACTTGCCTCTCGCTCAGCAGAAAGAGCTTTGTGCTGTATGCAAAGAACTGACAGACTCATTTCCCTGTCTCGGCTCGCCGAGGCAAAGCTTTCACATAAAACCGTGGCTGTGAATGTATGTAGACATATATTTGCATTCCTGTATACATCGAGACAGACTTCAGGGGGACCGGTGGCTCATGCAGAAGTTTTCTAAGCCACCGATAAATATTCCTGCGAAAAAACACTTTCTCCTTCAGGTAGAACTCGCCTGTGTGTGTCACGTCGCCTGTCGGTGCCGCTGAGATGTTTCTTTGGTAATTCATTTGCAATTAGGAAATGTAAATCAGACAGGTGCTGCTGGCATCTATCAGAGTCTGTATTTGTTTTACCTAAGGCATCTCAGATCCCCCCGCCTTTGTAATGGCACAAACGCGCACGTTAACACATTTGAACACATGCGTGCACGCAGACACGACAAGGTCACCTCCACATATCACTTAGGGTCCTTCCATGCAAGTCTGCCGAGACTTCACAAGCGCCGCATAAAAGGAGAAGCAAAACTTTTTATTCCGAGGGAGGCACACAGAGTGTGCCTTGTTTCTGACTGGCATATGTTCACTGTGTGTGAGAGAAGAACTGGGATCAACACTCTCTGCACATAAGGAGAGGTACAGCTGCTAGATAGCGATGCTTAGTTTGTGTGTGTGAAGTGAGGGAGCGTGCGTGCGTGTGCGTGCGTGCGTGTGTGTGTGTGGGGGCACACGGGAATGCACACTTTCATCGGCGCGCTGGTGTCTATGTGTGTGCGTGAGGAGGCGAGTGACTTCACACAGGCGTAGTAGTAATGAAGCGTTGCCAGTGCGGAGCGAGTGGAAGTTGAGTGTCAAACTGGTGAAGAGGAAGGAGGAATCCGCAACATTTGGTTTCCAGTATGTCACATTTCCACCGCATTTTAATCACCTTTATTAATGCCAAATACTGAGCATGGGAGATAAATCCTTGTTTACAAAGACTGACCAATATGACAAATGTGCAATTTTAATATTTGGACCGCGGACAAGCAACTTTTAGAAGACAGTTTTTTAATATTCAGATGCCCTCCCACACGCGAAGGCACACGCGACCGCATTTATGAACACACACACACACACACACACACACACACACACACACACACACACACACACACACACACACACACACACACACACACACAGTGTTTTATGCCACTGGCAACTGCCTTATTCCCACCAGCTGTCTGAATGCATAAAACCCAGGCTTGTTGTTAAGTCTGGGGCTTAAAAGCACTGCCAAAAAGAAAGCTGGGCAGGAATAACAGCATTAATTCTGTGATTTGAGCCACCACTCAGACTCAGCATTTAAAAGTGCTTAAAACTAGCAGCTGGTGTCAACAAGGTAATAAATGCAGGCACGAGGGACGGCTCTGGCCGACTCGTGTCGGGCAGCGGGGCGTCCGTGTCGGTCTAAACGACGGGGATGCGCGCCGAGAGGAGGCACTGGCAGCGGGCGGAGAGAGGGCAGTTAGGGTAATCTGAGACAGCCATTTGTAGCGTCATCAGCCTCTCTCATAATAATATAACATACAATAGAGTGAGGCTGGCAGGTCACACCCCGCGCCTTTTGTTTCCTGTGCCGTTTCCTGCTCAGCTCCGGGTTTGAAACGTCCTTAGAGAGAGAGGGATAGAAAGAGAGAGAGAGAGAGAAGGAGAGAGCTCTGCCAGTGACTTCACTCACAGTGCAGCATCTCCCTCCCTCCCCTCTCAGGTGAAAGGTATCATTTGGCACAGCTCCTGCCAAGTCAGGAGTTGGAAAACTTTAATTTCCCCGGCTCTGCAGACTGCGCCAGAGGTTCGATGTCCATTACCCAACCCGTGAAACAAGAGCTGACGCGGACTTGGATTGAGTTAAACGCTCTGTGGCAACGTTACCCCCCCCCCCTCCCGAACCTCTGTATCATCTTTCTCACTGTCTGTCTCCCTCTTCATCACTTACTCTTAACTCTCACTTTCCCCTCCTTTTGTTTGCCCTCCCACTCTGGAGGCATCCTCGTCTCCAAGGTTGAGATTCCTGTTAAAAAGTCAAGGCTCTGCTGGACCCGGGCCACCAAGTGCATTATGATCCACCTCCTCTCAGCTACCCATTAACTTATCCTTCACGATGTGGCAACGGCTTGTAAATGCGTCGGCACTTCAGCACTCAGGCTCCTCTGCTCTTAAAGCTGCGTGCCACAGTCTGTAAAACATCTTGACTGTTCTCGCCACTTTGCACTGTTGCAGATCGTTGGAAAGTGAAACACAGCCTGTGAGTCAGCACGGGTATTTGCACATCATCACTCCGCAGTAAATGTGACAGAAATTTGACCAGCATTAATATCGCAAACCACCAGTAAGAATTTGTTTACATCTGTGTCTGCAGCGCAAACATCTGTTTGTGTTTCACTGGTGGAAATCTGGATACTCCTCCTCCTTGTTTTAAGGGGTTACGGGCTGATATGCCATTCATCGAACTGAAATGTGGCTTAATAGTTGCGGGTGTTTCCTAAAAAAAATCTACACAAAGCTGTCAGTCAAAGTGGAGGACGAGTGCAAGGTGTCCTGAAGGTTAATGGCTCAGGAAACGCTGAGCGATTTAAACACCATATGGATAGGCTCATCATCTACAAGCTGTTCAAGGTTGAACCCATCCAGAACACTGTAGGATTGAGATAATAGCCTTCTTCGCCCAACTGTTGTTAAGCTACCAATCTCCTGTCAGCTGCAGTGGAACTGATAGGCATTAGGACCCGACACCCCCAGCAACTTTCCCCGCTCTGCGTCCCTCCGCTCAGCCGCCGACTCGATTCCCCTTTCTCGTCAGCCTCTCAGGTGCGCAAATCAGAGGTGTTGATGACACTCCGATTCGTCTCTGCCGTCGCGGCACCATTTTCTTTTTCTCCGTCTCTTTTTTCGCTGTCACTCCCGTTTCTCTCTCTCTCTCTCTCTCTCTCCTCTCTCCCTTTTTTTGCTCGGTGCACATCCGTTGGAGAGTGGCTCGCCCTCGGAGCCATCTGTTTCCAGGCAGCCTGTGAGCATTGCTGAAATATGTAGGGCCTAATTAATTCAACCAAATTGTTTTAGAATAGATTAATACAATAATGGCAGCGCATGAAAGGTTATTTCAAGTACACCACTCAGCTAATCTCATCAAAGGGTAGATTTCACTGCTCTGTGCTCGCTGAGCATCCACCGCTATATAGACCCCGTTGTACAGGAAGTCGCTCCGTATGTGCTGGAAAGGTTCTCAGTGTGGAGGCTCATTTCCCAATCAAAATGGAACGGCAATAATGAGAGAGTGGATTGATTGATACTTGAAATAATTACGTGAAAACCGTATGCTTTATGATTCAAATCCAGGACGTTTTCTGGACTAAATATGCATGTGAATACGTACTTGGATGAGATAGTTGAACTACCCAAAACATGAGGAAAGCCTGACAAATGAAGTTTGATGCTATGTTAGTTTTGTTGTTATATTAGCCACAAAGAAGTTCAATTCCATCACATGAACTTGTCCGTCCTGCTTTGTTTCCAAAGATGTCACAAAAGCCATTCAGTCTCACACTCACAACTAGAGGCAGTTTACATGCATGTTTATCGACTTAAGGAGGAACCTGAAGTTCCCAGCCATGCACACACAGGCGGCCCTTTTCCACCAGTGTGGTTCCGGTGCTGGTCTGGAACTGGCTCTGGGCCAGATACACTGGTTCCAGAGTAGCACTGCAACTGTTTTGGTGGGAAAAGGCTTCATTACTCCACAGGCCCTCGGTCTGACCGGGATTCGAACCATTTTTGCTGTGAGGTGACGGTGCTAACCTCAGAACCACTGACTTACATTGACTTACATTTCATTCTAAATTGAGCGAGGTTGTCCAGTAATACAAGTTATTGCTTAAGTACAATGACTGAATTTGCAATTATGGCTAAAACTGTGCTTAGTGCTATTCATCTTTTTGCTGCAGTGTAAAGGCATCTGAGGTAAACTCTAATGCAGTACTTGCTCTGACATAATACTAATACAGATTCTCAGTATTTGTGGGCTCAGCCTTGGGGGTTGAAAAGGTTGTTTGTGAAGCAGTAACCTCTTAGTTTTAGATGGCTCTGCTGATCCTGCCCAGCCTACCGCTCATACATTATAGAAGATGGATCTGTGATTGTTTTTCCTTTGATGGTTGTGCGGCTGAACAGCTGGCGATGCTTTAAATCCTGTGACCTCTAGAAGCAAAACAATAGTCACTCACTTGAAAGCACTTTATAAATGATACGACAGTAAAGTCATTATAAAGGGCGTCATTTTTAAGTACTTGCTATCTGGGGTTGGGAGAGACAAATTTTACTTATTTTCTCCCGCTTTTTTTTTCCCTTTGTTTGTAATCATCTGCTGCTCCATGAAGGATAAATTTGACCTTCTAAGGGAAAATGTCTCCTCTTTCATTTAGATACAAACGCTGCTGTTCTCATACTTTACGAAGCAATTATAATAATCAGGCACGATGGGTCAGCTGCACTGCAGTGGACTCGCAGCCTTCCTATGGTGTGTCCCCCCATCGGCAGATTAATAAATAAATGAATATAATCATCAAGCCGAGAGTAATTTTTAAGAGCGTGTGTCTCATTTCTTAAACAGTGGGTGTCTCATTCCCAAATAAAATTCTTCACATACTCCTAGGAGACGCAGAGGCTGCGCCATCAGTCACCCGGACTAACCTCTGTAGGGAACGATGCAGACACGCACAAGTCGCGGGGCTGTTGTTCATCAAGATTAATACCTGCTCACTGTCCTCCCCAGAGAGGCCGACTAACAGATTCCCTACTTGACTCCTGGAGCTGGCTCCTATGGAAGGCTTTGGTTCATTAACACCAGTATTATGGCTCAACCATTCGCAATTAGGAACGCGTTTGAGACGGAGCGCACGCGTGTGCACATGTCTGGGTGCACCACACTTGCTCTTACACCTACACCTACACCTCCACACACACACACACACACACAGGCACACACACACGGGCACACACACGCATAAAGTGATACAGTGGCACTGTGTCGGGCGCATTTTTTAAGAGGAGGAATATGATAATGAACCTGGCTTGATAGAGTAATTAACTGGGCTAAATGGAAATCCCACGAGGTTCAGTGATAGTTAGCAGATGTTCTCTGAAATACATTAAAGACCAAACGTCTTGTGAAGGGAGAGAGAGAGAGAGAGAGAGAAAGGGAGAGAGAGAGTAAAAGAGAGGGAGAGTAATGCCACTGTGGAAAAAGTCTTGGGATTTTCAAATAAGGAGTGGAATTTCAGGTCTGGACCTCAGTGGTGGGAGTCTTTTATTTTGAAACAATGTCTCTGTTGGTGGGTGGAGGGGGGGTTAATCAGCTGATCAGACTAATGTGGCTGACGGGAGAGGCAGTCATCAAAAGGGAACGACCGCGAGCGGGCTTTGATAGAGAGCTTTTATGGCCGGGAGAAATTTCTGGTGAAGTGGTTAGTTAAATTTGCCTTTGATTGTGTGGGAGACGCAGCGTGTTTAGAGGGAGGAACAAGCCAGTAAATGCGAACCAATAAATCTGCCACTGGAAAGGACCCTGCCCGATAACATCTGTAACATACCGACACACTCCTGCGATGGAAAAGCTGAAGTGACGACAAAGGTCGCGTGGCCTACAGGATAATGTTCCCGTCTGAAAGAAGCAAACTGCTGTTTATTGACTAAGAAAAGTTTCATGTAAACAGCCTCATGTTATTCATAAAAAGATATTTAAATATTCTATACGACAGCTGAACTGATGTTGAAAAAGTGTTGAATCTACACCTCAAGTCACTCTCTATCCTCTTGTTGACTAAGGTCACCATTAGTCACAGTAGACCGGCAGAAGCTGGGTGCTCGGTCTATAGCTCGATGGTTGCCCTCCATACAGCGATTTCAGTGGCACCACCGGAGACGGTGGAGTTGCACTCCACGGCGATGCGACGTTGCGCGCTTGCTAAGTCACACTGAGAAGAGCCATCTGCTTCCCTGTCTGAACTTTAGAACAAAGACGCCAGGCTGTCAAAGTTTCCCTCAAACAGAAATGCACCCTGACTCAATCGTGAGCAGACGCACGCAGGCAGCGCGCCACCGACACATATACATACACACACACGCACGCACACATACACACACACACACGCTCCACCCACATATGCACACTTGTTTTGGACTTGTGTCCTTCTGTTCTGGAGACTAATGGACGTTCCCATTCTTAGTTCAGTGGCTCATTTGTGCAAACGGATGTAATTTTGGAGACTTCCTCCTTCGGCTCAACTCAGAAATAGTTCCCTGCGCAAAAAAAAAATAATTGAGGTGGCATGTGGTAAAGAACAAGTGCATGTGCTTGTGCTCGTGGAGAGGAACACCTGTTAATATTGAGTTTATTACTGAATTTCTTCCAGTTAGTCCATGTGGTCAGTAGGTGTAAAGCAGCTGCAGGAAGTGTAATAATGACTTCCTGTTTACTCCGCCTCCTCCCACCCACTCACCGGTTGCAGCCGGCCATGTGGCCCTGCAAAGTCGACTTAATCACTTCTGAACTGCTGCTGAGCTCAGACCTATGTAGCGGTCTGAGCGCCACCAGGTTCCCACCTGAACCTGATCTGTGGCACGCACAAACTCCTGTCCTCCTCGCTCGCCGTGGCTCCCAGTCTGAACTTCCCCTGACCTCCCCGCTTTAATGTATTGATCAGTCAGTGTTCCATTAACGCCGCCTCCGCCTCCTCCTAATCTAATCTTTGTTTTGTTCCTTTCCGACTACTGTAGCCACATCCACGCTATCGCATGTGAGCAAAGGCGAAGGGGGGGGAGAAAAAAAAGAAAAAAGAAAAGGGCGCCTCTGGAAAACCTTTTAGCCAGTCTTATTTTGACATACATAATACGTTCCAGAGGAGCACACTTGAATTCTCTGTCAAGCCAATCTGTTTACATTAAGTGTGAAGAATGCCTGGGCCCGAACCCTCCCGCTCTAACACGAGGGGACAGCTGATATCGAGGCGTACCACTTTGCTCCCGTTGCAGTTTTGTTTTTTGTTTTTTCACACGGTGGAGAGCGGAGTGAATTATTAGCCAGGACAGTAAATGTCCGTGGCCCGACAAGAAGACGCGCCGCTGACACTTTGACACTCCGCTATCTTTAACATTGGAGACGAGACCAAGATGGCCACGCTCGCGGTCCTATCTATCATAAACAGCGCAGCGTAAGCATCGCTCTCGACAAAAACATAACAGTCGGGCGTGCAGACGTGCAACTTTGCACTTGCAGGCTGCCGTGCAGCCCTTCCTCTGTGCTGATGGGGAAGTTGATATATTGCACTCCTCTCTCTCTCTCTCTCTGGGTAGATCCTCACAGCTAGCACTCTCTGATAACTTTGGGCCACAGCGCAGAGGGAAGTTCTAAATCAAACGGCTCGATGTGCTGGGTTTTTTTTTTTCATGACGTGACAGAGATCCAATTAAGATTGAAGTGCTGTCAGTGGAAATGCTGGGTGTGGAGCGTTGCAGTGCCGGGACGACTTCTGTGCGCCAGCCTGTCACAGATGTTGAAATCTGAGTAGAAAGAGTTTCTTTGTTGATTTCCCGGGGT
The DNA here is from genome assembly GCA_029224185.1 of Karalla daura. NCBI lineage: Eukaryota > Metazoa > Chordata > Actinopteri > Chaetodontiformes > Leiognathidae > Karalla > Karalla daura. The sequence goes on from CM055199.1 coordinate 12,667,251, forward strand.
TGTAGCAAACACGGAGTTTAGGGTGTTGGAAGTTAGATCTTTGTGAGGGAAAGAACCTTAAAAAAACAGCCTCAGATTCAGCTTCAGGCCATCGTTTAAGTCTTTCACTGCGAGTTCAGTCAATAAGAGATTCTTGAAAAACGATCAAACTGTAAATACTTTTTATTGTGGGTTCATGTTTTTCTGTTTTCCCATCCACAAAAGTGCCTGGGACGTTGCATCCAGTGGATTTTGCTGGAAAGATCTGGCAGTGTGTGACCGGCCCGGCGCTGCCATGGTAACCTCTTTAATAGTCCACAGAGTATGGACGTGACATCTGCCATGGTGTGCTCGGCCTGTTTGATTATTGAAAGCCCTGGCGAAGGCGCATTGATTAACACAGAAAATGTTCCTCTGACAAGGAAACGGCTCCTGGGGGCCCACACATATGCAAATGGATATTTTGAAGATCTGCGACGAATAACAATTTTCTTAGGTCAGGCCTTCTTCCTCGTTTCTTGTGCTGCACAGTTTCACTTTCTCATACCCGTGTGCCTATATTAAGACTGATCCGCTGACCTTTGCTTGGGTCTGTTTCGGAGTCATAGGTGTTGGAGAAGTTCTCGTTGATCATATACTAAACCCACACCCAAGTATGCGCTCCCACCACCGAGCGCAGGGGTCATCTCAGTTAAGCGCTTCGGTTAATCTGTGCAACATTCCCAGGAAGCCCAAATCACTGCGCGCTGGTTAACCATTGCTGCACTCAATTAATCATCCCCCGAGCCTAAATGAGAAACTCTCGATGCCCGTCTCCTCCTCATCCTCTCTCTTCCCCTTTTTTTTTCCCTCCCCTCCCCATGCCACTGGTCTTACTTCACCACGTTTTTTCTGTCGACGCTGCACAGCGTCGGAGTGTTGCAAGCGCCCCCGAGCGCCATCTGCCAACGCCCCTCGGAGCAGATGATAAAGTTAGCATCCGCGCTCCGCATCCCTTCCTTGGATACAGGCAAAACAGAAACACACCTACACAAACACGTACGACACAGGCGGCACGCTGCAGGTGCACGAATATCTGTGTGTGTGTGTGTGTGTGTGTGTGTGTGTGTGTGTGTGTGTGTGTGGCGATAGGAAATGACCATCTGACAGTGCTCCAACCCCCTGCTCGTCCCCAGAGGTGGACATGCACGACACGGAGAGCGATAGGCACAGGTGGGCAGACTACGGCACTTGGTAATCGAGTTAGGAATAAAGGGAAGAGGCGCTTCTTAAAAAATAAAAACAAGAAATATTCGATAGTTTTACAAAATAAGTTGTTTGAAAACCTAATTAACTAAAAAGGGAAGAATCAGAAAAGGGTTAAATGCTGGATACGTGTAAAGTGCAGAACTTTCAAATTAGAAACCAAACGGCATGTTTAGTATAAATGAAAGAAGTTTCTCCATAAGAGATTGAATTAAAGATGCAAACATTTAGATTATGCAGACATAATGATGTATGTGAAGCAGAAGAGGCCGGGTCCTGATGACTGTGCAGGTGATTATCGACTCGATCGCTTGCTTTTTGTTGTTGTTGTGGCTTTGCATAAACTTTCCTTGATTCCAACAGCAATTAGAGCTTGAAAGAAATTAAATGAAACTGACAGTGCTTCACTGAGCACATATTTTCCGCCACTTGCTTCCCCTATCAAGATAGTATGACGTTTTAATTCTGTCGTTTTTTTTTCTCTCGGCTCTGTATTAAGTCGCTTCCAGATGGAAATGATAAAGGTGAGTTCAAATTCAGCGCTAATATCTGACAAATAAAACCGTCGCCACTGCATATTTCTTTTATTTTTAATTTTTTTGCAGAACCAAAGGAGTGGTTTGTGATTGAGTGACTGATTAAAGTCCTCGCCTGTCACTCAGCAGATTTTGCAGGAAATTGGCAGCTTTATCCGAGTACATCTCGCATAGATTAATGTAATCAGATTCTGCTTTAAATGCATTTCTCTGCCACGATAACCCCCAAACAAATTTATAATGACGGCTTTAGCCGCGAACTAAAACAAGCCAAAGTGCCTAATGGAGTCATCAGCCCACTCAGATTATCATCATCTGTTTGGGCTAGCTACCTCTGCGTTCCATGCTCCTGCACACACACACACACACACACACATGCACACACACACACACACGCGCACATCCCTCTGATTCCCAACTACAAGGAGCAAAGAAGCGTCAGGAGATGTTTAATTAAGACAACAGATCAATTAACAGCTCAATTAGCCTGGCTAATTAGGGGCTCAGTTGGAACAAAAGCTTGCTCTCCTCTGCTCTCTCTTTTGCTCTGTCTCTCTCTCTCTCTCTCTCTCTCTCTCTCTCTCTCTCTCTCTCTCTCTCTCTCTCTCTCTCCCTCTCCCTATGTCACACGCCCGTGTACGTGCAGACCCACACTCACACCCTCTCGCAGGGGTTTGAGCACAGGACGTGGTTGTCGCAAAAACCTCGCTATAGAGCGCATAATCCTACTTAATCGTCGGTCCAGATTTTGGCTGAAAATTGCCTGGAAGGGAGGATAGGAGCGGGAATTCTCTCTCCCGCTCAGTTTTATCTGTGAATCCAGGACGCCAGGAACCTCGGAGGACTAATTGAAGTTAGAGCAGCCCGGAGGTGGGGCCACGTTTTATTTAACCTGGCTCTCCTCATGGCGTTGTGCATTACATCATCCCAGCATGTTCACATGCAGTGTTGGAGCGCATACATAAACTCACTTGCGCTCTGTCCCAATCTGTGAATGTGTGCATGTGTGTGTGTGTGTACTGAAGCCATGCTGCCAGGTGTAACAAGGCTTCTTGTGTGCATTGAGTCTTTCGGGGGTGGTGGTGGTAGTGGGGACACTGCGGACGTTTACATGCCTCTGAGTCTACATGCATTTGGCAGAAGCTCACGCTTTGGACCCCCCTGCCCAGTCAATTAGGACGACTGCTAGTTGGTACACAGCCTTGCATGTGTTTGTGTGCAAGAGAGTAAGACGCGAGCCGCTGTCCCATTCAGATCCTACGCATCCTGTAAACAAACCAGTAAACCGTCAGCAGAGGAGAGATTATTCATCTGATTAAAAGAGCACTCACTGGGATAGGTTCAGGTTTATTCATTCTCACTTTTCAACATGAAAACGAGCAAGAAGATGAAAGACAGGATATAAAGTGAAGTATTTCCCACCTTGCATCTATATCTGTAAATCTTTGTGAATTCATTTTGACTCTGCAGAAACCGCGTCGCTGTTTTGTTCTTTCTTTTCTCGCCTACGTAATTTCTAAATTAAGAGAAATGAGCCCGTGTCAAGAAATATGAAGACGTCACTCACTCATTTACTTAACCCACTTTGCACTGCCGGAGCCTGATGCTGTGATTGGCTGGGAGGCGGGAAATACACCCAGGACAGGTCACCGATGCATCACAGGACACACACTCACACACACACACACACACACACACACACACACACACACACACACACACACACACACACACACACACACACACACACACACACACACACCATTAACTCTCACACCAACACCTACAGGCAATTTTAGCGTGTCCAACTGGCCTCATCATGCATGATTTTGGCCTGTGTGGGGAAATCCTACATGTGCACAGGGAGAACACACAAGCTTGGCACAGAAAGGCCCACGAACCCAAGACCTTCTTGCTGTGAGGCAACAGTGCTGCCCACTGAGTCACTGAGCTGACCTGAAAAAAAAAACAAACCCTCATCATTATTTATTTAAGTATTTCCTCCCATTCCATCACCCCTCATGACTTTAAAAAAATATATTTCAGGAGTAGTCCAAGAATTTCATGAGGTAAAGAAGCCTTGCATTAACACACACTTTTCGAGATGAACACAAAGGGTGTGTGTGTTTGTTTTGCTGGTGAGTAGTGTAGCCTGTGGTGAGGGTGAGATAGATGTCCTCATCTGCCCTTCCCATGCAGTCCCTGGGGTGTCTGTGTTACTCTGTGTGGATGAGGTAGTATGCATGCGTATGCACTTGCGTGTGTGTGTCTGTGTGTGTGTGTGTGTGTGTTTGTGTGTGTTCTCCAGCCTGTGTGTCTCAAGCAGGGTTCAGATGCCCGGTCACCCCATATATCTCCAACGCAGCAGACAGGTCTGGGGTTCTGTTGCTGATGCACTGTCTTCTCTCATTACTGAGCAGGCCCGGGAGGAGGCCCAGGCTTGGGATACACACACACACACACACACATGCACACACACACACACACACACACACACACACACAGACATACAAACATGCACACACGTGGCCTAGCTGGGACAATTAAATGCAACTGGAAACACTGGAAGAATCTGCCCAAAGTGAAGGAGACGGCTGGAAATCAGCTTTGAATTGATGTTTTCTGAATTACAACACAACTAGATTCATGCAAACTCCTACACCACACGCACACACACACACACACACACACACACACTGCACTTCCACACAACCACAATGGGACACACTGTGCAAGTCTTGTGACAGGATGACTGACAGAAGGACAGACTGTGACCGCATGACTTCCTCTCCCTCTCGCACTACACACACACGCCCACATGCCCCATACACACACACACACACACACACACACAAGCACTTCCCTATGTTCCAGTGTTAATAGATTGTGCCCCAGCAGCTGTGTGCTCCGACTGCAGCCTCCGTCTGCTGTGTGATCTGATCAGCCACTGACGTCCACCAGCCACAGACTCTCCTCCTTCCTGTTTTCTCCCACTTCCCGTCCATCTGAACCTGCCCATTTCATGAATGGATTCCCACCAGCTCCTAATGAAAATTTTTATCGAGAGAATCAGGAAATTTCATATTGATGTGCCGCCAGCTGCCACTGTTGGTGAAAGTGCTTGTTCCTCCTCCTCTGTGGATGTCTCCTCCACTCCTGCTTGAATATGTAAAAGCTTCACACACATATTGTAAACAGGAAATACACTCACCTGTCTCTGTGGGTATTGCCCTATGAACTCAGCTGTGTAAGGAGAGCCTGTGGATAAAAGGAACAAGCCGAGGTATCAGGCTGCAGAAGAAACACACCTGGATGGAACAACTTCATGTCAAACTTTGAACCTGAGAAAAAATCCAGAGCTAGGACTGAGCCAGTGGTGCCTTTAGCTGTTTTGCTCACTGGAGTATTCAATATTGAACAACAATCAGTGGAAATTGAGTCAGAGTTTTGGTCTTATCTGAAGCCAATTAAATAACCAGAGTACCAGGCTGGATGTGGATCACTGTTTTTCTCATGTTACGTTTTGTTTAGTCAACTTTATCTCTGTACTGCTGCTAAAGCTCAGGTTGCTTTGTTCTGAGACAAAAGCCTCGTCTCCTGTGTGTGTGTGTGTCTGTTTCTGGGTCTGTTGCTGCCCCTTTTGTTTTCCTAATATTGTGATGAAATGCTATTACTGTAAAAACATAAAATAAAAAATGTGAAATCATGTCACCCACCCTCCTCTTTACAACACACCGAAGACTGTAACGAAACCATGAATTTTAATCCCTGGAATTCAAGTGGGATCTGAGAAATCACGACAACTGTACAGAGACCCATATTACACTGTATATGAGTCAGTCATGAACCCTCCAGGCTGCTCTTTAACCGTGCTTCACATCTCCTTGAATAATTAATTTTTACATCTGTAACTATCTGGATAGATACAGAGATAGAGAGATCCATCTTTGTCTCTATCTGCACATATCTCTTTATCAAATCTATCTATACACATTCTTATTTGTATCTACTGTATATGCATCTATTCATCAAATAATCTATCTACACACCCACACACACACACACACACAGAAACTGTAAATAAGAGAAAGAGAAGAAAGAGACATTGAGCGCAGAGCAGCCACGGGAAGATTCCAGCGGTGGATAATTGGCCTTAAGCCATTCTTCTGGCCTGCTGCTCTCTGAATAATGCATGGTCTTTTTAATGAAGCCCCTTTTTTGTTGTCTTTTTACTTCTCTAGGATGTAGGGTAAAATTAGCATACTCCCGTCTCTGCATCTTAACGAGGGCTTGGCCACCGAGCTCAGAGGCCCGGCCGTGCTCGGAGCTACGCCCACCCTCGCTGTTCGGAGGTAAGATAAGGACAGTCGCAACTACAATCCAATCACCTGGTTAACTGCTTTACATAACGCAGCATCATCAAAGTCCATTCACCCTGATGGAAAAAGTGGAGACCCCTTTGAAGTTTACAACTAAACGCTCGGCATCGCCTAGTTCAGAACCTACTTAACATGCATTTCGTTTGACTGGCCGCTCTGGCATACAGTATGCGACTGCCCCAAAGAGCATGCACGTGAACATTTTCACATGAGGCTTACAGTAAGACCCCCTGACTGCCATCCAGATCTGAGAGCGCCGTCTCTTTAGCTTCAGACCAGAGCCTGGAGTCTGAAGTGTTTGAGCCTGTCCTTGAGTGGGGCAGGAGAGCATTCCTCAATCATTGGGGCATGTACAACAGTTCCCTAATCCTACTGTAGACCCTCTTTCATCTGCGGGCTAATGCTTTGTGAAGCACTGAGCTGTGATCGGTCCCAGCGCTGGAGGAACCGGCGGAGCTGAGCGGGTCAGAGGGTGCAAAGACAGAACGGGCGAGAAGCGAAAAAGAGCTGGAATCGAGGGAATTTAGAAAAATGGAGCTGTTTGTCATTTTAGTTTTGACAAAAAGTGGGTTGGAAGTGTGTATTTCCTCTCTGGGTGATCTCACAATGCTTGATGACTGTGTCGTGCGTAGCGTAGGACGGAGACGGATGAAGACAACAGAGGCATCACAGTGTGTGTGAAAATTGATTTGGGGATCATGAAATGTAATTTCTCAGGAGTCTCTGAGTGCGGTGGCTCCTTTAGGATGAAGATGACAAATTACATTCTCTACACGAGCAATACTTGGCTGCAGATTTCCCACTGTTTACTGTAGACTTTAAGGAGCAGCTGACTGATTCTACAACATCTGCCTACATTTGTCCAGGCCATCAAGTCACATTCGTTGGAATCGACCGGCGTTCCTTTATTTCTTTATTGACTGCTTTATCTCCAGCTGAGCCGAGTGGTAAGTTGAGGATATCGCGGCTGACAACAACAATGCTGGCCTAACAAACCGCACTTGGCTGGGTTTCTGTTTTCTCCAAACAGAGTTGCCTGGATAATTAACCTGTACATTAACTTCCCAGCTGATAGGAAACGGCATGTGGATATGAGCGCAGTGAGTCATGGAGATTGATCCTGAGTGTGATGGGATGGCAGAGGCAGGAAGCCTCGCAGTTTGGCAGACGCCGCCATACCTGTCAATTCTCACATTCTGTTCAGTCTACCAGGTTCAGAGAGAGTCTCATTTCCTAGTTTGGCTCGGGAAGGAGTTTGGCACGGGAACAGAATAAGAAGTGAAGTTACAAGACGCTTCCTCGCCGGGATTGTGTACCAGCAAACTTTCTGACAGCTTGAGCAACTGACTGGTTCCCTGTGATGGACTGGAGTCACGGCTGGGTTGTTGTTCCAGCTGACAGTACACACAATTATCATATAATGAAAAGTATTGTGTTGCACCGGCTGCTTGACAAAGTGACAGCAAGCCCGTCTTGAAATCCTCATTCATTCTGAAATCGTGCAACTCCTCATGACGAGGTATGTTTTAATGACGGAAAACTGGACGTGTTGGATAGAACCAGTTTTAAGTTTTCCATTTCTGTCGGAAACCAGGTTTCCAGTCACCATTGGTGAAGTTCATTTTGGGCCATGTGATGGTGCACACCAGTGCACATCTTTAACTGCTGGCACGGACCTTTCCCGAGCGCTGGGTGAAAGCTTGTGGGACTCCAGGTCGACCCCGCTGCTGGGCACCGGGCAGCCAGTAATGGGCTGGTGGCAGCAGGCACTGGGCACTGGGCGGTGAGCTGGGACACAATGGTGGAGGGCCGGTCCAGGCCAAAACTGGCCAAGTAGTTGCAATCAGTGGTGCATGAGGAGATCTGGCACCGGCGTGGAGCTGCCTCTCCCCTCCGCAGCAGTGAACTGCAGTGATGAGCGCGAGGACCAGCCACGGTCTGCCCTGTCTCAATTAGCACTATTCTGTGTTCTCTGGACCTCAGAGAAGGGAAACAGAGTCCTCTGCGGTTTTGCTTATGTGCTGCAGAGATATAATCATGTTGCATTTTTGTCCTGTGATATTAGACTAATTTCCAGTGATGTCTCATGGAAAGCATTGTGTTGTAATCTGTTGCTGCTTACAGTACAGTGAAGCCTGTACAGTGGAGCCTGTGAAGCAGGTGAGACAGTGTTACGGATCTTGTTAGCCAAAAGGGACTTTTTTAGATTTTTATCCACTATTATCCTCATGAAATTATAGCAAACAGTGATAAAGTTAAAGTATCTATCATTGCAATCTTTACAGGAAGTCTAAGAACCTGTTCTGTATCTCAGTGATAGTCAGTCTGTGTGATTTGGAAATAACCAGCCTGAAGACAATTTTTCAGTTCTCTACTTGTCACATGTGAAATTTTTTGAAGAGAAATAAAAGCTTTTCCAAGTGCAACTGTGAAGTGGTTGCACTGCGTTTTCTTACTCTCCAAAAACAAAAGGCTGCGATGACATCTGAGTGTGATGGTGAGTGTGTGCGAAGCTCCGTCAGGACAAACAGAACAAAAGGAACTGAGCATATTTGCTGAGCCGTTTAAAGTGGAGAAGAGTACGGCCCTCAAAGGACGTTTTAAGAATCAAAATGGCTCACGACAGAGGAAAGATCCCCCAACCGTGCCGCCAATTTGCATGCATTGCATCAGTTGGATTGTGGAGGGAACTATCGGACCTGAAGAAGAATAAATTGCTACCTTATAATGCAAAAGGAAATTAATGAAACATCCTCCTGCTGATTAACTGATTAACGCGACAGATAAGATGGTGATGAGCGCAAATATCTTAATGTAAAACTGCAAACCAGCCCGACTCTCTGTCTACATATTTAATTGTATTGGTGAGAGTGTGGATTTGTTTGGATGCGATCTGTAGGAGCAGGCCTTGTTTTGATCTGAATTCACATGCTTTTGGCTAATGCTACCGCCATCTATTTTTAATAAGCGCACCACCGTCATGGAATAGCAATGAACAGGACACCTCCAATCATCGGTGCGGCTTGGAGCCCCAGTAATGTTAAATTAACTATGTGAAGGCAGCTGCTCTTTGAGCTCCAACACTTTTGTTGTGTGGTGAAAACAATGAATAATTCTCTTTAAAGCCCATATGTGGGTGTTGGGAGCAGGGCAGCAGGCAGGAGTACTATCCTCCGGCTCAGATCAAAAGCCAGACTAAAGTTTAGAATGAACACGCATCCAGAGGAGAGGTGAGCTGGAAATGTTTGTGTGAGGAGCAGAGCTCCCATCCCTCTGCACCATTGGGTTAAACAGGAGATGTGTGTGTGTGTGTGTGTGTGAGAGAGAGAGAGAGTGATGAGAGTGTCACATATAAACATTGATACACTTTTGCTTCAAAACACATACTATAGTCTTATTAGAAAAACGTTTTCCTTTTTGTTCTATATAGACATTATAAGCTGGTAACAGGTCCGCCAGTGTGTGTGTAGATCTTTAGTTTAGCTCAGCTCAGACATATCGTAGTGAAACTCACCACCGCTGCACAATTTGGCAGCTATCAGGTTGTTTGATCAAGTGTTTTCTTTTCCGGTTCTCAACAACAGACTCTCTTAAACGGCAACACTCTTTCGGCACCCTTTAAAAAATCACTCATCCAGCTTTTAGGTCTTTCTTTGATGAAAAAGGTTGCTGAGATACGACCCTCATAACTGGAGGTCTCCCCAGGTGTCACTATCGCCGCCGAGATAAGATAAGATTTTTTTCATGGTTGTTTCACATGGTCTTTGCAAAAAACACACGCAGGCTAATACAAAATGATGTTTCTCACCGCTTACTGATCAGTTCCTCTCAGCCCCACAATGTCATCTTACAATGAGAGAGACCTGGGTTTGACGTCTAGGTCAGCACAGAAATTCTGTGTGGAGTTTGCCTGTTCTCCCTGTCTGACATGGGATTTCTTCAGCTCTATGGTTTCCCTCCTTAGTCCAAAAACATGCACGTTTAGGCTGTAGACTCTAAATTGCTCACCTATGGAGACAGATAGTGAGGATGGCTGTGACCACCATGTTTCCCACACAACATGAGATTCCTAGGGTGCGTCTTCCCTCGGCCCCCGAGCTCACTCCACAAGACCCTCCCCTTGAGAAATTCCAGGCTTTCACAGGTAGGACATCTGGCCTCGGGAACAACACGTATCTGGAGGCGCTGAGAGAGTTATACTCCAAAGAAACAAGCTCATAAAGAGTAAGCACAAAGGCCTTGAGGAATTTATCACTTTATGTACTTTTTCTGCCCCTGCTCTCGACTTCCCTCTGAGTTTTTGTCTTTTAAGAGATTTCTAAACCAGATTTTTTTCATCATCCCAGACAAAAAGACTGTTCCGTGCTCAGCAGCTTCCTAAAAAGAAATCATTCCCCGATGGATAACAAAAAAAAAATACCTGGCAATTTTCATCAAAACAGTTCGGCATGCAACCTTACGTGCCACTTGCTGCAACCTCACCGTTTCCCTCAGATCTTTTCTCTCTCTCTCTCTCTCTCTCTTTCTCTCTCTCTCTCTCTCTCTCTCTCTCTCTCTCTCTCACACTTCAGCTGCGATTCCTGTGAAGCTTCCGCCAACCCAGAAACACCTTCACGAAATAAAGTCAGCCTGTTGGTGTGTTGTCTGCAGGGCATTCACCTGCCTGACAGACACTCGGGGAGAGGGGAGAGGAGAGGGAGGGGAGCCGGGGAGAGAAAGAGCGGGCGAAAGAGGCAACTTGTTACCCGGCGCTCCGACATTGATCGTGACAGAGTTTTTTTTCCTTTTTCTTTTTGGCTGAGCGGCGGAGGCTCAGTTCCCTCTCGGTAACTCACTCGGAAATGTTTCTGAGGATGCACGGAGAAGTTTATTATTGGCTAATAATTCCGGCAGCTGCGGCGGTCGCGCAGTCACTCTATATGAGAAAATATGGGAAAATGATGCAGTGCGTGTTTACTGTGATTCGGTTTGCGGGGAGGAATCCAATAAAGATGATGAAGAAGGCTCATCTCGGCACCTTGCAGGGCCGGGCTGGGTGGCGGCGCGCTCGGCTGAGGGGAGCGAGGGGAGAGGGAAGTGATTACTGTCGTTAAGTTGACAGGAAATGTTGCATCTCCTCGACGTTTAGTAATGATCGCAGCAGCTGGGAACAATAAAACTCCAACACTGCGCAATTATTGGCCTGCTTTCACTTGCATTGGATAAAAGTAATAATGCGCATTATCCCCACAACCCCCCCCACCCTCTTTATAGTCACACCAGCGAGGGAGCAGAGGCAGCAAATGAGATTTGCCGCGCAGGAAGCTGAGTAGGCTGACGGTTATGATTGACTAGAGGAGGACTTCCTGCGGCGTGACCACTCTCGCTCTCTCGCTCTCACTCATCGGTTCGTCTGTTTGTTTTTTTTTGTTGTTTTTTTTTCCACTCCTTTTTATTTCTCATGGTTCGACTCTGCGCCTCTGGGACGGGAGAGGGAAGATTAGAAAGTTAAACCGACACCCAGAGACTGTCGACAGCAGCTTGGATCCATGACAGCCCCAAAACCACAAGCATTCGCCATTGGCAGCGAGATAACAAGATATGAGTGAGAGAGGGAGGACGGAATAAGAGAGGGAGAACTCTCCTAATACGACTGCATTCAGTTTATAAAGTACCGCTTAACATGTACATTTTCTTACTCGTCATTCAAATAAACTATGTAGTTTTGGAAATTAAAACATGTATATGTGTATTTCACTTTTACTGAGCATTTGAAGAAAATGAATTTCTGCTCACATCACGAACAAAACATGGAGATCAGGCGTCACAGACTTGAATGTTGACGCTTTTTATTTCTCAGATTATCATTATTCATCATCTTGCCGACTTTCCACTGAAGGGTCAACACTGGGGAAAACCCTCTCGCTGTTTCAGAGCAACCAGTTGCCTAGAACAGTCAAAATGAATGGGTGAGTCTTACCTACGTCCTCTTTATTGCATTCATTGAATGTATATTTAAAAAGCCCTTCTTCATTAATGATTATTTGGTGTATGTGAATACGAGCGGGTGCGAAAGAGACTCTGAAGCATCATTTTCCATAGTTAATTGAGGGCGTCAGATGAGAGATTGTTTTGACCTTTCTGCTCTGTTTGAATTTCCGTGTGTGTGTGAATCTGTATGCATGAGTTTAAAGGGGATATAACCAGTTGAATATTAATGATTGATTAGACCTGTCGCGGCTCGGCACATATCAAGGGTGCGTTTGTGCTCGTGAAGGGCACAGCGCGGCGCTTCCCCTCCGTCCAGATTCATTTTTAATGACCACTACACGGGAGGAAAGGTAAATGGAGCGATCGACGGAGAATGTCAAGCTCCCGACCAGCGAGCGTTTCATTTGCCTGAAGTGCTCCGGAGGTCAGCGGCGGCCGACGACATCCTCTCTCATGTGTCCTAAATATACATCGCGGAGAGCGGCTGTGACGCTGCGTAGGAAGCACTGAAACCCAGACATCGGGAGGAAGAGGCTTTTTTTTTTTTCTCTTTTGTGAAGAAAGTATAACTGGTTTATCTTCAGCTCGTGGCCTGGCTTCCTGTCTGGCAAGAACAAAAGAAACATCTCGTTCTGTTGAGAAGAAAAGGAGTGAAATGAGGGGGAGGAGGAGGGGAGGGGGGTAAGAGAAAAAAAAAAAAGAATCAGATGTGCCTTCTCAGAAACTCTTCTAACACCGGATGCTTACATAGCAAGTGTGTGGTTGTGTGTGTGTGTGTGTCTTCCGGGATACTTTTACCTTTTTGGAGGGGCTTTGAAGGAAGTTATCAAAACCTCGCTCTTTCATCTTCTCCAGCCCCGGCGCTCTCCTCCCCTCCGCAGGTGGTTTCCCCTCCAGCCCCTCGCTCGCTCCTCTCTCGCTCTCTTTACTTACTCTGCTCGTTCACACCTCCTTCACCCCGGCCTCGGGGAAAAAAAGCGCACACACACACACACACATGCTACCTGCTGCCCTCAAACAGTTTCCCACTAAATAAAAATAGAAGGCACAATGCATGCGTTTTTTAGCAGAGCCCGTCGGCCCCATCCCCTTCCTCTTTGCGCGTCGGAGAAGGTGGAGGTAGACGATGGAGCGGAGAGGCTGTACGCCGGCGAGCATGCCGCTGATGACTCTGTCATGTTTATTTCATCTAGGGTTGTATCACTCGTTATGAATCATGCCAGGGCGCTGACTCTGTGTGCTCGTGGCGGAGGAAGAGTTCACGTTCAGTGGGAGGCTTTGGGAAATCACCTCTCTCTGTCCTTCCTACAGGTCTGAACCGCTCGGGTGCGTATTGGCCAAAGCAGTAGCAGCTCTCCCTTGACGGTCAAATGGCTTCATATGGTGTGATAACGTTGATATGAGATAGATAGCCTGGCTAGCGCGCGATTATAGGATAAACCTGCCTGTCAAAATGGCCGAATGCCACCACCAACCATTCCATCGCCTGAAAAAATGAGCCACGGGAAAGGGAAGAAAAAAAAATCTCAGTTTTTGGATTTCGATCAGTCGATAGCCGCCTTGCCAATCATCTCAGGTCACTGTTTGTCGCACGTCTCCCCAGTCAGGCAGCGAGACCGAGCGAGATGTGGCAAACTCCTGAAAATCCTCCTCGGCGGTTCTGTTTCTCTCACCCTTCTCTCCCAAAGTTTTCCTCTCTCTGGCTGGGCGGCCGCAGGTTTCCAAACAAACTCGCTGAAACATGTTGTCTGTGAGTCCGTCCGTCCAGCCCCCCTGCTGGGCACCAAAGCTGCCATCCACAATGTAAGCAGGTGGCGCTGGCATCCCAGGGAGAACGGGCAGAGCGCGTGGGCGTCACGCAAGGCGACGCCAATCCAAAATTCCCAGCTGACCTCCAAACCAAGGCTATGGCTGCGCTCGCCAATCTTCGGCTAGTTTTGGTCTGTCTGCGTACATCTTCCCCCCGCTATTGCGCACTTGTTTTGCCAGCTGCATTCACTTATTCTCTTAAATAATCACGTTTTTGGTGCAGTTTTATCCAACATCTTTCTCTCTCTGTCTGTCTCTCTCTCTCTCTCTCTCTCCATGTTTGCTTTGTGGGGGTGCTGTTTAGCCGTGTGGGACTTGCAGTAGGCCCCAGGCCAGCCGCCTTCGGTTGGACGTTAATGAACGGAACAGGAGTGGGCACATCTGATGAAGCTGGCCATGCTGTCAACTGATTTTCATCTGGTGTGTGCGTTTGTGCGCGTGCGAGCGTGTGTGTGTATGTGTGTGTCTGACAACAGGTGCAGACCAGATCTCTATGCACTGACAAAATACAGACTCTGCTGTGCCAACACAGGTGATTTCCACCTAGAAAGGCACACACAAACACACATCCTCTTCCACTTTCTGCAGTCTTTCTTACTTTTCAGAGAGCGAGAGTGCCTTCAGACCTAAATGACAGTTTGATTACTTAGACTACCTTGAGAGTTTGAACTTCCCCCTCTCTCTCTCTCTCTCTCCACTGGGCCCCTCATTGATCAATTATAAATCATTGCCTTTGAGCTGACAATGTAAAACCAGTCTGATAGATAAACAAGGAAACACCTGTCACACACAGCCCTCAGTCAAACGACTCACTCGTGAGCAACATGCACACACCCAGTGGAAGGTCGGAGTGACAACATCCTGTTCCTCTCTGCTCGTCAACAGGCCTGAAGCAACAACAGTGTAAGTGTGTGTGTGTGCGTTCATTAGAATAGTACCTGTCTGGGACTCCCTTAGCCACCTGGCTTTTCAAACAGAAGCAACCCGCGCCCCTAATCTTTCTCTCTATGTGCCACAGGCTCGGGATCCAAAATCCACGTCGTCGGAAAAACAACAAAACTGAAACATCACAGCGTTCCCAAATGTCACATTATTGTGCTTCGCGTGCGGACAGAAGCTAACGAGACGGGGAGACGGGAACGTGATTCTCGGCGGAGAGAGACAATTTTTTTTTTTTTTTCCCGCCGCCGCCGCCGCCGCCGCCGCGTCCGAGTCCAAAAATAACAAAGAACAAAGGCGGATAAATGAGTGAGTTTTTGAGCACAGGCTAGTGGGCTTTGGCAGCAACCGGCCAGGCAGGAGGGGAGGGAGAGACAGGCAGAGCTCGCTAGCGGCCCGTCCACACATCTGTCCACACAGCACGGGGTGGGTTCCAGCGACACCCACAGAAACAGGCTTAACCTTCTCTTCCCCCCACCACCTGTTCATTACTATGGGCCCCCCCACCGTGCCACCGCCACTCCGCTCTTCTCCTCTCACCCGCTCCCTTGTTCTTGTTCTCTCTCTCTCTCTCTCTGTCTGTCGCTACCCGTTCCAGTTCTCTCTTTGTTATCCCGCCGTCTTTTTGTTTCCGTCTTTTTCCGCTCTTTCTTTTCATTTTTTAGATTTTTTTTATTATTATTTTTTTATTTCTCAGCAGTGCGCGCGTTATCTCCCTTCTCACTGTCTATTCCTGATGAGGCTTTTAGTCAAAAGTAAAAAAAAAAAGAAAAACAAAAGAAAGAAAGATCTGTACAACTAATACAAAGATGGTCGAACAGGAAGGGATCATCAGACAGGTTGTTTTAACCAGTGTGAAGGAGAAATAAGTGGCCGGCTTACGTGGAGGGGGGCAAGAAGAGGCTTTTGATGAATTGTCTGTGAAAGTGCATCAGTCTACCCACATCTTCAAACCCCCTGATGCCTCTTGTCTGCTTTCAGACCCATTTTTCTCCACATTGTTGGTAATTTGAGCATCCTCGCCCATGGCATCATTCATAGTTGGCCCATTTAAATCCCCTCAGAAATTCAATTTGGAGAAAGGAAATGACAAGATTTAGCTTATTGAGGTATGCCAGAACATCCATGAAAATCAGACATGGGAATATGTGAGATTGCAAAAGGCTCATCATCGCTCCCCTTTGTTAACACACTTAAAAAAAAAAGAAACGAAAAGCAGTGAATACTCTTTGTACTTGTTTGGATTTGTTTGATTTTTTTTTATTGCTTATTCAATCAAGGTGAATCACAAAATATCCTCACTGCACCCGGACTTTGTCATAGAAAAATCAGTACATTTTGTTTTTAGCCGTATTATTTCTATACCATAACTCTTCTCCAGAATGAAACAAAAGATACAAAAAAAGAGAAAAACAAATTGCACCCGCAGTCTCTCATATGGTACCACAGTGAGAGCAACTTGGCATGGGATTTGCTGTCATTGTACATAATGTGGTACTTATTTCAATGCCGCCAATTGTTATTTTTAACTGTGAAAGTGAAATCACATTGTGGGCTGTGCATGTAAGGAATGCAAATATCTGTCATGAAAACATGCAAGAGACAAGAAAGTCATGTATTATTTTTAAATGCTCTGCACATCCGAGAATAATGTTGATTAAAACCACTCTTCTGTCTGACTTTAATGAGTAGCTGGTGGGCCTGTAATAATCTGGGATCCTAATTTCCAAACCGAGACACAGCGGAAATAAAAGAACTAAAACATGTCGCACTGATCTTCATTCTCTTCGATTCGTGTGGGTCTGTTTTTTTGTTTGTTTGTTTGTTTGTTTGGTTTCGTGCACGGGGCACCTTGTTGACTTGCGTTCTGCTCCCTTGCACTCTGCCTAACTCCAGATATTCTTTTTGACTCTTTAATTGCTTTTGCACAGTGGCCCCGATGACGATAAGGAGGACTCGGTGACAACATCTCAATTTCTCTCCCCAACTGAACGCTCCCCGTTTCAATTATCCTCGCCGTTTTCCTTGCCGCCCTCACTCTCTTGCCTCCAAATAAATTTCATTTCCCTTAAGCCTGCTGCTTGCAGTATCTGATGGCGTCTCACTCAGTTATCCATGCATGGTATTATCAGGGAGACAGGCCCTTACTGCTCACTGAGAGGGAAAGGCTGCAGGCCTCTTATTACATACCAAATATCAGGCACCATATTCAAATCCAAAGTAGCTGCCTGTGGGGAATATGCCTAAACTGGTTCAGCCTGTTAAGAGTTTTGCACCAGCCTACACAGATAAGTGAAGTCCACACACTGCAAAAAGATGTGCTTTTAATGTTACAAATTTGATTTCTTTTTGCGGGGCCATTTTGGCACATTTGATGAATCATTTCATCCACAAGAAAATACAAGGCTCAATTTACGTACTGTGAACGTACATAACCACTATATTACAATAGAGCGTGTGGACATGTTTCAATTGAAAGTGACTCTTTTGGGAGTCTTACCCCTCCTGAGTTGTAATGACATCATCGGACTCAAAAGGCGACAACTCGCCGGAGCTCTCCAAACAATGATATCATCACCGGCAGCCTTTCCTGGTTACCTACGCGTCGAAATGAGAGAATAAGGAGGCACAAAGTTGGATACAGCTGCTGGGTATTGAGCAACCTTATAAAGGACACAGTGAGACAATCAAACAGTGTGATATCATATTGTTTTATTGCCTCCCAAAAGCTCAAAGTAATATTCTGCCTTAAGAAAAAAAAAACAACAACATCTCTCCGTGGATTATTGCATCAATATGAGTCTGTGACAATTTTCCCACAGAGGCGAAACTCTGTGTCATGCGATAATTACAACACAATGAGCACACACCAATAAAGATGCAAACTATCCACGGCGGCTGAGATAAGATAGCGTTTGAGCTGCTTTTTACGGCCCACAGTTCCCACAGTTCAGGCTGTGCAAAGGTCTCGCACAAAACACTGATGTCCATAAAAAGCAGCAGTTCATCATCGAAGCAAAGAGTGTGAATAAATACATGCTGGACGGGAGCTACTAGTGATCAAGCTTGTTTATAGAAGGGAGGACCATCCCAGTTCTCCCATGATCGCATTACTGTGGACACTGGTCAGGGAGCCAGTCAGTCACTATGAATTACAGTTACAATAAATGATGAATTCACTGATTTGGGGGAAGTTCTGCTTTTAAAACTCTTTGCCGTACCTTAAAATGTTTTTAAAAGTTCATTACTTTTTGGGGATTAATGCAGTTAAATCATTATAATGTATGACTATGGTCAGAGATCTACTGTAAGATTGTACAGCCTTAGTTAGGACAATTAACACAATTATCATTATAATTCAGTCATTCTAAAATGTTTCTAACCTCTCCAAAACTGACTAACAACTAATTAATATTTCCAGTAATTTGGAGATAACACCCTGAGCCAACTCAATAGGCTGAACCCCAGCTTTGTTTTTCTCTTTAAACATTTTGATAAGTTCATATTGTGATTATATTCTGTATTTTTCCATACTTCTTTCTGCCCTGTGTGCTGTCAGGCACATCTAAAGGGCTCCTCCTGTGCCTTGGTGAAGGTATGTATCCTCCATTTTCTATTATTTTTTTGCTTTTATAACCCACGTCTTTCTTTGAAAACCTGTAACCTTGTCAGGAAAATTGCCTGCTAAGTAAGTTTATTTATTAAATTACATTCTTCAATAAAATGCCGGAAATTCTTGAAAAAATGTTAATCTTGCAGTCCAAGGTCCTGCTTTTAAATGTTTTGTACCAGTAAAAGCCTGAAGCACAAAAATATTCTTTTTACGGTGAAATAATACACACAAAAGAGAGAACAACCTGGAACTGTAATGTAAAATGTTGCTTGATGAACCACAACAGTACAAAGAAGCTCCATTAATTTTGTCTCAATTCATACGATAGTGTGGTGGCCTCCTGAGTCCTAGTAAAGGAAGTCGGATAAAAGGGATTCACTCATCGCATATTCTGTGGTAATTGCTTTGAAAGGACGGCCTGTAAGTGTTCCATGAATGGTGGGAACTCTTTATTTCTTTGTCAGTTTTATAATCTCTTTGATAACAGCTCGGAGGTGGGTGGGTTCGACGGCCGTAAAACTGGCCGGCAGCCTCTTTCATGTGTGGACTTTATGCAATGATTCAGCCCCATCAACCTGTTTGCGCACTCGTTTTATTGAATGTGTAATCTTTGTGACAGGATGACTCTCCATACCAGGGCAGATGAAGAGGAGGAGCGCGGCCCGGACTCTGTGATTTCAAACCCGGGAGCCTCGTGCTTTCTGCGGATGGAGGACACGCAGAGATGGCCAGAAATGAGAAGATCGTCGGTCTTGCATGGTCTCAGTCTTAATAACACAGCGCTCCACACTCATGTTTGGCAAATCCGTCGAACAGTCCGGAGCTCAGCCATCGAGAATGAGACACTTCCAAGTAAATTCAAAAGTCATTAAGACACATTCGCTGGCTTTAATGTTGCATAAAAATCTCCCTGAGCAAGGCGGGAGCAGCTTGACTTCCTAATTTGCTTCCGAATAAAATCAGAGTGTGAGGAAAGTTATCAGAAGAAGAGTCGAAACCCCAACTCGCTCCGTTCTGGATGCTGTAAGCAAGACGCCCCAGCCGCCCCCCCAACCTCTGCCGTCCTCCCTCATTTTGGCGCTAATTCAATTTTCCCTCCGACAGACTCCCGCACGCCGCCGCCGTCGCCGCCGTCTCCATTACAGCGCTCAGCCAAACACAAGCATTCATTAATTAGTGGCATCGTTGTCTTTTAATTATGCATGTGGCTTATTAGGCGCCTCACCCGTGCACCCAAGCCTTCCCGTCTGCACTCCCCTCAGCTTCCTTCGCCGTGCCCATACGGGACCTTTAAACTTCCACCTGCACATTATAGCTCTAATAAAGCTGTTATCAGCCCGTGAAGGAGATGGCAAACAGGTGAGCAAGAAAGAGAGCGAGAGAGACGGCAAACAGGCGACTGAGGCTTCTGATATGTCAGCAACAGAAATTAGCAAACTGCACTCCCGACTGTGACACAGGCAGGAGAGAATAAACCCACCATCTCCTCTCTCTCTCTCTCTCTCTCTCTCTCTCTCTCTCTCTCTCTCTCTCTCTCTCTCTCTGTCTGTCTCTCCCCTTCTTTCTCTGCTTCTAAAAATCCACAGACTGAGCGAGAGAGCTAGCGAGAGGGAGAGGGAGCGTCAGCCGGTGAATTTTTACAGCTCTCCAAAATCATTATTGGCAATTAGCGTTCGTCAGGGAAGACAGCAGCTGCTTGTAATTACAGGTAGCCCCTCATTACTTCTCAGTGTTGGGGAGAGGACGGATGGGAGGGAGGGAGGCAGGGAGGAGAGGGAGGGAGAAAACATGTTCCAGAGCCAGTGTTTATATTTATTTATATATTTCTTTACTTGTGATGTTGAGCCACATAATGTATAGCAGCTATAGCGCCGGGCTGGAGACTTCAGCAGGTGCAGATTGAGAGGAGGAGGAGGAGGAGTAGGAGGAGAAGGAGGAGAGACTAAACTCACTGTAAACAGCCGGAGTTATCCTGCGAATATTGCCGCAGAGCCGTTCGAGTGCGTGAGAGTGGGTATAATTGCATATATTGGTGTCAGTGTGTGCTCCTTACTCGGTTTAGCTCGTTATTTTGCCACCTCTAATTTTCCACATCGTCCTGCTGCGTACGTAGGAGCTACGTTTTGCCGTGTGCAGAGCTGTGAGATCTCAGCCCGACCCGACACGAGGTCGAGAGGTTGGGATGACCCGACGTCGAGCGTCACCGTGACCGTGGCCCCCTACATTTCAGCACGGCGTGGCACGGTGGAGCGCTTATCCTGCACGGCCTCAGCTCAGCTTCACTGCCCACGGAAATCTTGGCTTAGAGAAGTTGATTTAAGAAGAAGTCACTCCCTGATAGACGAGGTATTTCCACTTAATCAGCAAGCCGAGGCTTATACACCGAGGCACGGGTCAAACACCGAGTTAATTTTGAAAGTTTTATTTTTTAATTTCAAGGCAGAACATCTCATTAAATGATAAGTGGAGTATCAGATCAAACCATCAAAGGGTTTTATTTCCCATACCTTTCAAGCTACGTTCAGCAATTCCTCATGTTTTGCACAGGCCCCTTTTTTTAGGACTTTATGAGCTCCTGGCAAGTGGGACTGTCGAGCTTTCACTGACGGACCTTTCAAATCAACATTTTCCTTTTTGGCCGGCCAGAAAAGTGTCATTTTTGTGAACGCTCGTACCAGACTGGGCAAGGTGGACGTTAATTTGACTGCGTAGCTGAAATAGTTAAACCTTTACTCATAAAGGTGTAGCCCCTGGTAACTATAAAAGGAGATATTTCTGGGGGTGATGGCGATGAGGTAAACACATACCTCAGGCAGAGGCTAGACTCCTATGAATAGTTAATTAATACCATCTGAATGCTTTATATGCCCTAGTGACTGCGGGGCTTGAAGTGCCCTGCAGAATTCACGATAGCCCAGGGCAACAATAAAGCCAATTAACCCAGGGCAGAAAACAGTGGAGGTGGGGCGTGTGTGCGGCTTAGTAATACAGTGGACCGTTGCTTCTAATGATCCCTTACCTCAGACAGAGTGAGGTTAGGTTCAGGGGAGTGGACGCCCTGCTCTGTGTAGAGGTGTACTTTTCAACATGGAAGGTCAGGCCCGCTACATACGAGGCCTCTCTGCAAGACTAAAGAGGGCAGCGGGGATAGCAGCCAAACATTAGCCTCTTAGCCTCCATGCAGGGTTTGGCTCAGTCTCAGAGGGGGTTGGGGGGGCGTCTGAGTTTGTTTTTCCTCTCCTGAGCAAAATTTGTAAGTCTCACTTTACCGGGTGAGTCATTTCAGTTTTGGTGCGTGCCACAAAGAGCGGAAAAAAAAAAAAGTCACCAGTGTCAATCTTTCGGTTGACACCCTGAAGGCACGATGTCGCCCTTCATCTGCCTCCCTGGTGATTAGCATCATGGTGTAACTGTCAATAAACAGCTCTGTCTGCCAGCGACATAAAGCCTTAGTCGTGTTCTTACTAATTCACAAAGTATAGAGGCTTTTATGGTTTCTTTCAATAAACGTATACTACAATTGTCTAGTACAAAAAGAAAAAAATCTCTTTAGACCTTGTGGATATCTGAAAAGCTTTATTCGCTGCAAGCGTGCTGGTATTTATTTTTTGCTCACACACGCGCACACACACGCACACACACACACACACACACACACACACACACACACACGCACACACACACACACACACACACATAGGCTCCTGCTCAGTTACAGTAGAACAACCGGCATCCTGGCAGCAGAAGAGCTCGCATTTGCAGGGCATCTCTCGTTTCCACTGTAGACCGTCCAACGCAAATACAAAGAACAACTGTCACATTCAAACTGGAGCTGAAATGACTGGCTGGGTTTCGATTCATCTTGTCTGTCCGGGTCTCTCTTTTTCATTCGCTGCCATGAAAAGTTGGAACTGTATGAGAACCCCGCGCAAGAGGGAGAAGATCAAGTGTGTAAGGATTTAACAGATGGAATTGGGACTAAATGAAGCGCTAATGCATGGATGGTATGAGTCCACTGTGCATTTCTTAACAGGGGCAAGACGGGATGATTTCTGTTTCAGCTGGGAGTTATAGGATTTAATTTGCACTTAATGTCACAGAATATGTTCATAATTTAATAATATACATACCTTGATGCATGATTGCAACGCTCTACCGCTGTGAAAATATTTGCAGCCATGTGACGTGACTAATTCAATCTCTGAGTTATAAACAGAATAACTCGACTTCTTAGTGTGTTGTGACTGCGGCATTTGTTTCCAGCGCGTCCTCACTTTTTCGTTACATTTGTCATTAATCATTAGACAGAGAAATCACATTTCCACGCGATTTTGGACACATTTGGCCATCTGCTGAAGGCAAATTTATCTCAAATAAATCTTGCAAAGCGAGTTTGTCAAAGACACTTCACGTGCTCTCCTGGTATTTTTTATGCTGGGTTGAGTGCCCAAATTGACGCTGACACTGGGGGCGATTGCTTACGTTCCCCACTCAAATCGATTTTTTTTTTAAGCAACACACAAAACATTCCCTCTCACAGATCCCGACCAGGCAACGTGTAGCGCTCGCAAGAAGAATGAGATCTTAAAACAAACCCTTATTTGGATGCTCCTGCTGGCAGCTTCGAGAAATATTGTCGTTTTGTTCTACTGATGCTCGCGGTGCTGCGGCGCTGCATTTTAAACTGTTGAGTCAGATTTCATTTACCAGCTCTTTCATCTGTTTTAACTCAGTGAGGCGAGGTATCGCACAGAGAGTGCCTGCGTCGCCCATGTGCGCGTTTGTGATTTAGCAGCCAGAGTATGTGTATAAATTTGCTGAATTTGTGTGGGGCCCGCCTGCGACTCGTGTTGTTTGTGCTCGTTTTATTTGCATGTGTGTGTGTGCGTGCGTGCACCCTGTCGTGTGTGTATCCAAATGTGTGCGTGTGGCTCCCAACCCAGAGCTATTATGTGGAGACAGCAGGTATAATATCTGCAAACCTTTGCCGCTGTGCTGGATAAGTAATGGCCTCAAGACGTCACCTTTATCTGTAGCCACACTCCTGCAGCTGGGGCTATGTATTCCCAGCCTCACACTCCCTTTATGACACACAGGTGTGGCATTATGTGTGTGTGTGTGTGCATGTGTGTATACCCACCCCCCCTCTGTGTATTTGCCACACACAAAAGTGGTCATGAGGAAGGCAGATAGGGCTGAGACTGACACATTCATTTCCTTAACGGCTGTGGATGTGGTGCCGCCTTTTAAGCAGCTTTAGCTATATATCCCCTACAGACGCAGACACCGGGTGAGCGTGGAGCGAGGTACCACTGGGAGCATCCCATCAGCCCCCCCCCACCAACACACACACACACACCTCCCTGCAAACGGAGAAAGGGAGGCCGTGGTGGGGACAGATAGGAGGATGGAGGTGAGAAGAAGGAGGAGGGCGATATTTAGACTGAGGCGCAGGAAGGCAGAGGCAGAGAGATGCGAAGGGGGGAAAGAGACAGAGTGACGGGCGAGATAGATAGGGAGGGAAAAAAAATTGAAATGAGGGAAAGGGGGGGTGGGTGGGAAGGAGGGAGAGAGGTGAAACAAAGGAAGAGTTAGGTGGGGAGTGAGTGAGCTTTGTGGTCTCCGGCTCCATGGGAGGTTCAGCCCAATCATTTATAAAAGGTAAATGCTGTCAGGACGCAGGGCGTTTAAAGGCGCGGCGCTGCAGGTGTGATTTATGCTCTCGGTACGGGGCTATAAATCACCCTGCCTTTGTTTCCACAGGCTGCTTCTGCTACTGCTGCTGCAGCCGCGTCAAGACATAACCATCCCTGCCTCGTCTACAGCAGGCGCGCACGTCCACACACACAGACACACACACACACACACACACACACACACACACACACAGTAACAGTCACACAGTGGACGGCAATAAAGACAGAGCGAAGAAGTATGGTGATGAGAACGGATGGCTGGATGGAGAGTGAGGAGAGAAGGGCTGACCGGTCGGAGTCTATGATGAGATGTGTCGAGTCAAAGAGGTGGTGGATGTGGTCTCTCTCATACACACGCACGCACACACACACACACACACACACACACACACACACACACACACACACACACACACACACACACACAAATGGACACAACATCACACACAGCTATCGATGTGGAGCAGGGAAAATGTGCTCTGACACAGCAGTCATGGCTCTCCATGGCTCTAACAGTGTTTCAGAATGCGTCCTGATGTCTTCTAAAGTTGGACTTCAAAAGGAAGACCAAACATACTAAAAAGTGGGCAATGTGGCCTCTAAAAAGTTGATGGTACGGTCCCTGGTCCAAACCCCAGGTGGGCCAAGGGTCTTTCTGTGTGGAGTTTGCATATATTAGCGAATGTTTCTCTGTTACTCTGAATAGACAGACGTTCTTTGGAAGCTTCATTTTGCGCCAATTGAAACCAATTCTTGTTCAACATGGACAAAGTGTATTTCTAGACTCTTACAGACCCTCTTCTGTAATGTAAAATGCTGCCATCATAGCTGTAGACCTTATTTCTCTTGTGGATAACAGCATCGCTGTACAGCGACCTATGTCTCTCTTTGGTCATAAGCCATAGTTTACCACAGTTTGAGTGGTGAGGACATTGGGGGTATTGACGTGATGGGTGCGTGGGAGGGAATGGCACTTCAGCAAGGTCACAAGTCCTGCTCATGACCGTCACATTGTCAGCATTCTCTCACCAGCGAGGATAAAGCCCTTTGTTCTTCGCAAAAAAACAACCACTTTTTATGGGCCACGAAACGGGTTCAATTTCCGTGGCCTGTGACGTGCGCCGAGCGTTGCTGAGAGTGTGAGAGGCAGCGTTCGGGAAGACTCTCCATGACAAACGGTGAGTCTGTTACTCATTAGAGCCAAGCTGAGTGAAACCAATATCCAATCCCCCTGAGTGGAAAGTTCCACACTCCTGCACTCCGCCGTATGCGAGCCCTCTGTGTGAGATATTAAAATCGTGTCAGAAGTTACGTTATGAGTCCGCGGCATAGTTCAGCTGAGTCAGTCCGCGTGAGAAGTCGCCAGATGACTTTAAAAGCCCCTGAGTGAGTGACAGTGAGGCGATAATGAAGTCCTCTTTGTCAAAGCGCAACTGGTTGTGTTTGCACTATGCAATATTGAGATTACTTTTGTTAGAGAAATTAGGTCTTTGTTTTTCCCTGCTGCACTTCTGAAAATGTGCGCGTTGGGTGTTTGATTGTTCAATTTCCCATAAAATTACTCAGAAAAAAAAAATCATCGCGTAATATTTAAGACAGGCACACAAACACAACGAGATGTAAGTACCCAGGTAATGGAGGCTACACACACACACACACACACACACACACACACACAGAGAAGCGCATGCAGTCTTGTGCTGCCTGGGGCGAGGATGGTTAAAAGAAAGCCAACACCTGCTGCACTAAATGCTTCATTTTCTTTTTGGTGGTCATCAGAGGGTTTGATGTGCCATCTCACACCCTTCAGGATGTTGAATCACACCGTTTATTTACATTATTTTGGCAGACGTCTGAATAGATGAGAAAATCAAAAAGAGGCACATGGGGGAACAAAAAGCATTTGTAATCTGCATCCAAGATTTGATTCATGGGGTGAAAACGGATGATGGATCCAAGCCTCTGGGGCTCGGCGTGCTGGTGTCCACAGGTCACCAGTCCAGCTTTAGAGCTTCCCTTAGACTTAGACTTTTACTTTTCTTATTTAGATTGTTTCAGTATATATCAGAACGAGATTTAGATGCTTTGAACAAAAAAAAGAAAATACGGAAAATTGTCATATTTTGTATCACATATTGTACACTGGAGAAAGTGTTTGATACTTTACAGTGATAAAAAAAAAAGCCAAGTTGCCTAACACCTGTAACAGGGCACGTTTTGTTTTTTTAATCCTGCTTTTGTATTGTTAGTAAACTGTTTTAATAGTTTAGAAACTTCCTCCCCCTGACTTGTTCTTGCCTCCCTCCAGTTCAGAGACACATTCACGACCACCCAAAAAATAATGTAAAAAAAAAAAAACAACTCAAACTGGCCATATTTCAACCATGTACGCATCACTCTCAACACAATCCCAATTGTACGTGTGAGAGCGGTCAACAATGCTCTCCACTCAATACACAATACAAGCGTATAAATCACCTCGGAGAAGGCTTTCTGTCTCTCGAGCTGTGCGGGACTTGGGGGAGGAAAATGGAGCTGTAACACGCGGCGAACACGTACAAGCTGACCTGAATGGCTGCTGCTATTCTGATTTCCCCCAGGAGCTCCTCTCTGGCCTGCGCCGGTGTTTTAGATTCCAGAGGGAGGCCATTAATGCTCAGCCTGTCGACCTGATCCATATGTATGGCTGGCTGCTCCGTCCTGTTCGTCTCCTGCCTCCATGCCTCCTCGCCTACCTGACTGTCTCGGGGCCTGCTGGAGCCCAAATTGGTTCCTCGTCCCCGCGAAGATGGGAACAGAGAAGGCCGACACTGCCGACACAAAAGACGGTTTTACAAGGTGATTATTCAGGCCGCGCACGTGGACGCCTGGCTGCGGTTAATGGGCTCCATTTGCAGCCTGCGCAACACAAACCCTGTCTGTCCGTTAACGGCGGGACCGGTTCGAATGGGTTATCAGCACATGAGCGATTAGCACGCCGTCTTGTCAAGCAGAGCAGTTAAACCTCCTGACAGTACCTGTAAACACAGCATGGAGATGCTTTTTTTTTTTTCTCCACTGGAGCGATCATTCCAGTCCTGTTAGGTGAATATAGTTTCATCATTGATGGGTTTTGTCTGTTCTTACCTTTCTCTCTCTCCCTCTCTCTCTCTCTCTCTCTCTCTCTCTCTCTCTCTAATCCCCTCTTCACTCCAACACTGCAGGGTGTGATTTGTCACTCATGATGGGATCGGCCTGATATCTTTTTAATGGTCACATACACTTATTCGCTACAGTCTCCAATTGGCCAGCTGCACCGAGCGCAGTTGAACGTCTAGACGGTCTAATTAACAAATCATCTCTGAAGCACCGTTATCCCACTTTGGTGACAAAACCCAGTGACAGAAAGAGTACGAGAGAGGGGCCGCAAAGTCACTGCGCGTTTCTTTTCTCCCCCTCGTGCATCCAGTGTGCACCACTTTGTGTTGATTTGCTGGTTAAAAATAATTTTTGAGGAATGGCCCAGCCACACTTGACATTAATTTACAATGCTGGTGGTGCAGGGTCTCTTTGTCTTTCTAATAGCTGGAGCCGTTTCGGCCTGCGTTAGTATTAAAAATTAATAAAGCTAGAAAATAAAGTGGATGTGAACTGTGCTGTCCAGATATAGCGGGCTCTCATTGTATCCATTTAGCACTCAGCGTGAGTCGGAGTGATCTTCCGGAACCAATAGCATGTCTTGTATCTCAGGACATGCAGCCACATTGGGGCATGAAGCAGTGCTGGGGTAGTCTGTAGGCTGACTCAATAGATAGCCCTTTGAAAACTGACAGAAAATTAAATTAAAACTCCTTTGTTATGGGGACAGTATATATACAATACAGAGCAAAGTCTGTGTTCTGTGGTCTTTTCTGTGCCTCGGCTACACAGAGCAGATAAATGAGGCTGTCTGTTGTCACTGGTATTTACCCCAAATTATGCCTATTGAAGAGTAAATGCTCGATTTTTGATATGACAACCCTAACATAATAGTCTGTTATGATGTTAAGATGCATTTTGCCTCAACTGTTGTCAGAGTGGGCGCATGAAACAGCATAAACACAGAATGAAACCAGAGTAAAAAGCAGAAAGTCAGACTGAAAGGTCTTCATTCGGAACAGAGTCACATTTCTGACAGGTTCAGTGGTATTTCCCACCACCTGTGACAGTTTCTATAGTTTCTATAAAGAAGTTAGCTGTAGAGAAATACCACCTAAAGTCACTGAGATCATCTCTCGGCGTTTTCCGCCATCTTCTCACAGCTGACATTTTTAGATATCACAGACAGCCATTCCTAAATGCTTGGACATAGAAATTCCTTTTTAATCGCCAGATGATGAAGGAACATCTGTGCTCATTAAATATCTTTCAGTTCTTGTCCAGAACATTCTGTACATTCTGTGTTCAAGACATTTTTTCCCCCCCTAAGCTGTCTTCAGGATTATGAAGGCTTAAGGCGGAAACATTTCAGAAATATCTCATACGATCATTTAAATCCAATTTTGTTGGTCGTTTCAACGGCTCTGAACGGGAGTGTCAACATAAACTAATAATAGACAAGAATAGTAAAAATGGAAACTGGATTTTCTTCCCATAATTTGTGTCGAATCGCCAAGCACTTTAATAGTCCTCGTATTGTAGTATATGACATGTTTGCCTTTGTCAGTTTTACTTTTGTGATCACTATTGTCGTGAATCAAAAACAATTAGGATGAAGTCTTTTGCCAAGTGGAAAAATAAGGCTTGATGATTGGCTGAGAAAAGGATCTAAGAACAGTTTGCCCATCACTTGTTGTTGGCTATGGGTGTAATCCTAATGTTGGCAGTCTGGAAAGAGACGACTGCCTTCCACTCGACACTCCGGGAATTTTTTTAGACGTGTGATTTTTTTTGTATTTGATTTCAAATTGTCCTCCCTCAAATCTTGTCATCTGTGTTTCAGCATTTACAGTTTTAAACTGTTAAATGTGGATGCGGCACTCGCTCACATACAATCTATGAAATTCGGAGTTGTTTTCTGCGGGGCGAAATTGTTTCACCGACGCAATCTTCTTTTCTGCCGGCATGAGTGACATAAGGGTGATGGTGCCTCGCCTGAGGAGAGTCTCTGGTGCATTACTCTGTCAGGCTCCCATTAATGACAGCTATAAGGCACAACACATGCAGAAGCTACTTACAGTATCTGTCTCTCCTCCCACCGCTTTCCTTCGTTCCGTCCCCACTATCTCCCCTCCAGTCGCCATCCACCTCTCGCTACCTTGTGCAAAGCTGTAGTAACACTCGACTTTTATTGTGCTTAATGGGGAGCCTATCTCGTGGCGTAATGCGCTTATGAGGGTGTAACAACACGGCGTAAGAGCAAATCTGCAGATGTGGCGACTTGTTTTGACTTTGTTGCCGCTTTGCGTTTCACATTCGCTTAATGTAATCAAAGGATTTCCACTGTTTCATTGTGTACCCTACATCCATAGTTTGTGAACAGTGGAATAAGGCCACCCTATAAAGTAAAGTACGAGCAAAGACGATCCCTAAAGCAAGAGCTTTGAGAGCTATAATGTTCACACACACGATCATCCCCGGTTAAAAACAAGGGGATTTATCAGGGATGTCTCTGCCTCGGCTGGGGCTAGGGGGACCAAATTACACCCCCAGTGTCTGGTTGGAGGCGGAGAAGGAAATAGATGGGTCCAGATATAATGGTGATGGCCCCTGGGTGGTACTCCTGTGAGGGAGAAAGAGGAGATTAGAGTGGAGGTGTGAGCTCGCAGTAAGATTACATTTTCCCTCTTTTTAATGGATAAGTGCTTCTCTTTTTTTTCCTGTTTCACTCCCACTATTCTGCTTCTGTTTCACAGTGTTCCGTCTCTCTGTGCCCTCCATCACTGCACATACACACACACATGCACACACACACACAGACACACACTCTGTCACAGGCATAAAAAAGTGTGCACATGCACGCACACATGCATGGACGTGTTCAGATACATACACACGCGCACACACATCAAACACACACGTCTCTCCTCTCCCTCTGTCACCCTCTCCCTCCGTCCTCCCTCACTTGATCCTTACACCTACGTGCTACAGATGGTTTCATTTTATAAGAGATAAAACCACATTTGGTGGAACTGATTAAACAGAGGGAACAACATCCCCATCTGCCATTTATTCCAATCTGAAATTGCTTGGGCAGATGCTGACATCTTTGGAGATGATTGATTCACCCCGTCTGGCCAGAGCGGAGTGGAGAGAGGAGCAGAGCTGGATCCTCCCCGGGGCTACAGCTTCCTGCTGGCCTGCCATGGCACCACCACAGTGTCACTTCAGCAGTGATGGAGCCCCCCAGACCCCACAGTGCCCCATCTCTTGTCTCCAGCAAGCTGCTGCAATCAGCACAAGCCCTGATTGGACTTGGGCAGGTGAGCGCAATGCACTTTAATCAGGGGGCCGGTACATGCCAGATCATCCCCTCTGTGTCGCTGTTTGTGTGTGTGTGTGTGTGTGTGTGTGTGTGTGTGTGCGCGCGTGTGTGTGTGTGAACAGGGAGAGGGAGGGTCGTCCATGTGGTTCACACATGTTACAAATAAACATATTTTCTCACTTATCTCGCTAACCATGCAGGATGTTTCGGATTGTATTTCCTTGGATTTAGGATTTCTGTCACTGAGGATTTTGCTCACCAGTGCAGTGGGGAGAGAACTCTGTTTGTGACAATCACAGCGCTGGGAAATGATGTTTAAACAAGACTCTGCGAGGCTGTACTTAAGCACGGTGCAGATTTAAGGTAAATGCCATTGTCAGCAAGCTAACAAGCTTGCATAAAGATGCTAACATGCTGAACAGTGTTACATTGCAGGTATAACGTTTGTCACGCTGTCCAGCTTGTCACCGAGCGTCGATTTGCAGATTAGCACCAAATGTTGAGAATATTTGACCTCACCGTGCTTAATTAAAATTCAAGTATCAGCAAGAGTATTTGAAATTGTAATGAGGGGAACACAATCGTGCAATTTCTCACATCAAATAATTGAATTAAACAATGAGGCTTTTGTTTCTCCACTAAAATTCATCTATCCATCTTTTACTGTATTTTGCCCAATAGTGTGGTGTCTGCTGGAGCCTATACAAGCAGACATAGGGCGAATACAGAGAATATGTCCTGGACATCACAACAGGCCATCACATCACACAGACACACACACACACACACCTGCACACATACACAAACCACTCACTCTCACTCTTGTATCTAGAGGCGATTGAATCCAATCAATCTAAACATACATGTCTTCAATCACAGTATGTGGAGAAATCCACACAGGAAGCCCTCTAAGTGGGTAAGTGGGGAAAAAGCTTTAATTCCCAAGAATGGCTCTCTTCACTTTATTTGTCGACGTCCTAATGTTACAACTGCCAAACTAATGTTGTTGCCTCGTCTTCTACCTGTGAGGCCACGTGATACAACAGCTTTATGAAAAGAATGCCAATGGGTCCCCCGGTGATTAGGTATTCCACTCAGCCTTCATCTAATCAACATTTATGTGTCCTGCCTGTGGAATTACACTGCCCTCCACTAAATCGACTCAGCGTCATCACTTGTAAACACTCAAGCATTTTAAGATGGAAAACTCTCGCTGCAAAAAAAGCGCCATCAAAGCCAGCGGTGTGTGAGTTCGAGTGTGCGATCGGAGGCGCGCCGTCTCATAAAAACTGCTGAGCTGGGCTCTTCAATGCAATCAGGCGCCGGTCTCAGCTCATATACTTGTTTGATGATAACCGAAGATGGAGGGAGAGTGATGGAGCTCTCCAAGGGACCGCGGCGATAATTTAGCTCGGAGAGTGGGTGTGAATCATGGTGGAGGTGCGCGGGAGGGGTTGGTGGTGGTGGTGGTGGTTGTATCATTAGGGTGGGGGGCAGGGCGAGGATGGAGAGATGGAAAAGAGAGGGTACAGTCCCCTGAGACTTGGATCCATCAGACAGCACTGCTGTGGGCTTGACTGCGGCATCGACCCACAGGACTGCAGCCCAAACCCGTCCATCTCTCTCTTTCTCATCTCTCCTCTTCCATAGTGTTGGTGTCACTATTCCTCCATCACTGTGATTCATTCGGCGCCAGCTCTTTTTCTCCTCCGCCTCTATTATCGGGCATGTCATTCCGCATCACAAACCTCATCTCTCGCCTCTCCGTGTCTCTGGTAAGACTCTTCAAGTATGACTGGGCCTGCGAATGGCAAATGAATTCCCAGTCTGAATGCATACTCTCACCCTTTTCCCTCCGTGTGCCACCCTCCATCTCTCGCCTCGGGCTACTCATTCTACCTCTCCTCCCTCTGTCCTCCTCTGCCTGCGCTCCCCTCACACCCGTGGCAAATTGCTCACCCCTGGAAATAAAGCCACAGAATAACATAAAAGAGAGAAAGTGAATTGTTTCAGTTAGCTGTCTGCCATTTTGCGCGCGACATGACGAACAATGTGCGCTCTAAAACATAGCCCTAGACTGACCTACTTCTCCCAGTGCAATAATCCATTACCAGCAACATCCACGCCTTTTCAAGAGTTTCAGCTCCCCAAGGCTTTGACTTTGGACAGGCAGAGGTTAGAGGAAAACAACCTGAAAACAGCCTTATCTCCCAACACATGAATGTTTGTTAAGGCTCCCCATTAAGTCTCACCCTGAATTTGCATATTAATTGCATTTTGGCTCTACTTCCCTCCTTTAAGGCTGCTGTTTATAGGTGCTTTATTTCTTTGAGAAGACACAGACGTCCGCAGGGAGCTCACCTGCAACGGAGGACAAGAATTGAATTCCACAGGAAATTGCTTTAACTTGAGTGTAATCGAATTTGCACCCACACACACCTTGACTCGAGGACCTGGAGGTCACGTAAAGCATGTCTATACGCATGTATAGAAGATAAAAAATACACACATATACATATATATACATGCACAGTGCACAAAACAGACATGGAGACAGAGCCGTCTGAGGCAACCTGAAGAAATAAACACTACTACAATATGGAAACTGAGGCGGATGCTATTTTTCAAGCTTTCTGTCTCCCCCATTTTTTTTTTTTTTGGTTCTTGCGCATTGTGTTTACTTAGACGTCAGAGCGCGGTTTGGCAGATTTCTCTGCAAATGTTTGAAAAGATGTGAAAGTTTTAATGACTGGATTGAGTAGGGGATAAAGGAACAGCTGGAGATTCTGTAATGTAGTGGCTATTCTTATATAGGAGAGCTACACTCAAGCTGTCTCATTTGAAAACCGGCGAAGCAGTTTTATCCGTACTTAAGGATAACAGGTGATTGAGCATTCTTTAGTCCCTATCTCCAAAACAATGTGACCATATGGGCCTTATTTGAATATGATGTACTGAATGGCACTCTATATGTGTGATAGCACATTATGCAGAGTGGGTCTATTTATTATTTTCAAGATAATAGTTTCACTCCACAGATTATGACTCACGTGGATTTTATTTCTGAACCGACATGGTTTCAGTGATAGCATGCCGTTTGATGGAGAAAAAAACTGAGGTAGTCATTATTTTGATTATTATCCTCTGCCAGAAACAATGTTTGTGATGATCTGTGTCTTGAATGCCACTATTATGTTCATTGCATACAACAAAATTCCACCACAGCAGACTTGGTTTTATGGTAATGGTCCTTCATTCAACTGAAAATCTAATGATCTGCACTCAACCCATCGGAGTAACTCAGTTCCGGGGCATTGATTTCCATTGTGTTGCAAATTGATCTGTGGCCTGTAAGAGCTCAATATGTCACAGCCTCCCTGCAAAAAGGGCCACAATAAAAAAAACAGATGCATGGACATGCGCTGGGACAGAACCCAGTGTGGCAGAGAAGGTGCCGAGCATCAGATATCATGAAAAATATTATGCTCAATGGGCCTTTAGGCTTGCAGACTGAACAAAAAAAGTGACCAACATCATGGGAAAAGCTAATGGTGATTTCGTAGATGCCACTGGATCTCCATTGGAACAAGAACATTAGTGTGCAGCTATGCCAGTGGCCCAAATGCCTCTGCCCTCTCTGCTCTACTGTGAATAATATGTGAGCCATTGCCTGAGAGGTTTCAGCGTCTCATTATGGCTCCCACTGCTGTGGACCACTCCCAGACCCTCCCTGTAAGCAGCTTCACCTCCCTTCACGCACTGGACAACAGCCCCCTAAGGCAGATGCACGCAGGCGAGCGTCTATGTGCTCACACGCAAACATGCACATATTAAACCCGTAGTCTTTCCATTAGGCCATTAACCGTCGCACGCCCCCCTGAACATGCCTGTCTGACTCCTCTGTCTCATCTGCACTAATGCAGACTGTGTGCAGACCCCCACCAGAATGTGTTTGAGAGAGAGAGAGAGAGAGAGAGAGAGGGACGCAGATCAGTTCTGGAGCATGTATTGATGAGGAAAAACAAAGAACTACACAGGGACCTTGCAGTGTGGTACATGTGCTGTGTGGGAGCTCTGCAAGGGCACGCACGCTCCGAGTCTCTGTGCGAGCTTGTGTTCGACTCTGCTTTGAGGAGCTTTCCATGTGATATGTGTGTATAATGTGTTCTATGGGGTTCAGTAGGCACGCGATGGGACACATAGGGCTGCTCTCCCGCAGATGCAATTAGGCTAAATGGGATTATGCCTATCACATTTCAGACAGGCCGGCCCCACGGCCACCTGGGGGAGAGGGTGATGGGTCGACGAGGAGGGGGGTGATGGAGAGGGATAGAGAAAGGGGAAAAGAGGGGGTGGAGAGGTGCAGAAGATGCAGAGAGTCTGGTCTCTTCGAGGCAGCCTCCGATGTAGTTGTAATGCAGGCTGCAGCAGTGATGCTATGCCGAAGGAGAAGACGTGTCTGGCTGCATTTAGAAGCAACATTTGTGTCTCCATCAGACGTTGCCCAGCATATCATCACATTGTATGTTGACATTAATGTGCTGTACTATAGTGAGCCCCCTCTGGTACCAGGCTAAATGTCAGCATCAACAAAGAAACTGAGGCGGGGGGAGGCTGACATTTTCACTGGGGTGCTTCTAACCATAGATTCTCCCCAAAGAGCGCGTTGCTCTATTGAACTGTGCGGTCACAGGTACACAGAGTGGACATGCATGGAGGCGAGTGGCCACAGTCTGTGATTTGCCATCGATTTTTCACAATAAGCTGCATTTCTGCTGCGCATTTAAAATCGGAGTCCGCTCTTATGAACTGAGAACCAGATGTTTTTCATGTTTTCAGTTCTTGCCTCATCATGTCTCCATGTCTCCTACTGTTGGAAACATTTTAATTATACGTTAGCTTGGCACCGACCCAATCTGAGTCCGTATCTGCTCAAATTCCTGGTGCTTGTCCATGTTACACATTAACCCGTGGGGACTCTGTGGGTAATTTATTAGATTCACTGTCTTTGCTGGTGAGACTTATTTCCCCCGTCTTCCAGCTGTGTAAGCTCAAACCGTCTCGTCAGAAATGAAAGGTCAAGCGACGGAGGGTTTAATTAATTGTTAACTCCCCTCTATTGTCAGCCGTATCACAGCTGACACGCACTCACAGTGGACATGCACCTACATGCACCTCCTTGGAAGTAGCGGAGCAGAACGGGGCACAGTGCCCCCGTCCTCCCAGTCTCCCACGCTCACTCTCACATTAATCAAAAGGGATGTGGTGCTTCCCGGCTCACCTCATCCTCCCCTGGTGCCAGCTGTGTTTGGGACGGGCCTTGTTGGCCTGCCTGCCCCTAATCACACACTGTCATTGTTCCTCCGGCCTTGTAAACACCGAGCCTGCTACAGCTGATCAAATCCAGGGTCACATACGCTCAGACTCACACGCACATGTACAAACACATACATCCACATTCTGACTCCCGACGCATACAAAGTTACATTCTCGGGCAAAAATCTCTCATTTAAGGCTTAAGGCTTAAGGGTGACTGAGCAGAATCTGCAATGATCAGATCAGAAAGATCAAGACTTTGATCTACCCATGCACGCGCTGGTTCCCTGTGGGATGGGTGTGTTTTTGTTAATGTGAACGAGTGTATACATTTGTCATAGCAGGCAAATAACTGTCAGGGTGCAACTGGACGTTTCTTAATGATGAGGGATTAAATGTTCACGGTAGACCACTGGGAGAGACTACAATATGCTCCTGAACACAGGGGGACGGAGAACTGAGACCGAGGGGGGGTAAACTGGAGCGCTGTGATAGGATATGGCCCATTAATTATTGAATTTGCTGACGTTATGACAAATGGCGTTGTCCTAGCCCTCGCTGGTGCCGGTGACTTTTGCAAGGCCAGCTGGACAGTCTCAGCATTTCTACTGTTAAACCACACGTGGTACTCAGGGTTTTAAAGTCTGTGCACTTATTTCTTTTTTTTTTTTCTTAGGGAGAGAGATTTTCTCAGCCCACCTGCAATGTGGCAGGAGTTAGATTAAGCAGCTGGAGTAAAGCATTTCTAAGCTGGGGTCATTTGTGCCGGATGCAGAAACTGAAATCCTCCTTGATAAGCTACCAAACATTCTGGCTTTCGCTGTTTTTTGTGAGCGCGAGAGGAACCGAGTGAGGGTGCGCGGAGGTGAGACGGCGAGCGAGCCAGTGTGGGAGACAGTTACACCTCCGTGTCGGTTGTTTTTCGCGACGCGAGGCCAGCGGAGAAAGAAAGGCAACAGTGTGCTGTGTTTGCACTGCGTGGGACGGCCCCCTGCCCCTGACGCGCATGTGGTCAGTTGTATCCTAAAGAGGCATCCGCTATGAATTGTGGGCTGAGACCCCAGTGGGCCCTGGAGTGTCTACAGACCTGCTGTCAACACAAAATACACACACAGAAACACAAAATACAAATGAATAGACAAATAATTATTATTATTTTTTAATGTCCCATGAAAAGCCACTGTCCATGTCTGTGCCAACCTGGTCTGTTGTGAGCACTCATAGAGGCATCATTTCATTGTCTGTCTGCGTCTGACTGCATCCCACCTCCAAACGGCTCCAACACTCAGGGAACTGCATACAAATGGCTCTTGTTTGGTTTGTCTAAAATAAGCCCCATTTACAGCTGTTAACCTTTAATAGCGACGATGTATCACCTGAAGATGGAAGAACACACCGCATCTTTATCGCTGCTTTTAATATCTCTCAAAAACGAGTCTCCGGTGAATTGCGCGGGGCTCGGGTGTTGCCAGTTTAAATTACCAAACAACTGGGTACCACATTCTGAATAATGACTCTTTTTATGCGAGACACTTAAAGATTGACCTAACTGGAGCTAGAATAATAGCACCATTTATGAGTCAAACGTATGGTGAGAAGTCACAGAGGGCATTCTGGGTGTATTTGTCTCCTGTGGTGTTTGCCTGTCTCGGAACAGAGTGACTGTCTGTGAGCGAGCCAGCGTCTGCAGGCCTTGTTTCTCTTGCTAGCTAGCGCTGTCGTTAATGGCTATCCCTGTAGATACAGCCTGCTGCCAGCTGCTGCTCCGGCCCTCTGGAAAAGAGGCTGGCAATTAGACCTTGCACTTAAAACAAGGTGAGTCAGGACCTTTTAATGGTGCACTATTTCTGCGCTCCCACACGTGTGGCCGCTTAGATTTTTTCGCTGCGCCAGAGAACTCCGGCTACTGAGGCGTGGAGGTTAGAGCGACCAAATAACTGAGGTGGTGGGTGGCTGGGCAACGGCTCAGGATTGTTCCGCGGCACACTGGAAGACATTTGTTTGTAGTGTTCTTTCATCGGCGCTTTCATATCAAAAGTCTTTTTTTTTCTTTTTTAAAATTAACACTTAAAAGGATATGGTAAATGCCAAAGTCAGCGTTATGTAGAAGAGCTAGGGGGCTGCCGCTGCATGCTACCTCCGTGTTGGCATCCTGGCGTTTTCTATCTGGAGCGGGTGAAGTTAACTTTCTAATTTTGTCCTGCCTCTCATCTCAACCTTGATAAGATGGAGGGGAGAGAGGGCTGCCTGTGTTTAGACTGCTGCACCTTGCTTCCTTGGACCTTACCCAGCCGACCTTGAGTCAGTATGAAGATAAACACATTGAAATGCATCCCCTGTCTGTCTCCCCTCGCCTTTACACACGTACTGAAACATACACAAACATACAGACGGCATAAGGAGGTCGGGCTGTATGAACACGAGCATGGGGAGACGTTATTTACTGTTGCACAAATAGAACAAGCGTAGGCTGAAATAGGAGGGCTAATATCCCGGCTATTTTCTGCTGAGTTTAAAGAAAAAAATAGTTCTGAGTGCAGGAGCTCACACACTGTCTTCCTGTTTTCATTTGTCTTCAATTTCCTCTATACTTGTTTGAATAAGTCTGTTTTTAATACGGGGTGAGAGTGAAACATTTACCAAAAAAGAAACGTTTTCAAATACAAATGCTCTGAGCCACTGGATAATGGGCTTTTAATGGAAACTGGTGTTGACTTAGTGAAATGGACATGTCCACCAGAGTCTCCCTCGTGCTGTGAAAATTCATGCCTCTCGTCGTCAGTCTGGAGAGATTTCACAGCCGTCCAAACGCTGTGACAGACGTAAAGGCCGCTGGTCTTTGACTCTGGTGAGCTGCAGCAGTCAGCGCTGCCATCTGAGGAGGGGCTGTACACTCATGATAAATGACAGCCTTCAACGCGGCCAATCTAAATAGATTATCTTGGCTGCGTCCTCCCCCGACCAGGTGCCGAAGTGTAAAATGGACCAACTATGTAGAGAGAGAGAAAAAAAAAAAGTACAGTCACCTGCTGTATTCAAAACCGCAGGAGCAGTTTGAAGCAGCAGTGAAAACTGAATTCAGTTGTGTCTAGTTGTCATATATTGGAAGAACCTGTTTGTTCAGTGTTTTAATCTTAATTTAATCTTAAATATCAGCACGTATGTTTTAAAACTCATCTCCAGTGTGCAGTTAATGATGTCTACATTTATGTAGCGCATTTATGAGCGGGTGCACGGATGCATGGCCCGCACATGTGCGTGTCTGCAAAGAGCTCCCTGCCTTTTGTTCTCCGAGAGATAAAGAGCATCCAGTGCTCAGTAGCAAAACACATAAATATGCATTAATCTGTTCTGGTTGGGCGAATCTGAAGAACTGTCAAGCGTCAAATGTAAAGGTCATGCTTTGCTTGCTGTAAGGGGAAAATCCTGGAGACCATGGTTAGGGCACCATTTGAATAAACTATGCAAGGATTTACAAGGAGTAACCTTCAGGGGTAAACACGCCCCCATCGATCACCAGGGAATATAGCTACCATTGTGAGTGCCTCTCTATCACCAACTTCACCGCTCTGGATCAGACTATAGATGTCACTCAGATCGTGATGGATAGTCAGATGGCGGGCACCAGAATGGCTTTCTCTAAGAGCAGATTTTGCTCTCAGATTAATGTGTCAGGTTATACTTCCCCCCTTCTGCTGTTCTCCGGTACTTTTTTTATATAATTTGCACACAATTTATTAGATGCAGTGGTAAAAAAAATTGCGTATGGAAAGACTGTGCGCCGTTGGATTACCTATTTGAATGTTGAACAAAGTGGCCCTACCCCCCCCCCCCCGCCACGTTGCCTGTCAGCCGAGCAGAGTGTGGCAGGTGGAGGTCTTTCAGGCAGAGACAGGGAGAGGGGTGACCTTGCCACTTCCTCCGTAGAGTTGGTTATGGCTGGTAACGCGGCGCCAGGCCTCCGAAATGTGCTACAGCTCACGAGACAGGCCTGGTGAACAGAGGGGCCAGTCCCAGACCCAGACTCGTGGCCAGCCCCATGGCAGCAGATGCCACATGGCGGCCCCGGAGCCTTCAGCCAGCGACGAGACGTAGGCGAGCGCCAGCCGGGTCACGGCAGCCCGTGTCCGTGTCATGCTTGGAGAGGGCCTTCTCAGCGGGCAGGCAGGCAGCCTGCCGTCCTCTCCTGTCCCCCCCTTTCTCCCAGGCAGACTGCAACAGCTCGTTTGCACGTGCTTTGTGTAGATTAAAGCAAGAGGCTGTCAGGAATAATTAAAAGTAATAGAGCTTACCGCTTTTTGGATTAGTGTCCTAGACAGTGATACTACTCCTGGGTAGGCGTGTTTGTTTATGTTAAGTGCTTGCGTGTGTGTGGGACAGAGATTGTCCATAAATGTGTACATATAGTGAGTGTTTGCTTTACTTTTCTATTGTTCACAAAACATACAGACATGTGATGCATAATGCCAACAACCAATTATCACGTGTCGTGTCTTAACCTTGCATTTGTGTGTGTGTGTGTGTGTGTTGGTATGTGTGTGTCTGAAAGAAGACAACAAAGTCCTCTCATCCCATTAAGTCTGTTCCTCAATCACCCAAATGGTTGCTTGGGCAAAGTTAATTGCAACTGTGCAGTAACCCACATAAAATGCATAACAAAGACGGAATAATTAATATACAGAGGACATGTAAAACATGATGCATAATTGACACGATTTTGCTCGGTCATTTCACCCATCAATCTCCCGCCTCCCACAACAGCCTTATAAATATCTTTTTTTTTTTTTCTTAACTGTCTTTGAGTAGATGTTTTGCAAGTACTTCAAAAACACAACTCTGAAGATTCAGCGCATTAATGGTCTTCAAAATCACATTTGCTTAGTTTATTGATTTGATTTACAAGAAATTAGTGCAGTTTTTCATCCAGAGATGACTCATGGCTTATTCCTAGCTCATAAAAAAAGACTCCTTATGTGAGTGATGGGGTATTTGCATTTGTGAAGTAAATTCTGTGTCCACATCAGTGTTCTTCCACCGAAGAACATTATACTTTGGCACAGCTATTGTAGCCTGGAAATAAAAACGTTGTATAATAATATAATCTCCAGGAAAAGGAGGTAAAAATCAAAGGTTGGCTTGCTCCAATCTTGATTTAGATGTCTAAAGTTTCTGGAAATAAACTTATCGGAATTTTGTAATAAAAAGTAACAAAAACATGTGGAAACTAAAGCTAATTGCTTTGAATAAACCAGATGGCAGAAAATAAAGGAAAATATTAGACTTAGAGGTCATGCAATGTCTTAAAAATAGATAAAAATAGATAGGTGGGGGCTTTATGAATCAGCCGATTTTTATCTCAAAAATTCACATGTGAAAGCTTTTCTTAGCATTTTCCAACAGACCATGTCAACGTAGCCATTATACAGGAAATATCACAAGATGAGAGTTTAAAATACTTTTGACCAATAATTAGCAACTGTATTTTTAGTTTATTCTTATAGTTGAACCAAAGAAAGGTGCAACACTGCCTGTTCAGCAGGATACCATGATACCAGTGGCAGGTTGAGAAAATGAATGAAGGTGCAGTACAGTATTTCCATCCAGACTTGAAGACATTCAGGTTTTTTTTTAATATAAAATGTGCTCCCAGCCATTATAAAAGCATACAGGGGGATGAAAATGCACAGCATAATGAAATTAGAGGGGGACGGAATTACTATTTGGACTTGGTACAGTAATAGCATGATGAATTATGGCACATTTTCTTCAGGGGACATTGCTTGAGGAAATGTTATAAAATGCCCATGGGAACCAGCAGTCATCAATCACACATGGTGTGGTTGGGGGTGTTGTGATGGCCCTGAGGACCTGGGTCTGCACAGCAGCCAGTAATCTAAATGGTGACACCAAGCTCCAAGGCCTCCGTGGGGCTGCCCGCTCCGTCGCCTGCAAAGAAAACAGATCAGGGGAGAGGGATCAAGGTTTGTTTTCTCCCTTTTCTAGGTCATTATTTATTATGTGAAATATCAACGTCCTTGGCTGCTGCATGGGATCTTCCCCCCCCCACCCCCAATTGACAGATCTCATTATAAGATAAACGTGACAAAGATAGCTCATAATGCTTCAGAGAAATGTAACACCATTAGCGG
This sequence comes from Karalla daura, assembly GCA_029224185.1. NCBI lineage: Eukaryota > Metazoa > Chordata > Actinopteri > Chaetodontiformes > Leiognathidae > Karalla > Karalla daura. Next base: position 12,709,324 of record CM055199.1, read on the forward strand.
GTCATTGTCATCGTTCTAATGTGTCCTTTTAAGCCGCTTAGTGAACTGGTGCTGAAGTGTGATACAGGGATTAACCTATCAGAGAGTTGCTGCGGAGGAGTTGAGCCGCCATTGATGGAAATTTTTGGACGTGTGGCGATATCTTCCCAGGCGCTACGCAGAGTCATGGTGGAGCCTGATTCCTAAACGCACAGAGGTTTCTGGGATACGGGGGAGGATGTCTGGAGGGTATAGGCATGCACAGGGCTGGGGCTGGCATTCGCTCTGCCTATGAATTCCTTAATGTCGCAGTGCTGGGATGCTGTGCATGAAAACATGGATGCAATTTTTTTTTTTCCTCTTGCACGCCTGGGAATTATTTTTGCCATTTATTTTTATGCATTACCTCCTGCAGCATGCTTCCAGTGATACCGCAACAATTATGATGATTACGGAAACACAGCGAGCATCGCTGGTTGCATCGCATACAACATAAATCTTAATGTATTTGCACACTACATCTCATTCCTGGGACAATGCCACATTAAAGAATGTGCTCCTAATGAGTTGACAGAACTGATACACCGAGGTTGTGAATTAATGAGTGAATTTCACATTTGAGTTGTGGAAATTGCTTTAAAATGTGAATGACAGCAAATGCTTCCAGGGTTAAATGGTTATTTATGAGGCCATTGTTTCACTCCACCGTACAGTGAGAACCATCTGCAGTCATGAGGACACATCGTTATCGTTCAGCCATTCATTGTGCTTTTGGTGACTGGTAGCCGACACAATTTCACTGATCAGTTTCACGGCCTCATCAATCATTCCATTAGCTCTCAGCATCACATTAACATCATATTAAAGCCAGTGAGCAACACAAAAGACGCGTGTTAATGATGACACAACATACACTCGTTGGCGTATTGTGTCTGGTACACACACAGATGTACACACTCTTGACAAATATGCTGAGAAGTCTGTTTGCATTCCCACATAAGATCTGTTGTACTAGGCACTCTCATTCTCCCTATTTACAACCCAAGAATTGTAACCACCAGGATGCAGTAGCATTCAGAAACAAGGAACCAGAGCGCAGTGACACTTCCTGACACCTCCCAGTAAAGTTAAACAGGGGTAAGGCATTTCAGCCTTGCTTCCCTCTTGCATTTTCTCATTTCATGGCTCAGCAGGAATTATCAAAGCTTTTTTGATTACATTTCATATGACCTTGATCTCAAAGGGCAGAGCAATCAATACAATGGCCATTAGCATCCTGGTAATTGTTAGTGAAATAGTAATCATTTCTCGAGCCCCAGAATCTCTTTTAGCTTCTTATTTATTTATTGGGCATATGGAGTGAGAACGGGGCTGCTCGCCGAGATGGATGTGATGAATAGAGCCCCGAGATGCAAATTAAAATGTTTGTAATTAAACCCACTGATCATAATGGCTTTCTTGTTGCAGTCCTGCTGGTTCTGGCAGTAACAGAATTGGATTGTAGTCTTAGATGTTTTAAAATTGAGGAGCTAAATTTAGCTTTTTACCTCTTAACTTGTGTAATTTTCTTCACTTGTTTAGCACACGGATATTGCATGTTAGCATTCGGCGTGCAGGACCGGCGTGGCACACTGAGGCCATCTTGTTTACAGTGGAACACAAGACAACATGTGAACCGGCAATGCACCAAATCACAACACAGTAGTCAGGAGTAGTCTGGGTAATGGGACTATTTATTCAGCTTTGTTAGGAGAAGAGGTCATGTGATCAGGGGATAGTAATTATAGCATACGCTTAATTACATTAGCAACCTCCTGTCTTTTCATATTATCTCTGACGCAAAAAAACACAGAGAGAGATTTGATTATGTTAATAAGCAACGTTTTATACATGGTAATGGAGGCCTAGTTCAAAGCCATTAGTGCTATGAGGAATATCCATTTGAGTGTCGGAGCTCTCGAACGCAGCTCAGCTCAAAGTGCACATTGTTTAATGGTATTGATCAACGGTCTAGCGAGCTCCGGGGCTTTTGCTCATTACTGTGTCTTATTCATGCTTTCTTGGGTAATGATGCCCACGCAACAATTACTGCCACAGCCATTTAGATGATATAAGAGAGGACTCATAATCATAAAAAGATAGAGGAGAAACAGAAGATACAAAGAATTGCTTGTCATTATCTGAGAGTGAAAAAAAAATCAGCTTATTGAAAGGAGATGTCAGAATTTCAAGTGCAATGACTTCAGAAAAATCTCAGTCACCTTCCATCGACCTCTTCTAGTTGAATCAGCTCATAGTTCAGTGTTTCCTATGACTTAATTTCGACATCTAACCCCAGCTCTGAACCTGTTACTGTTTATACAGTTGAAATGAAAGTCCATTTTCTACCAATAACATTAAGCATGAAATCTGTACAAAAGTGTGAAGTGTGCATAAGGCTGTCCTAACCTTCAATCATTAAATGAAACTGTATGAATCCAACCTTACAGTAACACACTGAAACCCATTAGATGAGTGCAGTATATCTACTGTGGCAGTTAAATTACTCAGCAGTGGACTTATTCTCCTTTGACAGATTTAAGTGCAAATTATAATATACCACAGAGCTATGACGGACCATTTGAGATGGATTTTGTCTTGTCCTGTATGAGAGGATCCTGAGGATCTTCACTCTTAGGAATGCTGCCTTTGCAAAAAAATCCAACCCAAATAAACAGAAGCTCTTGTGCATCATGGTTCATGTCTACATCCTCTCTGTGCTATAAACAAGCCCCAAGGCTCTTCCTTTGTGAAGCATTTACAATGTTTTTATATGAGGGGAAAAAACACCTAAAATCATAATCTTGTATGCTCAACATCATAGTTGGGTGTTTATATCTAATGTCAGAATTAATTTGAGAGCGGAGTCCATTTGGCTATATTTTCTGCCCGCAGGCACTTTATAAGACCAATAAAAACAGAAACAAGGCTAGGTCACTCTCTGAATCAACCTTTCTGCTCACATATAGCCTCTGCCCGTCTATTTGTTTTCCCTCTCCATCTCTCTTTCTCTCAGTTGCCCCCCACCCCCACCCTCCCGCCCTTTTCCCATCTCTCCCTATCAATGAGGCGGCAGACATCCCAGACCTGCTCAGTCAACTGCTTCAAGATTTATTCTTTGTAACAAATCTGCAACAGCTGGAGAGTCGGGGAATGCATGTAAACTTTGTGTGTGTAATTTGGTGACAAGTCAGGCTTAATCAAGCTCCCAGTGGCTGGATGAGAGGAGCGCAGGGGAGCGGCATATGGGGAGCTGAGTGGTGAACAGGCAGTGGGCAGGGAGTGAGACACAAAGCTCTGTTCATGTGCATTAACATGCTGCACAGTAGCAGTGGCAGGCACAGACAGCCAGCAGTCAGACAGCTCCATCTCTAGTCTACATAGGCATGCAGACAGGTACTGCACAGACATATTTGCTTTGTGAAGAGCACGTACTGTATAGAAATGAATATTTTTGTTTTAAGTCGCAAACAGATGAACCGCAAAAGGGAGTTATTTGTGATATTTAATCGCAAACTTCAACTTCAAACTAAACCACAGCTGCTGGTTTTCAGACAAACTGCAATAGTGCAGGAAGTAGGCTAAATTTTAGCCTCTCACTTATCTCTCTATTAGCTCTATTAGCTCTAGCCAGCTAATGTGAACTAGCTAAGCTAGCTGTTAGACTATAGGCGCTTCTTTCAACACCACTGCTAATTTGGGGTTGTTTCCTCCATCACTACACCTACACATGGACAGTTCTTGATAACGATCTGTAATGAGTTAAAGATAAAGTAGTTTGTCTGTTAGCGGCTAATTTTAGAAACTGGGCCTACAATCAAGCATCTCCTGACAATGTTTCCCCAAGGTAGCATCATGTTTATCAAACATGCTTTTAATTTTAGTCAAAACCAGAGAATAGTATTGTTAATGTTCTGACATAAATTGCAATTACCACATTGTCTTCATATAATATCATAATGAATGTTTTTTTTGAAAATTGCAATAAGTTAAAGTAATAAATCTGTTACATTATAAACTACATCTTAGTATGTGAGAACAGTGGCAGCGAAGATGAACAGGATCAACACATTTTGTCTGGGGTTATAAAGAATACTATGTGTCAAATTAAAAGAGTTGTATATGAAGAGAAATACTTTATGTCATAACATAACCCAAAAGCATTGTGACCCCACACAACATACAGGTAATAGCAGCCATTGGAGATGTCCTTGCTGCCGGTCTGTTGTATTTGAGTGACGCACACACACATTTTTTTTTCCACACACACTCACGCACACATGGGGCTTAATGTTAATGATAGGGTCTGTAGCTGAACTGAACTGTAAAGCTTGTGCCAGCTGCCCTGTGCAGCTGCAACACATGGCAGAGAAAAGTGAGAGGAGGAATAAGAAGAGATAGATAAATATGGGAGAGACAAGTGTAAAGATTAAAGTAACAGATAAAAGAAAGTGGAGAAAGAAAACCACAACGACAGAAGAAAGAAAGACAGAAAGTGAAGAGTGAGTGGGCGACATTGATGTCTGTCGGCATAATAAGGAATTCTTCATATACCACAGAGACCTTGACCTCTGGACCTAAAGGCCCCCTATTGAAACATCCATCTCTGGCATTGCTACACTGCGTCTCATCAACCAACTTGTTTACGTGTCTCCACATGTGTCATTTGAAAGGAGCTATTGTGTGTCTCCCGAGGTTCAAGGCATTTTGTTAGGCACTGCGTTTGCTCTATCCTTGGGATAATTTTTCTCCAATAAAAGAGCCTTTTGGGTGTATTCTCTAGAGTATGTACAAAATGGTGGTAGCCATGGTTACACAATTAAATGAATTGAGACCTTTGGCTGAAGTTGATTGTTACAAAGGAAGACCGTGTATTGCGTTCTCTATTAACTTTGGACCGGTCACGAGAAACAGTGATTCAGTATATAAAGCCCGGCTGTAGATGTGTAAAAGATGGCTATAAAATTTGTCTTTTGGTAATAACAAGCTTTTAGCAGGAGAAGAGGCGAGGATGGAATAAAGAGTGGTGGATCATGTGAGTGTGGGGTGGGAGCTCGGGCGAATGTGCGTGCGTTTTGCCATGATGCATTATAGTTTCTCCTCAGGAACACATGGCAAGGTATTTACCAAGCCATCTGCTAAAATCGCCTGGCTGAATTGAGCTGACGTCCAGTTGCTAAGGAAATGGATGCTTTTCAAAGGGGCCAGCCAGTGTTGCACACCTGTCAGTGTAAAAGGACCCAGTCTCTCTCACTGGCTGCGTCTTTCTTCATCCCTTTATGCTCTCGTGTCTGAAGCTCATCACTCGCACACTATAGTCAGATGTGATGAGTGCTCCTGCCTCAAAGAAAATCACTATTATTCTGTTTTCTCTTTTTGCTCGTGTATTTTAAGCCGTCGGTAGTGCTAACTTTTGTGTCATTGCTTCCTTTTTTTTTAAAGCACAACTAAGCTACTGAGGTTGGTTAAAGCTGCCCACTGAGTGAGCTGATGTGGATCATCTCGGCGAGCAGCATGACAAACACCCGCTCAGAGGTAAACGTGAAAAAAGGAGCACGGTGTACTTCAGCACAGTTGGGCACATCAACGAGCAGGTGGTTATGATTGCTTTAGTGTCACAATCCTGCGGCCTGCGGCCAGACACTTTTTCCCAGAAGAAGTTAATGCAGTTGGAGGAGTGTGTCCGGGGCTGGTGATGGCTCTCAGAGACGGTGGCTGCGGGGCAGGGCACGACCTTCGCAGAGACGCTTTGTCATCTCAGCCCGAACGCCACGTCCCCGTCTGGGTGACACCTATAGAGGTCACCAGAGGGGCAGACTTCTGGTCATAAATCAGCAAGGTAACTTGGGACGTAGTGTCCTTTCGGTCCCAATTCCGCTGTCCTGCTTGGGCCCTGCCCTAGATTCATGAGGAGAAATGATATCATACGAGATGGAGCGCTCTATCAAATGAATGAAAGCTCTGAATTTCGTTCTTTTTTGCCTCAAAGCACAAGAGAGCTGTGTGAGTTTGTGGTGCAGCTGCTTGTGCAAAGTAGTCTTAGGACTGAAGTGCACTTATTCTATCAACAATAGGGAATTTAGAGTGATATGATTGTCTTTTGTCCTCAGCCCCACTGTAGGCATGAGGCACAGGACGAGGTAAAGAGATGGAAAAAGGAGAGAGTCAGACATTTCAAGTATATGGTGTATGTAGATTTAATTAAAAATTTTTGACTGTTCATATTATTCAACTTCTACTCAGTGAGCTATGAAATTAATTTTTAAAGCTGTTCCCTGTACTGACCATTGTGTCCCAGGAAAAAAAAAAAAAAAACGCGAGATAAGCGAGTTCATGTCCTTGTAACCTAGCTACATACGCTGAATACCTGAGTGCAAGATCAGAGCTTTTGCTTTGCCTTTGTACTTAACATCACCCTTTGTATTCTACAGTCTCTACAGTATATTATTACTTTACCATAACAGGGCCATCAGCCTTCCATTAGTGAAATATTAATATGCATCTCAGAAAGATAATTACCCTCACGGCTCTCATCACCCAGACACCATGTGAACTTAGAAACAATCCCTTCTGTCTGTTCTACGCAGAACAAAAGGGCCTTGGATGGAGGAGGAACATCTTCATTTCCCTCACAGAATACATTAGACCTGTAAGTGGGCTCGGTTATTGCCCGTGCCTGCGTTCGCGTCGGGCACCTGGGATTCTCCAGACCTGTTTGATGTGGCCCTTTTCAAGCACTCTGATCATCCTGTTAAATTGCGGCTAATGGACAGGGCCTGCCACTCGGAGAGGCCCAGACAACGGGGGGACAATTTAGTGACACGCACACACCTGTCCTTTGTAGTTGAGCGAGACATTGTGTGCACAGGCGCATTAGTCTCTGTGGTGCTCACACAGGCACTTTGTGTGCTGCGGCATAGCCAGAGCTGCCATTTAGGCCTGAATAACCCCAGGTGCCATTACCTTGGGTACCTGAGTATCACATGCTCTGACCCAACAATACACACCTAGTAGGGGCGGAGAGTGTTTGTACATATGCCTGTGTGTGTTATATATTGTGTGACATGCGCCTGTGTGGCTGCGTGCACACAGTGGACTGTCTTTTTCACTATGGGGTATGCATAGCTGCACCTGTCCCTTCAATGGAATCCCATCAATGGAGAATAATAGGTGGGGGGAGGTGGCAGCGGGCCGGGGAATCATGCAGACAATGTTTTCCGCCGTACAACATGTCAGTGGGTGCCAAAAATTTGGGTGATTTTGTTCCTTTATAAAAATTGTTCAGTATTCCCTGGTTTATCTGAATATTTTCCTATGTTTCTCTCAGTATCAGCAGCCCACTGCCGTTTGATTGCGATCGTTGGATTTTCGTCGAGACTTTAATATGTTAAATTACTAAAATACTTTTCCTGTTTCTCACTGAGACTGGGAGCTTATTTAAAAGACCCACTACTTTGTGCGTCATGTTGAATTGGCTTTCTTTTTGCTCGTGAGATGTTTGAGGACGGCAGCCGTGACATTTCTGCTAATTGGTGAAACCTTTAGCCGAGCAGAAACTCCTCTTTGTTCCCGATTGCCGACAATCTTTTTAGATTAAGCAGAAATGGCCCAAGTTATTATTCCCAAACAACAATCAATCAATGGAAAGAAAAAAAAACACAAGGCCCAAGGAAATCAACGCGGCTCACACAAACACACCGCGGGCGACTTTTCTGAAGTGTGCTGGAACAAATAACTGAGCAGGTAACTGAGCAGAACCTTTGAGAAATGTCCGAGGCTTGGCTCCAAACCAAGCCCATATTGAATGGCACCTAACAGTTTTAAATCAAGTCTGTGTGCCCAGCATCTGATGTGGGAGGGACTGGGAAAGGCTTTCTGTGAGCGCACCGGGAGATTTTTATATTTGAGCTTAGTATGTGTGTGCGTGTGTGTGCATGTGTGCGTGTTTGTGTTTGTGTGGACAATGACAGTATCTGTTGTGCCAGAGGAACTGATGAGCAGGTGGTCTGAGTGGGATTCAGCATACTCTCTCTCCCTCCTATTCACACTAGCACTCATCTCTCTCTGCTTCTGTATTTGTGCGTGTGTATGTGTCTGTCTCTCGGGCAGTCTCACTCTCTTTTTCTACTTTTCTTGTTTCATTTCATTTTTCATTTGTTACATGTGCATCATTCTCCGGTGCAATGGGGCCTAGGCCGAGCTGAAAGTACAGGCACTTACTTTTGTAAAAAAAAAAAAGAAATAAAAAAAAGGCTTGAAATCGCTGTGTGTAGCGTCCTGGGATGGGACCAAAGGTTGAAAAATGGAAATGACATGCAATATGAGAGTTTTGACACCTGCACTTGAATGCATGTTTGATGTTTGTGATGAATAAATCATTACAGGAACTCTCCTCTTCTGTTACAAAGGCAGTGCAGAGTTACATGACTCAGAGGACTCTGGACAATACCCCCGGCTGACACACACATGCGCAGACGCACACACATGCATACTTTACATACCATCACTAACCAGATGTCTGTGTCTATTGATTGCTCCAGTGACATGGTTCAGTGACACCCCATGTACGGCACACTTACTGTCCACACACACACACACATGCACACACACACACACATGCACACACACCTGAGCAGCTCAGGATAATGCACTGTACGGTGTGCCTTGCACCATTCAGGGCAGGTCCGGTATGACCCATATGTTCTCAGCGCTTTGTTGACCTGCTTGGACAGTGGCACAGTGTTGAGTATCAGCTCCATTCAGAGGATCAGGTGGTGGATCTGCAGCCTCGCAGAGACTGTGCTGTGGTGTCCCATGTCTTCTCTCCTCATGCTCAGGTCACGCCACTAGTTCTGTCTAAGTCATTTTCAGACATTCACTTGCGACGTAAATATATATATATATATATATATATATATATATATATATATATATATATGGATGGACAGCATGTCATCTAAAGTGTATCTACTTAGGTCCTGTACTCAAGTAAAATCCCGATGCACTTCTCGAGTATCTCAGTGTCGAGCTACTTCACATTTCTTCCCCAGTACTTTTTAGATAGATAGATAGATAGATAGATAGATAGATAGAAAGATAGATAGATAGATAGATAGATAGATAGAAAGATAGATAGATAGATAGATAGATAGACAGATAGATAGATAGATAGACAGATAGATAGATAGATAGATAGATAGATAGATAGATAGATAGATAGATAGATAGATAGATAGATAGATAGATAGATAGCAATTTACAGTACAGCACTGCTACTGTTAGCTATGTAGTAAATAATCTGGATGCTTCCTGCAGTGATCCTCTCACTTACCGAAAGGAGACTTTTCTCTCCATTTTCTGACATTTTATTGAACGGTTAAATAATTAATCAGGAGAATGGATGAATAGATAATGACAGTACTTGTGAGATGAAGCAGAAGCTCAGTGTTCAGTATGGCCATATCCAGTCATAATCGGGACCCTCTGTCTGCGTTCTCTCTGCAGTCGTCAGTGTTAATAATTGTGCTCATAACTGTTTTTTTCTCAGGATGTAATTTCCTACCTGATATGTATGTGACACATTCTCGCCATTCGGCGTTGGCACCGATGACTGAGCAAGATGTGAGCTGAGCGACGTCGACAGTTAATGTCTGATGCGTCATGAATTATAAATAATAGAGGTGAGTTTTCCGCTGGCCCGTGACAAACATTCCTGCAGGAACACTTTAAAAGCGTCGAGGTCTCTGCCATTGTGTCTGCAGCGGTTCACAGCAAACTGTTTTACATTTCCCTCTGTATGGCTGCGCTTTGCGTCAGCCTTAGGCAAGAAAAAAAAAAGCCAGCCAGTTTTAAATATGCAAATATTTTAAGTATTAGGGCCTTGATTTGAATAATGATGTGAAACGATGAAACCCATTTTTAGTGGAGAGGAAGAGACATGTTAACTGTGGTCCACTGTCCTTTCTCATTAGCCACAGTACATCAAGCCCTCAGTAGTAGCTGTGTGTGTGTGTGTGTGTGTGTGTTTATATTTAAATGTGTGTTTGGATGTGCAGTACAAACCTTCAGTCTCCTTCCATGGCTCTTTAATTAAGCAGTGTTTTTCTGCTTTTTGCGTTGACTCTTTATCGGCTGTGGCATCACAACTGAAGCCGACAAGCCGAGGGTGCAGACGGGTGCAGGGAGGATGATAAACAGTGAGACGACTGCACACTGGACTGTGGATGCACAAATACATCTGAGGCATAGCCTTTTTTTTCATTCTTTTATTTTTTTATTTATTTTTTGTTTTATCTCCTTCCTCAATCTTACATGAAAATCAGCCACCGCAGCCACGTCTCATCATTCGTGCCTTTACGCTCTCAGCCGATATTTAATTGAAAGCTTCAGTCAGATGATCTTTGCAAATGGTACTTTTTAATTGGACTAGAAAGTGTGTGAGAATTTATGATTCTTGTTTTGATACATGGCTGTAATCTGTTGATAATTTCCATCAGGAGCGGGGTTCTTGTTAATATTTATTGGCTGTTTTGTTAAGTCGTAAACCGTAGATCAATAAAGGGTGCACTTAAGGAAATGAGATAAAGGATTTATTTTTATTGGTATTGATTATGAAGTCGGGCAGACACGGGGAAAGGAGAGGGAATTGTTTTTGCGTCGCATTTGTGAGGGAAGAGGCCCGGCGCAGATGATTGATCAGTGGACTAATTTATATGATTGCTTTGCTGATTGGATTATTATTTTATGTCATTTGATCAGTTCCAACCAGAGATTGAACGCACACAAAACAGAGACAACAGAGGTTTCTCAATGTCATTTGAAAAACGAATGCAACCGCAGAGCTTTGCAGTTATTCCTATCCCGACGTACAATCTAATTTGTATCGTGGCTTGTACACACTATAAAAACTAGTGCACTTTATTAACACTGTTTATGGATCCTCATGTCACAATTCATATGTTTGTGAGATTTTTAATCACCGCCGTGACAAAGACAACTACTTGCCGCGTTTGATAGCGTGTTTATCCTCTTGCTGCATGCTCGTGCACATGTACTTGTCCCGGTGTGTGTCTGCATTTGTGATTATTGTGTGAATTGAGCTGTGTGTGTGGGTGTTGTCCACTGACCAGCGCCTAGCAAGCTATGCCTTGGCAGGTGTGGGATGCTACGTGGGCTAACTCAAGTCCCTCAGCCAGCCTGTTCGCCAGCCAGTCAGCCACTCAGCCGAGCAGCCAGCCGGGCACAGAGAGAGGGAGAACACAGCTGTCTGAGCAGGCCTCCATTATCCAGCACCATCTACAGTATTGATTCACCCTGTGGGATTTTTCCTCTTTGGCGTGGCATCATCTGTGAACACACATCAGCGCACCACCGCACAGTTCTGCGCGCAGACAGACACAGGCCTCCAGACCGACGCACGCACACCTTCGCACATGTATGCACAGATGCAACACATACGAAAGTGGAACACACACATTTGCACCACTGTGGGCTGAGATCGATAGCCAGGGGCGATATCTGAGACCTGCTTCTCCCCCCTGTTTTTCTAATATATTTATTTTCTTAATTTTATGGTCTCTTCTGTGTGCTGCTGCTGCTTGTTGTTTTTCTCAAATTATGGAGCATGCCAATGGGCAAGGACCCATAAAGAATATCTCTGATGCTATAATTACTTTGCCTGATAGATAGCGTCAATAGGATTAACAAATGGTTTGATTTTTAATTTTGCCTCCACCGTCGGGCTTCCGTCGGTGTCTCCCACTTCAATTTTATTCGCCTTTTAAATGGTTAATTTTTCCAGAGGAAATATAAAGATGATTCGTGCTCTTTGATGTGCCTCTGCGACGAAAATATTCCTCTCTGTCGCTTAAAACCAGTCAAATCAAAGATGATGTTATTACACAATGCAACAACAACAAAATGTAAACAACATGTTTGCATTTTTATCCTCCCACGTGCAATCATATGGACAACCCCGGCAGTAACGATCAAACGAAAAAGCATCTTAATCAGTGAGTGCACACATACAAACCAACAGATACAGTACAAGCTAGTGTAAACTCCAGATGATCATATGATTAATGTATTTGTGCTGTGCACACACTCTTTGGTATTATTGCCAATAAATAATGCATGAACCCCAGCCTTTGTTTATGGTAAGATGTAGTGCATGGTCCTGACTATTCTGCATTCATGCCAAGAAATGCAGTGTGTCTCTCCATCCTCTGCTCCCTCCTCCTTGCCTGTCTCACTGTATATACTGTATCCTATTCTTGTCATCTCTCCACTGCTCTGCTCACAGTGCAGGCAGCCAGGCTAAACAAGGCTTTGAGAGTACGGGGGAAAAAAAGTTAATGAATAATAACAGCCGTTAATCTCTGATGGAAAACATCTTTTCATATGAAAATCTCCAGGTTGATCTCCCAATCCCACCACATTGGCAATCTGGAATATGGAGGCCCTAGAGGGAAAGGCTCTGTAATCTGCTCTTAATCTGTGTCTCCCCACCCCTCGCGCAATATCCTCAACAGCAGCTGTTTGGTGTGCTCCGCTTGTTTTCATCACTATGGATTGTCTTTGAATATCAGTCTAATATTTAAAGTGTCTCTCGCCTGAGATTGTCTCCAGAGATGATAGGACACTCATTTAGGGCTATTGTACAGAAGGAATGTGTACTTGGCCAGCCTGTATCTAATTTGGAAATTATAGTGATTACGAGCTAAATATAAAAACCCGGGATTTTGAGGCTGTAAGAGGCCTGCAGCGAAGGCTTACTGTATTGTTTGCCAGATGCACACACACACACACACACACACACACACACACACACTGGCACATACGCACACAGGCCGAGGCTTGCACAAACACGACCACGCGCACACAATGGAGGAAAGAGCCGTCTGACGCGCTAAGTGCTGTTGTGTTCCGGCGAGTGCGTGTCAGCCGGCGTCTCCGCTGCCCTCTCTCCTCCTCCCTCTTGTTCTTTCTCTGTCTGTCTGCGCGGCGGGGAAACATTTGGAGCGGCACCGCTAAAAGCCTGCGAGCGGGGACGCAGGGAGCCTCCTCGGGCTCTTAGTCCACTCTGGACTTTAAATGGAGCCACACACACACACACACGCATGATGGCTAACAGATGTTAGCCAGATTACACGCAACATGGGCCCAACCTCGCCTCAACTGCCACTGTCTGTTTGCCTCCACTTAAATGCTTCAGGTTCGAGTCCTCCCCCTTACTCCCTCTGCGTCTCACTCGAATCCAGTGGTTTCAGGGTCGTCTGCAGGGTCATGGATGCTGTCTGATTGAACCCGGGTTGCCTGCTCCGAGCGAAGAGCATCTATGTATTTGTTGGATGTGTGTATATGTGTGCGTGTCTGGATGTGTGTGTGTGTGTGTGTGCAAGGCTTTGTATTGTTGGGAAAAGGGGAGCGTGACGAGAGTCTGCTGTGGATATAATTAATAGGCCACATGCGGCTGCACCAAATGTGTCACAGTGAGGGGAAATCAATCGATGGAGTCTGCCGGCATACAGGGTGTGTGTGTGGGTGTGTGGGTGTGTGTGTTGTCATGGGGGAAGGGTGGAGGGGGAGGGGCAGGAGAAGAAGAAGGTGGAGTGGGGAAGAGGAGCAGCACCCATGAGGGGAACAGAAGGAAAAAAGATGGGCAGAAAGACAAGGAGGAACCATGGGAAACGAGTTGGGAACGAGGGAGAGTGGGGGAGTGAGGAGACAGCAGAGGAGGTAGAGGAAGAGGCAGCGGAGCGGCTTGGTGTAGGGTTAAATCTCCCAACTCAGCTGGATAGAAATCACAGCCTTCGGCAATATCCTGCAGAGACATTTGACATGGAAATTCATGACTGTGTCGCTATATGGACATAACGTAGATCTAACACATACATCACAGGAAACTCCCCGGCTGCTTATTTAGCAGCTGCTTTTATCCAATCTGATTCAACTCGCTGTGAGTCCATATGTTTAGCACAGAAGTCACAAACAGAAATCAAACCTTTATTCTCGTCCTGCTGCAGATACTGCCAGCGCTGCGGAACTAATCGCACCGAAATTAGGATGGCTAAACGCAATCACGTCGATACTTTGGACTTACCACCCAAGTAGTGATACATCCTTCCTTCGCAGGCCCCAAACTCTGCAGTTGGCCTGTTTTTAAAGAGTGCATATCTAAGTTTGGAGGCAGGGGAGGAAATCAATGAAGATAAGAGTTGGATAGAGAGCTGCGTGTTGAACAGGCTGGCAGTAGACTGAGAGAAGCAGCCTGTCACCAGCTGCAGGGCCCTCTCTATGTGACTGTGTGTGTGTGTGTGTGTGTGTGTGTGTGTGTGTGTGTGTGTGTGTGTGTGTGTGTGTGTGTGGGACACAGGCACACATCTAGGCACACAGTCACTGATAGTGCTGCCAGGCGCCAGACACCCATAGATGAGACAGGGGGCGTTATCTCAGACTGCTGCTGCTGTTGCCCTTGGAAGTCATGTGGGTAGGTACACACAACAAGACATGTGCATGCACATCCATAGACTGACATGCATTTAATGCAGTTGTATACGCACACACATACACAGAACACAGAACACACACACACGCAAACACACAAACAAATAGTGCTTAACTTCAGTTCCTCCTCTACCTGTAAACTGTCTGTCTGCGAAATGGGCACAAATGTATCCAGCAGATTATTGAGTGTAATATGCACTCAGGGCCTAAAACCTTCGTGGATGAATAGCGACTGCCTTACCGCATTGATTGCATTTCCAAAGGCTCACTGTCGCAGTCAAGGTTGCAATTTAAATATGAATGTTAAGCTCAGATAAATCCGCATTGAGGAATTTCATTTATGGCCTGCTCTAACCAAATATTTTCCTAAAATAAAATGAGCTCCACCATTGCTGCAGCTCCACATTTTATTAAACACGACTGCAATATATGCATACATATTAAAAAGTCCAATGTAATATATTGTAATGTACAATATGCAAGATGTTTGCAGTAGCTTATATGTCTCGGGTATACGTACCTCAATGTTGAGTTTAATATATCATTATAACATTTGCTATTGCAGTGGTGGTGGTGGAAAACACAGGAGGAGCTTTGGCAGAAGATGCCCCTCTGCCTGCAACATCTCCCAAACATCTCGGTGGTCCTGTGGCATGCGACAGCGAGTCTCACATAACCTACCTATCAGGAGCTCTGCGCTGGTTAATGGGCCCTGCCTGTTTGTTGTGGGGTGTCTGGATGCTTGGATGACAGCTTCCGACCCACACAACACTTCAGACATCACATGCTGCACGTACTGCACTAACTCAGGTTCGACACAAAACTTGCGTTAATATTTTGCCTCACTATGTGTTTACATTCTGATTTCCAAAAGGGCAGTCATTTACAGGGGACCTCAAGTCACCCTAGTGACTCTTCACAACAGTCAGGTACTCACATCGATATGCTAATGTCTTCACATACAGTAGGACAAAGTCCAGTTGCTGAAATTTACATCCCCACGGATTACAATGATCTAATCTGATGGGTTTTTTTGGCAGTAGCCAAATGTCATTAGTGTCCACACCAAAACTTAATCTCCTATGTACATCTACGGCCAAAGATCCACTTTTTCCCTCACATGCATTTTGTTTAAACAAAATGTTCATGAAATGTAAGCATCACAGGACAAATACTGAAACAAGACTGATACAGACAAGACAGACTGGCTGATATAGGTACTTGGAGATCGGTCAGTCAGTCACAAAAGCTACAGTGTAAGCTTGGACGACAAGTTAGACTAGATTTTTAGGTTTACATTTCAGAGCAAAAATTGGCTGCAGGCGTCCTAAAATGAGCTGGATGGAATTTAAAAAGTTAATCTAATAAATGAGTCACAATTTGCTCTACACTTGTCACCAACAACAGCGCTTGATCATCAGTCCAGTCCACTACAAAACCCTGCCAGCCACTCCACACAACAATCTCAAATCAGACAGGAGATTTTAATTTTGCCACACAGTAACCTGGTCATGTTTCTCTGCTTTTAGTCTCCATCTATATTCCTTATTGTTACCAACAGTCGATCCAGCTCATGTGGTAGGTCTGAGTTCTGAGGGTTGGAAAGGAGCTGTCACTTGGTCTTAGGAACACACACCCTAGACTCAGTGCTGCCTGGTTTCTGTAACACCCCTCACTGCCTCCCCCTAGTAAACAGTCCATTAGGGTAGTGCTCCAAGGTAAACATATTTACTGGCTGGTGACGGCTTGCCAGTGTGGCTCCTCAGGCCCCGTGGCAGAGGGGATTTCATTAGGCAGAGGGCAGGGGGAGAAGGGAGGAAATTAATGTGCCATTCAAGATGATTTCTTTGTTTCCCATCAACATGATCACAGACAGGCCGCAGGGAAGAGATGATTTACGCACACAAAGGAAAGAGACAGGGCGAGAGAGGGAGGGTAAGAGGGAGGGAGAGAAAATATCACAAAAGGCTCCCAGTGCGTGAAATGTCTTCCTTTTGGTGAAAATGCTCTTGTCATGATTTTTGTTATGGCTTGAAGTGCTGGAATTGTTTTCAATCAGAAAAGCTTTCTTGTTTGTCATTAAGGATTGGAAATGGAAGTATTTCTGAGCGAAAACACCAACAGGCACAACAATGTAATGCAATTTCTTCCACACTATCTACACACAGTAATCCAACCAACACGGTGATGTCCTGCAGCCTTGTTGAGAACCTGTTTCACAATAGGAGCTTTTTCATACAGTTTGCTATGCAACCTGGAGGATATTTTTCTGTGGCCTGTCTCGTTTATTAATAACTGCGCTCCACCAGTGAATTATCTGAAAAGTACATACAGCTGATGGCAGCATATTGGCTGTGTTGGCAGAAGTTTGGAGCTACATTTCTGTATTGTTTGCTTACAGAAGGAAAACTACTTAAACCTTGTGCAAGCTTTTCTGGGGTGTTGATATGCGCAAAAATAGTAACACAAACCCACCGAGCAAAACAGGATCCGTGTCATTTATAGCTACAGTATGCCTAACACTGCATACAGACGTGTTTATATTTGAAGGACATTAGGGTTTAATAGGTACACTAAGTTCAATGTGAAATTCACTCTTCACTTAAGTCATACACAGTAACTCTTAATAATTGAATATTTGAGTGTTGTTCTGCTCCGGGAATATGAAACCTTTCAGCTGAATCAAATGAAACGTAATTAAAAAAACATTCTTGTCAAAAGTAGGCGGGTTGGACTCGAGCAATTGCAGAATGTGACTCAGAAGAACTGGATTGGAGCCTGCTTTTAGCTGGAGAGGAGTAATCTTCAAAATGAGTAAGCTTCAGCCGCAAAGACTTAGCAAACCTGGCATCCGTAGAAATTAAAGCACAACGCATCCTACAACACATATCAGACCTTTTAAAAGTTGTAAATACATGTTTTTCGCCTGTGCGAGGAGACTGGAGTACCTGGGGAAAACTCGGGCACTGGGAGAACATGCAAACTGCACACAGGAAGGTTTTCCTCAGTCTGACTGGAATTCACACTGTGGGACTTACTGCTGTGAGGTGACTGCTCTTTCCAACAATCCACAGCCCTAATGTATTATCTGTAGGAATATATTTGCACCCACCTGTGCATTAAAATACATATTCATGTATTTTTTCCATGGCTGTTGCAGACTTCATTTAGTCTGATTAGATTAAAACATCCTGTGACTCCGGTGGGTATATACTGGGTAAGATAATAGATGGCAGGATAGATTAATGCAGTGTGTGTCACAGTCGCTGCAGTGAGCACATGGGACCATGTTCTGATCATGTGTTCAGTACAACTGAGGCTCCTTCTGGACTTGACCGCAGTGCGCTTTATCATCTGGTTTTCATGGATGTTATTGGTCCACAGCTGGGAGTAGAAAGCACCCAGTGTGATGGGATATGATGTTTTGCAGATGACATAGTCGTCTTTCTTTAAGATGTGATCTTTTTCTGTAAATTGGAACCGCTGGCTGTTGGGAAAGGTTTGGGCGGCAGAATCTGGGGCCTTTGTGAAAAATCTGTCTTGTAGCATAAAGTGAAACACAATATTGGCAAGTGAACCTATACACTAACACTGTTGATGAAGCTGTTGAAAGACCGTCTTCATAAAAAAAAAAAAATCTATTGTCATGGACTGACAGTGAATCTGCATCATGACCTTGAGCTACGAAGCTATGTACTGGAACACATGAGAAGGTAAAGATTCTCTGTTTTCACTCTGATTCATTGTCTTTTCATGCATTTACTTCCCTGGTTATTTGCTATTTCAGAGTTCAGTATCATGAACATTTATATCATGTTATGTCATTGCTTTATGTCACCAGGGCGCCTGCTATTTTGTATAAACATTTGCTCTAGATATTTCAGAAATGATGTGCAGCCATGAACTATAAACTACCATGTTTCCCTTGCCTGTTTTCTGCGTCCCCCCACCCTCTCCCTCTATCACCTTGACCCCCTCGTTCTCACCATCCACCTCTCCTTCCCTTCAGGTCATATTCAGGGTTGTATGACACCTGTGAGTGATGTGCTGCGTGACATGAGCTGCATATAAATGACCGCAGAAAGAAAAAAAAAAACACAACACAAACACGCTTTTTTTATTCACACACACATCCACACGCGCACTCACAAAGGCAATGTATTTTCAGATGCCCGTGTGGCTGTGCTAGGAGGCAGTTTTATGTAGTTGGTGACCTCAGACTGTGGAGCAGGTGTTTAGGGTCTGATAACATCATGACAGAGAGTACAGGTGTGACTACATACAGACAGGAAGGACACACTCGTGCACTAATAGACACGTGCACACACACACACGCGTATTGTCTGTCGTATTGGTTGGCACGGCTCTTTGTTCGCTGACCAAAAGACAGTAACGTCACACCGCCGGGGGAATATTCCCGCGTTCAGATACAATGTGCGTACAGCTGTGAATGAATACAAATCTATTTCGAATGAAAACACGCAAGGACAGCGATCTGTACTGCCCACTCAATGTAAGCCCTTATACAAATACGCATCTGCTCGATACAAACAATGCAAACATAATTAATTAACAGTGTATGTTTGAATGTGTTGTTTGCTTGCTGCGGAATCTGAAGCATGTCTACATTTCACTTTGTCAAATTAGTATTTTAGGGGCGTCTGTACGTTTCGCATTGTGCTTCTTTTGTTGGTGCAGCTGAGGGCGATCAAAAACTCATTTTACCCAAGTCCAAAGTCCTGTTGTACTTGACTGTGTGTGTGTGTGTGTAGCTCTATCTTCTGTGTGCAGTGGACATGCAAATCTAAGAACCTAAAGGTAAATGTCAGCCTTGATCCTGTCTGGGGGGAGATTTGTCCTCTGCACCATCCTGTGGAGAGAAGGAGTACAGCAGTGATTACATTGACATTCCTCTCAGAAAGGCAGCGGCTAACCGGGCCTCAGAGTAATCCCACTGCCCTGAGACGTGGGAAGGAAGAAAAGGACACAGGCCAAAGCTGATCGATTTGATCCTATAACCAGGAAATTATACATGTGCTTCAAGAGCGAAGAAGTTTGTACGGACGCTGCCAAGCCATTTCATACTTCTACCTCGGGGATGAATACATGATACGTTTGAGCACAGCATAAAACCGTGGAGAGATGTTTATAAATTCAAACTATAACATAAAGTGTACGATTTCATTTTCTCTCTCTCTCTTTCTCTCTCTCTCTCTTTGAGAAGTCCCAGCCTGCGGGGTGATGTTTTGTTGATACCCTGTGCCGAAGGTACAGCCATGATAAGGACAGATATACAGACAGAGAATGTTTTGTCTCTCCAGTTCTCACTGAGCATGACAGAGAGGATTTCAGAGAGACTGCACTGCCAGATGGGAGATTGTTCCTTCATGGGTATTGTCTGCGAAACGCCTCGGAATATGTCAGCTTTATCTGTGTTAAAACATACCAAACATTTTTGCATGCGATACTGTGGTACAGAAGCTATAGCCTCTCCCATCTGTGCCGTTGCAAACTGTATCTCGGTCCTGCAGCATCCAGTACACAAGGCAGAAATAACTCCACTGATCTGAGGAGAGGGCTGCCACTGCCAAATTTGTGATACGTAAATGTGTGAAATATTGTGATATTGAGACATGGTTCCAGATAGATTATGTTGTATCAGTGAGCTGTGTTTTATCCCTCTCCCCACTGCTCTCTCCTGCTCGCTTTCTCCCTCTTTCCGTCTCTCTATCTCGTTCACACACACATACACACTGACACACATAATGCTCTATCATTTCCCTCATCCCGTGCAAGAGGTGTGAAAGGCAAATATATGCTCTCCTTCACTGTGGACATAATACTGAGGTCATGAATGGAATGTTAATGAATGTTTTACCACATACCTCGATCTGCGGGCGTGCACACGTGCACGCGCGTGGAATCGCAAACCAGGATTTTGCCGAGTGATTCCCAACCAGGCCAAAACCATAACAATACACTATTTCAAATATGCATTCCTTTGTGAGTGAGTGAGTGTGGTTTTTTTAAGACCACGGCTTCATGCTAGGACGTGTACATTGAGCTGGAAAAAAAAAAAACAGTTGACCAACTGCTGACCAACTAAGTGAAAGGAGGCAAAAAGAAAAAAAAAAGAAAACCTAGCCGTCTGTGTCTCAGTGCAACCCGTGAACCTCAAATCCGTGTCACATTGGGAATTGCAATAGAGGAAACAAAGGGGACAGAGGGTGTGGGAAGGAGAGGCCGTGGCTCGCAGATCACTAGGCTGTGTTTGAGTATCTTATCGCGGCTGTCGCCAGCTCAACCTGGCTCCATTGACTTTGTGTGGGGATTAGAAAGGCCCACAGCTTCTGATTATTTGGGTGAGTGAGCGGTTCTGTGTAAACAAACATTGTGGCCGGGATTGTTCCAGTCACAACACGGCTGGTTGGCCCCTGACAAACGCCACACACACACACGTGCGCGCACACACACTCACACACACACACACACACACACACACACACACACACACACACACACACACACACACGGGAGAATACACACAAGCATGTGGGAGAGTACTCACACACACTGGGGTGCATCACACTCGTCTCAGTGTGTCCTGATAGATTGGGGTCACTGTTTTATTCACCTTTTATGGATATCAGTTGTGATTCCTGCCTGAATTGAAATTCGCCATCAGGAACCAGACGGATGGCAGCTCTTTGGCTTCATACCTTCCCAAACGGAAACATTAAGACGTCGCGTCAGGCTGTTAATGCTATTTGGATTGTATCGTTTCTGCCCAAAGTACAACGTGCTGAGAGATGTCGAACCAGACTGGAGCTACTGTAACCAAACACTGCTGGCATCTGCACGCTTGTTAAAGCCAAGAGGAGTCATGCGGAAGCATATTGGGGGTGAATTGACTTGAGCTGATTTATGAAAAAAAAAAAAGAAGAGGAGCATTATTTTATCACCAGCACAATAACAATATGCCAAGCAGATGGAATACAGTGCAAAAATAAGAAAAAAAAAACTTTGAGAAAAAAAAAAACATCTTCACAAACACAAATCCTTGTGAGAGTCTCGTTTTATTTTTATCGCAACCTTTCGCTGCGCATTTTTTAAAACGGAGGTGGAGTGAGAAGCAGCCGCGAAGGGGCTGTGAAGTCGGCTGCATCTCCAGATATCCATTCCAGATGCTGGCTAGACTTGGTGGAGCCGGGCCCCGTCGTACTGGGGGCTGGATTTAGTTGTCTTTTCCTCCAGGTGTGATGCCTCATGCTGATTCCCCCACATGTTCCACGGGTCTTATCCAAACACGCCGGTGCTGGTGACAGCGCCGGTAGGCCTGCCCTCCATCCTGCCCGCCCTCTGCTCTCTCTCTCAGCCTCCCCTGGTGGCCCACCCACCCACACTGCAGCATGCAGCCAAGCAGGCGACCCGTCCCCTTCTCCCTACCTGTCATCAGAGCCACTGCACTGAACGGTTGTCCGCTGCAAACCGGGGCCGCCTCCTCGCTCGACTCTTTTATTCCATGCTTTGCCCAGACCCATGTCTCCTTCTCGGCTTGAACCCCTTTGATGAGGGGTTATGTTCACACCGCTGCGCCACAGGCTCTGCTGCTGCTGCTGCAGGCCGGAACAGGCCAGTTGTTGCTCCAGTAACTCAGTCGGGCTCGACGGTGATGTAGGGCGTATTAAGCTTGTCATATTTCAAGCCTGGTCAGTTTTAGGACGATACGCCATCGGGGAGTGTTAGGCGGTTAAAAAAAGCAAAGCGAAGTGGAAAAAGAAAACAGAAGCTCGGCTGTTTTGTGTATTTGTTCCCCGGCTGAACGTTCGGCGTCTGTTTCCATTAAGAGTGTGGGTGAGCAAAATTCAGTCTTTATCCCACTATAAATACGACCAGCTTATGGTCTTTTCTTTTTGCAGTCGTATTTTACTTTATGGCGTGACTCCGTTCTTCCATGACAAAATGAATATTTCCCTTTTCTGTACATGAATTCCACCTACTCTCAATTTTTTTATTCCAGGGCAGGAACAGATAGATGAAGTGGGGGCAAACATTATTAGCTAGCCCACACAAAATATGTTGTCTCATGGCTCGAGTTGGACGCCTTCCAGGTTTGGCATAACCGAGGATAACATATTTATGGGAACAAGAAACAAGCGTCCTCAGTGAAACATGTTGGCCTTCGTTTCTTTGAGAGGAATCTGTCTCGGTTTATTAGAGCTCTGACAAATACTGAGCTGATTGACTGTTACTCTTCACTTGAAGATTTTTTTATTACAGAAAACGTACTTTTCGAACTGATTCATTGCAATTCAATTATTGAGTTTCAAAGTTAATTAAAAAGCAGACATGCTTGCTGTTATTTCGCATGGTGGTATCAAATTAAAAAAGTCGTGTTAAAACAAAGCTATTGAGTGTGTTATTTGGCAGGAGCTCTATGGAACAGCTAGAAAATGTTTTCTAAAGCCATTAATCGTTACAGTTCAAGGCTCTACAACATTAAAAACCGCATTTTGAGTCTGATCATGGAGACATGGGTTAGGCCAGTGTGTGTGTGTGTGTGTGTAGCTGTTTGAGTCGTCTTGTGTTGTCATAACTTTGCTGAGATACTCTGAAACTCCCCACGAGCCAAAGCAATGTAAATGATTTCCCGATGTTAAAACCATCATTGCTGTGATTAGACTCCCAGGATCGAGACTTCAGCATATAAACTGCCCGGGCTGTCCCCAGAGCTCATTACCAAACACACAGACGAGGGTAATACTTAACTCTTTGCAAATGTGCAATGACAGAGGGTGGCTACGATGTGATTTTATTGTTTTTACAACACAAGCACAACACTCGAGACTGCAGACACGATGGTGGGGGACGAAAAGCATTACATACGCGACAAGCTCAATGTAAACAACGCTGTCATCTGTATCTTATCAAGTCGTTTTCTCATCAAGCTTTGTCCAACAACTCATAATACCGTAATGTCCCTTTGGGAGCGATTAATATGTTGTGTCAAACTGAATCAAATGTTTGGCAGCTCCGGCTCAATATGATCAGTGCAACAAATGTCAGGAAGCTGTGGTTTGGTTTGGAAGCTGTGGTTGAGCTCGAACTCTTCATCACTGTCATACTTGTGCTTCCTTTCGTTAGCGGGGCGCGAGGACGCAGTGTTGTTCTGCCGCACACCAAGGTAATAATGTTTAATGGTCTTTCATTTCACCCTGAATGAAATCTGATTACCTGGAGAAGAAGCTGATTGATAATTGCACGACTTGGACTGATTATGCTTTAGGCGAGTTCCACCATATTTTTCACCATATTTCTAAATTGAAATCAAAGCAAAGTTGCGCTGCCGACGCTTTTCGGCCCTGCTCATCAATGGAAGCCAGTGATTTCCCGCTGTTAGTTCCAGGTAGGGAATCGCTATCGGTGTCGCGCGCCACCTTGTCACGACATCATTGCCAGTCATCCCTCTTTGTCTCCTCCGTTCCAGCTGGAGCTGGATGTTGGACCTCAGCGAGGCTCCAGTGCTGGTATTAATTTCTTGGGCCTGTTGGCGTCCGTCCCCTTGGCAGCCCAGCGCCAGCCCCCAGTCGCAGCCTCTGCCCCAGTCCCAGCTCTGGTTCCATCTCCATGTAGGAGTGTTACTGGAAAGCTGGCCAGTGGGATCTGGCTCTGATAATCATTTCAGGCTAGACCTGCCAGCATCTGTAACAAAGATTGCGAGAGATGAGCTATTAGTATTCATAGAAGACACGTTAAGAAAAAAAAAGCAGCTACGAAAAAGGGAAGCACACACACATTGAAATCATAGATCATTTTCGGAAAATAAAAAAAGAAGAAAAAAAACAAAAAGAAACTTTTTCTGTGGTTCATTTTTCTGTAATATGACTTTATGGCTTAATACCGACACGGTGCATGCTTTTGCGGAATTTCAACGTGGTTTCCAAGATTTTGAGCAATTTATATTTGTAGAGGGCTGTTTCCAATTGCAAACAGAGGGAATAGATGAATAACGAAGTGAAACTTTTAGACTTTCTGCAGAGATAAGGCACTAAAGTTCACAAGTAGTTTCGTATTTAATGCATTTGCCACTTAGGCACTGTAAACCAATACAGTGAAAAACAGTCCTTGATAAATAAAAACACATTTGATGACCCGTATGCAGCGTTCAGATGTTGGAGTCGAGCCTATGTGCTGCAGCCACTTTGGATTATGTTACCAGAAGACATGAATTCCTGGCAGAACTCTGTGTGGAGGTTTATTCCTTTCAAACAAGCCAAGCTAATGAAAAACAAACTTGAGCATTTGGGTCTCTGTGTGGTCAGCAACCTTCAGGTTTTTATTTTTCACTTAAGAGGATATTTTTCTAGTTGCTATTCTTTTCCTGAGCTGCTCTAAGGTTTGTGTCTCCCGCTACTGAAAAAAGGCATCTCACAAACTTCTTTAAGACTTTTGACCACAACGGTATTTCCAATGCATCTGCTGATATTTGGCATGTGTGTGTGTGTGTTTGCGATTATGTTCACAATTCGGTGTACATGTCTTGTGAGTGTCTTAGTGGCGGTGGGCAGAAATTCCCGCTGGGTCTTGTTCAACCAATCGATGGCTTCATGGGATGCTGCAGAGTTTCGTAGGCCATGAGTGAGTGTTTAACGTTGAGTCATCTCGGTCTGTTCTTGAGATGCAGAGCGATGAAACCTCATCTCAGACAGTCATTATAACTAGGCGTTCTTGGACTGGAAAATCAGCTTTTCTTTTTTCTCTTTAAATGAATGTTTCATGGGTGGCTGATTTACACTATTTTCTCAGCTTAGATGTGCTGGATCCATCGAACACTGATGTCTGCTGGGTTTCTGGTGTTGGATCAACCTGTTTGTCCCTTCCCTGAAAGGGAAAACTTAAAAACTTCAGAATCATACATGAATAATCAGATCAGTGGTTTTGTGTATGTGCGTGTGTTTGTGTGTGTGTATGAACACGTGACTTGCCGACCTCCACCACGATGCCCATGAATCTCCTCCTTCCTGGACTCCGGAGAGGTTTCTCCAACAAGCTGTTGTCCCTTCTGTAAACACAAGGACTGTGTGTGTGTGCGTGTGTGTGTGTATGTGTGCGTATGGGGTTATCCAAAAGCTGTTCCACTGGCATGGCAACGCCTCATTACCCATACTGCCTCCTTCTTTGCCCCGAAGAGGGGTGCGGCTCCCCTCGCTGGGCCCAGTCGTCAAGGTGACCCAACATGCCCCAGGATGGCAGGCAGGCAGACAGGCTGGGGGGAGAGGGGGCTGTTCGCTCTGTCTTTATTGTGCTGGGGCCACCGAGCGCTTGCTGGTGCACCGGGCCCTGGGTGGTTCTAGACTGCCGCATGCGTCCCGGTGAGCAAGCAGCTGATCTCATTTTTCAACACACAGCTGCCCCAACATCAGGCCCAGGTGAAGGTGACCTCCCTTGCCTGTTGGAGGGGCCTCTCAAAGTGCTGAGGTGCAGTCGACGCCGTGCCAAATCTCGATAAACCTGGACGTCTGTTGATGTGTCGTTTAGTTGTCATTTTCTGTCTCTCTCTCTCTTTTTCTTTATATAGTTTAGAGTCATTAAAATAAAGTGCTGTTTTAAGTGGTTGGAGACTTTCTCCTTTACAACAGCAGACTGTTACTGTATCTCGCCCGTTTCATCTCCACAGACATCCGTCTTTATCGCTTTTTCATGCTCATTCTATCCTTCCATCCACTCATTCCTTCCTCATTTGTCTCCCTCCCTCCCTCCTTGTCTCTTCCTGTCACCCCCACAGCCCACCACCCCCCCCTTCAACACAGGACAGATTGGGAAGCCGTGATGGCGGCACAGAAGTTGAGGGAGAAGCTATTTATCCCAGACGGATCAGGAGGTGTGTGACGGAGGTGTGGACGG
This sequence comes from Karalla daura, assembly GCA_029224185.1. Taxonomy (NCBI): domain Eukaryota; kingdom Metazoa; phylum Chordata; class Actinopteri; order Chaetodontiformes; family Leiognathidae; genus Karalla; species Karalla daura. The sequence goes on from CM055199.1 coordinate 12,735,751, forward strand.
TTGCTGCAGGTCAGTGACGTTGGCAGGCGCCAGGCAGGCCGGCCCACATGGCTCGGGGACTGTGGGACTACAGACAGATGGCACCTGGTGGGTGACAAACAATTAACAAACCAACAAGAATAGCTGGATCGGCAGTATACCCACAAGCACAGGAGATAGCAAGAGAGCGGGTGCATCTGTGCTCTGAACACTTTCACTCTTTACTTTTCCTCTTCCCGAGTCTTGTTTTGTATAACAGTTGCAATTTACCCATGTGTCTTTTTCACAAAAACACTCTTGCTGTCGTGTCGCTATAGAACAGTCTAAATAAAGCGGTGTTGAGCATATGCAGCTAGCATATGCTTCTGTTTATCTCAGTGCAGTTTTGAGAAACTCAGTGGGTAATTTAAATGAACAATACAATGCAACAACACGTTTGATATCTCCTTAAATGTTAAGCAGAAGTTACAGACTATTATATAAAGTTTCTCGCGGAGAAAGGGTTACTTGGCATTGAGCTGTTGTTTGTGCATGATTTGTCTAAAATCCACGTTGGAAAACCGATTCAGTGTTTGCTCAAAAGTGAGCATGGTGGCTGATGGTATTTCACTGCCTTACTGCACCCAAATGTCATCGTGATAGGGTGTTTCTGCACTCCACTCCCACTTACTGTACAGCAAAGATGTGCTCTGTTGGTCATAAACAAGGAAATCTGCCATTTTGTGAGTCGTTTCTCTTTCAAGAACAGAGAGAGAAGGATTATTACCCATACCTAACTGTGTGTAAGTAACACGCTGTCATCTGCGAGAATTATGGCTGTAGACTGGCATTGCTCCTAGTCTGTGTGTGTTTGTGTGTGTGTGTGAGTGTGTGTGTCTGTGCGAAAACACATCTGGAGTCTAGACTCAGTGGCTCTGTGGGCTGGGTCCTATCTACGAGCAGCATCGGGTCCGGAGACTGGACATGTTGACATAGGTGGCACACGCATACCAGCATCTGTTTCAACAGTCAGTACTCTGACCAACACACACACACACACACACACACACACACACACACACACACACACACACACACACACACACACACACACACACACACTGCCAGACACTTTTATCCTCCACTGAGGGATGGATGGGGGGGTGGGAGGGAAAGAAGACAAACCTGGAGGTAAATGTGTGTATGTGGGGGGGCAGAGACGGCCCAACCTGCAGAGGTCCCTGGTAACCAAAAGCAAATGCAGCTTCTCAGAATCAGCACTGTAAATCCTCCTCTCTCCCCACCTTTTTCATTGCTGCGTCAGGATATTAAGACGCAGAGGGGAGGACAGCATTTGTGTGTTTGTTTTACCTTCCCCCCACGCTGGCTCACTGTGTGTTTTTGCTCATATGAGTGGATGTATATGGGAAACAGACAATGTATAATGGATTTCCTCTTGAGGAGCGGGGTTAATCATGGAAATGGCCCCACACTTTAGTCTAAGTCTTTGAGTATGTGTTATTTTGTGTATGGCGAGGGGGTTGGCATTGGCTGTGGCCTGCATTGCAGAGTGTACGGTGGGGAAGCCTGTGGCACTTTAACATCGCAGAGTTTTATTAGCTTATCAGAATACTGCCACTTGTGATTTATGTCTTTCTGTCAAAACAAACACTCACACGTTAATGCATGCACCCATTTAGATGCACTGCTCCATGTGGGTGCTAATGCAAGTGGGTAGGACAGAAACACTGCAGCTGGTCAAAGTTAGAACAACAGGGAAGACAAATGCACAAAGACAAGAGAAATAAAGACATAAAACAACCCAAATGATGGAGAGCCGGTCAGAGTGATCGCCGCAGTAGGCTGTAGCCAGCTTACATAATGGCTTGACGTATTAATGGGATAAACACAGCGATAAATCTTGGTCAGAGTGGGACATGCTAAGAATGCAGCGGCAATAGGCTTTTCACAGTAGGAAAATAAACAGTGATAAGACTGTGGGAATATTGGTGAAGAGGTATGACACTGAGAGAGCACGTCTAATCGTGCATGGCCACGTTCGCACCCGCACAAAGTCACACGCAGAATAAACACAGAGACAAAGGCAGAACCTCTGGTAGAGCTGCTTGGCATTTATTTTCTGCAGAGAAGATGGAGAATAGTTCGCACTGAATGCAGGAGTCTGCTCCAGTAGATTGTTGCAGTGGCAGTGTCCATTTCTCCGCTAATCTTTTCTGTTCTAGCTGCTCAATATATAGAATATTTAATGGAAAACCGAGCCTGTGAACTCAAGCATTAAATCAACCACAATGAATGAGCTTCTCGACAGAAAAAAAAAATCAATGTTCATGTGGAGCGGCGCTGGATGTGCCTCGCCCCCGTGTTTATCCTGAGCTAAAATGTCGGCGGAAAACAAAGGAGCTCTCCTCGATGCACCAAGCAAATAGACATCCGCTAATAGAATCTGTGATATAAATTTTCCCGTCACCTTCTCTACCTCCAAGGAGCGTCTTGGTCGATGAGGGAGAGAGATTGGGTTGAAAATTGATTTTCCAGAATAATTGCTATTCTCTTTGTCAGGGAGACTCAAGTGTCTCCAAGGCTTTTTTCCTATTACTGCCGCCGGCTCTCCAATTTACCTGCCCTGAGAAAATACATGAGAGGGCACAGCCTTTGGCCTCTGCAATCATCAAGGTTGAGAAGCTACTCGCAAAGAGGATTCATGGTGAATTCAGTGTGGCCCCACAGTATTCTGTAGATTGATAATGTTTGACCTTTACGACACAAAGCCCTCAAAACGAAAAGGCGCGCTACTCTTTTATTGTCTTGTAGAAACAGCGCGAGATGTGTTTATTATGCCTCAGGTTGTGGTGAAGGCTAGACCGAGTCCTCTTTGCAGGGCTGCCGCAGCCTTGGCTCCCCGTGTTAATGTGACAGATACTGACACAACCCCACTCCTGCTGCCGACAGCGGCCCGTCATTACGTGTCATCGCCGCTTTGATCTCCCGTGCTCCTCCACACTGCAGCAAACAGGCCATTTGTAGGGACGGTGATTAGCAGACAGGTCTTTACTGAGCCAGATCTAATTCCCCCCGTAGCTCAACGGATACCTGGTTCATGCCTCGTCTGGCTGAACCCGTCCACTTCTGCACCATCCCGGTAACAATAACAACGGCCATTTATCTGGAATAATAGCATGACGCTGGACCCAGTGAGGTGGGTAGCCTTGAGCAAACATGGTGGGCGAGAGAGATATTTGAAAGCATTTCAAAGGCTAGTTGAAGACTGCCAGGCCCCATTAACGGCCTCAAAATTGAAAACATTGCTCGTAAAATACCCTAAGTTTAAACTAAAAGAAGAATAACTCACGGTTTTATTTAAACATGTGACATGGACTCCACAGGAACAATATTTTGCCTGTGACCTGCTCGTGCGAAGCAGCAAAAGCAGAGTGTACGTGTGAATGCCACGCCTCATTGTTAGGGATGTGCGGTGTGTTGCATTGCAGCGTGTCATTGTGTGGAACAGAGGGGGTGATCCTCTATCCTCCGTCCTCCTGCATATCATACTCGGCTGCCATCTGAAGCCTCCTTGCTTTGCTCCGGCGTACAAAACCCTATTGTGGTTTTCTTGAGATAAGCACGGAGGGTGAGGGAGAAAGAGAGAGCGAGGGAGAGCGAGGGGGTGAGAGACTCCTCCGGAGGCGCCAGGCCTATCTCCTCTATCTCCTCCGGGGGAACATGCCGGCATTCCCAAAGACACTGGTGCTAAGAGCCTCGTCGCCCCCGCTGCCCACCTCCCACTCACACGGGAGAGGGGAGAGACGTGGAGATTTATGCCATGGTAACCCAATCCCTTCCCCTCCTGAACTCCCCGTCTCCCCCGACTGCCTGCGAGAGTGAAGGAGAGCCGAGGAGTGGAGGGAGCCTGGGAGGGCTGCTGATGTTTCTGCAGAACAGAGGTGAACTGAGACAGACACACTGTTCTCTTTCTGCTTCAGTCTGACACACACAAGGGCTGCGGTGATTTGTAAGCGCCCTTATTGTGCCTGCGTGTCAGCATATAGCGTACGTGTCCACATTTTCCCTCGGTATCTAGTATCAGTGGGAAGGAGTGGCGGTGGCTCCCACTGAGCAGAGATGTGACACATGGAGAAAGCAAAAAAAAAAGAAAAAGGGAGAAAATCGCGTGAACACGTTCACACGTAGACGCACGCACACACGCTCACATCTTAACACGTTTCCAGCCAACATTCACACAGTTGCATTTTTCGGATGCCTTCCTAATGCTCTTTAACATTTTAACATTCGCCAGATTTTCATTTTCGTCCAGGAAACGACGAAGAAAGTGCGAAAAAGTTGCGACTTCATGCAACAAAACAGATGCTGGGAAAGCAGTTGTAAAGCCAACACGAAGACTGCACTACTTCTTCCTATCCCTACCTATTAGAATTCAAACAGTCAACAATGTAGTGTCGGTGTACATAATGAATGAAACACAGAATGTGACATCTCCTTGAATTCATAAGTTTAATATTTCATGGATCGGAGGCACACCTGAGTGCTGAACATATGACTGAATCAAAACTTAATGCGGAACACGCAATATGCTGAAATGATGAAGTCAGGGGGAGGAGGAGGCTGAATTCCTGCATCGAGGATGACAGAGTTGGATGGTAAAACACAGAACTCCAGTCGGTTTTTATTTCACATTTTCTAAAGGCTTTAATCCTTCGTTGTGTAAATAACACATGAAAGTGTGCGCCGCACAAATTTACCACAATTGCGCAGCACAAATGCGTTCGGTATCGCTGTTTTGAATCCACTTCCAGCAGCTCAACTCGTTACGTTTGATGTGTCTCACAAAGTGCTAGTTAAACCAGGCTCCACACATTCACCTCTGCTGCATCTTCTAAACATGTGTCGCACCCACCAGGAGTCTGCCTTATGGAGATGTGTGTGTGTGTGTGTGTGTGTGTGTGTGTGTGTGTGTGTGTGTGTGTGTGTATGTGTGTCTGTATTTGTGTGTGCACGCAGGCCCTTCCTGCATGTGTGTGATCGGCATGACGTGGCAACCCCCTGCCCTGTTCAAACACGGCGTTGGCTGTGCAGGCAGCTCCGTCGTCAGGCTTGGCTTGCCACTGGTACACGCTGTGCCTGGCACCCTGCGGAGGGGGAAGGAAGGAGCACAGCGGGGCCAGGCCGCCTCCAACACCTCTCCCACCGAGCCAAAGGCCCCTCTGGTGGGGCTCCGAACACCAGAACAGGCCCAGGGAGCAATGATAATGAGGAACGGGGCTGCGCTACACAGGATAGCGCGTGGGGACGCTGTCACAGGTTTGAAACCCTGCACACACTCACACACACGCACACACACATACACACACACACACACACACACACACACACACACACACACACACACACACACACACACACACACACACATCGAGACGTAAACATGCACATGCAAATATAGAAACATATGTACCCAAGCACGCCTGCTCATAATCAGGCTGGCAGGGATGCAAACATGCGCACATACACAATAGCAATTCAAAAGAAAGCATTGGCTGAAGTGTGTCACTTCTACATGTCGCTATGTGTTTGTGGTTTGTGTAATCACAACATGGACATCTATTGATTCGATGCAGACCAGTTTCACTCCTGGTGGATCACTCATGGTGAGCACTGCCGCCCAACAGAAAGAAAAGTCCTGGGTTCCCAGGTCATCCTCAAGTCTGCACGGGCTTTCTCTGGGTACTCAGCCCAAATGCATGTTGTGGCTGATAGGAGACTCTAAATTACCCTGAGGAGAGTGAATGGCGTGTTTGTGTGCCCTGAGACAGGCGACATGCCCAGGTTGTATTCCCTGCCTTTGCCCTGTGTGAGCTGGGAGAGGCTCCAGCAGACTCTCACCACGCCATTGGCAACGAAGTTGGTAAACGCTATGAATTAATTAATAATAAAACATTATACCTTTATAGTGCATTTAAAAGTACTCAAGGATGCTCAACAAATAACACAAAGATATATTCAACCAAACACTGGACTTTTATGTCATTCACTAACAGTTCATTGACTACAATCCAACGAGGGTTACCAGGGTTAGTGATCTTGTTGTATAACACTCTGAATACTGAACACTGTGAAAGACCCAACTTCTATAGGCTAGGCTATATCCATATTGTCCTAATACACATGCAATCTATACTCAAGCTGCAGGTTTGGGACCAAAACAAAGCAGCAGGGTTGCAGACTGTACAACAGTCAGCACATGTTTGTTTTCCACGTGTTTACAATTTGTTTTATCCTGTCATGAGAGAACATTTGTTGAGCAGCTTGTTTGGGGTTAAACCTTGAATCTGTAAACTGCATGTGCACAAATGAGCAATTTGTTCCATCAAATGTACTCCTTGCCAGCACAAACCTCGCTCTTCTCACTTTCAAGCTCAGGAATCCAAACCCCCTCTACGCTCATCCTTCGCAGGTTTGTGGGTGGCCGGAGTCAATTCCAGAACCCACTGGGCAAGAGGAGAGCACATTCTGGACTAGTCGCCATTGTTTGATGGAGCTGAGTACTTGCTGAGTAATATATAAAAAATGAAGTCACTATTTCACAAACCTGACTGTCCTTTTTATAGCAGACAAGAAAGAAAACTACAGACTCACACAGAAAAACACAGCTGTCCCTGGCAACTTTTAGCCGCAAATGCTAACTGTGCTAAACGCGAAGTTGGCTTCTCTATGACACCTTTATGTACAGAGTAGGTAAGATAAGGGATGGAAGGAGTGAATAATTTACCATATGTTTGATATAATTATCTAAAATTTTGAAGAAATGAAAGACTTGATGCTACGTAGTGTGATTTTGAGATCATCAATTATTCAGTGAGAGCCAACATCTATTCAGTGTGTCAAAACATGGAATGATAAGTCATTGGTGTAAAATAGAGACAAAAATGAAGTGGTCTCATCTTGAAATGCTACCACCCTGCACCCTGGGGTGAAAAGGAAGATTGTCGTGATAACTGCCGCTGTGCTCTATCTGCAGCAGAGATCCTGCTTACTGTAAAATGCGGCATCCTGAAAACAAGACTAAACTGTCAGGTGTCGATCCGCGTGCGGATGGTGTTATGCAAATCCAACATGTGATTACAGCACCAGGACTGTGGATAGAAACCATAGCATGCATGTGTGACTGCTTTGCGAGATGTTAAAGATGAGAGGGGATGAAAATTGGATTAAATTGTGTGTGGCAGCTCACTGTAGGGAGGTAATTAGGGACAAACATTGAGACGCAGAGTCTGATCTCTCCTGCTGGAGGTTAAGTGAAATAGGAGCTGTGAGTCCCAGCGTCCCGGTGGCACAGTGATTAGAATTTCCTAATGTGGGGCTAATGGGATGTCAGCCGGGAGCAGAACCCCTACACAGAACCACTCATAACAACAAGTGGTCAAAGATCAAGCCTGATTAAAGAGATAGAGAGGAGAAACAGCAACACATCTCCGGAGCAGACGCAGACACTTCTGGCAGCTATGAATCCTGACGATGAGCTGCGTCATCACAACATCCAGCGATGGTGGAGACAAGAAAGTTAGGGACATTATGGTTTTGAAATGACACACATGATTGGGATGTGGGAAAACAATACTGCTGTTTATTTTAACAACTCGCAGCTTGGAAACGCTGTGATATGATTCCAGGTTATTTCGCAACCAACTTTTTATGGGCACAAATTTTGAATCAGCATTTTTCTCCATCATTTATGCACCATTAAGATGGAACCACAAGATAAAAACAATTGTAGACAGATGTCTGAATCATATTTTTATACCGATCTGGGTGATGTGTGACCGCTACCGCTCTCGTTCTCCCTCCATCAACGCTCTCTTCTATTATCCCCCTGAAGCTCACATACCTGCTCCTTCTCCGGCTTGTTTGTTTGCCGCGTTCGCCGCTCCTCCAGCCCCGGCTTGCGTTTGCATATTTGATCAAAACTCTGGAGAGGATTTGACAGCGTCACTGGTTGCCAGTTTGCAGCGGGCCCTGTGGTTGAAATCACAACAATAGCGCCGCAACTTGACTGCCAGCCCCTGATGATGAAACGACAGCGGGGAGACAAAAGCAGCCCCCAGAGCTGCAGATGTTGACGCTGGGAGCTGTTTGTTGTGTGGAGGTGTTTGTGAGGTAGAGGTGGCGCGCTTTTGTGTGAGTATCAGTTTGATTGCGTGTGGGTGTACGAACACATGCACATGTGCAGTTTTGCATGTGTGTATGTGTGTGTGTGTGTGTGCGTGCTTGCATGCATGCGTGTGCTGTATATCTGTGTGCGCGCGTGTCAGAGCGGTGGCCCTGTGGCTATGAGGAACCCAGCTGGGAGGAAGAGTGAGAGCATTCATCCTGGCTCTCAGGGGCCGGGGGCCACACAGGTACCCGACGAGGGGATGAAAGGCTGCTCTGCAGATGTCACCCGCTGGGGTTCAGTGGCCTAGCCAGCAAATGTCATGTTTGGCAGCTGGCACGCTGCTGCTCTCCCACCAGTTGTTGGCAGAAGCGTCTTCTAAAGGATGCTAGAGTGGGATGCAAGCACCGGGAGCGCCCTAATGGGAGCAACATTAAAGAGAGTTGCTGGCTTCTGTCTGTCATAGAACATTAACCTTGTCCTGTTTCCTGCTTCGCTTGGGCAGCTGACGCCTATATACGCTCTCTCTCTCTCTCTCTCTCTCTCTCTCTCTCTCTCTCTCTCTCTCTCTCTCTCTCTCTTTCTCTCTCTCTCTTTCACTCTCTTGTTCTCTCTCTCCCTCTCACCCCAATAACTTGCACACGTGTGTGCGTACGTTCCTGTTCACAGGAGTGCTCTCCGTTGAGCTCGCCTCTTTGTCTATTTGAAGGGTCAGTACACCCAGATTACATAAAAACCCCATCAGTCCTTGTTTACCTTGTGCAGGCCTCCGTCCTGATACAATAGAGATTAAATGCTTTTTGGTCCTGATGACTACAAAATTGAAAAAATACATATAAAACAGACAGAAAAGCTTTTCTTTTTGTAGAACTAGCTATCACTGATACTTTCAGCCTTTAAAACCACAATTCACTCTGTGAAAATATATTGAGCTCAACAGCACAAAACATCTTTTCACCGTATCTGCCTTTCCTTGTTTTGCAAAGACGTGGTTGCTCGGTGTCAAAGGTCACGTGGCCGGCCAGTGGTTTGCTGACCCTGCTGCTGTCCACAGCTGAGCTCCCTGAGGTTACTCACACACGGAAACGTCACCTGCTAGGAACAGGCGCCACACGTGCCCACACACGTCCACATGTGTACACGGATTGAGAACAGATTTTTTATTTTAACCACTTTCACTTTCTCTGCGAGACAACAGTTTTGCAGTTTCTGGGTAAAATAAGAGCAATTGAACGCATTATGCTTTATATGTTAGATTCACGTGTCGAGATCGACAGATGTTACCAGTTTCTGAAAATGATTTTTTGCCAGTTCGTACAATAGAGCAGTGTGGTGAGTATTTTTTCCTGCTAGTCACACAGTAATTCCATTGGCATTGGCGATACTGTTCCAGTTGTTGGCCTTTGTGTTAATGCTCACCAGCACATGAAAATCCCATTTGTTCAAATGCTAAAAGAAGGCATTAAAGAAAGGTCAGTTTCTCACTGCAGGATTGCTATTTAGCAACACATCAATCCCTCCATGAAATGAGGAAACACATGGAGGGAAAGCCGACGCTTTGGTGCCTGTCAGCGAATGAGATCATTTTTCTGATCGCTTTCTGTCAAGTCACTAACAAGCAACATACATTGTGTGTTTGGAAAGAGGGATGAATCAATGGGTTCACTGACTCATCAAACTACACGCAAGACCCGCCTGACATTTCCATCGATACTCCTCTCGCTTTATTTTCTTTTTGCGACAGCCTAAAAGAATGGTTATGTCCGGCTTAAAGTTTGTGTTTTGCAACATCTGTGAATTATTACTTTGAATTGGACTTCCCCAAAGACAGACAATGCTGGCAAACTCTGCGTCTCCTTACATATTGAATAAAAATAACACCTAGTTTTTTTTACAACTATTGCTTTACTTTTCCAAAGCAGGGCTGGAATGTATTATTCCCCAAAATAGCCGATAATTAAATGTAAATCATCACTGTTGTCTCATCCTGCTGAAGGAATAGCTTGATATTTTGGGAAATCTGCTTATTAGCTTTCTGCTCGGGGCCTTGATAAGGAGACTCTTCAGTCGTGTTGGTACAGTAAAGATGCAGCCACTGCCAGCAGCTGTTGAGCTTATCTTAGCATAAAGAATGAAAACAAGGGGAACAGCTGGCCTGGCTGTGTGTAAAGCAAACAAATATATTTTTAGTGTTTTACAAGTCTAAGCCCATAATTTATTTTATTTCCCAGGGATCAACTCAGAGTTGTGTTTTTTTTCCACAAAGCCACATTCATGATTTCAAAGCCATCCCCTTTGGCTCAGGACAGGCTCTTTCAGTACGTTTACACTATTTGAAAAGTCAGCGAAGCTGGATGAGTCTAGTCGAGATAATGAAATATTCACACTTTTTAACTTCTAACACAATTACTCACTCAACAGCACATCCTATGCCTCTGTGCCATGTTTAACACTTTCACTCTACCACCTCACCTTCTTCCATTCTTGAATTTAACACTTAAAACAGAGTCAGTCAACTTTCGTTATTTCACACCTCTCATTTGCATATATTAGGTCCAGCGCTCACCATTTATTTGAAAACGTGTCACTTTCAGAACTTGCTAGAGTGGCATCGATCTAATTATCCAACTTGCTGCAAGAAAGCAAATGAGCGTATTTCCCAAAATACACAAAATGTCAATTGCTTTGTGTATTTAATCATTATTTAAGTATCTAATAATATCCATCCACCCATCCGTTATCTTACTGGCATTGTACCCAATGGAGTAGGGGTCATCTTGGCACAAATACAGTACACCATTCACACTTACACTCACACCTAGGGACAATTAAGAGTCTTCACTCCACCATAATGCATGTTTTTTGACTCTGAGAGGAAATCACAGTACCTGGAAAAAGCTTTTCAGACCACGGATTAACATACAAAGTCTAAGCAGACTTGGATTCAAACTGACAAATGACACAGCGGCACAACTCACTGGGCCACTGTGTCACCAGTATAATTGTATATTAAGTCTATGTCATTAGTCAGAACGGCTGCCCGGACCCTGTGAGAACTGTTCCACCCCACAAATGCAAAAAGCTCTTCTGTTTGTCTGTGGTTTCATACAGTATGCTGACTTTACATACACATACAAACACACATATGTACAGTACATAAACACCCACACACACACATACATATACACACACACACACACACACACACAGTCACACACACGTGCCAAGTGGACAAATCACACCCAGGGGACTTGGATGCATGCAATTAAGATTATGATCAATGACAAGTCAATCATGTGAGCCCGCTCTCCTCTCCCTTCCCCAACTCAGCAATTATTCTCCAGCTGGTGGGGTCTGCCCTGAACCATTGGAGGAGACATTATACTCCTCTTTTTCCATCATTTCTTTTTTCCCCACAGCCTCTACCCATGCTTCTCCTCCTCCTCCTCCTCCTCATCTTTCTCACCCTCCCTTCCCTGATTCCCCATACAGAGCAGTTTGCTTTGTCCTCCCCGCTCCCCCTCCTCCTCCCCCTCCTCCGTGGAGCATTTAGCTCTGTCAGTCACATCTGACAGCTCAGGGCTCTTCACCATTAGCCCCTGGCCTCCGAGCCTTCAGACTCCATGTTAGGTCAGATACCCCCCCAAAACCAAACAGACAGATGAGGGACAGGTTTAATGTGCCGCTCAGCAGAACCCTGAAACTTCAAACCGCCAGCCTTGATGGGCCGATATGTGATTCGTTATCACACGTTTGTGCTGGGTTAGAGCCAAATAGGCCCAAACTTACTTCAGTTACTGTTTTTGTCGCTGAAAAAAAAACCGGAAAAAAAGATGCAGCTCATTTGGTGGACCAGTCGGAGCTGTTTGCGATATACAACAGCAGGAGAGGAGCTGCACCTGTCCTCTTCCCTGTTTTGTTCTCTGGCTGTTGGCAGCCCAAACATGCTGGATTTCACAGTTTCTCAGGTACATTTGCTACTGGGCTACCAACCGCACTGAATAACGTGTGCCATGTGGTTGTGTATGTTGAAGAGAGGCATGTGCTGGGGTCTGCCCATTATTCATAATAGAAAGGCTGGCGGTCCTGCCAGCAGACCCATCGCTCCGGTGCTATCTGAGAGCAGATAAAGGAGGCAGGTGTGAGGAGGAAATTAATGTAAATCCATCAGTCTTCAATTAGAGCTCTGCTCACACCTAAAATAAAGACTGCATCTCAGACCAATAGGACCCCAGCTTTATTCACATCCCAGCCCCACCTGCACAACCACAACAGCAGCAGCAGCCCCTACTGTGTAAACAGTCAGGAGCTATATAATGCAATGTTTAATGATGAGAGAGCGCGGGATGTGTGATATGTGCAGGTGCAGGGTGTTATCTAGCTCACAAGCGGTGGCCGCGGCGTACACGGTTGTCCATTAGGCTCCCAGTGTGTGGCCAGGCTAATTTTGTGTGCCTGGAGGTGCAGGGTCAGATACTCTCCATGGACTGTGGGCTGGGGGAAGAACTGCAGTTTAACCTAATTTGGTTCTAATTACAAAGACAGGAAGTCCACCTGCCACACATACGGCTGTGTTCTCCTCCCCTCCAAGGGTTGGAGAGGGTCTGGAGAGGGAGGGGAGGGGAGAGGGAGGGAGAGAGAGAGAGAGAGAGAGAGAGGGATGGTGCTATCATGAGTTTCTCTTCCCCTTTAATCTCGTGTCCTTCTGTGTGGCACGAAGCAGAATATACAGTACCCTTGCAGCTGATACCAAAGTGAATATTTTAAATAACTGCCTCGAAAATAAATATTTGAAAAGCAAATAGCCCATTAGATAAGAATTTTAAGGAGCTGTGGGAGTCTTATAAATGCCAAAATGAATGTTATCTGACAAGAACATAACAGCATTATCTCAGCAGTGCCATTACAGCAATGCCAAACACTGAATCAGCCTTGATGTGTATCTCCTGCTTGGCAACTTGGGAAGATTTACATCTCATTGTTATTAGTCTCAGGAGTTCGGTTTGTTTGGCGATTGCTGCGACTGGTGTTAGTCATAACAGCTTGCTTGAATTTGTGTACTTTGAACATGATGCTGGAATTCCCATTTAATGCCTGACATCATCATGGGGAGGTTTCAGTGAACCACGGATGGAACTGCTGAATGAAAACAAGAGAGTATAGTTACATGCCGTCGCCCTTCGCTCTGGCTTGATCTGTGTGGGCTCTGGTGCGTGTGTCATGTTTACAGCGTTTGGCCACACAGTCCAGATTTGTGGAGCTGTTCTTATTAACTCTTAGACCTTCCCTCTGCTTTCACTGTGTGGCGATAGTAGTGTGGAGAAATAATGGTGCAGGAAGAAAATTGAGTTTGCAGGTCATTCCAGTGGTTCGCCTTTGTATAATTTGCCTTACCGCCAACCACTTTCCAAATGACACCATAGGGTCGTGGACTAATTTCCTGTAGTCCTGTCAGCCAGCCTGTGGGTTCCACCTAATTCATTCGGTCATTAAAGGATAAGGCGCTCCATAGTCCATGGAAAGATTGTAATCAACATCACAATCTCTCAATACTTTGAAACTTCTCCGACCGCTCTGTGGCTGTTTGACCCGAGTCGTTCATGCCAACTGGGGACATTGTTTTTATTATCAGATACTGCTCAAACAGGACTGAAGAGAATGTCTTTTGTTCAGATGTTGTGCAACATAGCATTTATAGCTGAAGGGTAGTCTATAATCATTTTGTTGAATTCAGTCATTCATTCTTTCATTATTGTATAATTTCAGTACCTTGACATTGTCGTGGTTGTCTGCTGTTGCCTATCAAAACATGAAGGGCTGTCACACTCTCACCCAGGGACAGTTTAGGTACTCAAATTGATCTAATGACCTGAAGATGCATGTCTTGGGACTGCCGGAGAAAACCGGAGTATCAATACAAAATCCCCCAGACATGGAGAAGGCCCTCAGTCTGATGTTTGATACAAACCCAAGTCCCACCATTTTGTACCCATGATTATGGTAATGAAAGCCGACTGAAAACAACTGAAACAACCTCAAGGTGAGAGTGGAGCTCTGTGCTACAGTGAAATGAGGCACAACAGCTGAGACCTTTAAATGATTATCAACATTTATGAGAAAGATTTTATTTTAATAAACATCCAGAGATTTGAGAGAGGTTATTTTAGATTTTACAGTTGTAAAATTCTCAGACTGAACCCTTCCCATCCAAGTTTTTGTGGTTTCACATAAACCTTTTTGTTCAAATTAACTACAGACAAATACTGCCTCTTCTTGGCTCACTTTGGAGCCTCTATATGTGGCTGTGCAACCTGCAAAGCCCACTATAGCTTTTTTCCCCCCCTGTCAGGCTTCACCAGCTGACCAGATCCCCAGTGGTGTTAATGGCAGGCTCTGGTGGTGTAAAGCCCCCTGACAAGGAACCTGATTGTTCTGTTAATGTGTTACTTCCTGTTGGAGTCACTGCTCCCGGAATGGAGCCGAGTGGCCAGTGCCGGAAGAAATCCCCACATCAGAGCGATCACAGGCGGGCCAGGGTTTCACTTAGCCAGCCAGCTAGCTTGCGTCCACAGCCTGTGATGGACGAGATGGATTTCACTAAAGCAGCCTGTGTAGCTTGACACCCACTCCTAGGAACCTGGTGTCTAGAATTAGGTTGGACTGGGCCCATGATAGCTTTCAGTTCACAAATATTAAAGCGATCTGTGAAAGTGTTGCAGGTTTAAAGGTGTCCTACTCCACAATTAAGCGTGAAATTTATATTTTAACACTTTAAGGCATTTGTTAACGTGCGCATTTGAAACGCTGCATTTCGACTTGTTTCGTTTTAGCAAGATGACATTGGCTTACTGATGTCTTCTAAGTGTTATTGCTATATGGCATCTGAGTGTGAGCCGTGGTGACTGTTGCCACTGAGAATTCCTCCAGCTTATTCCTCCACTCGGATTTACACTCTGTGCACAACTTTGATCTCAAGGTATTAAAGTCAATAGCAACCAAACAGGGTGTGGAGTAGAGCAGGGGGCTTATAGGGCTTTATACCCTGCTCTACATGCAGGGAGCTATCTGCGACCAAGCAGAGGCGGCACGAACGGAGGTGAGGAGTGATGGGAGGAAGAAAGAGAGGGACGGCGACAGAGGCCGATCAGACTGATGGCGCAGCTCGCAGGTCAGCTCTTTGGCAGGGACAGTGCTGTGTTGATATGGCAATATGCCTTTTTACCCACCCAGGAGTGGTGGGCCAGGGCACCATCAGCGCTGTGAGCCTTGTTCAAGAAGCAGTGGAGATCAGGGCCTAATCAGTCAGCACTGATACAAGGGTGAAGAGTGGGAATAGTGCCTGGGGCTGTTTGGAACAGGAACACCGCTACACACACACACACACACACACATCCGCACACTCACAGCCACACATCCTAACAAACACTGTCTGATGTACAAACAAATTAGATGAAAACCAAGCTGAATTAGTGATTTGTGTTTCGTGTGATTAGCTGAATATTTGCATCTCGCAAAGGAGGAAAAATGAAAAGGAGATCCCAGCGATAATGGCTTAATGCATTAACATCTAAGCCTCATTTTACACAGCGAAGAAGATCAGTCTGTTGCTCATATGGTTCAATATGCGCAACTCCTGTTGGCTTCCTGCAAAGCTGCAGAAAGTAAATAAGGAGAAACTTGTGCAATGTGCCCAATTTCATTCTTTTTTCCCTCCAAGGCATGAAAAGTCTGAAGAGGAAATCTATCCTGAAGTTGTGTTACGAAACTTAATAACTGACCGACCATCTGATTCACACCCTGTCTGTCCAAGACGTGGCACATATTTATTTCCAGCAAGTGATTGCATCAAATTTGTCCTGTTTTTAACTTTGTTAGAAAAAAACATGTTTGGCGGATGCACGGCACACACTGGTGGCTGCAGGGAGCCAAAAGCACTTTATTTATGTTTGGATGGCAGCGGGCGCTCAGTTCTGCTTGGCACAGAGAGTGTGCTGTGGTCTTTGGCACCTCTTTGCATCCCTCCTGTCCCCCTGACATACACTCCCCCCATCTCTACTGGGTCTCTGTAGCGTCTTGTGTATGAGTGTCTACGTATGCATTTGCAAGTGTTTGGAACTATGCATGTATGCCGTGTGCTCCTGTTTGTATGTTCTTTGAACCACAGTTAAGATATTTTCTACCCTGAATATCACATAAAAGAGGCAGGCGGCAGCAATGCTTTATATCAATTTTTCATGGAGTCTTTTATCTCTACTTTTTCAGAAAGCACTAGCTCTAATTAAACATGAGGAGTTTTTTTTCTTTTTTTCGGAAAGTGGTTTTTGAAATTGAAACTAATCTCCAGTGCACCTAAGGTCATGGGACTGCAAAGCTGAAAGTTCTAAGAAGGAAAATACTACATGAATTAAGATGAATACATATGCCAGTGGCTAATCTTCTACTTTGAGACTTTGCTACTTGAAACTTACTTAAGACGTCACATGCAGGGCATGAGTGACTCATGTAGTAATGCCAGCCAAGTGCAAATTCTAATCTTCCCTCAGCTCTGCTTATGCAGGAGAGAGCACTCTGCCAGGGCGTCCACTGAGCGCAGCCATTCCAGAAATTCAAAGTTACGAGGTCGGTGTACATCTGCTGCTGGCACAACCTAAAGTAAGCAAATATCCCCAGGTCTATACCCCAACAATCTCATTTATTATTCTTCCTCCACCTTCCTAGCACTTTTCATTTCACCTCAGGGAACCGACTGACCCTCACTCGGAATATAAATATATAATTTATATCTCATATATTTATAAACCAAAGAAAGGCCAGCCACCTTAAAAGGAAGCGAGGCCTTTTTCCTTGAGCCGGAGCTCTGCGGAGTCTGTTGAGCCTCAAACCCAGGTTCCGTAGCCTGGGTTTCCTCAGTCCAGAGCAGCCGGAGAAGCAGAGCGCTGGGAAGAGAGTGATTCTGGTCAGGCAGGCAGGCCATCCGCGGCCAGATAACGGCTGATACTGGGACTAATTTGGTCATGTGCAGGGCTGCCGGATGACGAGAGGCTGATAAAGAAAACATGGCAGATAGACAGCTGGGCTGCTGGAGGAGGATGTGAACTCTCTCCAGATCCTGGCTGGGGGATTTTAAGTGTCCTGAGCCTGCCTGTCTGTCTGTCTGCCTGTCCACTGAAATCATTCATTGATTTTATGGCTTTTACCTCATGACTTTGTTGTGTTTTTTTTCTTTTTTTTTTCTTAACTGACACCACATGATTGTCAACCGATTCCAGGGGCGGAAACTCAGTTTCCAAAGTCTGTATTAAATCGGGGGGAGTTTCACTGAAGTTGCAGCATGTCTCCATCATTTCAGTCACAGGGTTATTGAGTCAGTCTGAGTAGCCCTTTTTTTTTACCAAGTCTTTAATCTTGGTTCATTCAAATTGCGACATCCATCCATCTCAATTTTTTTATCCAGCTCATATGCTCAATGTTGTGGTGATCTGCTGAAGCTTATCTCTAGAGAACATATAGGAAGGAAGGCAATACACCTTGGAGAGGTCACCAACCCATTGTAGGGCCCCCCCATATGCACACACACACACACACACACACACACACACACACACACACACACACACACACACACACACACACACACACACACACACACACACACAAGCACACATCAGTCACTCATATTCAAACCAAGGCACAATTTAGAGTCTCCAATTAGCCTAAACAAGCATGTTTTTGGACTGTGGGATAGAACTCAACAACTCAACAACCAGGGCATATTTGCAAAAACACTCTTGTTGTCATCTGCAAGACCCACAATCTTTGTAAAATCAAAGTCTGAGACCAGTCAGACTGACTGTTCCCATCGTAACAGTGAACACGGGAGCGGCCTCGGCCGACGGGGTCTGATTACAGCGCAGTGGCACAGTTTGAGGAGCCCTGTCGGGTCATATGGTTCTGACAGGCCCGCTCTGCTCAGGCTAACACACAGCCTCCTGCCTGGCCTGGAGAGGGGAAAGACAGAGAGATAGCGTGTGTGTCTGTGTGTGTCTGAGTGCTTGCGTGTGTCGACTGGCTTCCGGAAAAGCGGCAGTGGCTCGGGACTGCGAGGAGGCTGCTGGGAAATGTCTTGTGTCACTGGTGTCACCCGGGCGAGGCAGATACACAGAGCAGCAGTCAGGGACACATTCTTGGCCCAGGACGATCTCCAAACACACACACACTGGCCACCACCATCCCCTCTCACTCTCCTTCCTCCCTGCCTCTCTTTCTCACTTGCAGATGCTCTCTGTCCCTTTCCTCTCCGGCTGTTGCTGCCCTCTTGCTCTTTCTGCCTCTGTCAACAAACGCACACACTTTTCTTTTTTTATTTATCTTTTTTTTTTTTCAAAAAAGGAAGAACATCATTGACACACCCAGATGTTCCAAAGTCATCCATTTGCTTCCTAGGACAATTTTTTTTAAACTGTATTTTTTTTTCCAACATAAACAACAAAATCAATCTATGAAGTTGGTTTGCTCTGAGCCCTTTGCATCATCTCTTCTCCCTTGTTTCAGCGTGTCCTCTGTAATTCAGTCCAACAAGGCTTGTAACCCACCCAGAGCAGTGCAGACGGCAAAGCCAAATGAAGATAACTAGCACCCCCTTTTGAAAGTGCACACTTGACTTGACTTGGAAAAAAAGGAAAAAAAAATCTTCTGTCGCTCCCGTTTCCTCATGTCTGAGGCTCAGGAAACAGTCGAGCTTTGTGTCACCCGTGCAAATCTAGATCGGGCCGTCTCCCTGAAAATGAATGGATAGACTGATGAGCTGAATTAGCGATTAATTGGGATTAAAATGTTTACCACAGGAGGCTCTTCTGGATGACCTTTCATGTTCAATGTGTGTTTATGTGTGTGTGTGTGTGTCAGTGTATGGGATGTTAGCGAGAGAAAACAACAGCTCAGGCTTTGATTAATATGGATTAGGAGTCTTACAACTCATAATTCACACACTGAACAAAACATGTTTGGCAAAACCATAATTCCCCTCGAATGAGAAAAAAAACACGTCAGAAATATAATTACTCCCTCTATGTATCCAACCCTCCGTGCCTTGCGGCTTATGTGTAGCGCAACTTTCAACACTATCACTTAAAATCACATGAAGTGAAAACCAGGCTCTTTAGGAGTTTAATAGTTAATCCTCACAGTGCAGAGGAGTCAGTATTAAATCTGCCCACTGAAGTAGCCACGAGCAATAGTACAGGATGTGATTAAAACAGCAGATTTTGGAAGAGGGAGTAACTTAATGAGGGGTTTAATGCAAGCACGTTTCTCTGACATGCCCCTACACACTTTAGACTGTGTGACATACATGAATAGTCCTTATATATAGATTTTGATAATTTCGACACTGAATCCCTCTTAATACTAGATATATATGGCGCCAGTGTGTTATTGTTGGTGTTTTATAATCAAGCCGGAAAAAGTCTGTGACTCTCCCAGCCACACTCTCCCTGCACCCAACATGCCAGTCATTGTTTAGCCGTCACAATGCACGTGCGCGTCCATCTAGTCATTCATCTCTGTCCGTCCGTCCATAGATACGCACCGTACATCCAGCCAGACACGTTTCCAGAGCCCCAGGAGTTTGAGCTCTTACACCAGAGAGCGGTGTGGGAGAGACCCGATAAGGAGCTCAGACTGGATCAGCAGTAGCAGGAGGGGAGCTCGGGAGCTCCTTACACTCCCCCCCACCACACCCCACTCCCCCACCTCCCCGCCCCTCTTTCTCTCTATCCTCCTTCCTTCGCCCTTTACGTCTGCTTATACACACTCCCCTTGATCTATTTCCTTTACAAATTATTCTATATTTCTCATGGCTTTCTCTGCCTGGTTTTATTTCCGCCTGCCGCAGTGTGTCAGTCTCACTCAGCCTTGCCCTCCGCCTATTTTTTTTCCCCGCCGTCGCCGTCGCCTCACCCCCACCCCGGCTCGCATCTGCTCTTTAAAACGGCGCCGTCTTATTCGGGCGCCTCTCTTTTGCTCCGTGAGCACAAGTTTCTGCCTCAGAGTTGAGAGGCGTTGGAGGTCAAAGAGGAGACTGAGGGCCGGGGAGTGGAGGGAGGGGGAGGGGGAGAGCGGGGGTGAGTGAGAGCGGAGCTGGTCGGTCGGTCAGGTGCAGCGCCACCAGTGATCATTAGGGTTACAGCTGCCCGGGCCAGATTGTGTGCTGCCTGCACCAGGCGAGATGTTTTGCCCAGGGAGAAGAGCGAGCATCTGTCTGTCCCTCCCCGTAGACAGCAACCTCCTACCAGCCTGTCCAACTCAACCCAACTGGTAACAAGGTCACCCAACTCTTACTTTCTCTCACTCACTCACTCACTTGCTCACTCGCTCACTCATGCACGCCCGCTCTGAACTGCTCTGCACTTCTTTTTCCTGTTTCTCGCTCACGCTCTCCTTTGCAGACGGCTCCTCTGCCTCGCTCTCTCTCGTCAGGACAGGTTGTGAAAGCAGCAGGCCCCTCAGTGCAGTGCAGATTGCAGAAAACGAGTGCATGTGATATTTGGACTGAAACGAATGTTATGTGAGCGCAATGCCAACGCGCGGAGTGAGCAGCTATTTCTTTTCAAACCGCAGAGACTGTTTATTCGTTATCTGCCGCCCAATGTTAATTGCATAGTTTGATCCCTGTTGATAAAGAGACACTTTCATCATTAGAAAAGAATTGGCTCCAGCAACTTGAGAACTAATTTTTAAAATATTTCTTATAACCATTGTTCCTCCTTATCTTATCAAACTAGTTCAAAATTATAATTATGCATAAAGCCCAAAGGGGAACTTGTAGAAGTATGTGTATTCACCACAGAACAGACAACCCTTAACTTCTATTTAAAGCTGCAGACCTGAGGAGACTCTGGGTTGAACTGCCTTAAACCAGAATGTATTAACATTAACTCTGCAGAATTATTTCCCTCTATATACTTTACTATGTCATTTTCTGAAAAAAAGAAAAAGCTAATAGCAGTTTTGAGTTTGATGAGGGGATAGATATCATTCCTAATTTCCGTCTCTACAGTGTGACTTTAGCCTATACTGCAGCTCAGCTCAGTGATTGGACACAGGGGAACAGCCAGCGTGAGCCCTGTCTAATAGTGCCAGCACCTCTGAAGATTACTAATTAACATGTTATATCTTACTTCTTTAATTCTTCTGTATGCAAAATTGATAATAATGTGCAGGGTTTGTGTCATGGTTACTTCAAAGAGGCTGGAGAGCCTTGAAATCCCAGAGAAGGACCGATGAGCTACATCACTTAGGATTTATTTTTTTTATTTATTTCTTTATTTTTTACCAGGGGTTATTGCTAGGACATAAAGTGCATTAGGAGTGTGTCCCTGACATTGTGTTTACAGGCGATTTGGCTGCAGCAATGTGACATTAAAAACAAAGGGTCAATGTAAAACTCTGCCGTTGATGTTGAAATCATCAGCTTCCTAGCAGATTATGTGAGGAAATCCTCAGAGGGGCGATTTTTGCTTTGGTTGTGTGCCAGACATCAGTATTGTTTGATAGGGTTTGAGGTAATTTTGCTGATTGAATGCATTAGGTGACGGGTGCTAATCTTTCTGATCTAGCTTTGTCCACAGTCTAACAACAAAAACTGTACGAGGGGAGAAAATCTCACCAGACAACAAATAACATATGGCCTCTGTTGTTAATCTATCAAACACATTGCCCCCCTGACAACAACAGGCAGTTAATGAAAATGTAGAATATTTAACAATTATGTATTTAACAGAACATGATAATTCACATTCATAACAGCAACACAAACTTCCAACAGGCAACAAATTTGCTGTCAGTCAGTGTAGCGGAGGGGTGAGGAAGCAGGGACGCCTTTCATTCGCTTTGACAGCATCCTCTGTACTCAATTGTCAGGCAGGCTGAATGAGCCGGGCCAGGAGCCGACAGAAAGGGACTGAAACAGGTGTGACACCAACTTTCTGCCTCACAGGAGACGATAAAGCCCTTGGTCAAGGGCACAGCACCTGGGCCATTGTTTTATCACACAAAATAGCTTTTAAGTGCAAATTTCCACTTGGTCCTAAAGGAGACCTGGCCTCTGCACTTGCTTTACTCATCTGAACCAATATGTGATCTGTCCTCATTTGCATAATGGGCAGAATGGAAATGAGGGGCCAGCTTTGTCAGCCCAAGACAAAAAGAAGAAAGAGAAAAGGGAGGCAGACTGATGCCATTCTGTTGAACTGCATCTGTACAACACAAAGGTGCAATATCTTGAGTCTCATTTGTCCACTTTTAATTATGATCAGAGGTTATATTAAGCACTGCCACTCTCCCGGTTCCACAAAGGCCTGAGAAGTGGCGGCTGAATAGCGAATAATAAAACAGATGACGTGAGCACGCACGTCTGTCTATACATCCCTCTCTTTTGTGGGCCACTAATAGGATTTAGACAGCGTTTTAAACACAAGGCATCTATTTCACTTCCCGGGCTCCTGTTTGACACAGAGTACGAGTTAATGAGATGCTGTCAGCTTTCAATCCTGCAGAGGGCTGGATTCTTCTGCTTATTTTATGCTGACTGTGTTGCGCCCATGTTGCATCATATGTTTTCAAGTTTCATCTCTTAGTCTGCCTAACAAGAGATCAGCGAGTGAGGACTTGGCAGTGGGGCCTGAATTAATCCCAATGATGAAACGGATTCTTCCATCATCACCCGAGCTATCAAAACTTTATCGGTGTGTCAGATGGAGACATTTCAATTCACGTTAATGAGACGTGGCCCGTTCGGCGGCCCTGCCTCTGCGGGGAGGTTAAACTAGGTTCAGCCACACGTGGAGAGCGTCTCAGCTCTCAGACTGCCTTACCGGCCTGAGATTCTGCAGAGAGCAAGGACAGAAACAGTTAAGCTGTAAAAAAAGAGAGTTCGTTTTTTAGGGTAATTATGTGAAAAACCAGACCCTGTGTTTGAACAAGGCCGTTGTGCTTTTAGCAGGCCCAGTTTATCTTTTTATCAGTAAAACTGTTGGCCACATAAATTCACTTACTGCGATGTTGGAGCCTTTTAATTCCCAAGAGTGTACACATTTTGCATTACTTAGCTATATCCCTATGATGTAGTTATTTTTATTTGCTGAAGCAAGGCTCTGGTCTTAACTTTAACTGTACTACATGTAGAGTTAGGATACTCCATGGCACTGTCTGCCGGCCGCTGTGCTGTTTTGTTTTTTTGTTTTTAACTCTTGCAACGTGATCAATAACAAAACCCACGCTGCTCTGCAGCTGCAGCGGGGCCTGTGGCTGAGACTCCAAACTGTCAGCAGAGCTGCACTGCAAATAGCGAGACATCACTGCCCGCACCGACTTCCACGCATCCTCGCTATGACTCATTTCTCCTCGTCAGTTAACCGCTGCCAGTCCTCAGTGTCACGTGGGCTCGTGTGACCTGCAAACAGCTGTGCGTCGAGGCAGCGCACCCTAGACTGAGGCAGTGGGATGGAGTGACACGCGTCACGCCTCTTCAAAAAAGAAAAAAACATATGGGTAATAAAATATTACTGTTTGAGTATGACGTGCAATTATCGCCGTCACCTGTAGTCAGCGGCTGTGAGTACTCCCAGCTGAAACATAGGAGAGCCAATAAGAGCTGCTCCTCTGTCTTTTTACTGTCGCCCGTCACATCTTGATGTAACATCAGCTGTCATGTCATGTTCAAAGCGTTTTTATTTACAGTAAGTGACTAAATGAGGATTATAAAAAGGCCTCTCTCCCCCTCGCTGCCTTTTCCTCACAATCACGCACGCTCTTTTACACAAATGCAAAATGTGAGCAAATGAATCCTACTGAGAAACAAATGGGCCGCAGCTCATTTTAGATGTCTGAAAATGATTTTCTTTGCAGTTTTCTGCTGGGAAACATCACAGTATCATATGCAAGCCAGAGTGATATTTCCAATAAGCCTCTACTTGTGTTCACTGTCTTTTCCTCTTGCCTTGCTGGCACTCAGGCCCAAAGGTATTTACTTTAGTTTAATCTTCTTGAGCTCTCTACAACCAGGCAACACGTCCACATAAATTCTTACATGGACAAATACACAAAGAAGCAAAACCCTGTCGCCTTGTTCTCTGCGAAGGTAGATTATCTGTGAATGCACGGAGAAATTTCTCGGGGGATGCTTTGGCGCCGAGTAATAAAACTCGGAGAGTGTTGCCTTTGCCAAGCTGAGACATCTGGTCACCTTATCACAGATAAGTGGGGGTTAGTCCTGGCATCTGCTAGAATTAATCCATTTTGCAAACACAGTTATCCTAATCTCCTAAATATGTCATTCCACAACTGTACAAAGCAGTAGGTATAATTTTCACCTTTTCTTCTTCAACGAGCCCAGGAGTGATCGAGGCGGCTTCGACCGCGTCGCGTCGTGACACGTGAGCGGAGACGGAAGACGGAAAAGGAGGTTGGAAATCGGTGTCACAACCTGCACCTGGCCAACTATTTGCTGGTGCCCAGACTAGTCTACGGCTAGCTACCTAACATCCCTGCATGAATATTCATGTGGGCGGATTTCTCTTTTGTTGCCTGCCTAGTCAGCAGTCACAGAACACATGGTGAGTGTTGGCAGCGCCCGGCCTAGGTAGAGGGGCCGCGGACGGAGGCAGTGGCAGGAACCAGGACCTGTGAGGCTGACTGACATTTCCATCTGTGGCGAGGCCTGGTAATTATCGGGGAGAGGAGCGCCCGCAGCAGCGCGCCATCTGCTAGGGGAGATGGCTCAATGAGGTATGAGCACGAGCGGCGCTCCGTCGGGCCACTGCCTGCCTCTGACATGAGGGCTCGCATCTGCTGCCGAGGAGCCGGGCTGCCCAACACAGCCTGCCTGCCTGGCCGAGAGAGGGGGCTGACAGGAGGGAGGAGAGCAGCCAAGAGCCCCCCTCCCCGACCCCTCCTCCATGCCCCCACCCCCACCCTAACTCCCTCCCTTCCCCCTCTGACCCCCCTTCCCCCCCTCCCTCCACCCACTGCCATCACTACCGCCACCACTGCCCTGCCAAAGGCACACTTGACAAGCAGCAGAGCCCGCAAGAGCGCGCAAGTTTCCACACAGATCCCATCGAGTTGTTGGTTTGCTTTGCAAAGTGTGCCGCTCGCTTCCAGGTCCTGCTGAGGAATCCATCATGGTTATGTGGGTGTCACCGAGCGGTGCGAGGTGAGGCTGAATGAGCGTCTGAGTCTGACGGCCTGAAACGCTGTCTGCTGCTCTGCTTTTTTTTTTCCAGGATTTTGTCTCTGACTCATATGTGAAGCGCAGTTCTCTGAGGCTGGACGGTTGTGGGAGCCCCGGCTCCACATCACACAGCCTCCTCACGCACCTGCCAGGTGTGCATGTGGTTGTCTGTGTGTCTGCGTGTGTGTGTGTGTGTGTGTGCAGTTGCCATGTGTGCATGCTATCCTCATCTTCCTCGTCTTTGTGGCCCTCATTTTGCGCTCAGCATGGTTAGTCCAACTGTGGTTTCCGTTATTACACTCTGCCCACAGACATGGGCACACGCACTCACAGCCGCGCACTAACACGCCATTAACAATGAGCGCAGAGCGCAGGCCCACTGCT
The DNA here is from genome assembly GCA_029224185.1 of Karalla daura. Classification (NCBI taxonomy): domain Eukaryota; kingdom Metazoa; phylum Chordata; class Actinopteri; order Chaetodontiformes; family Leiognathidae; genus Karalla; species Karalla daura. Next base: position 12,761,508 of record CM055199.1, read on the forward strand.
CACCGAGCAGTCAAGATGGCTAACTACTGAAAAAGACAGCTGTGTGCATTGTTGTGGTTGTGAACCATGAAGGCAAGAGTTTCAGTTGTTTCTGTTACTCTCGAATGTGCTTGAATGTGACTGTTTTATACAATTTGTAACAGTTTTGACAGATAAACATATTGTTATGACTGCTCCGGTTATGGGCAAATAAGAAAATGTGGCATTTAAAGCTGATATTGTTTTTATTGTTATGTTTACTATTGAAATAAATGGTACTCTAGCTGCAGCCTAACATCAAAGTGTTGCTAGGCTGAGTTTTGTTTAGTTACTGGTCACTTTACTGGTCTCTTCAGACAGAACCAGCTAATACTGCTCTCAGGTGTTTCCTGGCCTGGCCTGGCCTGGATGCACGTTGAAATCAGTCGAAACATCGTGTTCACAATTATCCGCTGTTTGGCAAGAGCACAGCAAAACTGTACCATGCCAGGACAAACTAGAGGCAATATTTTTTTTACTCAAATAAAAGGAATAACTATCAGTTTTGTGTGTGTTGTGGAGAAGAAAATGTAATAAACTAATTTTTACCAAAACGGATTAAACTTGTCCTGGCAGCAGATGAAGATGGAGAGGTGAGCTGTGCACACAGTACACAGCATGGAGTGTGTCTGAAAATTATATGTGTGAATTAAAGACAATTCAATATTCCAGTTAACCAATGTTAACATGGACAAATTACAGTTTTTCTAAGATATCAATGTTAGCATTTTTGAAATACTCTCTTCTTAGTCAATACCTGAGTCAATACCCCAACGACATTTACTGATCAACCATGTCGCCCTGGCTTGTAAAATCACTGCATAGGACCAGGCCAAACCCCGAACACCTTAACTCTCTTAAACACCCCCGCCCGCAAACATTAGGACTAAAAGATGCAGTGCAGCCTAATCAAAGTGTCTTCTCACTCACTAGTTTTAATTTCACCTCCTTTCCTTTCAGTTCTTCATCGTCAAGTCCCTGACAAGTTGTTGTGGAAGTTGTTTTTCCCTTTGCGGATCAGTGTTTTCATACTGCCCTCGTGGCTCTTGCATCACTTATTACCACTTGAGATTTACTCTAAGCAGAGAAAGAGCAAAGGAGGCAGGAGGGGTAGAGCGAGCTAGGGAAAGAGAGAGGGAGAGAGAGAGGAAGGGCGGGGGCGAGGGAGGCAGAGAGAGGCGCATCTCTTCATCGCAGGATTTTATCTGACTGTTTGGACAGATTGGTAGAATTCAAAATGCAGCAGGGGCCTGTGATGTGGCAATAAAGCGTTTGCCTTTGATCCCGCCTCACAAATTTTTCTCCCCTGCACATGTGCACGTCAAAATCAATTAGATCAACTCTGAAGAGGCGAGGCAGCTGCGCATCCGCACCGCAAACCTTTGCATCACCTCGGTTTACCAACAATCTGGTTATTATTCTCATTGTCAACTCATTGACACCAGCTCGGTTGCTGCCGTCACCTGCGCGCGCAACAAACTTCAAGGTGCGCAAAAGATGAAATGTTACACAAATAGAATCTTAGCAGACAGAAACACATGCTTACATCCCAGCCGCAGCTGTCAATTACCTACAAAAAAAACCTCTCTTTGATAAGGAAAATTTGAATTTTCCCCCCTCCCTGCACTTGGAGTGGCTTTTTCAGATGTCGTAGCACTTATGAGAAATTTGTGACAGCATCAACAGCGCCTATTCCCTATTCAGCAGCATTAACTCTGTGCCATGTGTCTAACAAACGGAGGCCATTCTGGAGCCCTTAATGACAAGGCTGCTCCGCTCCTCTCCTCTCCCCCTCGCTCTTTTCAAATTGCTCTCTAAATGAAGTACAGCTGTGTGGACCAGGTGCTGCCATCCCCCTTTCAGAAAGAACAGGAAATTATGAAATCCCCAAATCCTTCACAAATGGCGGGCAGGAGGGAAGGTTGGAGAACGTCGGCTCGGCTTGCGTGGTCTGTAGCTACACGTCTCTCGTCGCTGGATGATCTTTGATTCGCGCTCATCCTCCAGCTCTCTGCATCCACCGCTCAGACCCAGAAGCTAACACTTAGAAGTGGCGGCGTATGCGACGGATGTGCTCATAGGTTCATTCAGTCACAGCATCACTTTGGTGTAATTTTTGGAAACATGTATTGACAGTGGTGGGTGCATCTTATCCATGGAGGAAGCCTGAATTACTGAGAATATTTAACATGTAGTGTGGTGCATGCAGATCTATCAACCCGGTGATCTGCAGTGACTCAAATGAAATCGCGCATCATCTTTATTCCTTTTAAGAGAAAGTTTTGCTGAAAAGCTGCAGTGGCTAACATAGGATCACAGTATTATTCAGAGCTGTGTGTTTGTTCTCTGTGTTCCAGACAAGAGAGAGTGCACAACTGCTGAAGTAGGCCTCCTGCTCAGGAGACTGTCAATGTGCAGCTGTCAATGTCTCCATAAAGCCCCATATCCATAATAGACAAAGCACTCATCAAGCCTCAGCTTCATCTGGCCTCCCAGATGCCCCATCACCAGGGGCAAATCCCATCCAGGACTGAGCGCCGCACCACGCAGCCAGATGTGAGCTGGCAACATGGCCGTGGGGTCAACACATGGTAAAGGTAGACCCAATAAATGAATTATACTCTGATTATCATAAATGTGGCATCTGAGCGCCGCACTCGTGTTGTTGCCGTTGTTTGGAAGGGAAATGCTGGGACACAGTGAGTCAGCTGCACCGCTGCAGCTTAAACACACACACAGACGGGCAGGTTTGTCTCACCACGTTAAGGGAAAATCGCAACATATAGGGCCGTGCAAGGTTTTCTCTCTTTTTTTTTTTGCAGTCATTTACATATTATTCAACTTGGTGCAAAAAAAAAAAATACATGGGGTAACATGATGGAGCCAAACATATTTAAGATTCTCAGAGTGATTTGATGCCATATGCCCTGTATTTGTACAGAATTCCACAATGTTCTAGGTCGCTCCCCCAAACATATTCTGTTTCGTCACATGCCAAAAAGACCTTTTTCCCCCTCATCCCTCCCTTCTTCGGTTCGACACGTTTGCATGCGGTATCTGGCTGCCCTGGCTCCCTGTCTTCCCCTTTAAAATGCCATGCCAACTTCAGAGGACCCAGGTGTATGGGTCCGTTATCAATTCCACTAACAAGCGTGCTTACTGGGATCACAGGACGCGTTGTGGCTTGCTTTAAAGTCCCCGTCTGTAGCCAAGGCTGACCTGAATTGGAGACATGCGGCCCCCTGCTGATAGCAGCCAACCTCTGATGGGCAGTCCCTCTCCCAGACTTGGCCGGCACTCCGCCTGGGAAGGAGGAGGGGAGAGAAGAAGAACTCTTTGAAATGCTGGAGTTCCATGAAGAATTGAGAAGCAGGACAGAATCAAAGGCTTCTGATATAGGAAAAGAGGAAAAAAAAATATAGAATTGAGACTCGGTGAGGAGGGGAAAAAGGGAAGATTGGGTGGGGGGGGTGGGGGGGCTCCCGCACATACACATACACAGCAGATCACATACTCTGCGAACAAAGGACATATTTACACAGAAAACTTCTCTATCTCTTTGCCACAGAGGAATCACATGAAACCTCCAGTTTAAATAAATGTGATGTCTCTGCAGCTCTGTACAGCACAGTAACATGCTACACACACACACACACACACACACACACACACACACACACACACACACACACGCACGCGCTCACACACATCAAACGGCTAACCTTTACTGTAGAGATTACACAGTGTGTCTCAGAGTAGTAGGATGGATTTTTTTGTGCTCAAAACAGCGCATGTGTGGGTCTAGTACTCCTACTTTCGAGATTGTGTCATTCCATGCATTGTCTGCTTGTCTACCACACAGGCATATAGGAACAATGGATCAGTGCGGGACAAAAAGGAAAGGGTGTGTGTCTCTAACTCAGCTCTTGCTGCTGCTGCTGCAGCTTGTATTGGTGGTGATGGTGGCAGCTGAAGGCCATTATGTCCAGGTGGCCTAGAGGATGCAGGGGCTTTACTGAGAGCTGCACACACACACACACACACACACACACACACACACACACACACACACACACGCTTGCACAGAAAGCTCCACAGCTGCTAGGGCCTGCTGCATGTCAATTAGGATGGCAAAGGATGTACAGGGACACATGGACATTCACGCAGCACATGTATAATGCATGACAGGTTGGGTGGACTGTATTGAGGTCTACCAGTAGATTGGATGCAGCAGTGAGAGAGTATGAAAAAATATATTTCAGACAGGATCACACACCTGAGGTTCTCACCGGCAGTCAGACTCCATGTCAGTTGGGCTTGTAATATCTGAGAACAATTTGTGTGTGTGTGTGTGTGTGTGTGTGCGTGAGTGAGTGCGCCCATGTCTATTTTTATGTGTATAAGTCGGGCCTCCTCTGCGTATCTTCTCCTTCTCACCTGCTCGTGAAATAAAACGGGGGGAAGGAGCATACGGCTCAGGGAGGTTTGCCTGACAGAGAGAGGAAGTGAAATTGTTGTGACAGCCATTAATTCCCCAGAATCTACCCTCATCTCCATTCTCACCTGAACCAAAACGATTTCCATGGTTTCCCGATCTGTACGAAGCAGCAGAATAGTACCTTATAAAAGATCCTCATATAGCAGAGAAAGAATTTTCATCCTTGTTAATTTTTGCCAAAAAGTGAAGGCAAATTATTCACTTTATTTATCACGAGGTTCCACACAAACGTCCATTTTTAACATCAGGCTCTAAGTCTTTAATGCTGCTATTGTGTGTTTGAATAAACACTCTACCAATATTTTTACCATTCAAAGGGGATGAAGTTTGGCCCTACCCCCTCACAAAAATAAACACTCATTTTAAGGTCAAAGCAACTCAGACGTTCTGTGCAGAAGCTCGCACATTATGCTGATTACTCTTATGAAAATTGCATGTAGTGGGGTGAGGGGTCACCAGAGTTTAATTCCATTTCCATGTTTTGTTTCACACTCGCCAAGCTGTGGGTGTCTGTGTGTGAGGCACTGTTTGCTATTGGCCTTGACAGCGCGCAGTGTAATTGGCTCACTAAGGTGATTCAGTAATCGCCTGAGTGACACCTCCCCTGGCAAATTTTGACATTGGAGGTGGATGAGGATGCAGTGGGCTTCAAGTGCCAAGGGAGCTAACCTTGTAGAACAACCAAATTTACAGCAGGCAAATGTGGAGGAGGCCTGCTCCATTCAGTGAGTTTGCATCACGCAAAGAAAGGACAGAGACACCTTTACATTCCCCTTAACCTCCCTGACATTGTCCTTGATCTTGACTGTGTTAAAAAGTAATTTCATCATCTGTCCTTGCCTCCCCTACTTGCTTCGTTTGCCTTCTCTTTGTTGCTGCCCACTTTGCACTCCCCTTCTTCTCCTTAGATTTCACTTAATGACTATTGCGACCCTTCTCCTCTTCTCCCCATCATCATCATCATCATCTCCCTCCTTGTTCTCCTCCCTTTGCTCCTCATCCGTCTCCTTAACACCTCCCTTCATCCTCCCTCCATCCGCCTCCTCCTCTTCCTTCTCCTCCCTTTTGCTCCTGGCGTAGCTGGTGGAGAGGAGGAGCAGCCAGTGCCGTTCTGTTCCTCAGGACTGTCCTCCTCGTGCAGAACACAGATGGTTATTATGGAGCTGCACATAAATTGATTATGTTGGAAATTAACTGTTGCTGTCAAAGGCAGCCGCCAACCTGTCCCAGTGTGTCCCTGTGCCCGCTGATGCATAGGATCCAGCTGATGGACCAGATGTTTGCACAGTGCGCCGCTCCTTTTAAGGTCAGCACAAAAGTGGTATGGGGGCTCTCTGATCTCCGTGTCTTTATGCGTTCAGCTCGCACCCTCTTGCCTCTTGACATTTTGAGGAAGTAAAATGGGAGTTTTTGATTGTGGATTGGATGATTTTAATTTTAATTTCCTTTATTGGTCCCACGTTGGGGAAACTGGGTTTCTGCAAGTTACCCATCTGTAATCACACACACACACACACACACACCCATACTTGCTGCAAGCTGTGAGACATCAGGAACAGTCACAACTTCTCCTGTACATTTTGACAGTGGGGGTTGGGGCACTTCAGTCATTCCTGCTGTTATCCAGGATCAAACCGTCTATTACAAGCCTGTATCTGCAACCTTACAGTTCCAACTACCCTTAAAAGGTAATTATGAACACAGGACCTCCTAAATACTAGACGGGCACATTAACCACCTAAGCTACAGCACTGTTAAACTTATTGTCAGGACTGGGGTTCAAACATTTCAGAGTGCCAACTGGTGAAGGATGTGACAAATGGTGGACATGAAGGCCGATCAGATCAACAGCTCCGACACGCTAATCACCATGGCAGATTACAACTGCAGCGAGCACGGCTCAGTCATCCAAGGATCGGGAGGTCAGTATTTTGATCCTAGCCCCCTGCAGCCTGCATGTATAAGAATCCATCAAGATACTGAATCCCAAACGGCCCCTGATCCTGCGGCATCAGTGTATGAATGTGTGTGAATGGTTACAGCTACAGTAGTAGCTGAACAGCCGGACTCTGTATGGTAGTGTCTGCCACCAGTGTGTGAATGGGTGAATGTGACTTGGGTCTTTAAAAGTACCTAGGATGTGGCTATGACGACTTGAAAAGTCTATGAAGCTATATCAGAACAAGTCCAATCACCTTTTACTTAAGTAATAATGTGATTCATATTCAGCTATATACAAAACAAACTTCCCATACATTGCCTTAAAGTTTATACTTTATTATGTTGCTGTATGCCATGTTGTCATTACTTTAATGCCAATTCTGAGATTTTTGCACTATTATTTCAGTATAATAAGGCCCCTTCTAGAACCTTAGACCATTTGGCCATCACGTAAAAACTTGCTCGTTCAATCCGTTTTCTTCCATGGGAGAAGGCAGGATTTGCAGGGTGTCTTTTTAAAAAAATCAGGTTTCTGCAAAGTAATATTTAATCTTTGGGGGTCGAGGTAAGCTGTTCATTTGTGCCAAAAGACCATGTAGTCTCCTCAACAACATCCACATGCCAAGAGTCTCCAAGCGTGTGTCCCTAAGCAGGACTGTCTTCCAGCAGCTCATTACAGGTTGGTGTGGATAAGCATGATGGGCGACTCCTGGCTGTGGCCTCGAGGGACAGGCAGCACAATGCCAAACTCAGCAGAAAGTCACGTCTTAGGAGCATTCCTACATTGTTTTCCAGGCCTGACCTTGATTCCAGGCCCACTCCTGCATGTTTCCGTATGCATGGCAGAGTACGGACGGCTGCCAAAATCTGAGCCAAACAGGGAAGAGACACACACACACACACCAACACACAGACACAAGAGTAAACACACACACACAGACGTGGGCCAAATCCCATCATGAAGGTTAACTTGCATGGGAATGCAAGCGGAATAAGTTGCTCCATATCTTTTAAGATGGGTGACAAAATAAGAAAATAAGAGATTAAATTTGATAGACAGCCCAGTTTAGCACAGAATGTGTGGTTCATGTTATAAATGTAAGTATTCTGTCTTTGCCTTAGCTACCTGTGATCTGTGAACTGCACAGATTCCAGATTAAGTCACTTCCATGTCTGACTCCACTGCATTCACAGGAACATTTCTAATGTAAAATTCTTGCTTGTTTTTCTATTCATGAAAAGAAACAGCGCCCCTGATGCACCTCCACCCTGCCGTCAGATATTCCAGCATCCCATCAGTGTTGAAGTCTCTCTGAAGCTGAGGATCACTCTTCTGTAAGAACCTCTCTGGTTTAAGATGGCAGATGCTTTCAGCATCTTTTAGGCAGAATAAAGCCAGGCTGGACAGTGACTGACTGAATCCTCTCTCAGGCCAGAGAGGCAGAGTGACATGAATATGAATGTCAGCAGGTGATAAACAGAGTGGATTTCTAGGACGTGTGACTGTTTGCAACACATAACCCTCACACCCCAGATGTAAGCGAGCTGGGGAGGCTGCCACTCAATTTGACGACATCTGAGCAGCGAGCAGCCGTAATTGGCTGCAACCTGACTGTATGGCAGCGAGTCTCATGGAAAACTTTGAAACCACACAAATTGGGTGCACAGAACAGGCAGTTACTTTATGTTTGGTTTCCACAAATCACAAGCATTGTTTACCTAAATAAATAAACAAATAAAAATATATGCACTATTTCTCAAGAGGAGTGTGGAAATGGTAATCAGTTTCAGTCTGATACAGTGAATCCGTAAAACTTTTTGCTGCACTTTTTAATCTTGGAATAGAAGAACTGAGGCTCCAGAACAGTTGAATAAGACACACTTCTTAAATGCAGCACGAATATATAGAAATCCAGATATCTGCAAGAATGAAATCAGAAATCCTTCCGATGAATTGGGCTGGGGTTCATGACCTCACAGGATAATCGGTTGCACTCTCTTCGATAAATGGCCTGTTATGTAAAGTAGTTGCAGAGCTGCGTAGAAGAATTAATATAATTATAACTTAGTTTGAAGTTGGAATGCTGGAAACATCAAAATATAATGTACAGCATAGTGCCTGCTGTATAATATCTCTGCAACACTGTCGCCATCCTAAAAGATAAGTCTGCTAAGATAAGGATGTACAAGGCTTGTAGCAAAAAGTAGTTTTCAATTGGTTCCGTTGGTTTGTAAAGGCATTCCCTTGACTTTTCCACTTCGAAGTTAAAGGCCGTGTGGTTATCTTTAATCAAACAAACATCGGCTCTGACTAAAAAGATGAAATGCGGCAGCTGTGTGATATTTCAGAATGATGTGGCTCAGGTTGTCCACACGAGGTCGTAGGTCATTCCCAGGCTGCTCCGAGCCTGCGTGTGGGAGTGTATTTGATAGAGATGCTGAAGCCCGCATGGCCCCTGCTAGAGATGTGTCTGTAGTCTGGAGAAGTACAATATACTCACAGGCCTTCATGTGCCTGTTGACCCATCCATTCACCCTGATGCACTCCCTGTTAGACTGCAACTCATCACCAACATGCTCTTTACCCCTGTCATAATTACAACAGCCACTAGAGAGCTCCACCATTTTATATGTCTACAGGATATAAAATTGTTCTCCTGATGCAGTATAAAAGGTTACTATAGTGCATTTAATGGTAGATAAGGTAAGCATTTGGATTAAGTTTATGTTACTGTTGTCATTTTTATTTATTTTTCTCCATGTAGTGTATCTTAAATCCACACAGTTTGCTAGTCTCCTGCTGTGTACAGTGGTACTGTTTATTCTCACTGGGCTGGCACAATGAGTGGAGCGGAGGACGTGCCACATTCCCTGAGTGCAGAACCCTCTGCATATTAATTATGGTTTTGAAATGTTTAAGAAGTTTATTTTCTTTTAACAACATATTTGTGTGTAATATCTTTCAAGGACCAGACATAGTAGGAGAGAGAAAGGCAATGAAAACAAATTCAGGATTTCAGAGCAATGTGCGTTTATTGTTCCACAACTTAGATTATAAGAAAGAAAAGGCTGGAGGATTTCTGGCGATTTACACTCCTCTGTGTGGGGAAAAAAGGTAGGAATCTCCTTTTCTTCTCATCTCTATCAGGCTGGAACACCTTGGGCCGATTGCAGCTCAGAGGTAGCTACAAGCTTAAATGAAATTTTCCATGTTTAAGTGTGTGTGTGCAGGGAAGCGTGTGCATGGTCTCAAACACATACGTGAGAGTCTACCCGTGTGCACGTACGTCTGTATGTCTGTGTGGGAGTGAGTGCGGTGGAGGTTGGAGATATTTTCCAATCACCGCTCTGCCGGTTTCTCATTGTTCTGGGAAGCTGTTTGCCACTCTGCACGATTAACAGTATTATCTGTACCCAGCCCAGTCTACCCGCCAGTCCTTGGGCCATTGTGTTCCCGTCAGGGGTGAGTGCTCTCGACGCTGTGTGTCACCCCTGCCCCCCGACAGTAGGGACAGGCTTGGCTAGGCCCAGGTGGGACGTGCTGGCATTTGGGCACTGTCCGCTGCAGGAGGGAAGGGGTAGATGGGAGGGGGGGGTTGTGGGGGTGTGGTGGTGAGGTGGCCTCCACAGCAGGCGAGGGGCAGAGCACTGGTCCCTTTGCCCAGCCAGTGCTGCAGTTCAGGGGTGAGGAGGGGTGAGGGGGTGAGGACGCAAGGCCCCCGGGGGCCACCTTTGTGTGCCCTGAGCATCAAGCTCCATCTGGTCGCTCTGCAAAGAGGACAGTGTTTGTGACAAGGCTGTGCTTTTAGAAAACAGAATGGCCTGAGTTTTTTTTTTGGTCACCCACTCTCACTGTGATATCACCCTGTGTATATTTAGAGGTAGTACTCCTACCAAACTCTGCTATACACATCTGTTGCCACGCAAGTATAAGTAGGTTTCTGATTCCTGAAATCTACTTAATTAAAGGCTACACTGATATTATATTGCTGTTTAGATTGCATCAGGTCTGTAGTATAACCCGGAAGATAGCCTTGATGAGGCCCAGTGACCTACACTTTATTTGAATGAGTCTGTGTAGCATTGCTAACTAGCTTCTTTGTCATCATTTGTCAACATTTGTGTTGATTTTGCTGTTGAGCTTTCTAATAGCTAGCAATTCTGATATTCTCATTGGGAACATATGTTTAATATCAACACAGAGTCAAAGTCTTTACACTTCTCAATGTTAAAACTGCATGACAGACTTTTAGCTTGGTGTTAGTGTAGCCCTGGTCCAGTTGTTTCTGTTGAGATTGTTTTCTCTGGCTGTGAAATGTCTTTAGTTTGTGAGTTAAAACATCACATAATTTTGGGTGGTAACACTCACTACTCACTACTATTTTATTATTTATTCATTAAAAAGGAAATTTGTTACTCGTAGTCATACTAGATAAGATAAGTATTGTCAGATAAATTGGTGGGATGAAGGGTCATTCTGCTTATATATTAGGCAGTTTTATTCTAATGAAATGCTCATGAAAAAGGCTGTATTTTCATTTGAGTAAACTAAGAAAAGAATTAGAATTCTTCTGTCAAGCTGAATCCAATTTATGTGGCCCAAAATGAGAAATTTGTCTCCGAGGGATGTTCCAATTTGTAGCACAAACCTCACAGAGGATGTCAAAAAAAAAGAGAGAGAGAAATTGAGAAGTAAAATATCCTGCAGGAAGTGTCAGTCAAAGAATTACAATGTCAAGAAGCAAGAAGTTGCATGTGTCATAGTTAACCATTTGCATGTTTATTAGATGTACCATACAGAGGAAGCCCCTAGGAAAAATAACCAGAGGCCTGAAAATAAAAGTTTCCGATCTTAGCTTTTAGCCAGCTGAGCTAATTTCCACTGCAGTGACTGATAATGAGTCAAGAAGCAAATGCTTAAAGGGGGGCTTTTAACCAAATTTGTGTCTTATTTGATTTGGTGATATAGTCTCTTGTGACATAAATGTCATATTAGCATACCAGTGACAACCCAAAGGTCCGCTGTCCCCCTTGGTCCCCGATTCCCCAGGCTTCCTCCCTGCCTCCTGGTCTCTCTCCCTGCTGACCCCTATGCCCCTGCCTTTGATGAACTCATGAATTCATTGCCCCAGTTCTCTGGCCCTTCTCTTCCTCCACTGCTCTTTAGCCCTCTTCCCTATGCTGTATAATTGACTCAGCTGCAGCCTTTGTGATATAATAGCTAGTTTACCTGGCAGAATGACATTTCACAGGCTCTGAGCCACCATAAAGCTAATTGTTCTAGAGTGAGAGAGCTGTGTGTGTGTGTGTTTGTGTGTGTGCAGCTGATGATAAGAGCAGAGCGGCCGCTCCATTTGTGCTCTATAGGCCAACAGAGGGTTAGAAGTGACATTTATCTCCACACTGAGCCTCAGACCCAGCCGTGGCCTGATGTACTCTGCCTGACCGCCTCTCCTGCACTTTTCTCACTAAAATACCATCTCTGTTCCCTTCCAAACACTTCAGCAGTTTTTATTACTCCTTTCTTTTGAAGTTTTATTCAAGTGTTCTGAATTAGCGTGTGCATACATGCAAGTAGTCAGTCCTTTTATACCTCAACCCACCACCCTGCATAAGAAAGAAGTCTACACCATGATGTGGAGGGTGAAAGCATAATCGTGCCATGTGTGGAAAAGAAAGACAGGTGGTTTTTCACTGCATTGCACCTCGAACGTGCTGCTTCTGGTTTGCTCGATGCCATTTGCGCCGTCCATCTGTCTCCTTTTCAAATGAATATATGTTATAAGAGACCATTTGTTCTCAATAAATGTCAGATAGCAAATGAGGCTTTGCTGATACACAGAATACAGCACGCAGCTCAGCTCATTGCACAGATGAGAAGTCATCTGTCATCTATGGTATTTCATTTAAAATCTGAAGTCGAGATGCTGTGACCCAGGGGTGACAGCTCTAACAGTGGCTAAGCTTGCAGACTGAATATGCAGACACATTTTTTTTTATCTCTCAGCTTTGGGTTGAAGCACACATAGTGGTGTGAGATTGTTCTTTGTTGTCAAATCTGTAACTTAGAAAATAATGTGAGTATTAATGTTAGTCAGACATTAATACATAACATTCTGTCTTCTCCAGATGAGTTGTTTTTTTGTTTGTTTTAATCTTAGCAGTTTCTCCCAGTCGTGGCCAGCTCTCTGGAAGTCTTTGGTAACAGGACAAAAGCTGAAAGCCTCACCTTGTTGCAACAACATGCACATGCACTCCACTGTGACATCACTGTTGGGCGTGAAAATTTAGTGTTAATGAGGCTCATTTTCAATAATGGTTAATGGTCAGAGGCTCTTCAGGGAGCTGGGAAGTGCCCAGACCATCACCACCCCACCACACCAACTGGGAAAGATTAGATTTTTTTGTTCCAAGGTAATCACAACATGCCACGAAGGTTGTTGCACTGGCTGTAATGAGACGAGCAGAAATCCAATACAGAAATTTGAGTAAATTTCACTCTTGATGACTATTTTTCTGCAGTTTTTGGGAGGTAATTTCCACTGATTTTGGCGACTTAAGTTATCATATGCCTCTCATTGTGTGTCACTATAAGAAAGAGTCACTGTAGCGATATTTAATTGTGAAATAGCAGACTGTGCTCATCATTCCTCTGAATCAGAATCTTTATATAGAGTCTGACAACACACTTGGAGAGTAGAGACCTGACACTGACATGTTTTGTATTGATTCTGTCTTTGTGACATTTCAGCTCACCCTGTCTAGAGTTTCAATAGAGAGAGAGAGCAAGATGGAGGGACAAATATAGAGAGAGGAGAGAAAGCTCCCAGAGGGAGAGCAGCTGCTCAGCAGCGCAAGAAGATACATTTCATAATGAGGACATATTGCTATTGATTCCAACTTTGAATGGGCGCATTGATTTGATTGAACAGTCATTACATTTTGGCCCTTAACAACACTAATGTGATCAGACTAAAAGCATGTCTAATGTTATCTACCCAGGGAGGGATTCTTTTTGAATGCGCTACTGCAGAGGAAAACCTAGACAGGGATTTGGAAAAGGGGCCTGTGCACTTTCTAGTTTGACAAGGCCACTTTCATGTCTTTGCATTCATGCCAGCACATAGATTAACATGTTATTTCTTGCTGAGTGTCATCACAAAATTGCATGCCGCAACTGGAGATTTGGGAAGCCTTTTTTGTACCTTCTTGCGAACTTTAACTATTTTCATATTTATTTGGATACACAATGTGAACGATTGAGATCCATCTATTATCTTCTGTATTTGAACAGTGTTGCAGGGGTCAGCACAATTATGGTGGAAGACAGGGGATACACCATAGACAGAGCAGTGTTTGAACCTCCATTAGGCCTGATCAGACTTTTTAAAGTGTGGAAAGTAACTGGGATACTGAGATAAAATCCATGCTCACTGGGGAAGAACAGGCAGACTACATACAGACAAGAAAAGATCTCACTCTGATCTGGAGTCAAACCTGGGATGTTCTTGCTGAAAATGGTGAGCAAGAATGAGCAAACAAGGACATTATTCTCAAATTCTGAACTATTCCTTGACTTGTATCTCCTTGTACTGAGATTTCTGGCAACAAATCATGTTCACCAGTCCTCAGAAAATCACTGCTTCTCAATTTCTGTTTTTGTGACAGCCAACAATGCTGAAATTTGCAACCAGATTTAACAAGAAATTAGAACAATAGAATATTATCATGAAGCAGTAACCACAGTAAGGTTACCGCATTTCAATTCTTTTTTTGTTTTAGTCATGCTCCAAGTAAACATCCCCTCGTGTCGGTACTCTCATATTAAAGATATGGCAACACATTCCTGTCTCCTGGCAGGTTTTGAGGAGGCATGTCCGCTTGCCTCTGTGTTGAACAGACTGTGGGATGTCTCTGTAGCGTCACTAGGTTTCTTCTGCTCTGTTCCTGTCAAAAAACCCACAGGCCCACCCATCCAAGATGGCCTCTCTGCTTCCCACTTAGAGAAATAGATGGAGTGTTTAAGTGTTTTTGTCGAGTCAAATGGCACCAGGCAGATGACTGCATGCCATTACCATAATTTACCCTGATGCAGGCTGTCAGGGTGTATCATCAGCAGGTCTGTTTCCTGCCCTATGGAGCATCCCGGAGCTTATAGACAGGTGTAGCGCTCCGCTGTCGCTCGGTGGAGCTCTGCACACGTTCATGCTGTTGTTTAGTTGGGTAAACTTTTTTTTTGTTGTTGTTGTTGTAGTCTGCCACAGCTTGTTCACCAGTTAAGTTAGCTCCACTTCCTCCTCTGCGGTGACAGCTGAGGGGTGATGAGTGGCACTCGTCCTTCAGTCTGTCTGTCTGTCCATCCCCACCTGTCTCTCCCTGCCAAAGCTTTCAGGGGCTGCCCGCACAAATCTGTCAGGCAGATGGGGGGCCGGCTTTTTACACGTCACTTGAGGGACGCCCAGGCAACACAATCTGCGGCCCACGATGCAGTGTGTTTGAACCTCGTGAAACCCAAATGGAGAATCGATGCAACGCCACGCATGGCCCAGATTCTCTGAAGAATCCCTCTGTATCCTGCCTGTCTGTGTCTACCTTCTGCCGGGCTCCTTTAGAAGAACTCTGCATCTTTTATTTATCCCTTGAAATAAGGTTGGACCCTGACGAGAGCATAGGCTGCACACACAGACACTCTGTCTCACACAGACATATACACACACAAATGGGCCTCCTTCTGTTACAGAAAAGTCGGCAATTATGGAGAGAGAGGGGAGGGACAGTTGGGATTTGCATATGTCGTTGAGAGAAGAAACTACATCTCCCACAAGGCCCGGCGGTGGAAATGAACCAGCTGTCCATGGTTTGTAGATCAGATCCCATCCTCTTGATTACGAAATCACAGAATAATAAGGACCAAAAAGTTGTGGGCCACGCTGTTTGTTCCTCCTTTGTTGTTCCCTAGAACAGAAGTTATTTTGCTTCCGCTGCCTCCGAGCTGTTTGCCATGTGCCAATGTTTGGTGCACTGTGCTCCACTTGTTCTCCTTCTCACACAGAAAATCAGAAGGCTCCAGCCCTGCCCCTCCAAAGCTGTCATGTGAACTCCCGCCTTTTGTTTAATTTACATTTTGAGGCACAGCCCATCAATTCCCCCTCTTCCCGCTGCCCCCCTGCCAACACCACCACCCCACCACACCAACTGGCTTCATCAAAAATGCAGAGTTCAAACTAATTAGTGACATTTGGCCATTTGTGAAACTTTTTCCCTCTCCAAGCTCGGCTTCTGTCAAGCATCGCCTCGTAGCTCACAGAAGACTGCAATACTTTTCATTAGTGTGAAAAATTTGACTGTTCTACATCAATGACAAAAAAAAAACTATTTCTACTGCCGTTTGAAGTAGAGATCTGATTCATATAACAAGACCTGATACCTTTGACTCCCTAGATGTGAATATGGAAAAATGTTAAAATATGATATCACATTAAACACATTACTAATACAATGACAATACATATTGTCACTAGGCTCTAATAGGCATGATCTTACAATTACACAAAGACAAACTTCAACATACTCAGAAAATTCCACGAAAACAACATAATGAGTGATCATGATCCTCTGTGCGTGTGCATATGTATGTGCAGTATGTGGGCACCTCTTGTGTGAACTTTAAAGTTAGCTTTTGTCACGAGAGACATCTGTCTCACTTGTTAAAAATGGCTCTCAGCATGAAGGCAAACATCTGTAGGGACAAAAATAAATAAGTGATGTGATAAAGTGATGACATGAAAGCTTAATTACACAGATAAGTATTGAGATCTAATAGCAGCTGGTGCAGAGGTGTAGAATCTAGGGAGTGGTGATAACACACACACACACACACACACACACACACACACACACACATACAGATACACATGGGCCTATTCAGTGTGATTTGGCCAGTCTATAATATTTTCTAACGGCCTGTGGTTTGGTGTCTCTATGCTGCCAGCGATTCTTCAGTATGGTGAAAACAGGTGCTGTGTATATCTTTTTAACATCGTTTTTTTTTACTTTTTTTTTTTTTACTTTGAACACACCCTGATTTTCAGTAATGCTCTCAGGTCTCCCTATCTCTAAAAGAAACATAGAAGCTTACAAACTAGTACTAACAAAGTACTAACAAAGTACATTTCGCATCCTCACAGACTATTAGACTATTTCTCTTGGAGGGTGGTGGAGACCCAAAATGGAGAATCAGATACTTATTTTCCACATGGCTTGAAGTAATAACTAATACTAACAGTATTATCAGTAACATATTGATGACTCAGTCGATGAGTGGTTAGCACACTGTAACACTGTAGTCTCACAGCAAGAAGGCCCCAGGTTCAACTCCCGTTAACTGTTCTGCCAATGTCTGTATAGGGTTTCTCTGGGAACTCCTTCCTTCCAGTCTAAAAAGTGTGTGTGTAAAAGGAGTGTTCACAGCCCATATTTACAGGGCTTTGAATAATATCAACATCCCACTGGTGCCACCTCTAGTGGTTTCAATAGTATAGTGAAAAGTATGCTGTAAAGATGCATTGTGGGATATGGAGGATCCAAAGTTTTTTGGAGCCTGTTCGTCTTTGTTTTGTATTATCAAGTGCAATCCTAAATCACTTGCTGGCACCTTCAAATCACTTCACTGTATTTCTTGTAGAATCAGCAAAAAGCAGCAGCTGTACAGGAACAATTTTTCAGTTTTTGCCAAGATTAGAAAGACACCTGCTCCAATGATGAATTTGATGCAAATGGCAATCAAGCTGCTGTCCTACTTGTCACATCATCCCCACGACATGTAACATCTGACTCATACCGCTGGGACATGAGTCGTGACTGGGCTGGGCCGCTACAGTTGTTATATCACAGTAATTATTGACAATATCGCAGCAGCAAGATCAGCTGACTCACCAGAAATGAGTGACATCTTGTCAGATGTCAGATGCTCTGTGCATCATGACTTGCCGCGAGCGCCTGTGCAATTTGTTTTTGTGTCTCCAAGTAAAATATTCAAAGAAAAATAAACTGAAGAAGCACGAAGGCAAGGCTTAAAGTTTCTGCCAAACTTTCCTCCGTGTTTCCTGCGGTGTCTGGGTGTGAGGGGAGCGCTTGAAAATGAGCAAACTGCAGAACGCGGTGAGGAATGGAGCAGTGCAGGTGAGGAGAGGGGAGGTAAAAAGCTGACAATGTTAATATGGAACCAAAAGGAGAGTGCAGCCTGGCAGTCACTCAAATCCTGCACCTGCACCTTTATAAAACAAGCTCTCCGGTGTGCCTCTCTGGCTCCCTCTCCCTCCCTTTGTTTCCCTCATTTCTCTCTCTTTTCTCCCCCCTCTTTCTCTCTTTTCTTTCCTTTCCATGTGCTGTGGCTTGGGGCGTTGTCATTTTCGGCATGTTTTCTATACACCGCATGCTCTGTGTGTGTGTGAGTGTGTGCGTGTGTGTTAATTGTGGCCATCCTTGGGGAAGGGGAGAACGATGAGGAGGACCTGTTTGAGAGCAGCCGTGCCAGCTTCTGTGCTACGACTCAGCGTGGAGCTGCAGACACCTGGTCTGCCTGAAGGGCAACAGAAAGGTAGACTTGCTTTTTCTCCTCGTCCTCCTTCTGCCCTCCCTTCACTTTCTGTTCGACCTCTCTCTCTCTCTCTCTCTCTCTCTCTCTCTCTCTCTCTCTCTCTCTCACTTTCACACACTCATTCTCTGTCTCTGCTCTCCTCGAGCTTGGAGAAAACAGCTGCTGTACAGCCTGCGCACAGGCTTCCCACCTTACCAGCCCGGCCTATCCCATCAATCATGGTGCGCAGCTCTCCACTGTTTGTGCGGATCCAAGTGCAGGAGACAGGGAGAAACTAAGAACTTTGTGGGTCAATGACTTTGAAACAATTTGTCCAGAAGGCCTGAGGCCACAGCACCAGCTGATAATGTTTCATAAATTACAACAATACATCAATGACCATCCTCAGCAACTCTTGATCAAAGTTGCCCACTCGGGAGCAGGCCAAGTTTCACATGGGCCGGATCATTAATATCACTTAAACTAAAAATCCTGTACAACTTTATTCTTGTTTTAAAGTTTTTTGCCATCAGTCCGGTAACTTTCTGGAGGCTCAGGAAGATATGTGAGACATAAATGTCTGAGCTTTTAGATGTGCTCGTTGCTGGATTGGTTGTTTCTCCCTGCTCTGCAATGACTAAGATAAGCAGTCAAAAGCTGGATCACCATATTTACAAAATGTCACTTTCCTTTCATGAAAGTAAAATATAAAATAAGTACCCTGAATTAAACTGATCTTGACTTGAATGTAAACCAGAAATCAGTCTCTACTGAACAGTTGAGAAAGATCCTTTCACTGATAGATTTTTTGACTGACTTTCCATTTTCTATGTAGCGTTGTGGGGAAATTATACATATGTAACAAGGTCTCATACACCACTGGATAAATGATTGTATAACTGGACTGGGATCAGTCTTTAACACCACAGCATGTCTTCAATTTATAGTCTGCGGTGCTTTGTCACTTTGTCATCGCTCCTTGGCCTTTCCACTCAACTTTGACATTCACCATTGGCTTTGTGGCCATATGTGCACATGGTGGTGCAGTGATGAAAAACTTGCCCATTTTCATATTCAAGTCTGACATATTGAGGAATGGAAAGATGCTCGTGGAGTGCTTGTGGGCAAAGACAGTGACATACGGACACAGTCTCTCTCTCTCTCTCTCTCTTTCTCTCGCTCTCTCTCTCTCTCAGATACGCACACAACTCTTGGTCAGCAGCACAGATGAGTTCTGGGAAAACAAGCAGCTGCAGGAGGAGGAAAGGACCATAAGGCTGGACGGCTTGCCAAATTTCATCATCTATTATGGATTGCCTGAGATGCACACTCTACTGCAACCAGGGGCATGTCTCAGATTCGCATGCAATTGCAAATCTGTGCAAGCACACACACACACACGCACAAACACGAGCACACTCTAACCTCAAGCATTTAAGATCTCTTAAAGCATCTAGAACCTGGACCTGGAGGTGAAGATGCTCCTTCACTTTGACTTCACCAGTGCAGTGCGTTAAGAACAGGGCGACAGCTCACCGGCTCATACAAAGGATGATCTGATGCAATTTATTCATTGAAAGTCAAATGAGCCAACACCCTGTTAAGGATCAACCAGCAACTGTTAGTAGAGAGTGAGAAAGTGTTAGTACTTAACCTGTGTCTTAAACTCGAATTCTCACGACTCTCCAGAATTTGCTGCAGTCAGTCCCTGCCCCCTGAACTCAGTGAGCTTTTGCATCTGGATGGTCTTCGCAGTAAAAAAAAAAAAGGAAAAAAATGAAGGTTTCTTTAGTTAACAAATAATTCAGTGCACCTGCACCTGTCAGTGTTGCACATACCCTTTGGAGTACAAATAACACGGCTGTTCCCCAGGTTTTCTTCTTTTCAAAATAGTTTTAATTAGTATTGGACTCCAATAGGATTGGAACAAGTGCCTTCAGCATAGAGTAGATGCCTGATGGGCCGCAGCACAATCAGCAGTCCTGTGGTTACATTTTATTGAGCGGTCTTGGCATTCTTCGGCCCATCTTCAGGAAGGGAAATGGGATAACTTGTTGTTGTGCATGTTTGTGTATCTTTTCAGAGGGAGCACTTTGGCAGGCACCATTACCGCCCAGCAGTAAATTGCCTTGTAAATTACAGTGCCCGGGTAATAAAGCCAGATTTGTATATCACCGGGAGTGGAGACTGTGTCTGTCTTGTAAATTTAATTAAACAGCAGGTGCAAAATCAGGTCATATGGCTTTGATGTGCCCCATGTGAGAATGACAACCAGACAAAGATTCTAATACGGGCGGCATTTACATATTTTTGCATGCGGCGGGCGACTTGTACGGAGATAGGGGGAGCCTCGCCTATCACCTTGTACTGTATTAAATTTCCCCCAAATTAAAGAGGATTCAAATTAGCTGTCACCTTCAATTTTAATAGATCCGAAGCAAAATAAATGGTTAAGCTCTCCAAAAACACTGCCTCTTGCTTGTAGAGAGTGTGCATAAACGCAGCCATTACCAACACCTAGCGCCGAGTGAAACGCTCTCAGACTAATTGGCTTTTATTGCTGTCTACTGTACATTACACAACATCACAGCAATCCCATTAGATTGCAATTAAAATACTTCTCAAGAACTTCAGTTAAACAAGAAGAGACGTCTAGCCAAGGCAGCGGCTGTGGTTTCCCGCACTACATTAGAAAAACTGTTACTTTCTTGCCAACTAGAATTGTGTTTTAATATAGATCTCCGTCTGGCTGATGTGCACTGAAGCCAAAAATCATCCTCTTATGGCTGTACTTGACCTGTGACACTGTCAACGTGCTGTCTGGACTCCAGAAGGGCCTCTCCTCTCTCCTGTACGTCGGTCTGAGCTTGCTGCCAGAGAGCCTACCGACGTGTCAGCGGCATCAGTTGACCTGACGGCAACACCTTCGCTTGTTTCTTCTTTTTTTTGTGTGTGTTGGGAGGAAGTGGTTGATAATTACCACCTAGGATGTAGCCATCTGTGCCGCCCTTTCACGGCCTGTTAAGCTCGCTTTTCAGAAAGTTTACTGTTGACAGAGGGCACGCGAGAAGGAGCGAACGCCAGAGCGCGTTAAAAAGACTGCACACTCAAGCAATATTAAATGCAAGCGCTAAGGAGCTGATTTACAGGCAGAAGGTGGAAGGAGAGGAGGAGGAGAGGGGCAAGGGGCAAGGAATCGGCTTGAAAATATGCAGGGGGGCTTGGAAGAGTTGATGAGGATGGGTGCAGTCAATGAAGGAGATGAAGACTAGAAAATGATTTTTACCTTGACTTTGTTGAATGGACACATAAAATGTATAGAAGCTCCACAAACATTGTTATGTCCTCTCTCATATCTAAAATATAAATTCAAACCTATCTGGGCAGATCTGAACACAATGTGACGCACAAACTCCAAAATAGTTTGTGTACCTGCCTCCTTTCAAATGTGCAAGAAAATGAAGACAAGAATGCCACAGCAGCAGCAGTTACTGGTAAAATGTCAGTGTCACTGGTTCTCCATGACTCCAAAGTGGCAGACAAATTAGTCAGTGAGCGCCAATCAATCACAAATCAGATCTGTGCAGAACCAACCATAGTATTTTAACAGCTAAAATAGGATTGTCTAAGGGCTGTAAAACGGCACCTGAGACATTTCTGGTGAAACCAGTGCTCCATAGCTTCTATGTTAGCACCACAGAACAACCATTCTAGGTCCTTTTAATGGACATTCAACTACTCAACTAAAATAAAGACTGAGTGAGTCCTCTTCCTGGGTCAGTTTCTCAGGGACCTTGCACAAGTTCACAATCCCGATCCCTTCCTATCTATTTTTTTGTCCCGGGGTGCACATTTGTTTCCAGCTCTGTAACTTTTCATCAAAGCTGTCCATCACTCGGAGCTGCCTATTGTCATCAGCCGTGAGGGACACCTGTGTTTCTGCCATAAGGCTGCAGTTATCATCAAGCTGTCGGATATCTGTCACTGTGGCAGGATCTATGTGGAAACCTTCGCTGTCAAAAGCTGTCAAATTTCACTGAGTCTTTAATGAGAAAAAGCCAAGTTGAAACCACAGGCACAGACGTGTGTGTGTGTGTGTGTATGTGTGTGTATGTGCGTGTGCCCGTGTGTGTGTCAGTGTGAGATAGAGCAGGCTGAGGGAACAGGTGCATGGCTGGAAGCTGTGGTGGTGGTAGGTACAGCAGGGGCTCAGTACAGTACGTCATTTCTGGTAGCTGACGGTTCCAGTCGCACTAATCAAACACGCATCAGCTGCCGGTGACTAAAACACATGACTGACGTTACATAAAGAGCAGTGGGCTGGAAATTGTTCCAGCTCCATTTCACAAACTTTATGTTAAAACCACAGACAAAAGTTTTCCTTCTTTTCTGCTGCTTCAGCTGCAAGGAATTTTTTTTTAATCAGTTTGTGCGCTGCATAAAAAGGTTCATTTTCTTTCTCCAAACACACCAATGTAAACACAAAATATTTCTTTGGTTGTTTCCATTCACTTCCCTTTACACTTGGCAATATTATAATCAACCGAAGCCCATTTGGTTCTGACTATTTGTTCTTTTGCAAAACAAATCCCTGTGGTTTGCCCTGTTCTCCAGCATGTCACTCTGACAGAAAACAGAGTTTGTTACTTTCCCTGCGGCCCTCGACAACAGTTATCCTCAGCAGGCAGATCCTGCTGTCCCAACAGGCCTGTCAGAGACCAGGTGAAGAGGCTCAGGTGAATGACCCCAGGCCACCTTCTCCCAGATAAATCCAGGGAAGGGAGGGAGGGAGAGTGGGGGAGGAAGAGCAAGACAAACACGATTTGGTAGAGAAGGTGGTGGCGTGTGAGATAGATCAGTTTGATTACAGCAAAGAGGACTGAGAATAGGTCGATCACAACTGAAGGTAAAAACTGAAAGTGATGATACAGAGAGAGAGAGAGAGAGGATGATGGAGAACAGGAACTTTAAACAGCCACTGGCACTGACTAATCCTCATGTAAATGTTGTAATATAAACAAAGAAGGAGTGTGTTAAAACAGTACTGAATGTTAAAACACAGCTGAATATTTATTTGACGTAGCAGTTCAATGTAACATCAATGTAAACAGTTCTATTATTTTGTGGAAATAAGGAAGTTCCTCTATGTAAATTATTATAAACAACCTTAACTTTTGTTAACTCAAATGTAAGCTATTGTAAATGCTGTATCATGATTACAAAAGAAATCATATGCTGCTAATATGTTAAAGAAGCTTGTTAAGTGTGCTTAAAATAAGGATTTTCTTATGGATGTCTGTCATTTAGAGTACTTTGAAATAGGTGTTTTTGTTGCGAAGAGTGAGCTGATAAGATTAAGACACTGTCATTTGTCAGTCAGTTTCAGTAAAGCTAACCCAGCTAGTTTGATCGATGAACTAGCGCCTAGTTAGCTGAACTAGAGGCTAGCTAGCTCACCTCACAGTTAATAGGCTGAAGGTATGTATGGAATTTGCTTGCCTGACTAAAATTGCTATGTGATTGTAGTGGTAGACATACCAGAGCTCACTAGTAGTGGTTAAAAATGTGTTTATGCTAAACTAAGTGAAGCTAGACTAAACTAAATTAACCAACAGCATGCTGTAGCATCATATTTCCTGAGGTGAGATGTGAAATAAATGCACTTATATCAAATATAATATCAAATTATGTTTTTAATCAGATCATATGCGTGTATTTGGATGAATTCCACAGACGTCTACTTGGTCATTGTGAACAAGCATTTGCTCAAAATGAACTTTTCAAGTCGTAGTCGAAGTAATTAATTGTTGGGACGACATCAACAAACACTGTAATCCTTTGTTGTCACTCTGACAGAGTGGAGCCTCGTTTTGCTGAACTGCGGGAAGCTAATGAGAGCTAATAGGTGTCACAGGCTTAAGGGACAATGGGCAGCACTAATGCACGCTGGGATAAAATAGATCAGAGGCGGGACCCTGTCACCTTACGTCAGTCACTGGGTGATGTACAATGGCCTCTGGTCACAATTAGAGCCCTGTGTACTGGCTGTACAAATATGAGCAAATGCACATGCGTATTATTAACCCTTAACCCCTGTGGAGAGCTGGCAGGGAGCACCCGGCTTTTTCTGTCAGGGTGTGTTTACTCTGTGCAGGTCTCAGCAGGAGATTTGAGAAAAGGCCCTCGAGAACCGGCCAGAGATGCTCAGTGAACCAAACAACGGTGTAGGACTGTGTACTTTGGATCTTTTGCTCATATATTATGATTTCTTGATCTGTTTCGCAGAGGTGGACTTTGACTAACAGGACGCTCGGATCAGACCTCGCTATTCGTCTTTTGAGTTCTGAAGCCCCAGGAGGTGAAATGTTCTCAGCGCACGGAGTGTGTAGCTTTATTGACAAGCAGGCTGTGCAGAACTGGAGTACTATTACAGCACTCTAGTTCCCTCTCCTGGCAAGCAGAGTTATATTAATGTCACATAAATCCTGACATGACTTGGAGCACCACAGCTTAGTGACTCTCTGCTGTGGTAAAAAAAAAAAAAAAAAGTACTCGTGGAAATGCATACTTCTTGACGGTGCTGACATGTATTTGAGAGCTGAGGTTTGGTCATGAATTCATCACCACACTACCACCACTACAAGGACATGCCATCCAAGAAAAAGCAGATAGGGTGAAGTTTAGTAACCAGAGTCTGATGATGCAAGAAACGCTGTATATTTGGAGAGGACACTGGATTATTTTCAGCAGATGTCTGTCCTGTGCACACTGCTAAGAGGCTTGGATAAGGTATGAATATGCAGTGGACATCATGTTATGATCTCACTAGCTGAGATCAAACCCACAACCTTCTTGCTGTGATGTAGGAGTAGGAATGAATGGGTTACCAATGTGAATGTGTCTGTAGAGTGCTTGGAACGGTCATGAAAACTAGACTAGAAGTCCGATTTAAGAAAGAGTCCATTTTACCATAGCTAAGTTTTCCACTTTGGATTCATGCCATGGATCTAAGACCATGAAAATAAACATTTTCAAATTCCATAGATGTTTCCTCTGTTTTATGCAAATGTTATGGACTTCATGTAAAATTGTAACATCTTATCTGGCAGCAGAAGTATGCAAAAAAACAGATAAGACAAAAAAAATGCTGGTTGAGCTGTTCATAGTTGAGACACAGGATTTGGAGGCAATGGATTATATCCAGACTGTGTTTGATGATCCGACTCTCTTATAAATATTACAATTGCTGGATATTATTAAAGACGAGCAGACGTCTGATGTACAACACAGCCGGAGGAGGCGCGTTTTATCATGTGAGCTGCAGTATGGCTGTAGTGTGAGGGTTATGAGGTTAAGAGTGAGCTGCTGGTGTGTGTGGAGGTGCAGAGGAGGCTGAGGGGCAGCAGGAGGAGGACTTGGCAGCAGGCTGCCGGGAGGTAAAGCCAGCGCCGAGCCGCCTGATCGGCCTGCAGCCAGCACACGTGTGATAGCAGAAGCTTGTGTTCTATACAGAGCAGGTGCAAAGGCCTTGTCTCCTCTCTTTTCATCCATCCCCCTCTCAGCGAGGGAGCTTGGCTCTCTGTCTCTCTGAGGTGCAGCTCTTTGTCCTCCAGGTGATTCTCTCTTCCCTGTCTCTGTCTATCTCCCCACCCCCCCCTCCCATCTCCTCTCCTCCCACCATCATACTTCATTTGCTCCAGATAACACATCAGCTTCAACGGCCGTACCGCAAACTCTGTCACCATGATGTCCACAGATGGTAACTTCCTGTGGTCCTGCCCAGTGATTGGTGGAGAGACTTCCAAACAGAGAACAGCTGGTGAGGGATGATGTATTACCGAGCGTTTGCACTTTCATTTTCAGGGTTGTCTTGTTAATGCTCCCAATCCAGCATCTGGCAGGAAATAGACACAAAGGCAGAGAGAGAGAGAGAGAGAGAGAGAGAGAGAGAGAGAGAGAGAGAGAGAGAGAGAGAGAGAGAGAGAGAGAGAACAACCTGTTCTTTGGCAGACCTTAACAAAAGGCTGACACATGTCCGATGAACACACAGAGCTGCATTAGAACAGACAGAGCCGATGTGAATATGAGGAAAAGATGCTTGACACAAGTCGAACAAAGGCTACAAAGAGGATGCGGACCTTTTCTACAATAAGCCACTCAGTGAGGAGAATGATAAGTACGTCTCCTGTGGACCATTAAAAACTTATAGGATGACTCATGCGATGAATCAGCCCATGCAGGACAGTGAGAGCAGCTAAAAATGATTAAAATTACGTAGTGTTTTGTTTCAGCCCTAGTTTTATTGATTACCTCCGTGAAAGCGGTCAAAATCAAAACCCAGTCTCATAAAGCAAAATTATGTTTGCATACACTGTGAATGTGTGTGTATGTGTGGCCTAA
The DNA here is from genome assembly GCA_029224185.1 of Karalla daura. Taxonomy (NCBI): domain Eukaryota; kingdom Metazoa; phylum Chordata; class Actinopteri; order Chaetodontiformes; family Leiognathidae; genus Karalla; species Karalla daura. The sequence goes on from CM055199.1 coordinate 12,787,943, forward strand.
AAAAATAAATGACTCAAAGCTGCATTTCTGTGTTTTAGGTCTTGGAAAAGGATGTTCAATTAGAGTTTTTCATGTTTAATCTTTTGCACATTGAGTGAGAAATTGGAATCTTTTGTTATTGATGATTAGTGCTTGTTATGTGTGTTCCAGGTCTCAATGGTAATGGAAAGAAACCTGCTCCATCACCACCAGGGGGAGCCATTTCACAAACGGACAGACAACCAATAAAACTCAGTAGAGAGAGGAAAGTCACAAAAACAACCTTTAATACCTGGTGTCACAGAGTTAATGGGACTGTTGGAACTGCAGAAGTATCAAGATGTCGAGCTTTAGTTATGTCTTGGTATCAATTACTGCCTGAACTAGAAACATTTATTTCCCTAAAATACAAAAGTGTATGAACATAATCCACTTGCAGAGGTGATTGATTGAATCTTAATTGACCAAGGCCTGAAGAATTCATTCTTAAAATAAAGTAATGCAGATACAGAGAATGACCTAACACAGGTATACAGTATATATATATATATATTTTTTAAAAAGGCAAAACATAAAAAAAAGAGAGAAAAAAAATGACACATGGAGCCGACCTGTTGATCTAAAGAAGGCCGACCAATGTAGTTTAACTTATGGCTAAACATAACGTTTTTTTTTCTCTAAAAAAATAAAATAAAATAAAATAAAATGGAGGGAATTTGACAAACTCCAGAAAATGTAAAAACAGACAGCAAGGTGACATTGTGACACCGCTACCATTCCCAAGAGGCTACAATATTGTTATAGTTTACATGTAGAAGTCAGAGAAAAATCATGCAGCTTTATCTCTTGACGCAACAGGTTATAAAATATAAATTGCTGCTTGTAACCAAACTGGATCTCTTAAGAGCTTTAGCCTTTGGAGGATAAACTTGCTTCTGGTTCGATCTGTCGAAGCAAGCCCTTAGAATCAGAGGCCGGCCTGTTCCAACGCCTGTGCTGATGCGTCATCTGCCGAACTGGCGGCAAACAAAGGGGTGTACGTGCTGCAGTGACTCGTCATGTTTGCTGTTTGTTTGTTGCATAATATAAGATCTACCTGTCCAGTGGAGCCAGAAAACAAGTTCATGGAAAGAGAGGAAAAAAAAAACATGGAGGTGGCCGTTCTGACTTTTAATTCATGTTTTGCACTGTTAGAAATGAGTTTTCATTGCGGTGGTGATAACAGAAACCTGACAGTAGATTGTGAAACTGTCATTAAAAAGAAAAGAAATAAAAAGTACAGCGACAGTCGCTTATGTTGTACTTCCATCGTCCGATTCCAGCTGCTGAACTCCCCCATTAAACACAGCAGGCACCAAACCACACGCACGTCACAGATCATATCAAGAAGTAAAACAACAAAAAAAACCCATATACAGTGCAGCGTTTTACATAAAGCATTAAAATAGTCCGCCACCCTGTAAAAACTGTTAATACGTTACAAATACATGGTCAAAATGCACGTACAGTAGACAGCTCTGTTTCCCCCGCTCCGCTCCTGCTTGGCACGATTGTCATAAAAACAACAAAAGCTTGTGGGAATTTGACCAATTTCTTACGTTCCTTTTTTCTTTTAAGGTGTAGAGGGGCGGAGCACCGAACTTCTAAGGTAGTCACCGGACTGGATCTGATATCAAATCATCATGCTCATACGGTAGATGAGGTCATGGCTACAGGCGAGGAAATCCAAGGCTACTGACAGAATTCAAGGATCGTCGGAGCTGGACTCATGAGCACAGGGCTGAGCTGCAGATGACGAGCTACTGCGGAGCTTAGCTACTCTTGTCGGTCACCTGTGTTTGGTCGCTGTCGCCACGTTGCTCATGAAGTGCTACATAACCCTGGTTAAATCACAACACGGGAGGGGGGGGGTTGGGTGTGTGTGTGTGTGGGGGGGGGGGGGTGTAAAATGGCTTTTTCAGAATATGGCTACACACAAACATGATGTGACAGGTAAGAATACCTGAAATCAATCTATGGTTTTCCTTTTTTTTTTCTTCACCAACGTCACAGAAACAATGACATAATGCTGTGAAGCTGTTTGACTATAAATAAAAAAAGCGACATTATGCAAAAGAAAGTTCAGAGAGGAAACAAAACAAAAGAGTCCAAATTCGATCTTGGTTTTCAGTTTTACAGCGAAAATACAGATAACAGTGAATATAAATAATAATTCCCTGATTAAATAAAAACCATGATATGCAGACTTACAATGACCCTCTGCAGCCTTCCCTGCACCAGCCTTCCATCCGGACCGATCCACAGCCTTTTGAGAATGGTAATGTACAAACTTGCATAGATAAAGTGATATAGTAGAGAGCAGCTTCATAATCGTGTGCCCAAAAAACATGGAACATTCTTTTGAGTTTACTCCACAGGCTTTTTTTTCTTTTCTCTGATGTCCCTGCAAGGAAATAGCTGCTTGATGTTGGAGTCCTAACTGCCAACACAACAAAAACACCGACACTGGGACCACTAACGTATGCAAGTTTGCAATTTGGGCCAGCGGACATTTTGCTAAGCCTCAGAGAGTGGGAGATGTGACCTGCGCCGGGCTGCTGGTCAGTTCTCCTGCTCCTCTGGGATTAGGAAATGCGAGCCGCAGGCCACACAACACCTCACTTCAGGACAGGTTTCTTGACTTTTCTCTTGAGTTTTTTCTTTCTTTTTTTCCAGTATGGCTATTAACAGTGTGGCATATGGATGACATCATAGAATCATCTGAATATAAAGGGCTTCACTGACTTCAAAGCATTAAAATGCAGTTTGACATGCTTTCCCTGGGTTTATTTGGATTTGACCGTTTCACTCTTGCTAATGCACATGGGAGGGGTTTGGGGGGGGGGGCATGCCTGATTTTGGCTATTCTCAATTTAAGGCCTTTAGTTTCTTTTTGGCTACACCACCACCCGGGGGCTAAGAATTACTGCAGTGACATCTCTTTTCAGCGTAGTATTAAAATGATTCCACAACATGTGGATACAAAGTCCTCTGACAGACTTTCATGTTAACGCTTCACTTAAAGGGGAGGACCACTCAACGTGGGACATTCCTTGGTCTCAGATCGTAAAAATCTGCAACGTCTTCTGGAAACCTGCCTTCTCCAGTGTCTGGAGGTGCGTCGGACACGATGAATCAAAGAAATAATCCGGAAAGAAAGTACATTTGGGTTTTAGGTATGAGATGGACAAAACTAGGCAAATTTTCAAAATAGGTGCAGTTTTAGAATCGAGTGGAAATCCCCTTTAATAAGTGTACCTTACAGTTTGTAAAACACGCGAAAGTACAACACACGGACGTTACTCTGAGCACAGTTCTATTTAAAAGCAACAGGTTATAAAACATTGACATCATCAAGAGGACGTGCTGTACATCGAGTTGAGAGCGGCGACAGCCTCCCGTCTCTACCTCAGTCGCGAGCATGACGCGGGGATCATGCTCTGTGTGCAGGTCGAGTGAACACCAAACATGCGTGGTGCGACTCTAATGCTACGGACTGATTCTGTAGAGCTACATTGAGTGTGGTGGTGGGAGTTGGTCTGGTTGGGGGGGCGGGGGCTGGCAGGGTGAGGGGGGTAAGAGCTTTTGTTGTTGCGTACGACAGATCGACAAAAAACAGCGATAACGTAAGAGTTCGTTCTAAGGTGGCTCCTGCATGAAGTCGTCCATACAAGAGAAAAGCGTCTTTGACTTCTTCTTCTTCTTCTTCCTTCGCTCTGGGATGACTTGCTCAAACACCGCCCACATAGTCACTCAACACCCTGGACCATTGGACGTGGTCCGGACTTCCTCCACCTCCTCTAAACCACCAACGTCTCGACACACAAGGACACGGCGGCCCCGGGGACACAAGTCTGACCTCCCCTAACCCTCGATACCCCCCCCGCACCTCTCTACGGGCCGAGGTGCGGGGTCGCTTTCCTGGCCACGCCTCTCTCATGCAGAGCGATGGATCCCCAAGCGGCCGGGGGGGCTGCTGCAGGCTCAGCCCAAAAAATATGAAGCGCTCGAAGCTGGTGGGAGGAGGACAACGTAAAGGGGAGGAGGGGGGACGGGGGTGAAAAGGGAAAAAAAAAAAGATGGCCCATCCTGGAGGCGGCTCTCCGCCCCGGCTCTGACAGTGTGTTTAGGTCGGCAGCGGGTCGTCGTCGCCTTTGCTGCACTTGCACTTGCAGCAGAGGACGATGGGCGTGGCCAGCAGGAGGAAGGGGGACGCCACCAGCAGGAGCAGCCCGAAGCCAGCGAAGATCCCCACCACCTGCAGGGACATGGCAAACACACTCACCCTCAATTTGACATATTTCAGAAATTAATATATATATGTATATATATGTATGTGTGTGTGTGTGTATATATGTATATGAAATGAATAATAATTACTGAACAATGATTTTGTAACGTTTACAGACCTCTACACAGGTGTTCAAAGATGCTCACATGAGCAAATGAAATAAAATAAATACAAATATAACAACAGAAATTAGATGCTTGAATTTATACATTAAAAGTCTGAAAAGGTGGGTTTCCTCAAAGGGACTTAAGGGGTTAGGGTAGATAAAACTTTTTTTTTTGCTTTTATAGTAGATTTCACAGATCAACGGCTGTACATTCAGTCTTCCATTTACTAATTCACCCATTAAGTCATCAATGTTTTCTGTTGATTTCATATGTAGTATTTGGTTTTGCACTGTCCACTTTATTGTTGCAGAAATGCCTGAAACTTCCCTGTTGTGGGACTGAACTTTTCTGTTCTTAATTTAATGTGAGAAAAATGGCAGCCGTTCCATCAGCCAATAAACTGTAATGCGCCATGATGACCAGCAGATGGCACCACTGCCTCTGCACCAACGACTTTTGGTTGGTTGCTTGGGGCAGTCCTTGACAGCTGTGTTTTTCCAGTGTCTTGAAACTCCACACTACATTGCAGGATATAGCGAACGTGCATCACACAAACCCATATGACGTCTTAACATGCTCAACGGAACAACAGGAAGGGCGACTGGCAAATAAACATAACGATCTAGACAAGTTTTCCAGTAAGTGCTGAGAGAAACTGCAGTGGTTAGGTTTAGTGAATTCCCACAGTTTGTCTAAAACTTGACAAATTATATTTTGGCTGACACTTGGGTCTGCTCTCTCTCTCTCTCTCTCTCTCTCTCTCCTGGCTCTGCTGCCTCCATCTAGCACCAACACCAGGAGATATGTGACGCAGCTCCTATTTTTATCCCATCTATACTATTATTATATTCTGTTTTCCTTTTTTCTATCAATCTATTTTTGTGTTTGCCGTGACGCACATTGTACACGTCATTCATCTGTTGAAACACTTTGAGCCATGCAACACACAAAGTACACATTATTATAATTTTGTTTGATGAATTATTACCTGCAGCTCTATGGGATTCTGGCATTATCAATGGAAAAAACTTTGATTTTTATCCTGTTCCCAGAAGATGTCAGCAGCTCAGTTTGCTGACCACACGGGGGCGCCACACACCAGCGCATTCAGAGCCACCAAACGACTACATAACGTGGTCACATGCAACAGTGACTTGTTATAGCTCAATGCTGCTCCTCACCTACAAGACAGAAGGCCAAGCAGGCTGCCCTACAGTCTTTCCTCTAAATACACATCACAGTCCAATCGCTGTTGAGCTGCATGGCACATCAGGCTCAATACGCTCTAATTGACGCGAGCCAGCGGTGCTTACACATTCAGGACGCGACCTTCCTCCTAACCGATGCTACGCCGCGAAGGCCCTGCCGCGTCAGACGGGTAAGGGGAGAGGAGACGGCGGAGCGGGCCAGGCTTGCCCTGCCGCATGTCGTATTTATGAGAGAGGGGGAGAGAGAGACGGGGCGAGAGAGGGAGAGAAGGAGAGAGGGGGGGGGTGAAGTGAGGAGAGCAGGGGAGAGACAGAGACGCGCAGAAGCTATAGCCTCTTTCCACCAGCTCAACCGTGATCGTATGACTCAGCCTGCCCCACTGGGCAACAGATGTCACTGTGTGCGCGAATGTTGACAAAATAACAGGAATGTTAGAAAGAAAAAGCGGGAGCGAGGCGCCTCAGGAGCCGAGGAGCATTCGAGGGAGCCTGAAAGTGGAGATGGACCCTGTCACACGTGTGCGGTGACACAGCGTGTGCCCGTCCTCCTGCCTTTTTGGGCGGCTACCTATTGGTGAAGGAAGACCTCCTGGTTATGTAAAGCTTTCTTTTTCAAAGCGAAAAGTGGACGTAATAGGCTTAGCCGGAGACAGCGGGATGCCGACCACCAGACACTTGTCGATGCACGCGGACCAAACCGCCCTTCTCCTATTGTGCTGTCAAGATAATAACAGCCCATCAATGAGTGCCAGAGTGCCAGCCAGAGAAAGAGAGAGAGAGAGAGAGAGGGCGGGAGGGAGGGAGGAGCACGTGTTGGGCCACATGCTGCAGTGTGGTTAAAGTAGGGTGGAGGGGTGAGTGAGTGAGTGAGACAGAAGAGTGGTGGGAGGCAGATGAGTTTCTCACCTGTGTTCTGTGCCAGATAACAGACGCCCTGGAGTGGCCCAGTTTGTTTCGACAGGGGCCTTTGTCATAGTGGATCAGGAGAAAGTCATCCTGTCACACACAAGAAACACACACACACACACAATGGGGATAACGACTGACCATTAGTGGTCTGAAAGACACAGGATGCTACTGCTGAGAAAACTGCTTTTTAAAATGACCTGCGAGTCACGTTTGCGCTCATACAGTTAAGGTTACATAATGCTCACACCTCCTCGCCCCCCCTCCTCATAAAGCCTCAAAACAAATACATCTCCCCCCTCGCTCCTTATCAGCGCCAAGGTTAAACTACGGTTTCCTGATAATGAAAGCTCGCGCTTCAGTCGCAGTCAAACAAGTGGTGACTGCAGCCTGGATTATCGCAGTGTGCAAACACAGCATTAAATTATTACACAGAGCATTTTAAAAAGTCTTAGATCTGAGTAAAAAGAAAGGAGAAAAAAAACAGCAGAATCACGTAAGATAGTGTAAAAGAAATCACAAAGAGCCGACTCACATCCAGGGACTCCAGGCAGTACCAGCAGAAGGCGTGTTTGCAGTTCTTGCACATCATCTGTGCGCAGCCCTCGTCCCGCTCAATGTAAACTTTACATTTGGGACAGCGCTTGATGGGCGCGTCGTCCTCCTCGTTCTTATAGAAAGAGCTGGGGAGAGGAGAGACACAAGCCACACAAAAAAGTCACTTCAGAAGTGCAGATTAGATAAATGTCGTGCAACACTGATTATTTACAGTACAACGCTCTGCTGAATTTGGCAGCTCGAGCTCCGCTCCCTAGATGATCTGAGCATGATTGCACCGAATTGGTGCAACCTGTACTGGGAACATTATTTGTTACAAAATCTGCTTTGTGTCGTGTGACACTATATCTGTCCTGCATATAAGGAATACACCCTGGACGCTCTTCCTCACACATAGGTCTCCAATCGACCTTCATGCATGTTTTTGGACTGCTGGAGGAAATTAGAGTACTCCGAGAAAACAAAAAAAAGGGTTAGGGTTATTCACTGAGCCAATGTCTCTTTCCTTCATTGAAACATCACACTCCAAGAAGAACACTGACAGAGAGCTTCTTTCCTGAAAACCACTGAACTCCCTCTCTGCTCCAGCTCCTCAGTCTGTCTGCGTGAGCTGTGACTGCCGGGACCTGGCGCAGGTCGCTGTCATTCTGGGCACTGTCCTGTGATGGCTAACAAGCCGCTGCTCATAACAGAGGGGGCATTCAAATGAGGAGCCCGAGCCCACCCCCCCCCAACCCCCTCCCTCCCAAAATCTGAGCTTGTCCTCACACAAGTAGAGGAGAACAAGAATGGAGCTGTCACTCTGGAGTGCAGTTCAAAAGTCGGCCGAGAGTGGACATGTTAATCCTCTCTCCCTTCCTTCCTGCAGAGCAGCCTCTGAGCCCGGACCTGTGCAGATAGAAGAGGAGCTCTGCTAAGGAGCACTAATGACGCTTCCACGGTAAGAGGATACTGAAAAGAAACGGGTCAGCTGCACCCGTCTCCTCCCCTCACAGACACACGTGCTGAATAAAACGGCCCGGCCCAGTCTCTGCTTTATGACAGACCACGGCTCTGTGATGGGAAACAAGCCTGTGTAGATGAATAATGAATCTGCCAGGGCACTGACAGGTGGTTGTGAACCCAGACTCAGGTGAGCTGAACGGCATGCCTTAGTTGCTGCTCAGTTTCTGAGAAAGAGCATATGACTCTCTGGAATTTCCTCAGCAGACGCTTTGCAGAAGCAGCCAGTGCAGTCATAACATGTCACAACATAATCAGGGTTCCCACTTCTACCTAGAAATTATTTTCCAAGACTTTTTAGGACATTGTGGCAGAACTTCTCCAACCAATGGGGATGGGGGGGGGGTTAGGGTTGGGACTTTCCAGGTTTCCCATAACACGTGGGAACCCTGTGAAAACCCTAACCCTAGTTGGAAACCATAACACTAACCCTAGTTGGAAAACCTACCCCTAATTGGAAATCTTAACCCTAGTTAGAAACCCCACCTCTAGTTGGAAACCCTGACCCTAACCCTGGAAATCCTTACCCTGGTTAGAAACCCTAACCCTAACTGGAAACAGGGTTTCCACCTCTAACCAGGAATTATTTTCCAGGACATTTTCAGACAAAACTGGTCAATCATTTTAAAGGTTTTCCAGGTTTTCCAGGACATGTGGGAACCCCGCCTAATAAATCATCATCTCAGAGAGCTTGTAAAAATCCTATTTATGTTTTAGATATGTTGCCAGGTGAGATTACCTGCAGAGAAGAAAATAAACCCGAACCTTTTATGAACATCTTAGGTAAAATTACATCTATTTGAAATTACACTTGATTTTCTAGAATTGTCTTTCGAGTTGAACACTAAGCTTAAGTTTAAGAGAAGCTTCCAGCAGGAAATTTACAGCAGTGGATTGTGGATTTAGGAAACAAGTTACAAGAGAAGCTCGTGTGACTCAGATTAAAGGTCCCCTGAGGTCAGAGACACAAGTTTTTTCACAAGTAAAAGCGATATTCCTGAAGTTTGGACAAAGCACTAAGCTACTTGCAGGTGTTTAGAGTGAAGGGTCAAGTCTAGTCTTGCGACATGCCATCATTTTCTAAAACCTCATCCCACAAGACTCCACTTTGAGGAAGGTGGACGCCCAAGCACTTTGTGTTTCCATGATTGTACTCGATATTTGAGTTAGAGCAATTAAGAATGAGGTCCTGAGTGTAAGGTTGTTCTAGCAATATCTGAAAGGTTTTTCCCAGATTTTTCCAATATTATTATTATATTTAGGTTTTGCACATTTATAGAGGCAAAGGAAACATATACTGTACAAACAATTGTGTCTATCATCAAACATGCCAGGGGATGAGTGTGTTATACCAGGCCGTACCTGTTTTCCCCGGGCAGGAAGGAGGTGATGGGCAGGTTGCTCTCCTGGCAGGCCTGTCCCGGGTGCCAGTTGGCCTTGCAGGCGGAGCAGAACTCCAGGGCGCAGACGGCGCACTGGACCAGCTGTGGCAGCGCCGGAGAGTCCGTGTCCTTCAGCTGGCACACGGCCTGGCAGGTGGAGGAGGGGCACCACGTCCGGCACGGGTCCAGCAGCACCTCTGGCGGGGCGCAGACACGAGCGGCCGTCAACCATGGTAAGCCGCAGCGGGTCCTTAAACGTTTGTTTTATTCTGCGCTGATTTTATGTTTTGAGAAGCGATTCATCTGATGCTTTTTTAAATGTTTATTTGACAGCCCCACAATAAAATAATCCAGTCAGCCTTGCTGTCCTGGGGGCAGCTCGGAGGTATCTCAGCGTGTAAAACCACAGCTACAAACCACCAGCGGTGAAAAACCATCTTTTTTTCTGATCTGGCTGCACAGACATTTCAAGAGAGGGGATAATCTGCTTATAACGTCGCAATCTGGTAAAAAGCTTTCTACACTGACATTCATCATTCCTGATTTACATTTATTGTGTTTCAGAGAGAGGCTTGTTCTGCTTCCATTTCCTGTATCTCTGTCTCCCTGTATCTGCGCACTGTGCCGCTCTGTACGACTTGTGCCGGCGGTACGCGCCGCACTTTTCACGCTTTTTGCCAGTTCTCTTCTAAGTTCATGGCGTGATGCACTTGCCCTCGTATCCTCTCCTTCCTTCCTCCCTCCTCTCTGCCAAGAACTTGGAGTGCAGCACACACACACACACTCTCTCTCCCTCTCCACTCTTGGCTCAGCCTGAGAAATATGGAACAGTTACAGCAACTGTTCTGCCTGACTGGACCGGGACATTTAGGAGACGGCTGACTGCCCTTATCGAGGCGCCGTCAATGGCTACTTTTTATCCCCTATCTGGACCCTCACCCATCTGTCTTCCTGTACGGCCACTCTGGTTTTTAGTGCCGCTGCCTTTCTTGTGCCTCGTCCTGCGTGGGAGGTTTGGCCTGCAGGGGGCGCAGCGGGAGCAGACCGTGATGCCGCTGCCTGGTTACCGCTGCTGGCGTGGAGGCTATAATATCACTGATTAGCATTTCCACGCTGACAGGAGACCTGCCATTATCTCTCCGGCTCTGACATCCGAGCCCTTTAGCAGCGGGTTAACATTTATTCTACAAACAGCGCCGGCTGCTCACTGAGGCCGAGATAAAAAGGATTTAACTAAAATACCTCGCCACGTTGAGCGAACCTAGACAGTTTACGAGTGTCGAGCCTCAACCAATCCAATTATGGTCTCTTTAAACAAAGTCGGGGAGGCTTTGCTTTTCATGCATGTTTGATGGGAGCCGGTACTACACTTTGATGAGGGCGACAGGCTGGAGCCAGGTCGGGCCACTACAGCGCTGATCAGACTAATGTGAAGCCTGGGTACCTGTCACTAGAATATTCCTCGCCTTGCATGATTACTTCCACTTCCTCGATGGGTATTGAATCCATCTTTTTTTTTCTGCTGTCACGAGTCTAAATTGAATGGCCTGATCCTGGGTCTGATGCTGCTCGGCGCTGCTCAACTAAAAGACAAATTTACCGAGCACGGTACAAATCTTTTTTTATTTTCTGTGCGTGATTCAATGGCAAAAATCCACTAAGTGGTGGCATTGGTGAATCACAGTTTCCAGAGGGCAGCATTGTCGTCATATTTCTGTGTCATGGCCAGTCCGGTATCTAAGCAGGAGAAGGAGAGGAAGGTCCACGTGCGCCTGCGACACGCAGTCGCTGCCCACACGTCACCCGCTGGGAGATAACGGCGATGTGCGGCGGCTGCTTTCTGCCGCTGCGGCCGCCGCTCTGACTCACCCCGCTCAAACTGGAGCTTCTTGTATCTCTGCATCATCTCCGTGGCCACCATGCACTCGATCTGCGGCGGAGGGGAGGGGAGCAAATTAGCAGGTCGTCGTGCATATTTATAGACGGCGGAGGCAGCGAGGGGGAAACGGCACGTCCGGCGGGCTACGGCTGCACGCTGACGTACGGGTTCACACTTCAGCCTGATTCAGAGAGACTGAGAGCCGGACCGTCTGGGGGGGGGGGGGTCGCACGCAGGGTTAGACGCTCTCGTTTTGCCGAGTAATGAAAAGAGCATCGGGGCTTTGTTTAAAAATGAGGTGAAATAAAGAGCAGTCGAGGGCAAGGTGAAGGAGGCACGGCTGCCAGGCTGAGTGAGTGGCAGCAGTCGCGGCGTTTCATCAGACACTGATTGATTAGGAACATCGGGGCATGGTGCTGCACCGAGCTGAGAGAGAGACAGTCTATCAAGCCAACAGCCTGAGGATGAGGGGGGGGGTCTGGCCTCAGCCTGACCTCTGACAGCCAGACAGACCCATCTGCACTCATTATCAGGACAGGTGGAGCGCAGTGGTCTTGTTTAGCCAAACTAGAGCTCCGAGGGGGAGGTTATCCGACAGTTAACTTTACAAACTTTTTTTTTTTTAATGTGGGAGGATAAAGAACAGCAACACGAGGTTGATGACATGGAAAAAATTGATCTGTGCAGATAACACCACAGTGATTTTTTTTTCCTCTCTCTCTCTCTCTCCTCGTTTCAAAAACGCAGGCGGCGCAGCTGGGGACGCATGTGTGTACAGTAGCTCGTTGTTCGAGTTCAACGCAGAGCTGTTTACATCAAAGAGACTATTTCTGGAATGCAGCGTTAAGAGTAGAGTTCAGCTTCGGTGCAACACCGAGCAGGGATGTGAAAGGATGCGAGGAGCAGCCGTGGCGGGATGTTTCTAATATTGGAAACCAGTTGCCGCCCTGGGGATGAATTAATCACAGTAAAGGAGAAAAAAAAACAAAAAACAAATCATTTTATCAATACCTCGTTTTCCTGCAAGTGTCCTCTTTTGGGGCAGGCAGAGTCTGGACAGCTAATTGCGGTTTCAAGGCCTTCTTTAATCAGGAGTTCCACATACTGCTTCAGGCACTGAGGCGAGAGGAGACAGACAGACAAATACACCATTGACCTAGTTCAATTTCCAGTCAGCCAGTTGGAGAAATGAAGGAAAAACAAAAACAAGGCGGTGAAGCTGAAAACAAGCACCAATCAGAGTTTCTCTTAATCAGAAAACTGAGTCAGGAGTCGCAGTGTTTGCTGAAAGGTCAAAAGTAAAAGTGGCACAAATTCACATTTTTTCTTCCAGCTCTGGATCAGATGACTGCTGTTTTTTTTCTCTCTCTCCCTCCGACTTCACTGTTTTGGTTCGGTCTCGCCGCTGCATTCAACCCTATTTCCAGCCGAGGCAGCGAGCCGCTCTCACTCATTTCAAGACGGCGGAAAGCAGAGACGAAAACCAGAGCTGAGGGAAGACTTTGAATCTGATGATGACCGATGGCGGCACAAGGTCACATACATAAACTGTTTAACGACCGATATCAATGCCAGTGCGCCTTCCCTCCCAACAGCGATTAGGTAAAACGTTCAATGTTAGTCTTTGCCCTGAGTGTTTGACAGATGTCAGGGTGCTGTTTGCCTTCCATTTTGTTAAAATAGCTGAACTGATTTTGCATTCATCTCCAGCCTCTGTAGCGTTCGGGTGGCCGGCGTCTCTGTAATGACGAGCCTAAATGAACTTTGGAAGTTCGTGCCGCCGCCCTGACTGTGCCGAGGGGAAGCGGCGTCTATTTTGAGTGGTCGCTCTCACTTTATGTTTCCTCCTCTCCGGACTGGGTCGGGGCGTAACTGCCCCCCCCTTTTCACACGGGTCCGATGTTTCGCCGGAGGCACCTGAGGTCATTTAACGCTGCAGGAATCCTGCCCGGCTCTTAATAAGTTAAACCCCCCCCCCACCATCTGATTTCCTTTGATGCCAAGTGGCATCTCCTAGAAACGCTGGCTCTGCACGCAGCGTGACAGCAACTCAGCCCTTTGAAGTGGATCGGTACTAAAGCGCAACTTTGTTTTTTTCTGCGCGTCAGCTTTTAAATGCGGCTCAATAAAGAAAAAAAGAAAAAAAAAATCTGCTGCTCACCAGTGTGCAGAAGACACATTGGCACTGTGTGATGGTGGTCATCTGCTCCAGAGGGAACTCTCCAAGGCACAGCTTACACGACACCAGGGGGTCCACGGCCAGCTCCCAGGTGGGGCGGTACCGTGCCGTGGTCATCTTCACCGCCACCGAGCTGCAGCACAGAGGGAGGGAGAGGCCGGGGTTAATAAAGACCCAGTGAGGCTGGAACAGTGGGACAGATGAGGCGCTTAAACAGGGTATCTGCAGCACTCCTGAAGCTCATTTCAACACCTTTATTTTAAGACTTGTTTGGATATATATTTAAAGACCTCATAGCCATTTCAAGCTGTTAAAAGCCACACAAATGTAACTTCCTAAATAGCTGCAGTTTACATTAAAGACAACAGAGCACAACCATACAACAGACTTCAGATCAGCTGGGAAAGAACACAGCTTTATTTAAGTCCAGTTAACTAAAATATCCCTTTGGATACCAGAACTGGCGACTCTGACTCTAGCCCTAACTACACCAGAGAATACCAACCAAATTTAACACCTCATAAAGGACTTAATACTTCTCAAGACGCTTCACTTCCTCAAATTGATTCATTACACATACATAACACTTAAAGACCCTGTGGATGCCCGACTCTGAAGGTGAAAACATGTATGGCGCCGTTCTGTTTGTCTCCAATGAAATAGCTGTACCTTTGTAGAGGAGCAATCAGCATGACAGTTTGGGCACAGGCTGGAAATGCTGGGGGCACGCACACACACGCGCGCACACACACACACACAGACCTGCTGTATGCTTTTGCTCTCCACATAAACGGCCCTTGTCAGCTGCAGTCATTTTCATTCCACACTTCACACTTTCTGGCAGTGAGAAAGAAGGAAAAAAGAAGGAAAAAAGAAAAAAAACGACGACAAAATAAACACAGTTCAAAAGCTGAACCCCAAACTCCTGGAGCCATCAACTTCTCTCGGTGAAATTTTCACCTGAAAAGAAACAACACCCCCCCCCTCTTCGCTCCTCCCCGTCTCTACCCCTGCACAGCATCGCGTCTCCTTTGTGAGAGTCGGGGAGAGAGGGGGTTATTTTAGGCCGTCTCGTCTTAGCAACCAGCCGGCCTCGCTTTCTTTCTTTCTTTCCTTTTTTAATTTGTTTTTTTAGGAGGTGACGGAGGGAGGAGATGGCGGCTTGGTGTCACCGGTCAGGAGGCGTCGCGGCCTCGGTGCGCAGCTGCCTGGGCAGCGCGGGGAAGTGAGCGGTGGGTGGGAGCGGACGAGTTGAAGAGTTCACACGATGGCCAGCTCGTGTGCGGGCCGCATGTGCCGCCCCAAAAGGAGGAGGAGAGGAGGAGGCAGGTAGCGTGTTGTGTAGCAGAGATATGGCGTTTAACTCTGAGGAGGAACTGCTGCTGCATCCATCACAGAGCCAGGTGAAGGCGCGTGATAACGTGCTGCGGTGATAAAAAGCGAAACGAAAATGGCACAAACATGTTCGGAGCAGTGAGGCAAAAGTGAGGCGATGCATCGAGACGGACGTTTCGTTTCTCATTTCTCTGATTTCGCGTGTCATTATTCCTTCAGGTCCGGACGTCTCGGTGGTGCAGAGAGAGAGAGTGAGAGCGAGAGAGGGAGAGAGCGAGAGAGAGAGCGAGAGGGAGAGAGCGCGAGAGAGAGTCTCAAAGGAGACTTGGGTGAGGATACATGAGCGCATCCTTTCACTGTTCTATTATTAGAAAGACACTTCAGCAGCTGATGAGACAAAGTGCATCACTTCACGACTACAGCTGCAGAACTGTCAAACTACAAGCAAGCAAACAGACAGAAGCCGAGGAGCCTCGTTTTCCTCTTATTGATCGTTGGGACAAAATTCATTGCTTCCACCACTGAGGTTACGTTTTCAATTGTGTTCGGTCAAAAGACACAAACAAGTGAACTGTGAAAGTTGCGATTGAAAGAAATTTGATGGTTTAGATTGAGCCAAGGAGGACAAAGCATTCAGTTTTTGGAGCAGAAACATTTTGTCCGGCTCCTCTGCAGTCTGATACAGTCCAGTGAGATGCTCAGGAGACAGCTACCTTACCTGGAGGTGTATGAGCACTCCAGGCGAAGCTGTTTCTATATGTGTCATAATTGAGGCCAAACAGTAGCATCCTCTCACAACTTCATCATGCATCTAATTTTTTCCCACATGGGCAAACACTGCAATACTTGATCTCACTAAATGAGAAACTAAATGAGCAAACTTCAAATGAACAGGAAGCAAAGCTGGGGCCGTTTTCAGTGAATATATGGGAGATTCAGAGACGACAGTTTCCAGAGCAACTATGAGTCACTCTCAGGTGGTCCAGCTGTGTCCCTGCTTTCAGGAAGTGATGCTCATTGGGATGATGCACACAAAGGGGAAGAATAAGACATTTGATTGATTCAATTCTCCATTCTCGTGTCTTTTCGTCACGCTAAACTGTGAGAGGGTCGAGGAGGAAAAAAACGCAAAGAGAGGAAAAATAAGAAAAGATGTCAGACTCACTCAGATCACCTGACACACATCTATCTCTGCCCCATCCATCATACCGGCCAGAGAGCAGACTATATTAAGAGCGTGCTGAACTCGAACACAAAGACTGAATCGGCAGTTACTTATCGAAATGGAGCCAAGGACTTATAAACGTGACCCCCGGGGGAGTGCTTGGGTGGTCCAAGATGAAGAGAGAAAGAGAGAGAGCAACCCTGCATTATTTAAAGGCAGCTGCGCAGGTGATGAACGCAGCCAAGTGGGAATCAACAGGAAGTGACACAAGCGGCGCATTTCAGACCCCTCGCTAACAGTAAAACACTGTGAAAATGAGACCTCGCTCGAATAAAAGCATCGTCAGCAAAATATGAAAAGTCATCACTGCACAGCAATATGATCCATGCGTTATACACAAATATTTAAGCGGATTACGAGGACTTATACACTGTATGCATCGGGGTCTTTAAGATTGTGTGTTTGTAGTGTCCTGTTTACTTATCTCCACAAAGTCGAGCTCACAAGCAGCCCAGTTTCAGCCTTACCACAACCAAATGTGCCCCTAATCCAAGAGGATTTATTAGCTGGAGAGGAGGAAGAATTCTCATCAAGGTACAGTTTATCCTCAATCTATCAGCACAGTTTTTACATTCCCACTGGCCAGGAAGAACAGAAAAGACAATGTTATTTGAGAAGCGGGCCAAGGCGGATGTATCTATCGTAAGGCCTAAACTTGAACTAGAGTTCAAGTGTAATGCAGAGACCGTCACAAACAATTCATCGGTCGGAGGATCGAAGACTAAAAACTGTCTCGACACCTCTGTGGCAGTCTCATAACCGCCGAGCTTACGGCTTGAATGACAGCACTTCCAGGAGGACTGAAATTAGCCCGTGTCTTTATCTGTCTGCGGGACTAAGCCGCTGAACTCCATTAGCCCCGTGGCGAAAAAGAAAAATGAAAAGAAAAAAAAAAGACCCGAGGGCAAAAAGTTATTTACACTCTCCGCGGTAGGAACTTCCTGATACATTGGAGTCGGAGCGTCTCCCTTACTGCGTATCGGCGGAGCAAACGCTGACACGCTGGGTCAGCGGGGACAAATGAAATTGTTTTGTGAGGAAGGCCCGAGGAGCGGAGCGCGGAGGGGAGGGGCGGGAGGGAGCGTGCGATAAAGGCAAAATGAGTTTTCATGAGGAAAAAAGAAGAGTGGTGCGGTGCCATCGCCCTGCTGCATTATTAACTAGAAGGTCCATTATCGCGGAGAAGCACATGAATATACACAGTATGTTCCAAGGGGAGGGGACGGGACGGGAGGCTGTCGCTCTCGGGGAGGTGGCGTGAGCCTCAAAGGGATGAGTTGAAGAGAGTTGAAGCTTAGAAAACAAAAAAAAAAGATAGGAATCAATGAGGCCGGAGTCAGGAGTCAGGAGTGAGTCAGAAGTCCAAACGTCCATCCTGAAACAGTGGCGTCAGTCATCAGGCTGAGGGGGCTCTGCTCATGGCTTAACTGGCTACAGCAGCACTCATGCTATAATGACTCCACGGCCAACAGACACACACACACACACACACACACTGTCACACACACACACACACAGACACACTGTCACACACACAGACCTGCATCGGGAATCCATTGCGTAACCGGGGTGGGAATGGTCATGGAGGAGCCACTGAGCTTATGCGGGCAGGCTCGGCGCAAATAGGATTTCTCGCTGCAGCATACATGACACTATCCATTAAAGCTTTTTCTACATCTGAGTCACATGGTGGGAACACACCAGACACTTACAGACACGCAGATAGGTATTAGAGTGAAACACCCGACCGCACAAACATCTGGAGGAAAGCGAGACATGCCGTCAATTAGGTTAAACGTTGTAGATGTAAACGAAGATTAGAGGCGTGCGACAAATGGACATACTGATTCACAGCTACATGTGATCTCATTTCTAAAAGACCATGACTTGTAACCAACTCCCTCAACCTACGAGAAAAAGCCTTAAAGTCGAAATTCAGGGATTAAGTTGAGTTAAAACACATTGGGAAACTGTGGTGCAAAATTGAAGGTGATGAAAAGCAATGAGAGACCGCCAGGCTGCTTTAACATTGATTGCAATTAACATTTCAATCTGTGAAAACGTCGCGCCAGAGAATCGCCATCTCAACTCGAAGCAGAGGATCTGTGGTTGTGACTTGTGTAACCCCAAGTGAGCCTTCATTTTTGTTTTTTCAATTTTTTTTTTAAAGAAAGGACACATGTCAGACAACAAAGGGAACCCGGGGCAGGAATCGAACCACAGCATAATGGCGTGATGGCACATAATCATGCGCCAAAGCAGTGTTACCCTATTTGGCTCCCCTACTGCGTAGATTACAAGAGCCATTTTAGACACACTTAATGACAAAATTGCATTTTAAATGCTGCTGAAGTGTGTGGCCAGTGCACGTGTCCCGGTCAAATCAAATATGATGTGATTATATTAAATGGGACTCTTGTCCCCACGCTTTTGTGCGTGGACGTCCAACTGAAAAGGCACCGATTTCTAAAACTGGTCCGGCACGACGGGGCGCAGTGTCATCCCTCCTGGGGTTTGCACACTGTCAATGCACATCCCGTAAAAGGTCTTCCTTCTGCCTGTGAGAGACTGTGCTTGTTACTCCGAGCGTCTGGCGGCATTGTGGGGGAAAGGATCCCCTGCGGAGTTTTGTTCAGGAGTAAAACCCTTTCACCAGAAATGGCTGTTAAAAACAACCAGACTTTAATTACCATAAAACCCCGGAGCGCAAACCGGCACCAAAAAAAAACCAACTTGCACCATTAAATGTGTGATGTCAGCTTTTTAACTACCGCTGAACACACACACGTACGTAGGAACTGCATCAAGCTTGTTTTCCTTCTTTAAGTTGTGTTTGTGGCTTCCGTGCATCTTAATTTCCACAGCAGGTCGGACATTTATGAGTCATGTGCCACTTCCAGATATAGACAAATTGCAAATGGAAACTTGTAAACACACACTGATGGGTGACTGCACAATACTGCAAACTCATTCCTCGCCACTGCTGGTGTGAGAAAGCAAATGTCAGTTACCACAAAAACAAAAAAATGCATATTTAACCTTTGCTTGTGGCGGCCCTTCAGAATGAGACTCTTCTCAAACACCGGTTACAGTTTTTAAATGACTAGACTGATCTTTAACAGTGATCCTCATTGGCACAGTGATACCAGGCGAGCGTGCCGCAATAATTCAAAGTCCCACCCGAGCGGACCCAGACGACGATGGGGAGTGAGAGCACATTTTAATATGCCTCGGCGTGAAGCCTGGCACTGCATAGTGATGCAGGCTGCACATTCAAGTGCCCTCAGTGCGGCGGCGCGTACGAACCACTTCATCATATGCTGCTATAGAGGAGAGAAAATGCTGGAAAACAAGCGAGATGAGGGGGGAAAAAAGAGGGAGGAGGGTGAGAACCATCTCTCGGCTCTCCATTTTCACCTGAGATGACCGCTATTAGAGTGTGTAATTATATAATGTCCCATCAAAGCATTGCGTAAGACTCTATTTATGTATCTCACATAGGTGAGATGGCCACTCTGAGAGCGGCCAACTCTTCATTTTTCCCCATTAAAGGCAGATCAGACAAATGGCCTTGTTGCAGAACGTGCTAACAGCGAGGCTCGGCCTTTATGACGCCGAGGGCCCATGCGGCTGATATTCGACCCGGAGTCTGGGGACGAGCCAGCGGAGCAGACATCAAATTGTGTTGTTGTTGTTTGCTGCAGCGGAATTAATGTAGTGCGAAGTGTGATATGATACTGGCTGACTCCCCTCTGGTTTGGCCTTCATCAGCAAAACCAGAGCTAACCTCAGGTTCACTCATCAAAAAGTCCCGTCTGTCGGACACGCTGTGATAATCGCCGACTGACTGGGTTTGGAGCTGGAAATGCTAAACCATGGTTTTGTATGACGGTTCGGGGTCTTCTAATGCTTGGGAGTTTGTATCATTGAAAGGTGAAAGCTCAGTGAGGTGATGAATGACTGTGGGGCAAAGATCCTTGATGGATCCATCATAGAAACAGAGCAGGAAATGATTCAGAGACGTCAGAGATTTTACCTCCTTTCATCCCTCTTGTGCAGGTAGCACCTCAAGATCCACATGACATCGTGATCGGCTGGTAGAGCTGTGAGTGCAGCCTAGATCTGAGTTCCCCCCTCTTCACATCCCCTCTCCCTGTCAGTCTCTGTCTAATAAACTCAGCTCCCATAAACCTCTTCTTAAATTTGCCATTAAAGAAACCAGTGATAGCTGATTGGTCTGTCCCCACGGCGAGGTGAGTGAGGGCTTGTTAGTCCCCTCTAGGACACACACTGCCAGTGTCCAGCGTTGCGGAGAAAAACAGAAAAAGTGAGTAAAGAGAAAGAGCCAGACGGTGGCAATTGTGTCCATTTTCCAGCCTCCCCCTGACTCACCTTCGCTTGCGGATATTACTTCTTGTCACCTTGTTGTCAAAGCTCCCACTGGGGAGCAAAACAGGCTGAACAGATCACAGGGAAAACACACATGCACGCACGCATGCACACGGACACGTGCATGCTGACAAACGCGGCTCCTGAGGTTGAACACGAGCACAGCATCGGCTGAGTGAAATAATCCCCGGGATATTGTCTTTGTGTCACAAAATCTTACAAAATACAGTTGTTTTGTTCTGGGTTTTTTTTCCCCACTCTGAAAGCATCAATCTAAAATAACACAGTGGGAGGACTTTTTCTGCAGCTCTGAACAAATACACAGGTGATTATCATTTCCAATGCTGCCGTTTTCCAACTAAAGGCTGAGTGAAATGAGATTCAGTCGTTTTCATTTCGCACGCTGCTCTGTCTACTTCCCAGGGAGAGCACGAAAATGTTGCTGGCAAATACACACAAGATAAAGAGACTAACTGAACCAACACCATATTAGAGCCTTGAAATAATTACCAATTCCTAAATTTCACCCTAATGAATGTGATAGCACTCTAATGGCTGCTAAGGCACGATGTGCTTCAGTTGCATAACACCATGAACACATGGCGATGTTACCTCTGGTCAAACCCCAAACAGTGTCTGAGGCCTAAATTCAGCCTGGACAATAATGGACATCTCCTGAATTATTCATACCGGGATGAATGATTCCTCCCCAACGGCGAGACCACGCAGCCCCCTCACAGCGCCGATAAATAACACACTGCAAAGGGTCTGCAAATTTACAGCCCTCATATTTACATAATACACTTCCATCTGTTGCTCGCCATTAAAAGAAAATCAATGCGGGACATGTCACCTGATGAAAAAGGAACATTGACAAACGATGCCGGCGTCTATTCTGAGCACGTTTACTGCAGGCAGAATGTAGGTCATGAGTGTGTATGTGGGCCATAGGTTGATGGAGACGCACAGGCTCGGCCCGGCTCCGGAGTCAGAGCGTGCCCGGCCACTCAGCCACTCCTCTGTGCTACTCTCTTGATCCAATAAACACTAACCTGCATTCATAACCCTCCCCGAGCGCACGCCCTGGGACTTTATTTCAGGACGGCTCAGGCTCTGAATGTGAAAGGTGGCGTTCCTCGGTGGAGGAGCAGCGGTCGGAGACAGTCTCCGTCTGTCCTTGACATGGAGGGGCAGCGCTGAGAGGGCAGCCAGGAGCGCTGCCTGCCGGACCTAGTTTTTTTTTATGCCCCCAGGAGTTACACAATCACCCAGATGTATTCTGGCATCATGAGTTGTGTGGAGAGGCTGTGGGTGTGTGTGTGTGTGTGTGTGTGGTAGCCTAGCAAGTCAAAGTCCATTTTGCAGTCCAGGCCAGACAGTGGTCATGTCTGAGTATGTGGGGCAAAAGAGCCGTAGTCTCATGTGTGCTTGGTCTTTTGCCATATTCCTGCTGCATTGTGGGCTAAATATCCTCTCTAAGCACTGCCGAGCTGAGCCTGAGCTGCTTTTGTGTTTGCTTTATTTTGCTGATAGTGATGACAACAGAGCAAAGGCTGAAACCTTCAGTTTTTTTTCCCTAAATAATACTTATTCTAGTTTAACATAGAAATGTACAGATGTACAGCAAGACCATGTTGTGTGCGTGGTAAATGCTTGAGGTGTCAAACATTGCAGGGCCACAACAGATGTGTTTCCAGTAGATTTTTGCTAAATGAAAGCAATTTCCTAGACATTGAGTATAATCGCTACTGGCAGGTGGTAGTCCACAACATTTTGAGTTTCTATGGGTTTATGAACATTTTTGACTAGATTCAGAAAAGGTTCAGTGTCCCCTTTGGTCCACACATACCACGCAATCTGTTTCTGAAGCAACTGGTCTTATGGCACCCTAAGTCATGTCCAGTGGTGTAGAAATGTGGAAAAACTGTTTCTATTACACTTCAGCAATGCACTTCTACATCGACACATCTGAAGAACCAACTCCAGAAAGCTCCAGAAATTTCTTATTGTGATGTTTATGTTTTGTGTATTTCTGTGGGTAATAAATACTTAAGAAGAAGCTGCAATCAGAGCACTTGTTTAATCAACTTGAACACCTACCAGTTAAAGTTAAAACTGGTGCAGTAATCATGACAGCTCTAGTAAGCACTCCATAAACTCTAATCAGCCCTCATCGCCAATCCAAGGAGCTGTTAATCATGGCAACTGGACTCACGTAGAGTCTCGAACACATTTCATCTCTCGTCCAAGACCGAACTGAAGGAGCCTCTTGGATGAGAGTTGAAACATCTTCAGGAATCCACACAAGTCCCGTTGCCAAGATTCACAACTGCTTGGATTACTACGACCTGGACACGGGCGGCATCAGCAGTTAGAGGTATCTGTGAGATGAGTGCATCGCCTCCCATGGAAGAAGAGCAAGAAGAACCTACGACGGTGTAAACTTCGGTAGGAGGCTGCATTTCTCTCCACCTGTTGCCAAGATGGTGGCCAACAGGTAGGAGGGAACTGTGAGTCCCGGGAAGGCATTAACACTGGAGAGCATTCATCACAGATCGCTGCGTGTCAGCAGAGATAACAGTCTCTCGGCGTTGGTGCCAAACAGCGGTGGAAACCGCGGAGCCGCCCGGAGACAAACGGCAGAAATAAAGCGGAACAGAGCGGTCAGGTCGGGGGAGCGAAATGAAGAAAGGGGAAGGAAGGGAGGGAGGAAGAGCGAAATGATGATAGAAAGGATAAAGAGAAAAGGGGAAATAAGAGAACGGGAACAGACAAATGTCTATTGAAGCTGACTCTGTTCCACAGTCCTGTCAGCAGTCTTAAGTAGACCGATTAGGCCTTGGCAGTGCCTGTTGAGTGAATGTC
This sequence comes from Karalla daura, assembly GCA_029224185.1. NCBI lineage: Eukaryota > Metazoa > Chordata > Actinopteri > Chaetodontiformes > Leiognathidae > Karalla > Karalla daura. Next base: position 12,811,287 of record CM055199.1, read on the forward strand.
AATACTCATAAGACTGAGTCACTTTTTAAGTGTCCTGTGTTTGTTCCTGGAAGTTTTAAACGGGTTTTCGCTGTCCCCAAGTTGTTTTACGGTTTGGCCGTTTGTTTCCACGCTCGGAAAAGCCTCACAGCGCTCAGACTGGATGACAAAGTGGCGAGAAGCACGCACAGAGCAGAACATTCAGCCAAGAGGCCAAGGCGAAGGAGACGATTCCTGCCCACAGAGTCTTATTGTCCGAGGCGACGTAGGCAGACTGTACTGAGGCGTGACAGCAAAGCCTTCTGTACGCCACAAAGGACAATTAAGATACAAAAACCCAGATATACTGTACGATGGCGAGGGGGGAAAGTCCAGCTCTGACATCACGTCGTGCCAGCCCCCAGTGTTTGGGACGAGGCTCCGAGCGACCACATTATTCCCCCGCTCTGCCCTCCAAAAAGCCATCGAGGCTCACATTAGCGTCTCCGAGGCTGAGTGGAGACGACAGGCACGCCGCTCTGAGCCTATTCCTATTGACAGATGCAGAGAGCCCGAGCACAGGGTCGACTTTGCCGGCAATCTGTTGTCGCTCACTGCTCCGCGGCTTCAGCCTCGACGCCGTAGAAGCAGATTACTGCGACTAATGAAGCCCAGCTCTCTTATACTGCAGATGTTGGCGACGATTTACAGTTACCTCTCGTCCCGATAGCACTCAGCTCAGCTGGAGTCAAACGTGTTTGGACTTAGCTGCGCCGTTATTTGTGTAATTATGGAAAGTTATTTTCGGTTTGTTGTTAAAGGCAGTTCTATCCACCCCGTCCTGAATTCCCTTTGTACTTGCATCCAACATTGAATCCAACTAATAGAAACCTGGCAAAATGTGCCGTTTAGAAACTCCCTCAGTTTTGCTGTTCAACGTTGTTGGCTTAATTTGAATTATTTCGTTGTTGTTTTTCTGCCAGTGTTATTATTATTTATATATATATTTTTTTACTTTTCGGTTTCATCTTTGAAGTAAGCCTCATTAGGATTCCTTGTGAATTTCCATCCAAACTGAAAATGTGAGAAAGAGCTGCAGTGAATGCCGCCTGGTTGTTTATTAATGTTGGCTGAATAGATTTATTGAACGGACAGTTCAATTTTCAACCCACCAGAGTGGCAGCTCACAAACCGTCTGCAAGTGATGAATTTTGCAAGGAGTTTTGTATGTTCTCTGTCCGTCTATGTGGGTTTTCTAGAGTATCCTCCCATAGTCCAAAAACATGCTTTTAGAGACTCTTGTGTGTGTCACACCTGTTTAGTTAGGAAGAGGGTAAGATAATGGATGGATGGATGGATATATACACCATAGGTTTCTACCTTTGTGATTAATATACGTATCAGAATTCAGTCTGGATCAGACGCTCTCAGACAACTGTTGTTCTTTGATCTTCATCTTTTGATCTGTTCGATCAAGCATCGGAGTCACAGAAACACATTCATGAGTTGAGTTTGTCTGAACACACAACACTTGCTACCAACATCTTTTGAAGGCCAAGTGGAGGTCAAACTTTGTGCGATTGGCCCTTCGAATGCCAAGACTGATAGTTTGAGGCTGTATCAGCATTCCCCTCAATACCTACTGAAGAGAGCGTGAGCATGTCATGGCACAAACACAAAACGAGGACAGAAATCAAAGCAAGTCATGGCCCTGACTTTTTACCACCAATTGCATTAGTGGAGGCAGTTATCGGTATTTCGCTGGAATGCCGATGGTGAGAGCCAACCGGGGTGACTGCTGCCCGGTGAGGGCTGCTGTTACTCCTCTGGACAATAGAGTTTTCACGGTTGCAGGAGGAGAGAGAGAGAGCCACTCCAACAGAGAGCCACTCAAGAGGCTAATCTGCAGGGTGCGGTGACACTCTCTCACCAGCACCGAGGCCAAACAATCCACAAGCAATTTCAATAATCGCCCAGTCAGGGCCACGCACACTGAACAAGACGGCACGGGGCTGACAAATTTAAAGACTCGTGTGTCACCGCAGTCATCCCCCTGCCCCGAAACGTCAGCATCTACAGAGGCCCATCTTACAGCTTGTAAGTCAGGCTTACAGACTTAATCAGGAACCATTTCAATGATGGACTGCTTGCAGTAAGCATCTGGAAAATAAGTGTAAAAGTGTTTCTAAGTGAGTGCGTGGTAGCTGAGGTAGGTGCATCACGTTGGCTTACAAGCCATGAAGCAGCAGACCCGGGTTAGGGTTACCCATTACTGTCCATTACTCCTGACTTAGTGTCATGCTCCTAATTATTCTCTATCCATAAAAACATAAAGGCCTCAAAATATCCCACAGCATTTGTTTATAGGAGAGTCTTCATCAGATGAATTTGACTTTTCCCAGTTTCCTTAGCCCAATGAAGCTAAACTAAATGTCTTCGAGGCATGGACCAAACAAAGTATTTGAGGACTTTAGCCTCAATTTCCAACATTTTATGTGACAACCATATCAATTTACTCAAAAAAAAAACAAAAAAACAAAAGAATCCCTGGTTTATCACACAACACCAGAGCAGGGTCGGCCTCTGATGCCGTGCCCCTTGCTGCTGGGGAGCCGCTGCCTCTGTGAAGCCGAACCAGTCTCGTAGTCCCGCTGAGGCAGAATGGGATGGAGGAAGCTGAAAGCTACCTCAGGAAATGAGCCGACGTCCTGTTGTTGGGTTTGGTGCAGATGCACAAAGGACACAAACCCAGTGAAAGGAAACACTCCAAAAGCAGATGCCTCCGCGTGACTTGACAGAGAGGGAGTGAGAGGAGGGAAGACATTTCACACACTGTGGCGACACGTTCAAATTGATTCCTGTGAGACTGGCTTACATTCATTTATTCACCGCTTTTTTTCCCCCTGTTGAATCGCAGCACAAGCGCTTTTGATTCTCCCCGTATTGAACACTTTACGTTGATGGCCTTCTCAGATGGTCAGGCAATCAGAGTGCAGGTAAAGCTACAAGAAAAGAGGCATTCACTTTGGATTCCATGCGGTATACTACAGCGCCATCACACAGTAGAGAGCGAGGGAAAAGGGTGTTAAAAGAGTTAGTGGAGAAACTAATTCTTAGATAACCTGCGAGAGGGCCCAATTTCATTAGGCTGACACTGCAGGCTGTACCCAGAGTTTGTCACGATAAAGGAAAACCTATCAAATACTCTGCACTGCCTTGTTTCTTCTGCTCAGACTTCCATTTGCAAACAAATAAAATCCTGACTACAGGCAGACAGTTGGGCCTCTGGGTAAACAAATACAAAATGTAATCGCTATCTTCTTTCCCTGTCTTGCAAAGTATTGCCGGGCTGGTTTGTGGTTTTTCCCTTTATATGATCATGTCTGACTAAGCGTGACTGTAATCCTGAAGGTGCTCCCTTCATACCTAATCAGCACACTATGTCCTGTTTCCTGGATCATTGTGCAGCTGTTGTCTTTTGTTGCTCCTGTTCAAACTTGACACAGGGCATCTTAGAAATACACCTCAATGTTTTAGAAATCCTGTTTGACTGTTTCAGACTTCTGGAGTCTGAATTCAGGGTCTGCTTTTGTCTGCGCTGACCTTTAATTGCATTTGCATTCAGACATTATCTTCCTGTGTGGCTGATGATATCGGCAGACGAGGCGACGAAAATGATGTTCTTGTGAAATCCAGCTTTCTTGCATTCCACTGATAATGGCCTTGAGAGCAAATGAAATGCCTGTATTGTGACAACAAGACAGTTTCTACTGCTGCTGCTTCATAGTAAGAATATGCAGCTCACCAATAATATGATGCCTTTTATTATGTAGCAGCAACAGGGAAAAAAAGCAATACTTCTGTCATCGCGGCTGGCAACTTCCACAACTGGTTTCCAAAAACTACGTCTCAAAACAAATCTACAAGCTGAGAACAAAAAGTAGCAACCACAGTGAGCGGTTCCAAATCCTCAGCAAAGGAACATTTGCCCTCATCCTCGACTAGATACCAGAGTTCAGTTGGCAGCCGTGTGAACAGAAAGACGAGCTGCTCTATTGTTTTCCTAAAAGCACAGCACCTCCAGATGCACTTACCACTGCATCTAACGTCTCTTGCCGTTGCCCAGTTTACTGCTGGTTTGCCAAATCAATTACGACTTCAATCTTAAGGTCAACAGCTTAAAATCTTCTGCTCGTTTTAAGTAAACAGAGTTGGTTGACGGACGGGTCTCCAAGGATTAGACCGTTACCGTGTTCCAGCGTCTCATCACCATGTTTAGTTTCTAGGATCATATGTGTAAACACTGACAGCGTATTACGTTGAGTAATGGGATCTGTTCTGAAGACTTTGTAGAGTCACTGCGTCGGCATGAGCTCCAGATTTCTGCCACGCCAGGTTGGGACCCGATGTCGGCCCAGCGCTGCCGCTCCCAGATCCCAATCTACGGCGTGACTCATCGGTGTCTACTTCAGACAGTGGTTTCCAGCGTTTCAGTGGATCACGTCCAGCAGAGCGCAGGCCTGGACGTGTTGTACCGAGCTGGTTTTGATGTGTAGGTGGAGAGCGCCAGTGCCGGAGACAGAGAGTAAGAGCAAAGGACCGGCTTATTCCCACTGCGAGTTGTACCCTTTTAATGAACATGAAACAGGATTTGTTGTTGCAGTGGGCGGAGGAACTATCGCCTCCTCCAACAAAATAACTCCTCCTGACTTTTCTTTTCCCAAACTATAGATAAGAAACAAACTGGGACAAATGAGGCATCAAAATCAGAACAGCCAATGCCTGAGTAAGCTTTCCTGATTGTCTTCCACTCCCACAAAACTCCATTACACTAGCAGCTCTGGATGTAATGATGTTACATCATTGATAATTAGGAACATTTCTGCAAGGGCCAGGAAAAAAAAAGAAAAGGAAAAGAAAATCAACCATCAAATGCAAATGCATTCAGACTGGAAGTGACATCTGTTTCTCGGAAGGTTTTGGCTTCCCCTCATCATACATGGACTCTGTATAGAGAGGGGCCGTCCAGGCTCTGCAGCCATTGTGATGTACACAGCTAGTGTCATGGTGGAAGCAGCTTTTAGTCTCCATATCCGAAGACGAACACCCACAACCCAAACAACAAGTTCAGCTGAGGTTTCTTCCCTTCTCGCAAGCGTCTCGTGCCTGCGGGCCTGTTTGTGTGGAAGTCATTAAACCTGTAGACAATGCTGCAGTTTACACCTCCAACAGTGTCTCATTGCTACCTGTCTGGAAAAAAAAAGGGCCCTGGAGAGCGGTTCATAAGAGTCGTGATCGCAGCACGACACACCCGGGCATCACATAATGCTCCCGTAACAATCCCTATCTCATCCTAATGCAATCCTAACGGGCTGGATGCAAGCCATAACGCACCGAGAGCTGGAGCGCTCTCTAAGCAGTGAACATCATTTTCTGAGCCCATTTAGAGCTCTAGTGGCCGCATTGTTGACTGTTAACACTCCCTCCTCCTTAGCCTCACACACACACACACACACACACACACACACACACACACACACACACACACACACACACACACACACACACACACACACACACACACACACACACACACACACACACACACACACACACACACACACACACACACACACACACAGTATACCTGGAGATCAGCTACCGCCCTCGACACACACACACTCTCACAACACCCAGCTGACATGACATTTAGGTTGTTGCATAATACTTGGCAACCTGACTGCACAAAGACTACGTACCCCTGGAGTCAGATTACTCTAAAACCAGAAGTGTAAATGTTGCCGGAATAAAGGCGCGGTTCAGCCAAGATGCGTGGCAGTAACGTACTGTCCTGTACATCTGAGACTGCCAAATGTTTTCAGAAATACCGGTTACCTAACCACGGACATTTCGCATGGGGGTGTCGCCCTGCCTTGTAGCGTACACACACATAGAGCTACCTTCGGGACCTTTCCACCCATGCCAAGACAAAGCAGCGCTTGATGGAGCCAGGGAAAACCCCGGAGATGGCAGCAATGCCGGGCAAGGCCGAGGACTCCACAGAATTTCTGTGGTTGAGGAAGTCTCTTGTTATTTTTAGGGAAAATGACAACAGCAGAAGTAGCTCCGGTGCAACAAATGACTGAAATAGTTATCAAATCACCTGCGAAGGCACTGGGAGGATGACCCCCAATAGGTCACTGGAGGCTTGAGGTTATTTTGCACCATTCTTAAGCCAGTGCTTGACCCTGCAGGGTTAGTTACTGCTTCCATTCACAACACAGGCTTCACAGTATTTTACACAGAAGTGTTGCCAGGTTCTGAGGAATGAAGGTGGCACTGCTTAAATATTTCCAGCACATCAATCCGTGTGCCTGTTCACACACGACCAAGTGCGAGAATGGTTAATGAACATCCCAGGGATAGACGGCATGTGCGAAAGGGGCTTTAGGTTAATGTTTTAAATACTTCTTAAGTGTATTTACACAAAATTGATGTCACATTTGTAGATCAGCTCCGTCTCAGGTCGACTAATCTCCTTAACGTTATGTGGTGCTGGCAGCAGAGTTGACCAGGGTTCTTATGAGTACAGACGGCGTCTTCGGCACAGGGGAAATTAAGTCATTCAGACCTAGAAAACCAAATCGTTTTGCTACTTCACTCCCAAAAAAAAAAAGACTGCCACAGAGTAGAAAAAGACCTCCTAAACACCAGAAACTATGCACTGGTATGCACTACTTTCTGTGAAGTGTCATTTTCAGCTCTCTAGCACATTCCAGCATCGAGGAACAAAACATCATCTGCCTGCTGCTTTGTTCTGGAAAGCACACTTTAAAGATCGCCTCCAGGCCCTAAACACAGCTGAGTCAAGGTAAAGCAAACCCGGCGGTAGGATTTCCCCGACATCAGAATATCTGCGGTTTACCCAAGTGTCGCATCATCGCCACCACATCAGGACATTCAGCAGAGATCTGCTCTAAAGTGCGGCAGTGATATTTCTCCGTACATGCCGACTCCAAGGTCAGGCAGACCCACTGAGGCGTTGATAAACATGATGCCCTATCTTCTGAGGCACGTCTGTGTGCATACAGATCTACGTTCATGTGCGTGTCCTGTAGTTGTTGACCACAGCTGTGACTCCCTCTGCACAGGAAAGGCACTGTGAGTTCTGGGCATCGCAACCTCAGTCCTTCTCACTCTCGAGTAAACTCATCTCCCCTCTCCTCTGGGAACGGGCTGACTGCCGCCGGTCACTGCGAGGAATGTGTTTGTGTTTTGTAGAGACCATCTTTCTCTTGTTTGGGACTAGCTGGCAGCAGCGACTGGTGGCGTTGATACATGTGTGTGTGTGTGTGTGTGTGTCCGATGGGAACCAGGCTCTTTCTGGGAATGATAGGGGGGGTTGGTTTGGAAAAGTGTAGCACAACATCCCTTGTGAAATTCCATGTGGGATATACAACATTCCTTAAATGGCTCAAACATCGCTGGGAGCTTGACACCCGAGAAAGAATCAATAATTCCCTATGAGGAGGATCTTAAAAGCTGGGGATCGTAATGGGAATGACTTCATGTATGCACCCGCGCCTCGCCATACAATTAGTTCATGAGGGTAACACTTAAGGCACTTAAGGATGCAGCTTTGGCAGGTGATGTCGGAGAGGTGCCAACATCTTAAATAGGAGAAAGTCACACCGGTAGAGGTGAGAACACAATGTCCAAGTGGGAATAAACATTGAATTTCATGCCCCTCTCTCTCTCTCTCTCTCTCTCTCTCACACACACACACACACACACACACACACAGACACAAACACACACACACTTCCCTGATGGTGTGACAGTGTGGGCTGCAGCAGGGAATGCTCCGTTTGTCCAGCAGCCTGGTTTCATAGCTATGCCTATAATCTGACTGTACCCTGAGGGGGGGACCTGCTGCTTAAAATGGAAATAGCAGGGCAGCCAGTGACCTTTCGGAGCTCAGAGGAGCCATCCACACTGCTTTCCTCAATGCTCGCTGTGTGCATGGGGCTCGTATGCAACACGCTGCAGCTGCAGCAGCAGAGCAGCACCACTGTAATTCACAGCAGCGGCGAACAATAACAACTCCGATGATTAAGACTCAGTGGCACACAGACAGAGGAAACCCACTGATGTCACTGTGAAGCAGCCACTGCTTTGTCAAGTACACACACACTACATCTGCCGAGGAGCCCTAAAGAGGCCAGCTGAGTGCAACACCGTCTGCCTATGCCGTGAAAACGAGGAAATGGCGAAAATAAAATGCGACAGCAGCTTCTGATGAACACTCAGGGATCGTGTTCAAGAGCAGCAGAAGCAGCAGCAGCAGCTCACACACAGACTAACACAGAAATCAAGAGGAGGAAAGGCATTGATTATAATAATAATAATAATAAAAAGCCCATACCTGGCTTTCTGAGATAACGCCGTCTTGATGGTGTAACCTCAGGAAAGGTTGAGAAGATGATCTCCTGAATTGGATTAACGAGGAGTCGGCCAACCTACCGACCAGTCAGTCAGGCGGAGGAGGAGGAAGAGGAGGAGGTGGTGAAGGAGGAGGAGGAGGAGGAGGTCTCTGACGGGGTGATGCCCATGTTCATGATGTGTCCCCTGGAAACATCTGACCTGCTACTGTCGGAGCTCCGGTCGCCGAGGAACACGCAGTGATAAACAAGCGTCGCAGGAGGGATCCGCAGCTGACAATCTCCCGTCGGACTGTGTCTGTCTTCTTCTCTGTCTTTTCTGTCTGTCTGGTTTGTGCGTCTCTGCTCTTGGTTCTCACGGCTGCTCTCGTTTTTAGCTAGAGGCTGTGTGGTGGCAGGAGGAATCCGGGGGAGGAGTGTTTACCTCGGTGGTAAATCAGCTGCTCCGCTCTGGAGAGACGCCATTAGTCCGCTCAAGGCTCCTCTCTGCCTCTCTGGCCCTTTAAGAGGAGCTCAGAGCGCGAGCGCGAGCAGGCGTGCCCCCTGCCGGCGAGAGGCTATCACTACACTATAACCCCTCAAAAAGAACTGCCTCATCTCACGCAGTTGCATTGATAGTCTGTCACCTACTGAACTAAACTACACAGTAGAATAAAAACTGCATTTCCATAAACATAGCATAACATTTCTACAAAATTCAAGATTTTTTTTTACATTTCTGTACTGTAAATACTAAATATAATATGAATATAAAATATGAAAATATGGAATATGAATATAAAAAATAGTTATACATATTTCAGATTTGTAATGACAAAATTTCCTGTCTTAACTATAGTAATTATTATATTCTATTACTCACATATTGGTACTACATTTTCTCATTATCTTTTATACTTCTTATTATTTATTATCACTACTTACTATGACTACTACTATATAAAGTATTGAATGTGATGTTCTTTTGTGTCACTTGCCTGCAGAACAGAAAGATTTCTGGGAACAGAACAGAATGATTTTCAGGGATAACTAAAGTACTTACTTTACATACATTATTAATTGACTAATTCAACTCAAATTTTACTTTTTAGCATCCTTTAGAAACAAAGTTTACCAATGTGATGTACAGGTAGATGAAAACACCTTTTTTAAGATAACATAAAGTGGTAAAAAAAAAGTAGTAAAACCATGTAATGGTCAATGGTTTAAATTTTCAATGTAAGCACAAACATTTCATTTTGCCCACAATGTCTGAGGATGAAACCTAAGAGACATCAGAAACAAAACAGCTCCTGCGTGACAGCTCTGTTTATCAAAAAGTAAACTGTTTGCATGACCAAAACCTAAAACCTGTTTGGCCTGACCGCATGGAAACAATTGAAATAATTACCTTGGCAAACTTGAAAATCACATTGTTAGAATTCCTCTCAGTTCTCATGTACACTGGAAAGTCAATTGCCTGGTTTGATCAGTTCTTGTATTTGTATTGGACACTTCATTTGATTTATACTATGTATTATTAAATTTACTTGTTTTATGCCTGACCGGTTCTGCTGGGAGTTTCTTGAAGCATATCAGCACACAGGGTGAAGGCAGGGAAAACTAGACTGATTGTGAGTGCACACACACACACACACACACACACACACACATACACACACACACGTACGTCTCAAGTCTAATCTAGTGTCAGCCTAAACAAGCATGTTTTGTACTGTGGGTACTGTGGAGTCAAAACCCAGGTCCTTGTTGCATTGTGGTCTGATAATAGTGTAATCCTGAGTCAACAATCTAATGTACTTTGAGACTTCATAAAGTTACGGGTGTAAGTGTAGCAAATAAATGATTCATATTAAGAGAACTTTATTTATTCGCACAGGAGAGGTCAAGGAAAGAGAATACAAATCTGTGCAAAACAACTGCTAGAGCAGATAATGTAACCTGAAGCCAAAATAGCTTAAAATGGTGTGTATTATTGCATCATGTTTATTTTTATAGCAGCATAAAATTAAGAGAAAAAAAAGTGTTCAGCAAAACAATAAAGTAGTTTCATGACACTTTAACATGCTGTCAAGCACAGAATAAAATAAAATACTCTGAGAAAAATAAAATACACATATCAAAATATATTATTATCACAGACAAAAGTGCAAGGAATGATTTGTCTATATAATAAAACATTTTTCAACACGCAACACTTCAATTTATAAAAATAAAGGACTTGGAGACAGATAAAACCTCCATATCATAGCAATTATATTTGCTGTCACTCAATGAGGGACAGCTGAGGATTTTCACCACTCCAGCTTCATGTCTGCTTTGCTCCACACATATTTCCCTCCTCTCATCAGAAACATATTCTCATCAAAGCCACTGAAGCAAATGGCCTGCTTCACACCCACGTCAAGGATGGACTTGGACGGGTCCTTCCGTCCCTCTCGGCAGTCCAGGAAACGCATCTGAAAAATTATAGAAGGTAATTCAGTCACAGACCTTATAAATAAACTGCATACTGAACAGTTACAACATGTAATACACCTACAGTAATTCCTGAAACCTTAAACTTAATACCTAATTGTTATTCATATCAAACCCTACAATGAAGCTCTGCAACATGAAATAATTTTTAAAGTTCAGTGTTAACGAAAACAATCTGAAGTCACAAAACAAGGTACTTACATATTCATCCAGGATTAGGTAGGAATTCCTCATCTGTCAAGACAAGCAAGACAAGCAGTCAATTTCGGCTTCAGACTCTCACATTAAGTCTCTGCAAACATATAAACCTATAACATATTGCGATATATAAATTCAACATTTCAGTGTTATGATTGCTTATAATGGCATTAGGGTGTCATGGTGGATGTGACGTGTGTGCATGTGTGTATGTGTGTGTGTGTGTGTGTTTGTGTGTGTATGTGATGCTATGTGATGGACTGGTGACATGTCCATGTGCCCTGCCTTTGTCCTATGTGTGTTGCAACACACCTAGCAACACAGTAATACAGTAACAATACAGTAAGGTCCAAAAGTGGGTGAGATAAATGGGCAGATATGTGTTGCCATGGTTACCAATGCCATACCTTCTCGTTGGACTCAGGAACCAAGCAGGAGACGCTGCTGTGTCGATCCAGGAACTCCTGGAACTGCTGGTCGCTGATGACGAACCTCTCGGCCTCTCTCAGAGCTTCCTCTCCTGCATTTTCCCCGTCGATGAGGAGACACTGAAACACCTGAGCGTGGAGAGCAGAGGGTAAACATTTGCTCTAAGCTGCAAACATGCAAATAAACGTCCCCACCTTCCCGTTCCTACCTTCCAGCGGACAGGGCCGAGCTCTGTGATGCTCTCCGTCATGTCTTCATCCACGTTGAAGGTGTTGATGACCGAGTTGATCTTGAACGCCACTTTATACTGCTGGCACCAGGTGCGGATCTTGTACAGGTTCTCCAGGTGGCTCTTCCTGCCCTGAGTTCTGCCAATCATCTGATTGGTTGCCTCATCAAAGCTGTCACACGAGATGGCCAAGATGTCCAGGTAGTCACCTGATGGAGAACAAGAGCCAAACCTGTGTCAAGTTTCCTCTTCGACTAAAAACATGTTCTGAGATAATTTACAATCACTCTCCATCAGTACAGTCACAATTTGTCCTGACTTGATGGTGTTTTGCAGTCTTACCGTATTTCTGGAACCATTTTTCTTTGATCATGCTTCCATTGCTGACGATGCTGACGCTGGGAAGCTGCAGGTCCTGTTTGCAGAACTGAACCAACTTCCCCACAAACTCTCCTTTATCGTGCAAGAATGGCTCTCCTCCAGAAAAGTTGATCTTTTCCATGCCTGATGGAATGATAAATAAAGTACTTTTTACTCAAGTAACACATTGAATTGTACAAAATTGGGATGCTTGACTAATTCAGTTATCCACAACCACATTTTCACCCTTTGCATCATTAGTCTGACAGTTACTCTTCAGATGACACTTTTCATACCTGACTTATCTGTAAGAATCTAAAAGAATCAGATTTTTCACCACATTTTTGTTTAACATTTCAGATAAAATTGATGAAGTGGAAACTGTCCCACAAAATGTTGAATAAACTTTCTTAAAAATCCCTCTCACTATGATGCAATACAGAAAGCTGATCTTGAAGCACCCACAGCAAGAAAACACAGTAGATACCGATCCATTACTTACATACCAATAAGACAGTGACAATAACTGTATTCGCTACTCTTACTTTAAAGACATCTTGTTTACATACATGCAAGCTTTTATCGTGTTAAGTATTCAAACTGGTCTTGAATGTTGTACAGTAAAATGTAGATACGTATTTAATCTAACGACTTGAAAACTTTTCTGCATAAACTACCAGAGCATACTGCTGAGTCAGTCTTACCTGCTTCCTTCAGGAGACCCAGGCCTCTCTTGGCCTCCTCCAGGGGCAAGACGAAAGACGTCTTCGCGGTGTGGAAACAAAAGCCACATTTGTAGTTACACATGCGTGTGAAGTGATAATTGACGCTGGTGGGAGTCGTGGCGTCACCCTGGGCTCTGCACTGCTGCACCTTGCTGTCCTCAGGGGGGAGGACAGAGGACTCGCCGCCCGTCCTCCAGAGACGCAGTTTAGGGAGGATGCTGTAGAGGATGAAGAGGACGAGGCAGAGGCTGCAGGTGCAGAGCAGCAGCAGAGCAGAAGCCATCTCAGAGAAGTCTTGGATCTGCATACCTACACTACTAACAGAGTTGGTCAGTGCAGGCAGTCGAAGCTTTAAATACAGCAGTGTGGAGGGGGTGGGTCGATCAGCTGAAGTGACTAAGTTTCTGTTTGCAAACACAGAAAACGAAAGCACTCAGCTGATCAGCTCTCACACACACACTCACACAGTACTCAGCTGCCTGCACAACTTGGCATAACTCCAGCAGACAACTCATACAAAGTGATGCAATTATATAATCTGTCCACGCCTCCAAGTACCCACAACCTTGACCAAAGGTATGCTGGAACTTTTGGCGAACATCCGTCCAAAAAGAAACCATAAAATATTCAATCTTCACTCATTACTGATTCCTTCCACACAGACATGATAGCTAAATAGATAGATACATTGATTGTTTGAGAAACTCGGTTTCGCAAAATTGAGAAAGACAATTCAGGTTTGAGGCTACAAAACCATAACTTTTTTTTTCTTACAATGCAATCAGACAGAACATCCTCAACGAATAGTAACAATCATAGCATAAGTGCAAAATACATTGGATATGTGTATTGGTGCAAAAAGTCCCAGACTATGTGTAGGAGGTAGCAACAGTTGTGAGAGTAGAGCACAAAAACAACAATACAGTGTGTACAACTGTGGAGGGTATGATGGGCAAAGATAGATAGCAGTTGTTGAATAATGGGTACACATGTTTGCTGGTTGTAGCATTGTTTCTGATGTCTTTAAAACTAAGTGCAAAACAGTGAAATATTTCTGGCTCAATTTTAGCTTGTTTTGCATATGACAACATCACAGGAACTGGCACTTCATACCCTTTATCATCATCGATACTGCATGACTGGGCACTTTCCTGTAATAATATAACTTCAGGGGAAATGCAGGAATCATCGAGAACGATCCCTGAGGCTCTTACCCCCGCCCCTTTACTCGGGATAAGTTTCGCTTTCCACTTCTGTCGCGCGCGCGGTAAGTTTCGTTTTCCTTTGCTTACTTTCGTTTCAGCCGCAGTAGAGCGCTGTAATAGTGTCTGAAGACTCGATGGCCAGACGTGCGATGGCTGTGCTCACCCCTTGCTCCCGCCGGCTCTTCTCCGTGGAGCTGGACGGGGTTTCTTTCTGCTACTCCGTCCAGGAGAAACCCCAGGACGAGACACCAGCCGCAGCAGCAACTCCTCCTCTCTCGGTGTTCGCCGGGATCCAGAGATGTTTCTCCTTGCTGGTCTGCGGTGGAGACCGCATCCGCAGAGCCAGGTGTTACTTCGAGCTGGAGGCGCAGCTGAGGCACCTGCCCCCTGGGTGCCAGCTGGATCCGATGTGGTCGTTTGTACCTGATGTCAGGGACTCCCTTGTGAGGGGCTTCTTCCTGAGAGACAGATCCGAGAACCCATCCTCGTCAGAAAAGTTTCTGAGAGATCTGGCACGGCGTGATCCGTTGCTCGTGTGTTCATACCTGCAAAATGAAGAGAGCCAGCTGCGGACTCAGCAGCTGTGGCCTGATGGAGACAACCAGAAGATGGAATTGGCCATGAAGTACTTTGTGGTGTCATCAGAGGCACCAGATTATCACCCTTCCACTCTCAACATCAGCTCTGATGTTTTCTACAGTTTTGAGGAGGCCTATGAAGTCCTAAAACAGGTTCTGTCATCATAAATATGCTGTTTTTTTTAAAAGGTGACCCAGAATTGAAAATTATTGTTTACCATGACTTTGTTGTCAGTTTGCATGTACCTGCCTCAATTTTGGTGTACAAGAGAATCAAGGCATGACGTTTCTGGTTAAATGTCAGTGTCCTGTACTACACTTTGTTTGAGAAAACAACGTAGCTAAGCTGAAACTGCATAAAGACTGTATGTTATTGGCAGATAAGCATGAAAACATGAAACCTGTGCAGAAACAAACCAAACATGTAAACTTTAAAGCGCCTTGTAAAAAAGCATCTGAGGTATTTCCGGCGAAACCAAAGTGTCATAGCTCCTGTGTAAACACCAGATAACAAAATAAGATTCAACCAGTAAACTGCGTTTACCAGATGTCACGATGGTACCCTCTTGTGGCAGAGGGAGATATAGCAGCTTGCACCAAGCAGACCCCAAAGAGCCTCTTGATTATTCCATTTCTCTCTCAGTGGCAGGTGGCCCGCGATAGTGTGTGTGTGTGTGTGTGTGTGTGTGTGTGTGTGTGTGTGTGTGTGTGTGTGTGTGTGTATGTTCAGATGCAGCTCAGCCTCGCCTCCTGTCTCCCGTCAGAGCAGCAAACTGATTGTGTCTGTCCTGCAGAGCGCTGACATCATCCCAGAGGCGACGTCTGTTCTGGAGCTGCTGCCCTGCAGAGTGCCGGCCAGAAGCAAACCAGACTTCCCTGTTATTGTCATCGAGGGCCTGGATGCCACAGGTTAATGCCATTAGCTCATAAATAAATATGGGATCAGTTTGATGTATAGATGTCTCGCCGGAGCGATGGCCGCTCGCTCCCTGCTAAAGCCATTATCTGCCAGCGAGCGTGGCCTAATGGAATATCATGTATCATGACCTCAGGAAAGTTACATCACTGTGAAAATGGTTTATTGAAGAGCTCCCTCGTCTGATTCTCTTTGCAAACCTCGTGAAAGCTCCACCATGTAGGTAGGATGGGACTTTTCAGTCAACTTTTCGAGACTCACTTCGACTTTTTATTACATTAGGAACATATGATGAATTCTAGCTTTTACGTCCTGGAAATGGACTCATACTTCTTGTCTCTTTTCTGTTTGTGTGCCAACTGTTTTGTTCTCCCTGTCTCATCACAGGTAAGACGACGCTGACTGAGTCACTGCGGGACGCCCTGGGGGCCACTCTCCTGCCCTCCCCTCCCCAGTGCCTTTCCTCCCTGAGGGCCCACTTTGATCAGGAGCCTCCCCTCATCCGCAGGGCCTTTTACGCCCTGGGGAACTACATCACAGCAGAGCAGGTGAACCAGGAGAGCAGGAAGACACCTGTCATCGTTGACAGGTACAGACAGCTAAGATGTCACTGGTGTTGTGGACTTTGCCTGTTTTGCCGGTCCTTTCCACAGGGATCTAGATTTACCGCCCAACATTTATCATCTCCTGCTCTGGTCGGGTTAGTTACCTGAACATCCATCCATCCATCCATCCATCCATGTGTCCATCACCACCTCCACCCTCACCTCCTATTCCACTGTTATCTGTTATGTTTGAATCAAATATGAATTTGCATATACAGAATCGTAGAGGGCGATTGAATCAGTATAAAGATGGATGTTATCGGACTGTTTGAAGAAACCAGGGTACCTAAAGAAATCTAAGCTAAGCAGGCTAAAAGGAAACTCGCTTCGGGTTGCTGTTTGAATGACATAGGTGTTAACAATTTCTTCATGGGTAGAAACCTGCATGCAAAAAGTGCTCCTAATTAGTTGTTGGTAGTCAGCCAAGGGAGAGAGTTTATTTGGTGGAATTGGGTCATACTCAAATCAAATGTCCACCGATATCCACAGATTCTGGCACAGCACAGCAGCTTACGCCATTGCCACTGCGGTGAGTGGCCCGGTGTGTAACCTTCCAGCCAAGGGTTCAGAGGTTTACCGCTGGCCCACTGACCTCCTGCAGCCCAGCCTGGTGGTCTTACTTACTCTGGACCCTGAGGAAAGGAAGAGGAGGCTGAGGGACAGAGGTCAAAGAAAGACTGAGGAGGAGCAAGAACTGGACCACAACCGGCTTTTCAGACTCAAGTAAGACAGCTGTTGCACAGCATTTACACAGCATTTCAGCATTTGTTTCTTGAATAATAAGCACTAAAAGTACAGACAATAGCACTGAAGTACTGACAGACTACAATCCAGACATATGTCAGACTAAAGATGCGTGCAATAAACAATCATAATCAAACTGAGAGATGGAATTGTAGTTAATATTGAGGTTAAATAATATTAATATTAATACTGATACTGAGATTTTCAGTGTGACTTCTAATTAACCCCTTATATTTCCAGTCATTATAATCAGTTTGTTTGCCTCAGTAACGTGCAGTGAAAATGATGCAAAATATGCAAAAAAGTCAGTACCAAAGTAGCTTAAATAAAAAAATTGATACAAAACATAGGTGCAATCTGGCCACACAGTTGCGTGGTGGAAAATAACAGGGAAAAGAAATAAAAGTCACAGTCAACACTGAGCTGTGTGACACGTGTGGACAAATGTTCCACAGTCTGTGATGAAAAAGTGAGCGTGTGTGGAAACATGAAAGCGCAGATGGAGTCCGAACAGTACGGCAGGTTTCACTGACTCAGGCTGGCTCAGTCTCCGTCTGATCCATCAAACACTTAACAATCAATTACTGTCCCGTGGGGGGGGGCGCTGATGAGAAAGAGCAGGTGATTAGTTGCTGAGCTGTTGTGCTCCATTAAGCTGGTCAAAACTCGCAGGGACTGCCCAACCAAGTCCGACGCTACGCAGACAGGTCGATGGCCACTTTCATCAATCCTCGGCCCGACGTAATGGCCTCTCCGCATGGGACAGCCAGATGTTGGAACAGCAGAATCAGAAAATGGAGTGGACGGAGAGTTTCTGCAGACTGAGTCGATCACAGTCACACAGACTATTTATTGTTGGTCTGTGGAATTGTCTGCGTCCGGAGCCATCTGTGTTGTCTTCGTTGCATTTTATCATTTTACCACTCTCCGAGACTGAAACTACACAGGGTCCAGACTTGTCTCGGACAGATCATCCATCCCAGTTGCTCTGTTTACATGCGCATTTGCCTGAATTGTTCGCGTGTGTGTGTGTCTGCAGAGTGGAGGAGGCTTACCGGAGGATCAGAGGCCCAGCCTGCGTCACTGTGGATGCTGGTCCTTCTGCAGAGCAAGTGCTCCAACAAGTGCGGCTTTTAATTAGGGCCAAATGCCACTTGTAAGCAGTTCTCCCATCTTCCCCCCCTCTCAGTCGGCCAAGCATCAAGTGACTGCAGTGCCTCCCAGCACCACTGGGTGCCAGTAAGGTGTTGTGGATGCAGCGGTGGCAGCAATGGCAACCTTGCAGGAGAGCGGGGAACAGAGTCTGCTCAGAGTGAGCAAAGGTTGAATGGCCAGGGGCCAGAACTGCATGCTACAGTCAGAAATAAATATTCATGTAGAGACACACACACACACACACACACACACACACACACACACACACACACATGCAGGCGTAGATTCAGATGCTTACACGTTGTGCGCGCACATACATGTATAGGCGAGAAGAAGTGTGCGTTTAAATGCTGCTGTGACCTCTCAGAAATCAGAGCTGCACTTATCGACTGCCACTTGTATCTTGGAGGAGACGGGGAGAAACATTTAGTCGGATTTCACCGACACACACACGCAAACATCCCAACCTCGCGATACAGAGTATACCCACCAAGACAAAAATGCACTTTACATTTTACTGAAAGTTGTTTCCTTGTGAGAACTGTGTCAAAAAAATTAAAAGAAAATTAAAGTAAATATTTATGTGGGCGGTGATCATTTCTTATATAAGAATAACAAAGAAGTTTTCCGCACACCCTGTTTGCACCACTTTATCCCTGTTCTCGCCTGCTTATATAAGAGCACACACGCTTCCTGTGGACACTTGGTGTTCCAGACAAAGCTTTTTCGCGGGTGTCTGCAGATGGCAGCTCCCTCCGGATCCACTGTGTGATATTGACACAACTGATGCCACTTGTATTGATAACCTGCACGTCTCGCACACCGAGAACATGTAGTTCTGTTTGTGCTCGGCCTTCTCCTGGGCACGGGCCTGCACGCGTGGCGCGCACGCGTGGACTCCTCCTCGTATCAACACACAGATGCCGACCCTCACAGGCCTGCATGTTTACAAAGAGAATATACTGTAAGTCATCTCTACGTGTGAGGAAGTGTATATTTGGCCTGTGTGATGGGAAGATTAATTGGAGGTTTTAGTAATTATGAGCTTGGCAAAGCTCCGGGCTGGAGAAGACAGAGTGACCCATCTCTTTTACTGTGATGCATCAGCAGAGCGCCAACCACTGCAGACCCTATTCATATGGCAATTAATGGAGCGCTGTATATCAATGTCATTCCTGTGCTCCCCCCACATAAGTGCATGGATTACTCCTACCACCAATTACAGCAAACCAATGTTTTACTGAATGGAGAGGTGCTGCAGATGCAGATCCTACCATCATGTGTAATCAAATAAACTAAGGTAAGGTGTCATTATGTTTATGGCGCATGGATTCCCACATGGGGAAAGAATCTCAGGACGTTTTATTGAATTCATGAGCCCTCGGGTGCCAGGTGACGCCACGGATGTGCTGTGTGACACAAAATGAATGTATCCTCAGTCCTGTGAGGAATTTTGATTGCCATTAACACAGTAGCCTCTGTCTCAAGAGAGCCCGAAATTTATGAAGTGGGAGAGCAAAGCAATTAGGCATTACGCCATACATCATACCTGAACGCAAAAGTTGTGCACGCCCCTGGTGTCATGCATATTTCCATGTCAGATGTTGTTATGCTTTGTTATTCTTGGCAGCGAAAAGTGAGGGGTGATATCATGCTGTTACTGCCCCTCAATACGACCGTAATATGACATTAATGGCCCATAATCACAGTACATTACACATTGCACTGAAATAATTCTCTTTGCATTGGTTGATGGTGTTTTTTCCTCACTGAAACATGAGGGATTTGTTCAGTTGTTTTTGTCAGACGGCCAGGATTCACTCCGTGGTCTTAACAATAACAATAACGGCGCTCACAGTCTCAAAGTTGCAGCCTGGGTTTAGAGGAAGAAGTAAATAACTAATGCAATCTGCTTCCAATCTGTGACCCCACGACTGGAGCCCTGAGATAAAAGTCCAAACCCGCACTTTATGGGAAAAAAAAACGAGATCCATGTGAGAGGTGTGGGAGGCGCTCAAACCCTACACACAAACGCACAGTCCACTTAAAGCAGACGCGCACACCTCGCGCTGCATGGGGCCACTTTGCACTACACTCCTCAACTTCAATATTTCATCTGCACAACAGAGAAGGAGCAGCGGAGAGGAGGAAAGCCCTCCGTGAAATAATTAAAGATCCAGCAGGGATGCAGCAGCACAGCAGCCGCCGTCCCATCCTAAGTAATAGATCAAATGAAAGCTGTCCCTCAGATCATTAATAATGAGTGTGGTACGGAGACTGAGGGGGTAGGGGTGAGAGAGGAATGGGAGGGCACAGGGCTGGTACAGGTTGGGGGAGGAAGAGAGAGGGCATCGGGGAGGCATAAGGTGTTTTTATCTGTGTGTGTGTTTGTGTGTGTGTGTGCGTGTCAGTGGGTTGGTTGGGTACGGGGGGAGGGAGGGTTTGAACAGTAGTCTGGGTCCCTTGGCAAAGACCCCGGTGGGCCTCACTTGGCAGTCACATGAAGCGGCATGGCAAGAGGAGTCATGCATATGATTTGGCACCAAGAGTCTGCCAACCTCTAAAGACCCTACAGCAATGTCTATATACTGTACATCCCTTGTCAAATAAACAACATTTCACACAGTGAATGGGCTGGTTAGGAGCTAATAATGCTCCTTTCAATCAGCGGGGCCTCGGAGCAGCCAGAGCGGACGGTGAATTTTGGGAGTGCACTTAGAAGACAAGCAGGGATGGGATGGGATGGGATGGGCTGTCTGCGATGGGGGAGGGTGGGATAAGAAGAGGGAAGAAGAGCCGAGGGGAAGACTGGAAAAGGAGGAGAGGCTGGTGGAGGTGGAGGCAGTGGGGGTTAGAGGGAGGGAGGATGCTGCGGATGTTGTCATCTGTGGGCGCCGGTCCCACCAGATCCCTCCAGCTGGCCGGCGCCACACATTTCCCAACCCGCAAAGACTTTACAGGTTCTTCCGAAATATTCACCAGCCTAAAAGAAAAAAGAAAAAAAACCCCGAACATCCAAAACAACTGCCAGGTTTGGTGTGTGGAGGCATTACATCAAAGTGGGTGAGAAAAAAAATCAAATTAGAACAGAGCGACTGCAAGAACAGAACGTAGTTAAGTATTTAAACCCTAAAATTAAAACAGCCTACTGGGGGAGGATGCATATAGTGTGAATGTGTTTAAAAAACATTGAGCGAAAATAAAGAAATGATATGACTGCGCTTTAGTTTGTCCAATAGACTAAATCAAAACACATGATCACAATTACAACACTCAGCCTCTGCTGGCCTTCTTCTCAGACTCACATCTGTTTCCAAAATTATGTCCAGTCTTTGCTGCAATCACTCCTCCTCCACCTCCTCCCCACACACACACACACTCACACTCTTCCATGCACACACACACACTTCCACTGCACCTTCCCCTCTGAACACAGCAGGTGGTGGCAGGCACCCCAGCGTCACTCTCTGTGAATGACGGGTGGTGGGATGTTAAAACATGAAAGGTGCGGGAGCTGAGATGATCGGTGGTGAAATGTTTGTCAAAAACACACAGCGGAGCTCAAAATGAAGTGCAAAAGGCAAAAGCCGAGTGTGTGTGTGTGTGTGTGTGTGTGTGTGTGTGTGTCTGTGTGTGTCTGTGTGTGAGTGTGTGTGTGAATGGTGTGCAGGGGGTTGGTGGGGTAGTGGGGATTACTTTGTTGGGTGAAATAAAAAAAAGTTTTGAAAATATCCCATCAAAAAACAGATGTATAATTCAACAGCTTTTCATCACCATGCTCACCCTTTGTCACGGTGTCTGAATGCTTATTTGCAGGGGCAGAGACAGCCTCTCGGTGGATAGGTGCCGGCATTAGGCACAGCAGGCTGTGTATTCAGGATGCCATTATATATTCAGGTTGTGCTTATTTTCTGATGTTTTCAGGGGATAGGTGCTGTATAGTCTGTGATGATTGCATGAAACCTCGCCAGTTTTGCCTGGCGGCTGTTGGGGAGGCTTCACCAGGAACGGTTAAATATTTAAACACTGCTGTGAGATCTCATTAAAACCGGCACATCAGCCCCCATAAGGCCCCTACAGCACTCCCTCACACACTCCCGAAAACCCAGTTAGAACTCAGCGGAGTGTGACAAAACAGTTATTGTCTATTTACTGTGGCGAACTTGTGATAAATCATCGTATCCTGTCAAATAAGGCAGCTGGCAGTGGTGTTGACAAGTGGTAAGTCGTCGTATCAGGGAAGAAAATGATTGAGATTCAGTTGTGTTTTGACAGCTGTGAGCGAGCAGAAATATGCCAAAAACAAAATAACATGACAACGAGACCAGACTAATATTTCCATAACACACATATGAAAACAAGACGGAGAACAAACTTTGGCTCTCTGGAGTCTTCTTGCCTTCTCACAAAATCTGGGCAATTAATTCCAACTCTATTGTTTGGGGCTTCCCTATTTTTAGCCTGGCTGCCCTCTCAAATAAATTGATTTCCTGTGGCGAACTTGGAATGTTCCTTGTGTGCCATGTTTTCTCTCTCTCTCTCTCTCTCTCTCACTCTCTCTCATTTTTTTTACCTCTCCCAAACACACAAATACCATTCTTCTTCCCCCAGAGGAATAAATCAAAGGCAGCACTGCCAAGTTCTACGCAGCTGAGTATGTGCATCTCTTTTTATACTTGAAAATGGTTTATTTTTGTTTCAGTTCCATTAATGCTTAGGCATGTCTCCCACTTCATCAGGCATCAGCAGACAGCTGAGAAGCTGCTTGCTTGACAGGCAAGTAGCTGACTGACTCTCAAAATACCTAAACTGACTGCCTCTCGCTCTCGCTCTCCCTCTGCCTCCGAGTCTGGTCTCACTCTTTGATTTCGATCTCTCGCGAGGCACAGGGGTCTGCTTTTTGTGGTCTCTACCGCAGAAATAATGGCTGGGTCAAAACAGACTAATCTCTCAGATTGCATGGAGATATTTAAACACCCGGCGCTACACATAAATAAAAGTAGAGCAACTTGATCTCGGATTCTTGTAACGGTGTCAGGGGAGCCACTGGTCTTTGATGAACACGAGCGAAGACAGATGCATAGGGGTTGGATGGGGGGAAGCTGCACTTGTAGGCACAGAGACGGGGAAATTACAATGCACAGACTGACAAAGAAAGCGAAAATAATACTGAGGAATATGAATCATTAAGCAGAGCAAATGTTTGCTCAACTTCAGCGGGACGACTCTGTAAAAGCACACCACGTGCTGTCACACGTTGAATTATTTTTTAATCATAACAGTGTTAACGCAAATATGAATGTGCATCGTGAATCCAACAGTGTATTTTGTAACACTGGGTGACCCGGGCTTTAGCAAGGCTTACATTTCAATTCCTGCTCCCCCCGCTGCAGGTGTCACACACTCCGCAGCGTGAGGAGTAAAGGGTTGTAAATAAGGCCATCGGGTGTTAAAACTGATAGAGAGAGATAGAAAAGGAGGGAGAGAGACACAAACGGGAGAAATATACCCCTCGATCCTAGTCCCTTATCCTGACTAAGCCGCCTGAATCCCTCTACACCCATTTAGCTCGCTCACTCTTCGGCTCGCCCGCGTGGGAGCCGCCGCGTTCACCTGCTTTACAGTCGTCTCACTGCACCTTGGAAAATATTGAGTTTATAGCCGCTCATCTCCATAATAAACACCATATACCCAGCAGCCTGGGGGAGGGACGAGAGAGAGCTAACAGGGGGAAAAGGATTCGCACTGGCTTTACCTCCCAACTCTACCCAGAAGTCACTACTCCTCCTCGTCCAAATAGAGTTTAGGGGAGCAGTGCTCAGGGCCCAACACAGGAGCAGAAATAATTTCAGTCTCCTGACTCGGACTCAGTTTGAAGCACCTCCAATGCTGCCTGCATCCGATAAGGGAACTTTAATAGTCGCGCCTGCGGTCAGCCATGTGTAGGATATGATATCTAGAATGGGTATTATTGCACGAGAGACACCACCCGATCCTGTCAGTGATTAGTGTTGTCTGTGATTCCAACATATATTGCAACTCAATTCTTTTAAGCGCCGTGATAAAGAAAAACAACAAAGGAGAAAAACTCTAAGGCTTGAGGTGGGATCACTTCCACACAGGTAAACTACAATACGAAGAGGCAAAGTAAAACTGCACGAGTGACAAAAAAAAAAAGAAAACTGAAAAAAATATCACCTTGCCTTACAAACACCCTCTACAAAGCCAAGTGATGATGTAGCTGGCCAGAGCGGAGCTGGAGCAGTTATCCATCTCGCCCTGTGCTGCCAGCTGTCAAAGTACACAGCTCCAGCTAGCTGCCAGTGGCAGGTGTAATCAATATGGACTCCACAGAGAGTTGCACTACCAGAGGCCAGTCTCCACTCTCTAACCCATCTCTGTCTCTCCGGGGGAAACAGTAGGCAGGCGGGCAGGGAGAGTGCGTTTGATGTCTCCTCCGGGCCAAGATGGAGCAGCCCACTATAGCTGTGTAGCAGGGAGATGATTAATCCTGCCTATTGGACGCAGCATCGTGTTTGAGTTAAGGGAGACGGTTTTTATCAGACTCAGGTGGGCAGTGCGCTGCTGAAAAATGTTGTTGGAAATGCTGAATGGGAGAAGGAACTGTCGTTGTAATGCGTGTAGAGAACATCTAAAATTATGAAAAATGATTGATTTAGCAGTGAAAAAGCATTAATAAAACAACACTGATGATCACCAAAACATAAAAACTGTAACATTATGCTTGAAAAGGGCTTATAAACATGCTAGTTGTAACACTCTTGGATGACCTGGTGGTTCAATGGATAGCACTGCTGCCTCACATCAAGAGGGTCTCTGGTTTGACTGAGGGTCTGTCTGTGTGGAGTTTTCTCCATGTGTGTGTGATGCACTGGTAAGATGTCCAGAGTATATTCCCTGTGGTACTGTATATTTCCTGGAAGTGTGCTCCAGCAAACTCTAGCAACGAAACAGTACAAGGCAGATAAGATAACGGATGGATATGTTTATTATAGCGCTCACCAGTTACTGGGTTAACTTCCTATCTTTCATTTATTGCTGGTTGTACATTTGTGCATACAGTAAATCTCGCCTTCAGTCTCATCTTGCTCATATACGTACAGTCTAGAGTCGTTAGTTCTAACGTCTTGATGTACAGTGGTGACAGCGGTATATACGTATTAAATATTCTCTGTGCTGTCAGGTTGTGCACAAGCTTTGACAGATGCATCATTAACGCTAATTTGAGCGAGGGACAGACGGGAAGACGGTCCCCACATGCACACCCATACACCCACCGTGGGCGCCCCTGAAGGTATTCACTTCTCCACCTAATTTAAAGGGCTCTCAAAGAGGAGCCACGGCGAAGAATAAACACTGAATTTAAAATGATCTTTCATTTTAATGACTTGTTGTTGTCTTTAAAAAATCATTTTCTGAAATGTTTTCCGGGAGCATGTGGAGGAGTCAGCTAATTTAAAATAGTGTAGATCTTGCCTCGAGACAGGAATCTTATGTATTTGCATGTATTTCTTTTCTGAATATTTTAGCCCATATGCACGTATAGAAAGCGAGTGAAATATTTAGGTGAGACAGCTGGGATTTCTTTTCCAAATCCTGCTGTCTCAGAGGCATTTCTACCGTAATTATTTTGGTTTAGCAAGAAAGTTACTTCTGTCTGGTCTCCAACTTTGTTTGTGTTGAACACCTACAGACGGTTCTGACAGCTTGTAAGAGATGCTGCAGAGCAGAGCGAGCTATTGTGCTGTGCTCCACGAGAAGAGCATTAAACCGGGGGTATTAGTTTAAAGCGGTTAAAGCCATCTCACAAAAGAGTTAAACAAATGCAACTGGTAAATCTCAAAGCCACCTGACAAAGACTGACCTCTGGGTACCCTGAAGGAAGTCAAGCAACAAAAAGCAGAGATACTATTACAAGGTTAGACCCATCCTGCAAATGTACGCACCCCATTCCCTGACCTCCTCCACACCCCCCCCCCCCCCCCCCCCCCCCCCCCCACACACACAAAGCACAATGAAAACATGCACACATTAATAACAGGGGAGGAAATGCCGTTGACAACTGGGCCTTTCTGAAGGGGATGAGTGAAAACAGCATAAAATAAATGAGAGCGCTGTGAGACCAGTGACCATACGACTGCATTTAATATGTAAGCCTAACCAGTTCTACATCAAGACTCCCACACAGAGCTAGTTAATGGACACCCGCCAGTAGGGAAGTCACTGAAACACCCTGAGGGTGTAATAGTCCTCTGCCTTGGTGTGATTAATATGCGGCGTGCAAAATTTTAATTGGAAAAGTCACCGGTCCGTTGGGTTTCTCCGCTGCAGCTATGTGAACCTCGAGACACCCACACTGCTCTGCGCGAGAACCTGACACCGTGTTATTTGGCCAAAAAACACTCTCCGTCAGTCTCTCCGACTCTTCACATATTTGTCTTTCATCATTTCTGAACCCTGTCTGTGTCTCTTTTACCCCGGCTCATCTTTCTTCCTCTCCTGACCCTGTCGCACCAGCACTTCTTCAAAGTACAAACCCAACTCGGGGAAAAAGTCGGAATGCTGTGTGAAACATTCGATTCGCCAATTCCGTTTTCACACATACATGAGAAAACAGCATGATGAGGAAGTCTGTCATGTTTGACCATTAAAGGGCGATGCAGTTGCTCGAGGAATAGCTCTCTCTTCACGCCAAGAAAGTCTGTGGTTTGAATCCAAGTTGACCAAGGGTTCTTTAGACGCCTTTCCATTAGAGTTTTTCCTCAAAATAAACCAATATAATGATTGCTACTTGTAGGTGTTTCCATTGAAGGGTAAGCTGAAATTCTAATATTTGCATAATTTTCAAAATAATTTGTTTTGGAAGAGGAGGATGAGCATCCAATACATGGCTTCATTAGATAGTTTAGGTCAATCTATGTAATGTTCAGCTGTACTCTACACCATGCCATGATGTGTGAATGTGGAAGAATTGTGTCCAGTAAACTTTAGTGCCAAAATCGCCATGTCTGAAAAAACACCTCATGAGAACGTAAAAGTGATATTTTAGAGGCTTTTTGAAATGCAGATGTTTTCATGATCAGCTTTTATATTGTGATATATTTAGATTTTGTGCTTTTCTAGGGGTAATGGAAACACACCTTGTATGGAGTTTGCATGTGGAGTTTTCATGTTTTCTCCAGGGACTCTGGTTTCCTCCCACAGTCCAAAAACACACATTTAGGTCAATTGGAGAATTGCTTCTGAGTGTGACAGTGAGCGGTGTGTGTGTGCTGTGATGGACTGGCTGCCGCATTGCCTGCCTTCGCCTGGAGGCTCCGGCTGACCCCTGTGACACTGTTGTGTACAAAGTAGGTAAGATGATGGATGGATGGACCTCATCAACCTTATTGGTTTTTATAAATATCTACTTAGTCTGAATTTGATACCCACAACACATTTCAAACAAGCTGTGAAACGCTTCAGAAATACTTGGACCGTCGGTGACAGCTAATAGGCATGACCTCAAAAGTAAAAGGATATTACTACATAAGTGGTGGTGCAAATGACTATATTCTGGTTTTATTTACACTTTCCACAATGTTCCAACAGTTTTGGAATTGGGGATTGAGAAAAGGGACCCAAAAGCAACAGCTTAACTGCATGCGCTGGCAGAGAAGAATGAGAGAGGGATGAGGACGAGGTCGAACAATGGTAAATACAATCTGCTCTCCACAAAAGAATATGTTCTGTTTCAGTGTGAAGCTGCCTCTACAACTGTCACTGTCAGGACCAAAGTGACCGCTGTAGATGGGTGTGTGTGTGTGTGTACAGTACATGTGAGTGCTAGGTACGTGTCTTTCTATCACTTTCACTCCTATCCTCCCACACTCCCTTCCGTCTCTCTCTGCCTCTGACCTCAATTTTCTGCCCCCCTAAACGACTGATCCCTTCCCCTGACCTCAAACTAGTCAGAGCGCTCTGAGAATGATGGATTGGTGCAACACGGTGGCCCATTTAAAGTTAAGTCCTCTACTTTACAGTACGTCTGATGCAATGAGGTCCTGAGCCTTGCAGCATGCAAGAGTGTCAGCCACTGAGCAACGCACAACAAAACTCAAAGCTGTTGGGTTTATTTAAAATTCAGACACTATTTATGGGCTGATATTCACAAGCTGTCGCTGTACGGCTTTGCGGAGAACCATCATTTGGATATACTTCAAGGAGAATGCGTTGCTGCAGCCTGTAGCACAATCCTAAGCTTGATGTCTCTTATTACTTCTAACAATTGTTTGAAAGCGGAGAGGCAGAGTTCACACCTGTTCACATGGCATAAAAAGGCTTACTGCGGGGCTGTTCCTGACTCTAATGTTTATACCATCCTCTCCGTCGTCCCCACAGGCCACTGAAAACACTGTGGATTATTTAATAGCGCTGTATACTGATGGCAGGCTACAGTTTCACAGCCACTTTATGATCCAAAGCTGGGAAAGCTATCTTTCAGCAGAAGGGATAGAGAAGTCGTGAGGCACAGGCGAGGGAATCATTCATGGCTGTACAGTACAGCGCGCTCCACACGCTGGCTCCGTATTCCGTCCTGAGGTGTACACAAGTCACGGGGCAAGGCAACCTCCCTGTGCACATTAAATCCAGGTCTGCAGATAAATTGGTCGGAGCTTGGCCGGAGATTGCTTTGATTTACAGCGTAATTACTGAGTTTTGCTGCAGCATTGATATGCCCGGCCGTCTGCGTCAGGGCTCCTTGTGTATGGTTAATAACAATGAAGCTGTCAGGCCTCAGAGGCGAGCAGACAGGTCTGATGTTACCGGTGGTATGATGTGTGCGGTGGCATATCTCATGTAGCAACCACAAGTCATATAGGCATGTTATATTACACTGCAGTCTCCAGGATGTCTGCACATCCCCGGCTGAGAGAGTAATCAGATAAGATAATGTAGTCAGGAGATAGAGAGAGAGAGAGAGGAAAAGAGAGAGAGAGGAAACAGAGAGAGAGAGAGAGCAATGACTATAATACTCAGTGTCAGGATGGGAGTGCATCCCTGGAAGGGAGGATCTATCACCCTCAACACACACACACACGCATACACACAGTCATGCTGGCCTCACACACTGAAACCCACACACAAAGTTGAGCCGAAGATACGAGGCCACGTGCATTTGGCTCGTAGACGGGGAGGATGTTTATAAAGCTCAGTGCGTCTTTCAGGTTGCGTTACGAGCGAGATCTAATTGGTGGTGGTGGAGGCAGAGGTGGAGGCAGTCGTGGAGGCAGAGGTGGGCCTCACTGGAGGTTCAACCAGAGGCGAGCAGTCTTCTCGCATCTCAGCAGCTCGTATTTCACTGCGCTCGGTGTGCTAAGAGGGTCAGGCTGTCTGTCGCTTTTACACACTCACACACACACACATGCAGGCAACGCATAGGGGTATGTGTGCGCAGATGTGGATGCGTGAGAACGGATGTACTGTACATGAAGATTCCCTGAGTAAGAGTTCACTGTGTAATGCAGGGATATACACACACCTGGCACCAAGGTCAAACACTCACTCTCTTACAGATGTGCTGTGCCAAAATACACATGTGGCCACGGCAACAAGCACGCACACACACACACACACACACACACACACACACTCACACACACACACACGCACACACACACGCACACACACAGACACACAAGCACAACTTCCAAATTCCTTCCATTGTAAGCACTTCAATGATCTAATGCCAGCAAAGAGCTTTTCTTCATCAGGAAAATGAGTGGCTCAATCACTTTTTAATTGTGTTACTTTCTTAGTTCGCTAACTTTAATCAGCCCTCGTTGCTGCGGAGCTGGAAAATCCCACGCTCAGCACAAACACACCGAAATAACAGGATTTTGATGCTATGGATGTCAAGTGTGTCACATTTTAGCATGTTGCTGGTAAAACAATCAGCCTCGTAGTTATTATCTAAAATGCACTGAGCTCGTTCAGCATCTCTATTGTACAAGGTAGCTACATGGCAGCACACAAGTGTGCAGTATGGGATCAAGAGGCTAACAACTGTGCAGCAGACGTTTACATGTGTAACGTCTGCATGTGCTGGAGTCTATCAGTCTATTTTCTTAATGTGATTTATGTGTAACCAGTGTAACAGGGGTCTGTTGGAGCCTGTCCGAGTGCACATGGGGAAAAAGCAAGGAAGGTACCGTGGACAGGTATCCAGTCCATCAACGGACACGCACACACCATTCACTCTCACACTCACACCAAGGGGAAATTTAGAGTCTCCAATCGACCTAAAGATGCATGCTTTTGCGCTGTGGTAGGAAACATAAGCACACAGAGAAAACCCATGCAGACATGGGGGGACCATCTACACAAGAAGGCACTCCTAGGTTTGACCTGGGAATCAAACTCAAGTACTTTTGCAGTGGGGTGACATTGCTAACCACCAATACACTGTGTCCACTGTATATGTATGCAAGAATGTGGAATATCAACCTGATGATAGAAGAAGCACAGTGTTCATTACAACATGCCTATTGTTATGCATTTTGAACAACGCTGATAAATTTGATGGGATTATTGTAAACCGAATTCAGCCCTATTTGCATGACAGACCTGTGATTGTTGCAGAATTGACAGGGAGCTCTAACGGCATTACAACCACTTTAAGGAAAATGCTACTTCTTCCTCCAGAATTGTACATAACTGCCTAATGCTCCGTTTTAGTCAGTTATAAAATGTGAAGGGTTTCTTTGACAAATCTCTTTATTTCCCTTCTCAGCTCAAATTCAAAGTGCTGTTTTGATTGCAACCCATAAAAGCAACAGTCATCCCTGGATGGCTAGAATGGGCCACTTGATCACAACACTGTTTCATGCTTGCGCAATCATATAACAATAGGCACGGCAATAAAAGCAGCTCTCCACTGTTGCTGCTGCAGAGTGAGAAAAGGTTACCGAGGCCAGTCTGAGCCTCTGAGCCACACTCCCACCTGTAGGAGAGACACTAATAGACCCCCGTCTGGGTCTCCGCTACTCTTTGTCTCTTTTCAGCCGGACTATTTTGCCGTGTTGTTCTAACTTCCACCAGACACGGATGAGGTTTTCTTTTGCATCAAATATAATACATCCACTATGCCCTCTCCACCCCCTTTCCTTTCTCCCTAGCAGCCGGCACTCCGCTCTAGTGCAAAGTGGCCAGCTCTGTCTGATCACTGGGCTGAGCAGATCCCACTGCGAGGGACTTGAGGGGCTCGACTGTGTGATTAAGCAAGCCTCGGCTCCACCAGAGGGCCACCGGAGCAGATGTTCTCATTAAAAATGCAGGCTCTGTGAGCGAAGGAGATTGCCTTGTTCCAGGCAGAACCTGGCCGGAGGTTTAAAGCTCTCTTCCTCGCGCATGTAAGGCCAGCCAAGTTTCAATGCCTACACACCCTTTAAGCAATGTGGCAACCACAAAAAATGAATTATTCCAATAGCGTTGTACAGTCTTGGGTTATTCTCTCTAATTTTGCAGCTAAAAGAGAAACACAGGATCATTTCAGTTCCTGCGTTAAAAATTAAATCTAAACTTTAAGCTTGGGGTTTTTGAGGCTTCGTACTATTTCCTAGCCTTCTTCTCCACTCACAACTTTACAGATATGATCAACGTGTACTTGTTGAGCGTCTCTGGTGATTTAAAAGAGGAGCGACGAGATTTTTTTTGGCTGCATGGGACAGATGACAGATGATGAATATGATTTTTTGGGGGCTTAAGAACAAGCTGCTGATGACAGCTTGGGATATTCCATCCACTCCAGCTGGCACCTAGACGGAGGCCTGGTACAATTAACATGAAACTACAGAACAGTAAAAAGTGATGCAGTGCTTCAGAGGGCAAGGCTACACCTATAGGTACACAGCTGCTTAATAGACTCAGGAGTATCCATCAAAAGCTTGTGTAAACCCTCAGTGAGACAGCAGCGCTCTGAATTCTTTGTTGAACTCTGGGGATAATCCTCGGGCATTAAATATTGTCAACACAGACACAGTTTGGCCTGTAATGCTAAAGTTGCTGGAAGTTAGAGGGAGGGAGGGGGGGGGGATTTGTGGGTCACTCTGGCTTTCATCACTAAACAGACGCTGCGATGGGTTTTGATGCCTGAGTTGCATGAGAACACGCATGCTGGGACAAGTGGGTTGATGTGTGCATACGTGCAGGGATGCATACTCTGCACATGGTCCATGTGGGAGGGGAAGGTTACTGATGGATTATAGCCCTCACCTTTGAGGCTGACCCCATTACTGCCCCCCCGCCTCAGCCTCCCTTTACCTTACCATCCAGCCCTTATCCCTCTTGTTCTACAACCCCGACACACACGCACACACACAGAGAGACCTGCCCTAACTGCACCTCCTCGGTCGGCCCAACATGTGAACTGTTGGGTTGAGGTGTCGGGAGGCAGAGCACATATTTAAGTTGCCATGCTTGCCAATCAGAGGCTGTTCCCCACTGCTGGAGGCCGTAAAAACCAGAGCGAGCCTCAAGCTTACTATATGTCCACAACATGTTTCCGAAATGGAAAAAAAAGGAGCTTACAGGGATTTACCCTGTGCTATCTCTCTTTTCACACATCTGTCCAGCTGAGACCTGTGTCAAAGTTTCAGCCACGCGTCCTGGTCATTTCATTCACACGTTGGTGTGAGTGTCGGTAGAAATATTGGAGTAATAAAAGATTCTGAGGGTGTAGAGTTCAAATGTTGTCAAGTGTTTGCTCTGTTATCTTTTTTTTTTCTTCTTTTGTAGGGAATTTCTTTTCTGCTCTGCTGTAGTTCTCTCCAGTTATTTCTGGAGAGCATTCTGGGAATCACTTTCACAGCGTAGAAAGAAAAAACAAAAGTGAGCTGCTACATCTGGAGCTTGCGAGTAGAAATTGCTGGATGTTTTTTTGCGAGACGCAGAAAAGGTCACAGGAAGGAGGTAATGATAAAGCTTTTCTTGGTGGAACTGCATGCAACTTGGCTGATGGAGACACAAAAGGAGGACATCAGCATCATTAAGGATTGTGTCTGAGAGTGTATCTGAGTTTAATGACACATACTGTATGCACACACACACACACTGGCACATTTGTATACAGAACTACAGGCACACAGATTTATGAAACATACTGGTTGGTAGAAACAATCTAAATGATGTTCTATAATGATTTAGAACAGCAATGCGAGTCGGGAAACACTGCCAGGACATTTTACATGATTCACCCCCCCCCCCCTCTTAAATATGTTGCTGATGCCACTTTGTAGATTATTGGGGTGGGAGGCAGTACATTACGGCCCACTACATCTCTCGCTGTCTGTCTGTTGCTCGCCGCTAGTGTAACTCTGAAACGCATATAGTCCATAAAACAAATGTCGATTGTATAGAGCAGATTGCGTTGTTGAAGAAAACACTGTTTGTAACAGTGGACGGCAAGCAGAATTTCAGCATAAAAAGAGCAATAACCTGCATGTTAGAGAGATTTATGCATCCCTGGATGGCGCGCTTCCCCCATAATGAAGGTTGCCAGGTAGTAAATTAGGAAATGCCTTTTGGCAAAGAGTGCACCTTCTGCCCGTACACACTCACACACTCTGTATTGTATGCTTGCCACTAAGTCTCAGACCTGTGCAGCACTATTGCCAGCATGTAATGATATTAAGTGTAGAGCACATATTCACATACACATGTGCACACACACACACACAGACATACAAGCATACAATTAACTGCGAAAAAGAAATCACGATCTGCACTGAGCACAAAAGGCTGAAGAAGGCATTTTCAGGCTTTAAACATTACAAGGTTTCAGGGTTTTTATTTTAAGGGGTCCACAACGTCGCTAAAAATCACAGTCTGGAAAAACGTTCATCCTTCACACACACACACACACACACACACACACGCACACACACACACACACACAGAGAACACCCTGGGAAAGAAGTCCTCGTGCCACCTGAGCGAGGAGTGAGAGAGCTGTTAGTGACGTTTGGTTGAGCCTTAAAGAGTTAATGTGAGCTGAGAGCTGTTGTCTGTCAAGCTCACATGTGCACACACACACACACACACACACACACACACACACACACACACACACACACACACACACACACACACACAGACAGACACACAGAGCAGCACACTAATTCCCAGTATGACTATGCTTTATTGATGGAGAGACAAGGCTGCATATCTAATGGCGTTAGTGAGTGTGACTGAGGAGGCTGCTGGGTATGATCCATTTATACGCATGCTAATAACAGAGCACGTCGGGCCTGGGACGAGCTGGAAGAGCTCTCTATGATCGGCCATCCATCATTAAGATGCCACTCTCTGGTCAGATGCGGCGCATCATTACTCTGGGCACACGCACACACACACACACACACAAACAGACACACACACACACACACACACACACATACAAACACAGAGAACTGAGAATGATTCATCTGCAATTGCTGGTCTTCTTTCATCACCTCTGCTCATGCTGTTTATTTGTATCAATCTGGGGGAATCAGCTGCACTGGGAGCTGTGAGCGTCTGTAAACTTTAACGACGATGTGGACTCAGTTCAAGAGGGCCTTTGTGAGACAGACCCCTCTTTCAGTAATGAAGCATGGAGCAAAAGTTGGCTCCCCTCTGTAAAAGACGAGCCCTAACTACGCACACGTCTGCGCGCTTATGAGATCACCGAGGGCGCCGGCAGTTCCTCTGCACAATTAATGTCATCCACGTGTTGGGGGCGAGGGCGGCCTCAGGGGTCCTGCCGTGGTTTGGGGGTCAGGGTTGAGGTTAGGGTGGCTGCTCTCCTGTGGCCCAGTGTCAAACCTCAGCCCTCGCAGCTTCTGGTTGCTCGGAGTGGGGACCGGCTGGTGAGGGTTTGGCTTATTGCCCAAGGACTAAGAGGCCGAGGGGCCCATCCCCTCTTGCAGTGCCACATTTTCTCAGCCGCTCTGAAACCTATCTGTGTTGCATTAAATGAGCATAGTTTGAGCGTGATTTCATCCACTTTAGCATGGCTGGTGCCCGTTGCTGGCCTCTTTGCTATCTTATACGCTGCAAAAACAGGCATTTCACTGGAGTCAGAGTGCCTCATTTTATCCACCCAAGATAAATAGTCTCATCAAACATCATGAAAGTGAGACGATTACGTTTGTTTCCAAGGTTTATCTGGATTCTTCTTAGTGAGATCTTTAATCTAAATTTTTGGCTGCAACTGAAAAGGCTAAAAAAGTTTATCATATCGAAGGCTAAGCTGAGTAAAAACATAAATGTTTTTCCAAGTTTGCACTGCCTTGGACACTCTTTTAGTTCAGAATGAGTTTTAAAGAGGCAGGAGTCTGAAAGGTCAGAGAAGTGTCATCAAGTTGGCAGATACTTGATATCCAAACATCTGACGATCGCATTTCATGAGCCGTGCAGTAAAGCAGACACGTTTGCACACATTTACATTGACTACATACACATTCACATGTGCATCATTAAAACATGGAAATTCACATGGGCAGTAAATAACTTGCTCATGCGCGCTCACACTAAGATCTACATATGGCAGCCTGTGAGCAGGCGAGCTGGGCAGCTGGCCGGTATTAAATTGGATCCCTGGGTTCCCCACTGTTCGTGGGGACTTAAAGCCATATTAAAGGCATCTCCTACAGTCCTGCACCAGTGGGAGAGCATGGACAGTGGCCAAGCAAAGCAGCCCGGTGCCAGCCACACCCCTGGAGGACTGCATCTGCTCTCGCTCTCCACCCTGGCCTCTTTACGCTCGCTGTGACACACCGTCCCGGGTGACCGTATGCCAGCGGTAGCAGACCGTGATGTGCCTCAGCACCGAGCCGCGGTACTTCACATCTGAGCTTGGCCACAGGATGCTCATCCCCGATTGCGCGCATCGTGGTTCATGCGATAAACACGGAGCGTGTGAGATACCAGAGAGGGTGTGTGTTAATGCATGCAGAAGTCTCCTTTTTCGTAATTTATAGGTCAGTACATAAACGCTGAAATCACACTGTCCGCTGGGAGTCCAAAGTCGGTCTTCCCCTCCCCTCTTTTCAGAATTTATGCCGAGCAGTGTTTAATCTGTTGAGACGCTCCTAGAGAGAGCGTGTGAGTATGTGTGTGTGTGTTTCCAGTTGCTGCTCGGGACTGGTCACTCAGTGCGGTGCAGATTGCGTGGGCAGATGCCGCTTTACGCGCCAGGCTCGTTTTTATCACCGCCTTGTACTACACACCAGTGACATAAAGCTAGTGGTGCAGTCATGCCTGAAGAAAGTGAGAAGGGCTGCCTGTGGAATCGTTTCCTTTTGTATCTCACACATAATTGAACAGCTCTCATTTCCTGCCAAAACAAATACGGAGGCTACATTTCAGTGGCGATTAAAAAAAAAAAGGTCTTGTGAAAGAGCAGGGGAAGACTTGGATGTGGTGCATTTTTGGCCGCCATCAACATGCAAAGGTGCAAATCCTGGACTGCGGCTGAGGAGAAGCTGTCTCTCATGCTGCCACTTTAGTGGCGGCCCTGGGAGAGCAGAGAGGATAATGGGAGTACAGTCTAATAAGTTTGTTTGGCTTGTTAGTGTGATTGTTTTCTCACAAAGCTAATTAACTGTCTTGGCCTTAGGGACCCTCCATCCTATATCCCACTATCACCACCCATCCACACCCACCCACACTCATATACACACATTCATCTATCCATCCCTATCCACCCCAGCCTCCGCCTCCCTCTCCTCCTCCTCCTCCTCCTCCTCTCTCACCCTCACTACCGGCAGCTCTCTGTCTCTCTGTCTTTGCTCGCTGTCATGTTTAAATTGATGGAGGGTCCAGTGATTGTCTGCACGGTCCCAAGGTGCCTTTCCCCCACTACACAGGCATCCTCCGAATTCTTCCTGGTCCACAGTTGATTACGATAAATCAATCTGAGGGGTCAAACACTTGGACTGGGGCACTGTCATCGCCAGTGGCTGTGGGGGTAACGCCAGCCTGGGATAAGAGGGCGTTTCCAGGCACCCCTGTGACCCCCAGGACCACTCTTGTTTCCGCCGTGAAACCTTCATTAAGGGACAAATCTGTTCCTGTTGTAAAAAGAAAAAGAAAAAAAAGAAGAAGAGAGTGGATGAGGAAAAAAGTATGGGATGCTCTTGTGTTTTCATCACATCTCTCCTCCACCTCCGGCGGCCTTATTTCTCTGTCCGCTCCCGCTGCAAACTGACAGGTAACGGCAGAGCAGAGCAATAACGCCATCCCCCTGGCCTGTATAGCAAATAATGCCAGAGATTTAATCAATGGCCGAGAGGAAAAGCAGGGGCGAATCAATAGAGGCCTGGCTGCTTGCTCCCCTGCTTTGAAGGTGAATCCTGGCCTTGCTTCATAAATTGGACTAATTGAAGAGCATGCTAGGAAACAAGCCCACTTACAAAGCATGCCTTTGTCAGCAAGGTAGCCGTATGTGAATTTCATCAAGCCAGAAGTGCAGAGGCAAAGATAATAAGCTGCCATAAGCCTGGAAGGAGAAGGAACAGGGATAAACACCATATTAGTTGCAATTGAGCTGATAACATCCGTCCACACTCATTTGTGCGATAAGTGTGGGTGCAGCAGAGCCGCGGCTCACGTTTTATTTTTCCAAACGGGATGTGTTTGATGGCACTGTGCATGCTCCTCTTCATTCATACTCATCACAGAGCATTGCTGATGATCTATGATTTCATACTGGAAGATGCGGGCCCGGTGCCTGCTGAGCTGGGGGCATATCCACTCGCCGACAGTGATACATCTCATCAGCAGAGACAACGAATTAAAAACGCTCGCCCGTGAGACACCACTGCTCAATAAATTGGCCTTATTTTCAGGGGGAAAAGGGGCCTTTCCCAGCACAAAACAATCAATCAAACTAAATGACCCCGCTCTTCACAAATCTGTCACAGCCCGGCATCGCTGTATTAACCATCTGACCAATCGGCTGGTCAAGTTGAGTTCTTCCCCGAGGCCTCATTCCATCTCAGGTCTCTTATGGGGGTGGGCCCTGAGGTCTTAGTGCTCGGGTTGGCCTTAATTAATAAGTTTTGTAGGAATGGCGAGAACAACAGGAGGTGTTAACCCTGTTAGCAGAGAGGCATGTTATAGCATTAGGCTGCTCTGAGGGGAGCAGGGGAAGGGGGGGGCGAATTAAAAGATCTCTGCTGTGGATTGGCTCACAATGCACCAGGAAGGAGATTTGAGCCCAAATGAAATGATTGTATCAGATAGAAATCGATAGCAATCCATGCCTTCCTTAATCCTGCACTAGCTCCCAGATCACTCCCCGGTGCAGGCAATCTCTCAGCCATCATTACGACACGCAGATCGATAGCGGCCAGCGAGGCCTCTGGTTTCTGGCTACACTGCAGAAGTATGGGAGAGGAGAGCAAAGGAGACGAGCGAGACAAGACAAGATGATGAGGGAGACCAAAGGGTGTTAGTATGGTTTTAGGTGCCTGACAAAGTACAACAGTGTTGTTGTTAGAGGTAATTAACAAGAGAAGACAGCAGAAAACAGGTAATCTACCAGGCCAAAAAAAAAAGAAAAAAGAAAAAAAGAAAAACTTTAAATCCTGCCAAAGCTCCACAGCACAAAATCTTTTGTTGTGTTATTATCTCACAACAGGGGATTTGAGTTAAGCGCCAGGCATATTCTGCTTCAAGAGATGGATGATGAAGCTTGGAACTGTGTTTTATGGTTGTAATCAGAACAGGTGCAAATCATCTATCAAGGCATAATAAAATTTTACAAAGTGCTTTCTTGTCCTGACATTCTGTTGCAGTTTATGCCTCCAACAATGAGGGGGACCATCTCGTATGTCTCACTGGCAACATCTCCAGGGATCTGAGAGGAGGAAAAACAGGCTTGAGTTATTATGTGGGATTTTTGGTGTGTGTGGGGATGGCATTCGTGTGATGTAAAATAGAAGGAGAGGGAGGGTAAAAAAAAAAAAAAACAACAACAATACAACAATGATAAATCAGAGCGTTTGCAGACTGGGAGCAACACCTGCAGGAACAAGAGGCGTTGTGAAGTAAATAAAGCAACTTTGATGAAATGTTTGTGCACAGCACTCACAGGGTATTTGTCATGCATCTCCCTCTAAAAAATTAATTGGTGTATTTTATCATTAACACCAGTGGCCTTAACAGCAGGCGGATCCATCATTAACACTGGTGGCCTGAGCAGCTGGAAGCTCGGAGAAAGTGCCTCTGGGTTCAGGCTCTGCTTTTCCCGTGTTTTTTTTGTAGTCAAGTCACAGAGTCTGTTTAAAACCCCTCAATTAAAACCGGCAAGTTGGGCGCTGCTTTAATGATAGCTGTGATTTTAATCAGCAGCGCGGTATTCCTCGTAGGTCCTGGAGGTCTGGAGGCCTCACTGCACACATCAACTTATCTCTTTCTTAAAGCTCCCGTTCTAATTTCCCACCGCCATCAAAGTCTGCTCCGCTCTCCCGGCGCTCACCTCCATCCTCTTCCTCCCACCTCCAACCACCCTCACACCCCCCTCCGCAAACCTCGCTGTTAGGATGTACATATCGGAGAGGGAGAGGGAAAGAAAAAAAGAAAATACTACACACCACAAGTAATTAATTCCATTAGCATCAATATTCTGCTCAGGAGCGGCAAACACAGGCAGGGGGAGCCGGTACAGGAAATCTCACTGATGGAAAGCAGACTAAGGGAATATGAGTGGGAAGACAGAAAGAAGGAAAAGAGTGGATTGTTTACTCTCTCCTCGCTCTCCATCTCTGGCTCACCGTCTTTTTGTCTCAGCCTCCCCTCCTCTCTTAAGAAGAAGCCTGCTGGCGCGGAGGAACTTCTCGCAGCAATTAAGAGGGGCCGCAGACACTCAGCGTAATTACCGCCGCACATTGCTGCTGTCACAAAACTCAGCTTGCCCTCTGGTCATAAAAAAACACACTGAAGAATATTTAGAAATGAATTATTCAGACTGATTGTTCGTCCTCAATTATTCATGGGACCCCGGCGAAGGGAGATTTGCATCTCAACGCTGTAAATATTATTAATCTTGCCAATTACAAAATTCTCTGCCGCTCCAAATTCTTCAAATGATGTTCCAAGTGTGTGCGGCGTTTTATTGCCTTTAATGCTTAAGTGGCTTGAAATGAAATGTGCCGCGGCTTTTACAAATCGTGTGGAAAACAAATCAAGCTCTCTGGATGGATATTTCTCACAGTGTGAGAGATGGAGCTGAACCCAGTTTTCAAGGTTACTTCTGAAACGAAACATAGTCGATACCCTGTTAAAAATGTTATGAGGGCAGAAACTATTACTTCACAGTAATAGGTGTATTAGATCTGAATAGTTTTCTAACAAATGTTTTAAACTGTGCAGTGATGTCAAAGCTGACACAGTGTAGAGGGAGACTATTTCTCTCATGCAGGTACACTGACTCGCCTGTAGATGTTTCCTCAGGCTGGCAGCATTGTCGCTGCTAGTAAACAAGAAGTATTATAGAATTTCCAGAAGTGAAAGGAGCTCCTCGGGAACCGGGGTTGGAGATGGTCCTGAACACGGCAGTGTGTCTGCAGTTCAACCAACCAGTGAGAGCAAATGTCACCAGCACTGGTCACTGAGCTTCACCGGCTGCCTGTAGCTGTTCAGATTAAGTTCAAGTCACTTGTGCTCTCCTATAGAGTGCCGGATCTGCTCCTATACTTAAATGGTCTGGTTGGAGCAGTCCAGTCTTTTCTCATTTGTTGTCCCTCTCCATCTTCTAGAAGCTCTTGAAAACTCAACTCGACTTTGACTTTCCTCGTGCTATATCCTCTTAACTAGTGCTTAAACTCTGCCCTTGAACCAGTACTTAGACTAATGCACTCCTTTGGTGGGCTGAAGAAAGAAGAGCAGTATTTATCATTTCACCAGGTTCTATTGTTCTGTTCCTCAGTCGCTACGAATAGAAGCATCTGCTAAATGTAAATGCAGAAAAATCAATCAATCGAAAATGTATGAAACTTTCTAACTTTGCAAATTACATTTCAAATCTCCTTGATGGGCTTAGAAAACAGCTCATTTAAGTGCATGCCATGAAACTCTAATCAAAGTTAAAACACAGCAGCACAAAAAAACCCCCCAAAAACTTCAATGTGCCTGCAAAACTTGCCGGTCTTCAAAGAGCTCTGATATCAAAGCAGCACAACACAACAAGCATGTTCCAAATGTTCCGGAGTGAGTCCAAACCAGCAGGTGTGTCAGCTAAAGGCTGGCCTATAATCTCCAGTGTTTCTTGCCAACTGCAGGAAGCCTCATTAGTCCAGCTGACGGTATTTCTGCATGGGCAAAATATATCCGTGATAAATACAAGAGAATGTGAGACCAAGTTGCCAGACCAGGTCCACACCTCTGTAATAATGTGCACACAGTTAAACTGTCCACATGCCCAACGTTACATAAAGCCGATCGTGGATTTAAGCAAAGCAACACAGCATGAATTTAACGATTGCTGCAAATTATTGTCCTACAAAGTGACCAATAAACACACCCTCTAGTTGTTTAAATGAGCTGCAAGTACTTTCTAAAAGTGCTGAGGTTGAAATTATGCCTGTTGCAAGTGATCACCGGGGTCATCCAGTGGTGTGGGGGACCTAATAAAAAAATCAGACATTTTGCTCATTTTTAATGTATTAGCAATGCATCATCTTCTGTTGCACCACCATACCAGCAACACGTTTAGCTACAGTATCAATAACTTTGATGAGGAAAAAGAGAAAGAAAGGTGGTGAAAAGCGTGAAGAAGAATGGATTTGACAGGCAGTTTGTAAACACACTTTGATCCACGCTGTTCGGTTTTCATTTATGTCTCCCATGATGTGCCCTTTCAAAAACACAGAATACAACTTGTTCGTTATCTTTTATCTTACTTCCTTTAGTCCTTCCAAATGCTTGACAGAATATGTAATCTAGGAAATGCAAATGGAGTTTCATGTCCAGACACTTAATTAAATTTATGTCAACTCTGATATTACAGTAAGCCTTTCTGTTCTTGAACAATGTCACAGATCGTGATAAATGGAACACACGCTGGGCGAGAGTAATAATTGGTCCAGTCTGTGGAGAGATTTCACTCTATTAGCTCATTTGATGGCCAGAAACCTTAAGTTACGTGTTGGTCGGTGAGTGACTGGAATCCAAAGCATGTGCACAACATTTCTAAGTTGTAAATTACAGTTTTAGACAAACAGAAAGTTTCTTGGAAATCATTGACGGAACTCTTTGAGGTCACATCCATTCACCATGTTATGCTCTTTGGAGCCATAGGGTGAAGGCAATGAATAGAGGCCGGTCCAAGGCATCTCACACCACTCACTCTCATAATCATGGGGCAATTTAGAATCAATTTCATATATTTAGTCTCCAATTGGCCAAAACGTGTATGTTTTTGGACTATGGGAAGAAACAGGACCCACACAGACATTGGGACTCCACATCAGACTTGTGTAAACCACCAATCCACTG
This sequence comes from Karalla daura, assembly GCA_029224185.1. Classification (NCBI taxonomy): domain Eukaryota; kingdom Metazoa; phylum Chordata; class Actinopteri; order Chaetodontiformes; family Leiognathidae; genus Karalla; species Karalla daura. The sequence goes on from CM055199.1 coordinate 12,853,848, forward strand.
CGTCGTCACCTTGAGGTTACAAAAAAGGTAAAAAAAAAAAAAGAAGAAAACAGCAAACAGAGCAAGACGCATTTGTCTTTCCTTGTCTGTGTTTATCTATTACACAAATACCTGCATAAATCTGTGTACGATGCATAAATTACACAGAATTAACAATGATGCACAGTGGGGATACACAAACGCCCCATAGTGCAATTGACCTACGGATTAAACCCTTTCTCCATAGTTAATGGTAATGTAAAATCTTAAGTGACTCCATAAAAGATGGCCTTGGAGGAGGCATTAAGCGCTCCCCTCCCTGCTGGTGACAGACAGTCCAGTCGAGAGCAAACTGCGTTCATAAACGCATCCATCCATTGAACGGCATCTCCAGGACAGCAGCATCTAGATTTTAATAGTAACACAGAGTCTCTGTATCTGCTGCCTGCTGCTTCTCTGGGTCTCGGGGATGAACTGCGGAGTGACACTTTGTAATGCTGCCGGCTGAGGAGCTCACTCTAATAGGCCCAGCCTTAATTAGTGTGGGACTCCCCCTGTACGCAAAGATAAATCCTAACCCCCTGAAATTAAGGCTGCTGACACGAACAAAACAGATCTACAAACACACATGCAGATACGGTCGAGCACGCACACAAATTCCCCACAACTGTACGCATCAGCGGAGGCCACATTCAGTTTTCAATGCCCTTTGAGCTCTGATGTGTAGCCGATAACGCTCTATCTCTCTCTCTCTCTCCTTTTCCCATCCCTCCATCCGTTCCTCTCTCCATCCACCGATTCTTCCCCTCATTGCCTTGCAGGCTGCGGAGTGATGTGTCATTTTATAATCCTGTGCCGGCTAAATTACATTAGGAATATCCTCTCATTAATTAAAGCTGCTATTGGCAGCACCTGAGATAAGACAGATTATAAGAGCCGAGAGTGAAAACGCAGAGCGGCAAATGCAAGCGTCAGCACTTTGGCGTGTGTGTGTGTGTGTTTGTAATTGTGCATGTATGTGTGTGTGTGTGTGTATGTGTGTTGAAGAAGAGAAAGCGAGAGAAATGGAAGAGTTCAGATGGGTTGGTGTGTTTTTGTCTATAGATGGCTCTGCCGCAGTGGAACCACGCAGGCCGGCGTGATTGAACGTTTATCCTGTCAGAGATGGTTTATCCATAACGGGATTAGTTTTAGGGTTAATGGATGCTATTCACATGCTCCTTTGCGCCGCTTCTGACAGGTGGTATACATAGAGTCCAGGGTAAAATAGCTCCTATCATCAACACATTCTGCAACTCTGGCACCAGCAGAGACTTAAATTCCCTCAGAATGGCACCACTAATCTATGGGGAATAGGCTCTGTCACTGAGTGCAGGGATTTGATCTTTTAACTGAAGGGATTATCTCCGTACGGACACACTGTAATGTAATATCTGTAAAGAAGAAGTGCAGGTTTTTCTTGCCTTTCTGTGGTGACAAAATGTCTAGGAAATTCATCAGGTGTTGTTTTGGTACACCGGTCTGTTGGGTGCTCGGTTTTATTCTTTCTGGGACACGGCAGAGCAATAACATCGGGAGTTATGTGTGAGGGGGAAAAAAATCAAAGCATTAAAATGTATCAGAGATGCCGCCTTCAAACAAAATTAATCATGATAAAAATTCACATTAAAAGCACTCCTCGAGGTAGCTGTCAAAACTGATTAATGCAAAGGAAAGAAGAGAAGGAGAATGGAAAGGAGAGAAAGAGGAAAAAAAACTTGTATAAATATTAAGTGAGTCCGAGTGGGAATGCATGTTGCCTTTGTATGCACACCGTGTAAAAGCCATTGTGGAGTTCACCCGGGTCCCTTACAAACGAATAAATCACTGCCTTCGGACAAATTAATCAAAGTGCCCAGCTGTTGCTGTGCGTGGATCACTGCCGGCCCAGGCTGAGACTCCTTCCTTCTCCCCTCCCTCTCTCCTGTCGAAGCTGCAGACCTGAAGCGGCAGATTGGCCACGTCTCCCTCTGAGTGATGTAGTGCCACTCCCCACCTGATACTCTATCACCAGGTCAGATGTTTGTTACGCCGACACGCTTCTCACATTCCTCCCAAAACAATTTAGAGAATGGATTCGGACTTCTGTCACCCCACAAACTCGCTCCCTCTCTCCCCGAGGCTTTCTGGTGATATTACGCAGCGTGAAATAAGGAACTTTGGCTTTTAATTATGCAGCCTATTTAACAAAGAACCAAGATCTGCTCTCAGAGCCAATCCCATATAAAAGTCATGATGCTAAAGCGAGGATATAACATTGTTTTCAACCAATATTCAAGTCCAACACAGGGAAATTAAAAGAGAGTTTTTTTTGTAAATACACACTCACTTTATATTTCATGCCAGAAATAGGTTCCAAAAAAGCAAGGACAAGGGCATGTTTACCACCGTGTTACATCACTTCTTCTTTGTACCAGTGCTCGGTAAACACTGGGACGCTGAGGACACCAGTTGTTGAAGTTTCGAAAGTGAAATACTTTCCCGTTCTTGCCTGATGCGACTTCAGTTTTCTGTGGCACTTTGGGTTTTCAGCTTTCAGCTGGCTTCTCTGGGACAGGTCTGGACTGCACTAAGGCCTGTATTAGCGCACACTCTCTGTCACTGTGAGGCCAGGGGTTGCAACATGTGCAGGATGTGGCTTGGCACTCGACTCACAGGGACGTCCCTGAACTTTTTCAGCCGGCATATGGAGTGCAATTTAAAATCTTTTGAGAATCAGATACTCGCCCTCTAAGGGATTACGAGTGAGCATGAAGCTTACTTCTGTGTTGATGAAGCCAATTATAGCCAGACTGTACACACACTGTAAGACTTACATGGCAGTTCAAGCGGTTACGAGCTGGCCAAAGAAAATGTCAGGCATGGAAAAAGAAGAAATGGCCACAGTGAGTGGAAAAATGTTTGGTGTTTAGGAGAAAATAGGTGCCAACATCAGGTGAATTTGGTCAAGTTAAAATATGCTCAGGACTAGTGAACTGACCCAGTTTCACTCTGTTTCTGACAGAAATGCGTTTTGTGTTCATTCACTAAACTCTGCATTTCCTCTCCAGTTTGGTGCTGGGCAGATTGTATAGAGTTGGTTTTAGTCACTAAAAGCAAGTGTCTGACTAAGGAACAAGGCTGTCAAGTGCAGCCCATAAATGCGAGAGAAAGAGCTTCAGGGCTGAACTGAGCAGAACTGCAAAGTTAGGCTCAGATATTTGATTCAGCGCTTATGAACCATTGCAATTTGAGGGCGAAGCTGATTAAAACGCCTACTCATCACTCCACCCAAACCTAATGTAATTTCCCTCATATTAAAAAACATGAAAATTGTCATGCGAGATGATATTTTCCAAGTTTTTCATGTTATTCTTGAATTTATATAATTTTGTTTTCCTATGTCAGATTTCCAAAGGAAGACTTGGCACCACCTCCAGACACCCAATTTGTAACTCTTGATAACACAAAGATAATTGAAGGGAATCAATAGTTCACTGGCATTCTCATTCAAAGCTCACATTTGGACCCAGCTCATCAGCAGCCACTGACTTATGTTATTTGCTTCAGACCACCTCGGCGCCCTTGGAACATGCTGGCCAAATAACCTTGCACTTGTACTGGAAGTCAATGAGCGGTTGCCAACATCATGGATGAGAGTCATACATGAGACACAGACGTCACCTGCTCTGTCTCCCGCATCACTGTGCACTTAAGGTAATGGAGACAAGTGACATTTCGTCTGTCGCCTTCGCTCTCTTCTCATTTTCCCTGAAAAGATCCAATACCCTCCGACCACATTCCACGTTGCCATCCCCTGAACTGATTGCGATTCCGTCGTCCACCCCGCTCCATCCTCTCACGCCGTCTCACCGACTGTCCTCTGTGAGGAGAGAATCACTCAAAGAAGAAGTTTACTTTGCACTAATCTCATAAATGCCCTGGCCTCCCCTCCTTTGTCGCCCCATGATTCAGGCGCGCAATAAACCACTTACATAAACCTCTCCTCCGAGACGGGCCAGAAAAAACAGCTGACATGTTCAAAGTTCCAATCTGCTGTTTCCCCCCGTCTCTCTCTGGACGCTTGTGATTTCCACCAGGAACGCTTTATTTGGATCCTTTATTACATGTGCTGTCCCAAAGTCTTGAAGGGCGGTTTTAATATGTGAATTCTCTGCTCCGCAGTGTGTGAAACAAGTATGAGGCGCACTGAAAAATGTTGACATTTATGAGCACAAATGCATTTCACTGGGCCACTTGTTGTTAAGTGATCAATACAGGATGGCATCAGCGCCGCAGATGGAAGCAACTACTGCAGTGGTGGGATAGCAATGTTTTACCTTCCGCTTGTTAAGTCTGATGTAATGGCTTTGACTGTGCAATAACTAAGCAGGTGCAGAGGTACCACTGACACTATCAGAGAACTGGGTTGAACTCTGAAATGTTCCCATACCGTATGCCACTTTCCCAAATCCTCATCTTTGTCTAATTTTGTTTTCAGTGCAAAGTCATTTCAGTGAATATTTAATAGTCGATTAGTTGTTGCATATTCAGTACAGAGCATAAATTCCCTAAGCTGTGATTCTGTTCAACTCAATTTTTCACCTCTTGTAGGTGAAATAAGTGCTGAACCTTTACAGTTTTGTTCCTTGATGAGACAGCCTCTACACTCCCTGCCCTGCACCAAACTGGAGGCAAATTGAAAAATACTGTCAAAAATGAGAAGGATAAAGATGAAAAATGTTTCCATCTGGAAGTGGCCAGGCCTAAAACAGAGCCTGAGCAGTCCTGAACATGTCTGAACTCAACTAAAGGAACAAATGTGTTTCCCCGCAATGACAACTACATCTGTTTTCAGTGGCATCAGAACACCAAACATCTTACCAACACAGGAGTTGAGGATCCAGGCTTCCAAGCATTGAGATTTATGGGAAAAATATTTTGATTTGATCTGATCAAAACAAGATCATTGAACATGTTTAAGTATCAGTATAATTTATGTTGTGAGAGCTGGATCATTGGCTCATCCTGACATATTATCTCATGGAAACGGGCCAAAGTTATCATATTTCATGTTCAACCTCATCACTGAGAATACATGTTAGCTCTCCAGGTGATGGTGGTACTATTACTATCAAATTGGAATAGGACATTCACACTGCTGGAAGAGGCTACTCTACATGATCCACCTGCTTAACCAGTATCTTTAACTCATAGTGATTCATTTATTGATGACACAACATCAAGGGCAGTTTGGGGTTCAGTATCTTGCTGGAGGATACTTCAACACTGGCACCCTTTCCCGCTGAGGGACAGACAATTTCTACTCTATATGCCTGCAGGAGGCTGAGATCACACACTAACCCTCTGCCTCTAAGCCACAAAACATCCAAGTAAGGGTCAGTAATATCAAAACATAAATGTTTATTTTCAGTCATTAAAGTCATGATATGAAGGATGTTGGCATCCAGACTTGGGAAAACTTTGTAGAACTGTTGTGAGTTAAAAGTTTATTTGCAAGTGATTCAATTAGGCTTTAATTCTGCTATACACCGAGGCCCCCATCTTTTTTTTAGGACCGAGATTGTAGTGACACATTGGATTAATACGAGTTTACTCAAGAAAATGTTAATATTTGGTTACACAGAATGCAACCAGCAGAAAACTTTCGCACAGTGCAGCCAGCTTTAAAAAAGTGGTAATCTGTCAGCACTGATGTGACTCAGATATGGAGATTCACGTTCAGTTTTAATCATAACCATCCACTATTAATTCTCAAGTCAATAGACTTTCCAGCGTGGATTTTAAAGTGATAACATAACAGATGCGGACTGAGCCACACTCGTCGTTGTTATTCTAAAACCGTCTGCGTGTTTGCTGGCATTCAGGCGCCTTTCACCAAATTTCCACACTAACCTGGCTCTGGAAAGCCTTGCACTTTCCATCTCCGCTCTGCTCTGATCGGCGAGTCAGGACACATAAGCGCCATCATCGTTCATTACCTTCTTCTTTTCCACTCCCCTCCTCGCATCTTTCTATACCCTCATACCTCTCCCCATCTCCTTTAGTCAATTCTCTTTTCCCTCCCCACTTCACCCAGCACCGTGTGATGTGCCATCATTCACCTCGAGAGAGCTATTCTCTCTCTGAATGGGATCATAATCGGCCCAGCTTTGCTTTTAATAGCCAAAGTGACAATACCTTGCATGTGCATATGGGCGAATGTGTGTGCACTAGTGTGTGTGTGTGTGTGTGTGTGTGTGTCTTTCTGCGTCTGACACCTCTGTGGCTGCATGGATGAGCACGGACAGATGTGCCCACTGGAGCAGAACTGCCTGAGCGTGCCGAGACTTGGACATTAATGAGATGGTGACAAAACTCGCACTCTCCAATTAAAGAAAGTGAATGGACGGCATTTAAAACAGAGGGAGGGGGAAAGGATGAGAGATGACAAGGATATCCCGTAGGGAAGGTGATAGTAGGGAGTAAAGCGAGCATGAGTATTGCTAGTAGGAGTTTGAGGGGAATGACCTCCTACAGTACCGTCCACACACAGCCAAGGGTAAAACCTCTAATAGTAAATTACAGCATTTGGATTTCTTGGACTTTGTTGTTACACTCAGTGGCTGGATCCATAAAATACATGCATCAGATGCGCCGCTGTAAACTTTGACTCTATTGAGAGCTTGTAAAATGCAAAGACAGTGCCTTGAATTATTGTCTCAGGTATTTACATGCTGCTGCTCTGTCAGGCTTTATCTTCAATCTCTTCCACCTCAGCTCCACCTCATTAGAGGTGCAGGGCCTTGAAGTGTTACAGGGTCCAATATGTGATAACACCACTCTCCCCGCACGCCTCCGCACACCGCCATCATGCCCATCAATCTGTGGGTACGCGCTCTCTATCAAATTACTGCTGAGGGGCTGGCTTTCTCGGCCCCTCTGAATCATTTTCCTGTTTTTAATCTCCACTTTCGTCACGTGTTGTTGTCCTACGGGCTCCACACCGGGTGGCATAAGCAGCAGGCAGCAAAAACTGCGCAGCTCCTCCAGGAGCGTAATGGTCCAGCTACCGCCATCCAAGCCGTGCCTGTTACGGTCCAGGAAAATTTAAAAGAAAGCACTCCTGCATTTCTGTTCCAGCTACTGATCTTTAAGAGCAACACTGCGCTGTTTTTCATCTGCTCTATGTCACTGCACTGTGTCAAACAATAATAAAGTTCTTTCCCTTTCTTTATTTGTTAAGCTGCTGCATGCTCGAAGACTTCCTGCAGCTGTTTTATAGCAAAACAAAACTACAAGGCTACAATCACGCTCGGAGGCTCAGCAAAGGCTGAGACCCAAACTGCAACATAAAACCGAAGAACTGGACGTATTCTGACCCAATTATTTTTCGCTGGACCAAAGTTCTAAAAACACAGTCAGTTCCTGGACTGAATGCCACAATAATACAGTTGTTGAAACATTGCAGTCTGAACCACAGATGTCATTGTGCTAACAGGGCTTGAGGGAAAATTTGAGGATCAGCAAACTCATTTATATTCATCTCTAAGGAGCATGAATGTCCATGGCAGAACGTATGATAATCCATCATACAGATGCAGAATTATTTCACTGGATAGGTAGAAAAAAGCCCGCCAGTGACACCAGATAGAAAGTCAATTTATATCCTTGGTAATCATCAAATTCATTAGGAATTGTCCTGTGGCTGTTCTGAATGACTATCACGTACAAATCATCCACATGCTGAGACGTTTGGCCTAAACCTGAAGTGGCTGTAATGAAGGACAGGTCAAAAGATCGAGATGGGATGCAGCCTCTGAGAACCACGGATATTTCCTAATAACTGCTGGGAAAGGTCGATGCAGTTACCATTAACACATGTGGTTAAAAAGAAACTTGGCTGGTAGGGAGTGATGGCCTCTCTGTATGGAGTTTGTTTCTTCCTACAGATAAAAACTGATTAAAAACTGTGTTTAAGTCAATTGCAAAGTGAGTGAGAGTATATTATTTGTGTGTTTACCCTGTGATTGAGACTGGTGACCTGTCCGGTGGATTCCTTCCTTTTACCCCATGTGTTTGTATTACACCAAGATAACGACAAAACCTAAATATTGCAACAAAAATTGGTAATGGAAACACAAACTTGTCTGAAAATGTTGCTATCATAGCAGCAGTTTGCTTCACACAAGCAAAATTTTGGAAGTCCTTGATTCTCAATGCCTAGTGGGGTGAGATACATAACAACTCATACACAAACACACTTTTGAATGAAATCACCTGCAAGTAGCAACTCTACTTGATCCAAATTTTAGAAATATGTTTTACATGAAAAATAAAGTGGGTAAGATGATGGTTGGAAAGATGTACTCCTGCCAATCAATGCCTGCGGTGAGAGCTATAATTGACACCACATTTAGTAGATTTGTGTTGGTCGATATAACGTAGACGTCAACTTAGGCTCCTCTTGGGGGATGTGTCTGATGGTGCTCTAAAGACTGATAATTAGTTTTGGGGTCCTTCACCTGCAGACTCTTGCGTGGGTGTTGCACTTGGTGGAACATGAGGGGAATCCCTGACCTGCATCTTACTCTCACACGTGTACGAGCACCTGGCATATCACCATGAGGCTCAGTGTTGTACGGGTGGTCATTCTTGTTATCTGCGCCATGGAACAAGAACTCACGATATAAAAAATAACGAGGGGGGAGGGCGGTGTAGGTACATGACTGGCATCTCCTGCTCCCTCCATGTATGGAGCATGTGTTTGGTATGTCGGACCCCTCTGCAGTCTGCATTGATCGACCTCCCTCCCTGGACACTCAGTGCAGCATGACCCCTCCAGCAACCAGCCAGTAATTGATCCTGTAGTGCTGCTGTGGATTCCCTTGGCACACCGGCTACATTTGTGTGAGTGTGTGTGTGTATGTGTGCGTGCCTTCCACGTCTTCCTTTGGCTGGGCTCCTGGCAGCCTGCCCCACCTTGCTAACCTCTCCACTGCATTCAGAATGTATCCACAGGCCAAAGTGACGGGCAGAGTCCTCAGCCTGTACTTACACGCCTCTATTTTCACCCCTCTCTCTTCTGTGCCTCGCTCTCCTCTTATTTATTTCTTTTCCTATACAGTCTGAGGCACTTACCCGACGCCTGATGAAACCCCTCTCCTTTTGGCCAGGTTTTGTTCACGCTGAGGCGCGAGTCCGCCTGGTGATCAAATAGCCCTGTGATTTTATGTAGATGAAAGTAAATCGCCGCTCCTCCAAGTTGTTTCAATGCTCCGCCACGCTCGATTGTCTAGCCATTTCGAGCGACCTGCTCACTATAAAAGAGCCCATTTCACTTCCATCCAATTTGAGACAGACAGAGAAAAGAGGGGTGTGCCAAGTGAAAAGCCTCCGTCTTGCTTTTTGGTGGAAGATTAGCAGCTGCCAGGAAGCTTTCAGATCCTCTGAAGAAAAGCACACATGCACGCGTTCACGCATACAGTACAGATCTACATGCATGGCCAAACCCACAGTCTCTCTCACACACACACACACAGTTTTAAATGAATACATATAGGAACAGTGCAGTGTCACAAAGTCAGATGGTTACGCGCACACACACACACAGGAACTTCAATCGGAGCGGTTGCAGTTTCTTTCAGCGTCTGCCGCTGTGGATCTGCAATTCAAAGTGCTGTGGGTTTTGCTTCTGCCAAATTACAAGCTCCATTTGCCAGCCTAATTAACGGTTCATAGCATTCAGTGAAATTTATTGCTGCAGCCCGGGCACATGCCAAACCAAACAGGATAGACCTCACAGATAAGCGTAAACTTGGCTATGGAACCTGACACCTTGAAAAAACAAACTTGTTACAGGGAGTCTGTTTATATACTGCTCTCTCCCCCTCTCTCTCTCCTTTTTCTCTCTCTCTCCCTCTCTCTTCTCGCTCCACTGTCTCGGCTGACAGTTACTTGACTGTTTCACTTCACGGTCTCTGTGGCGATGGTTGTTAAGAGGGAAAACCCAGACTCACAACCTATTCCTTTTGACCGCAATTCATTGTATGTTTGTCAGCGGGTGCCCTTGTGGTCAATACTGTTTAGATGCACAGCTGAAATGTGAATCCGGAGGAGAGGACGCAACGAGAGGGGAGGACAAGACAAGCCATGAATTTCAACCCAACTCATGGAAATCACCAAAACAATCTCCTCGGTTTCCCGGGAGCAAAAACAAAATCCAGCGGAACATAAACAGCTTGAATATGAACCGACACAACTTGGGAGTGAACTCAGCTGTTCACACCGTGACAAGAGTAAGAGATTTTGACAGCGTAAAAAAGGAAGTGTGCCGTCTGCGATCTGCTCATCTCTCGCATGCCCAAGAACTGTGGCCACGAAGATCGGAGACCCCTGAAAACGCTCTGCCCGGCAACCGGTGGACGTTCCGATCCAGGGAGCACCAATGGCCGCCCACAGAGAGCTCTCCCCGACGCTCCTGCCGGCGAGACAGAGGTGTCGGAGAGCTGTCCGAGGGGGGACCTTCGTCTTGTGGCTCGTGTGCTCTGTCAGGTTCTTGCATCATACACGTGTGACATTGTCTAGCCAGGCTGGCGGCGTTGTCCTTGGCGGGAGTCTATTTCCGAACGAGCGAGAGCCAAGAAAACAAATGCTCTGGAGAGACGCTCGCGCTGGCCCGTGACACGTCCTTTAGATGAGTGTATTATTGATGCCCGACTCAATATCGCTGGATTTGTCTATCTAGACAGGAGCATAAAACATAATCAGAAGTTGTGACCAGAATTCTGAATAAAATGGCGGAATGAAGGAGCTGCACTCGAATAGTGCACATACCTCAACCAGTGAAAAACCAATCTATGAAAAAAATATGAAAGTGTTACTTGAACCTCAAGATACTTGAGGAAAAACAGTGTCAATGAAGTCTATGAAACTAAAAAAATAAAAAATACCTCTGAGCGCCATTTCATTCTCAACTGCTCAAATGTCGAGAAGACTCTTGACTTGATTGATGCCAAGCCCTCCCACCAAATTTCTCATATATCAATTGAGACATTTTTGTTTCATCCCACTATTCAAGAAACAGAAAAAAAGGCACAGATGAAATATTGTATCTCTCAGTGGAAAAAAGAATAGTTTAACACCTAACATCAGACAGTCATCCCTTATCTTACCCACTTTGTGCATGGCTCCTATTACTCTGTTGGACAATATAATTTTGCAGAATGATGTTCTAACAAAGTTTTTCTTTGGTTTTTAAAATATTTTGTATGAAGTTTTTCTTTCTTGAGCAGAGTCACAATGACAGCCACGTGGCTGATTCATTCATTTAGGTAAGTGGCACGCTGTGTGGTCACAGAAAGCAACGCCTGCTTCTCTGATCCGCCAGAGAAACTTTCTGTCCCTCTTAGACGGGGTCTGAGTTAAATGCCCATTTGATGGATGGCAAGCCAGGCTTAATCTTTATTCTATTCTGGGCTTTGGTGCTTCAATCCCAGAATTCCTCCAAATTGTCTCCTTTGTATTGCCTGTAGTTTGGTTATTGGACCCTCACAGAGGTATTCTCGTTCTTTTGGATTAATTTATTGATTTTTGTCCAGCACGTCCCAGGTAGACCTCGGTACGCTGCGTGGAACATTTCTCCCAGTAAAGCAGACCTTTGTGTTTCAATTGAATAGAAATACGTGTCTGTAGTTCCCCCCACAGATACATGTTCATGTATGCCCTCTATCTCTTATACACACACACACACACGTGAACAGCCAGACACGGACAAACACACACATTCATTCGGTTTCGAGTTGGACATGGAAGAAAGAGAAACAAATCTTCATGCTCCTAACTCCGTGTCTCTCAGGCAGCCGTCGAGTAGATTGCCTCAAGTTGCACCACATGAATAACTCTCCCGCCCAGATGTGACAACTACCTTAAGTCTAGAAAGAAAGCAACCGAGGCAGATAGATTGACACACAGAGAGAAGAGAAGAAGTCAAGAAAAAAATCCTTTTCATGTTTCTAGGCTAGTGTTGCAAGTCTTTGGCTCACTCCTCGTGGGAATGGCTTTATGTTGTTGGTAGAATCAGTGTATCAATCAAAGCAAGGTCTAAATGAGACACAGAGGGATGCGAACGTAGCTCTGTTGCTAATTGATCGATGGCTTGTTCGAGGAATTAAAGGGAGGAGGCCTGCTTCATTAGCGCAAATGTTCTAAATCTCTAGCTGTGGCCCCTGTCGGTAGATATCGCCAAAGGGCAAAATTCCAAAAAGAGCAGAAAAGAAAAAAAAATCTGACAAAGAAAACCTCAAAACCGAAATATTCACAGACTCAATGTGAATCTTCACAGACCTGTACTGCCATCCTCTTAAAACTGCACAGAGCTGAAATGGATTTTGGTTCTCACATTTCTGAGCTGATGCAGTTATTAAAAAGGATTCCCTCCCTTACTGTTTCTCTTCAAACTTTTCCACATCACAACAAAGTAAAAAAAAATAATAAAAAATGCCCCTGTGCCGTCCCCACAATGTCATACAACTGGGCCACAAATAAATAAGACTTTACAACAGCGCGTCACACCATGTATTCTCCTTAGAGGGTGGCCATTAGTAGGAGAGAAACTGGACCGGGTTTAACTTGTCAGGCAGCTTCAAAGAAGACTGTGTGGGCCTCACGGAAGCCTCCCTGGCTGATGGAGAGTTATTGATTGTGTGTTCAGATATCTTGAGGCGCTGGTGTATAACACTGGGGTTTAAATTCAGCCCTAATGCTCAGCACATGCATAATTTATGTAGTTCCCATCAAAAGGTAGTAGCAATGCAAACTAAAGAGGTCTCGAGAAGCTTTTTGTTGAAAGTTTTCACACATCAACAAGCTCAAAGCCCAGTATGATTTTACAGCAATAGGTCAGAAGCCACGCTAGAGGAAATAAAAAAAAAAAGTATGAACTGAGCAGAGCGGTGCTTGATTATTGGTGGGGGCTTTTGATCTGTGCTGTGAAACACACACCATGATTTATCTTTTATGTATATGATACACGTTGAGGAATAACACCATCCACCGAGTCTTACCAACTTATTAATGGAACATTTTAAATGTACGGTCTATTGCTTTTTGTGGTTAATTTCTCATACATGTGTAATGAGAGCGGAGCAAGTAACACAAACACATGGCTGATGTTATGGCCCATACTTTCTTTTTTCTATGTTCCCTCGCTTCCCGTCCTGCATGTTAAACCAACATGCATTAGGTGAATAATGAAAGGACCATTCACATATTGATCTGTCTGTCTGTATTGACCAACACTGCCCCGGGCTATGCTTTTCCACATGGTAAAGACATTTATTTAGATAGAGAGGCACATTTACTTGTAATTACAGGGCACAACTGAAAAATGAGCTCGGCCCCGAGGAATATCAGAATCATAAAACCCTTCAGACTTGTCAACGCCGTTTTTCGGCGATGGAGGAGGCGGAGGTGCGCGTTCACTGTCTGAAATCAGCTCCTCAAAAAATCGTTTCAAACTGAAGATCAGAGACGGCTCGTCTTAACACTTGACTCGATACAAAGTGATAAATTTGATAAACACGCTGCGGTGCTTGTTGTGCTCTCGCCGCGGTCGTGCCGCTGGAAGTAACACTTTACTGGGAATGAAAATACAATTTCACTAACGCAGAGGCGAGTCCCAGTTTATGCGCAGCATCGACAGCGGTATCGGAGAAGCAGTCCTGCCCGCACGTATGTCGATAGCAAGTGTTTCAAAACTGTTTAGAGCCTATTGGAATATACATTTCTGCTGACCCGCTCTTGACCTTCCGCTATGGGGAGATTCTCGGTTCAGTTTTTGGCTTCGCTGAGTGAAATTTTATGTTTGGGCATAGTGGAATTATTCCTCCTCCTCAAAATTTGCTCACAGTGGTTTCCAGCACAGTTTGCAGTAATATTGTTCAGTGGTGAAAGTTAATGAGGGGAACATGCTGTTGATGCTAAATCCTAGAATGCACACTAGAATTGTTTAACTCTTACTTATTTGACCTGTTATGACATTTCACAGCAGTAAAAACACCCTAAGTGTCAATTTCTCAGCCTGAAATTTGATGACTTTTTCCCTCAAGTGACCTAAAGCAGAAAAAAACGAAAACATTTTAAAATTTCAGACTTGCACCTATACAGGTGCCACAAATGTTTTGTACACTGAGGCAGTTTCAGGTCAAATTTGACCTGTAAATATTTTAGACCAAACCAAGTAAAGTGGTGGTTTTAGGTAATTTTGAAACTGTGAAACTGTTTGTGGCCATGTTTGTGTGTAGTTGTAGGGTAGTAGGGTAGGGTAGGTGGTTCAATGGGGCCCTTGACACTGTCAGAAAAACTGCCTGTGTGTTCCCACCACATTTGCCCAGGTTCCCACTTGCAATGAGGAACCTTGGAACAGTGAAATGGCAAAACAGGAACGATCATATCGATCATACAGTATGTCGTGCACAAAGGGAGCAGAGGTCATGCACAGGTCAGAAGGTGCCTTGACACTGACACAGGATCTGCACCTGCAATGTAACAAAATTACCCACAGAGTTACAGATTTCAATCAGCTGGGGTTTGGAGGGTGGCGATGGGGTGTTCATTACATAACAGCGGCCATTTCAGTGACTGACGTCATGGCAGTGAGACGATGCGCCACAGGCCCTTGATATGATCCTCCAAGATGAGGAGGATAAGTTGGAGGAAGAAGTGTCAGAGCAGATCGACAATTCCAACTGTTCAACAATGTTCGTTCCATTTTCTAAGTAATTTTTCTAGGTAATGACTTTCCGCTTTTTATGTCTTGCAGTCTATGTGATATAAGCTAGTAAGACATTCTAAGTAGCTTTTGTGATCTAAAATTTAGTACACACACCTTTTTACAAGGGAATTTTATAAAAGGCACAGAACATGAACAGTATGTGCTATTCTACATATGAGTACTGATACTGCTCTGAATCCGGCATTGAATCAACTACAAGCTGGCAAAGTACAACAAAGTGAAGATATGAGATATTTTGTTCAGTTTTCACTGTCTCCTGTTTGTCTCATTAGCGGCTGGATTCTCTTTCACCACAAATGCCTGTAATAATTAGTGGGTTGTTATCTCCAACCTTTTCATAATAATGTATCTCGTGATAAACTTTAATTTCCTCAGGGATTTGGCTAAGAGGTCAGCTTATTAAGCAATTTTCACATCCTGTGTTTCTTCTTTAAATAAAGAAATCCTTATAATGAAAAGTTTCAATTTGCCTTAATTCACAATAGTTATCTAGGATAAAATAACTAAAAGAATACAAAATGATATCATCTTCAATAATATAGTGAAGGGGAATCAAGTCTTTTTCACTGTTACAGAATTGTCTGATCATAAAGTAACAGCCAAAGTTATAAAATAAAAAAATCTCGCGAAATATTCATATTATAAAGCATTTATCATTTATTAGGCAATTGCGAGCGTGGACTGAGCAATTTAACCGAGCCACTAACTGGGTAGTGTCTCTTTCAGCACAGTGTAAAAATAATGTCAGTGTCTGTATTAAAGAAATTCTCAGCTCTCTAAACTGCTTCACAGAGGTAAGTGAAAAATAAATCAAGCTGGCAGAACTTTTTCCTCAGCTGAATGGAAATAAATGGCCTGTTTGAACCGGAGAGACTATACTCTTAAATGATGGCTCAGAAGTAGAATGTAACATGATGGGCACACATTTAACGTGCTGTGAAACAAAGTGATGAAGCGAATTTCAAAAGCAGGAACAAACTTTTTTATTGGCATTAGTAGTGGAGCAAATCGAATGGAAAAACTTAAGGAAGGATAATAAATCTGTGAGGGAAGTTCGGCAACTGCAGTCAAGACGAGAAGGCAGTGGCAGAGGCTTTTGATAAACAATAAGAACCCGGTCCCCAGCTCTTTGTAATCGAACCAGTTAATACTGATTTACTCTTAGGGGTAAAGAGTTGACAGGATTATCAGCTCTCTGAAGAGCTGAACGGACAAAATCAAGCAGTGGAGAAACAAGAATTATTATTCAGCTTCTAAACTGAGGTCATTAATCTGTCTACAACCAAGACCGCTTTGCCACTGTGTTTATTATTCCCATTAGATAATAAAGGTGGTAATCACAGAATAGCTCACTTTACATCTGTCTACATGACTTTGGTGTCCTGTGAAAACTTTAAACTGCCTGCTTTGAGACAATGCAACAGCTACTGACTGTGTTGTTGATGCAGGATAAGGAGCTGGAGTGCCACAGGGGTTAATGTTCAATCCACTGCTGTTTCAATTATATGTCAGTAACCTCAAAGCATACAATTGTGTCTATGTGTGACTCAATTGACCATTTGAAAAAAAAAAAAAAACAAGCACTGAAAGCTCTCGGCACAATAAAATATTACCTATATAGTTTGGATAGGATGGATGGATAAGCAGCCAAACTTTTTTTCCGGAGAGATATTTCTCAAAAAACATTTCACTTTACTTGCATTTTTTCCACCGCATATCAAATTAAGGGTTCGTATGAAAAGCAAAATGTCAGCATTTAAATTCCCTGGTGCAAACCCAACATGAATCTGTGTTTCAATGCTATTCAGATTCATTCTCAATGCAACTCAAAAGATTTCCAACTCTATTTTGCTTGCTGACGATTGTTAAATGACTGTATGTGCTTTGGTGTTATTTTTTTTATATCTCCACATTTGACATCAAAATACCTCAGAGACTTCAAATGAAAATGGCCCATTTGGCTAAACTTAGCACATTTACATCACACAGAGGCCAGTTAATCAGCACGGAATAAATTGAGAATAATACATTCATTAACAGTAAATGTGGCTGCTGTATGCGTTTGTGTTGCGGCAGTGGAGAGCATCTCGATTTCTGAGTTGTCTCTCTTACACAGAAAGCAGCCTTTCAGCGTTCATTAATAAATGCCACTGGACATTTGAGTGCATACATTTGCAGCTGAATTGTACACTGAACTTTGCACTTAATCACATCATGCTATGGGGTGTCTAGCAGGGGGTCTGAGAGGCATCAAACAACAGAGCCGCATGCAGAATGCAAAAACAGGTGGTGCGGGGAGGCAAGAGTTTAACTATCTTTTTCTTTTCCCTTTATTTATACGCACTGCTCATTATGCCCTCGTGTGTGTCTGGCACAGCGGGGGCCCGGTTTTGACAGTGCCCGTCCTCATTACAGGCAGGCGAGCACCTGAGAGATGAGATGCATCCTGACACCCGGAGCTGATTCTCACCTCCATTAACACCAGCAGGGGGTCACCATGATCTGATTACAGGAGGGGATGAATAAGGAGCAGAAACGCGGGGAAACAAGAGGGGAGGGAAAGGAGAAGAACGCAGGAGGCGAGGGGAGGAAAGGGCAGAGGAACGGACACAGGTGATAGAGCAAAAAGGTGAGGAGGGGGTTGGGGGAAGGCATAGCAATGAGGTGATGAAGGGAAGGGTGTAGCTGTTGGTGGGGTGTGGAGGCTGATGACAGCAACGCTTGTCTGGAGTGCATAAGCCAGCAGCCGTGGGGCCTAATGATGGAGGTCATTGGCATCCACCTCTGTAAGGGCGGCTGGCTGTGATCAATACCACCACCTGATGAGGTGTCTGAGTTCTCTCTGATGTGCATCAAAATGGAATATGTTTTTCCTCCCCATTTAATCGATAGGAAGAGTGTGAAACTAATTGGGCAAAATTGCAGGGGCATTTATTGATTAATCAAGCAGAAAAACGAGGGGAGCATATCAGGAGCCGGAGCCTCGACGTGTGAGGCCAACGACATGGTGTTTTGATTGGCGAAATGAATCGATATCTTGGAATCATCGGCTGCCGCATAAAAGTTGGAGAGGCATGAAATATTTAAGGGCGCCGTGGCAGCAGCACCTGCAGCTCCACAGAAGGCTGAATAAAAACAGACTGGCATCAATTTTGAATGCCAGACAGTCACATCCTGGAAAGCACTCCTGTGGATGATGAGATTCTTTCCCCTCCGAATGTTATCTTCCCTGCCCCATTCTTCTCATGTATACAACATTTTTCAATATATAGTCAATGCGGTGTGCACGAGGGCGACGCACGCCTTATAGATTTCTGTATCTTCTTTTTTTTCCGCCATCACTAAAATCTCACGGTGCGGCTCCTGTTTTGCATTGTGGGAATGTGTCGGAGAATGGTTTGTGCACGGTGGAATGTCACAGTGGGGTCCTCTGAAGGACAGCGGCCGCCAGTCTATAATCTCTCGTCTCTGTAGCGTTGAACCCCCAGGGAGACTTGGATCAGACCACTTGATTCAGTCTTTTAGTTCCACTATGGTGCACTACACCGTGCGCCAGGCACAAAAGCCATCTCCCTCGTCGGGGAAGATGGAAATAACACCGGCGGGGGCGAGGAGGTGGCGCCGCTGCCGGTGCCACCAGTCCGCCGATGTGTTCCACATCAGGAAGCATTCATATTTATGTGCCCTCAGAGCACATTTGTTGTGTTATGTAAAAATATGGCAACTACAGGGAACCACAGCCAACCTCACCCTCTGTGTTCAGTGCACTGAGAGCATGGAGGATGGCAAAGTCGTCTTTACGAGGAAGAGCTGTGTAGAGAAACATTAAGTAACAGGTAAAGAAAGGGGAGACTGAAGGGGGGAATAAGGGGCAAGGCTGTGGTTTCCAAAAGCTTTTTTTCCCTCCTAAATATAGGATGGAAACAATATGGAAACCAATTTCAGATGAAAAGCAGGGTCAATCACCCACAGTCTGATGGCAGACTCTCTTCCCCTCTTTCCCAAAGAGAGGAAGAGAAGGACAAGCACAATAGATTTGATGAAGGTGAGAGGAGAGAAAATCAGCGATGCCTACCAAGGTCACTGAAGTGTCGGGGAGGAGAAACATCGGATGACTCAAACTCACAATTTACTTAAGGAGATGTTAACGGTCTGGAAGCCACTGGGAGGCTGTTGATAAGTGTCTGGATCATGTATTGACCTCTCGGTGGCCTGAAAATGCTGTTGATTGCTGAATGGAGTCAGCGGGGAGGCTGGTGGTCTGGCTCTTACAGCTCCCGGGCTCTAAATGTCTGTCAGTGGAAAGACTCAAGGCCATATTATTCTGAGTGGAAGTCCATCGGGTCTTGTTGTTTTGACCCACTACAGTCCTGTTTACATACTAATGAGAGGTTTTCTCTTCACACAGCACAGGAGCTGAATAGCATCAACGTTTCTCTTTACCGGAGTTGCTCTGCACGTACAGCAATCATAAAAAGACTGCAAATTGAACATGAGCTACATATCGTGAATCTCAAATGATCAGCCAAGTAAGGCATATTTATGAATGCAACAGGGTAAAGTTGAGGCAAATCAATAGACTTTAGCTGCTTGTTTGGAGTTCATATGGTGAGCTAGAAGAAACTGTCACACTGTGCTTATGTTATGTGCCTATGAATCAATGTATTCAGCTAATTTTCACTCAATGTCTGTCAAGTCCCAGACTTTTTGTGGATACTGTAAAATACTTCATAATTTAAGAGCACTTGTGCCTCATCTTCCAGCTTATCAGCTCTCGGCCAAGTGCATGAAAGGTCAGTTTGTAGCCTGGGGTGTAAGCCGGTGTGTCTTCATTCACTGGGCAGCTTCTTTGTTCTTAAAGTTAACAATTAATGTTTTTAACATTATTTTTTAACATTAACTAAGTTTAGGCAGCGAGTTTAGTGAACTGCTTGCTAGGGAGCAAGCAGATTAGACTAGGGAAAACTCATGGTTTGGATGAAAATTCTTTGTGCTTGACAGAATATTAAAGTATTTCGGTCCATTAAAAGTTGATGCTCAGCTTTGTGCAGGACATGAACATTGATCTCCATCCATACATCCATCAAACACGCTTTCATTATCTACATTACCACAGACTTTGTCCTTTACACCCATCATAACAAATACAAGCAGTCACAGTAAATTTAAATATGGGTCGCAAATATTCATTTCATATATGTATTATGTATTCGGCCTGACAGATTAGTCCTCACAGAATGAACAGAATAGGCTGCTGTCATGCACAGATACTACTTTGATGACTTAATTTAAAATCCTAACATATTCAGGGACAATTCACAATTCTGCCTAATTTCTGAGACACATTTTGCATCAGATAAAGTGATAAAAATGTATGATAAAATTCAAAAAAAAAATTTAAAGAACAATGTCAGCTGAGCAGATGTTACCGTAGTTTTACATAAAAACAAATCCAGATCCAGATTTCATGCCTTGCATCTCCAGGTCAAGCATGCTGTTTTAATAGCGAGCTGCTTGGGTGCTTCCAGGTTTGAACATGGTGACCAGTCAAGAGTCAAGGAAGAGCTTTAACCCGAGTGGTGTCTAACACTCTTGGACACTTTATTTGACAATCCCTGTGTTACAGTGACTAACTCTGCCTCATGTCTGGCAGGTAAGCAGCCCTCAGACCAGCCTCCAGCAAATCTGTGAACACTGGGAACTCAGGTTTTAGCCGGGCAATGGGGATGTAGACAGAGGGACTAGAAAGGCAGACCTGCATTTACAACCTGTTTGGGATTTGGCTATTGCACCGTGACTAACACCCCTGCTGTACCACATATGCTGCTGAATTTTAAGTCTGGCATACTGCAGGAGGTACAGGGTTAGTAAGAGCAGAGAACAAATGCCATCTGTTAAATAAACAAACACAAAATATCCACCACCATCATTTTCTATGCAGGAGGAAAACTTTTCAATCCCTAAAATGAATGCATGCCATTGCCAAGCCTCAACTCCAGACGGCCAATTATGTTTTATTCTGGCACTTAAAGTTTGTGAAGGAGCGCAGGATATTGCCCATAATATATACACAAGCAGGCTGCCACCACAGGACCACTGCTTAAACGGGCCCCTTGGGGGTCTCGAGGTGGGGAGAGAAGGTACCACCTGCGTGCGTCTGCTCATACTGTATGTGTGCCAATTACTCACTGACAGACAGACAGAGAGAGGGACCTGACAGGCCATCGCCGTTTGGCAGATGCCACGCACAAATGTTCCGCGCCGGCTCGACGTCAACGTACAGGGCGAAGACGGGGCCTTGGTCTGACAGCTCGCTTGGACCGGGGCCAAGTAGGAAAAAATATAGGAGTCATGGCAGGGAGAGGGAGGCTGTTGTGTGGTTGGGGGTGGGTGGGTGGGGGGCAGACGAGGGGGCAGTGGCAGGATTAATATTAAATTCATCTGTCCAGAGAGTGTGACAGGTGTGTGACAAGCAGCATATGAATATTTGGCCAAAGTTTGTATGGCTGTTGCAGCTTTTCCAACCTGAACTATTTACGAGGTAGACAGTGGGAGGGGATTTTAACCGTGTTTGCCCGAGGCTGTGCTGCTGCTTATTGTTTGAAATTTGGATTTTATGTAAACCTGGCAGTTGTCGTACAAGCTAAGAATAAACCAAGCAGCAAAATAATGAAGGCCGTCCCCCCCCCCCCCCGCCACCCCCGCCTCCCCACTCTATCCCTCTCTCTTTCTGTCCATCTGTTTTTCCCCCTCCTCTGTTTTCCCCTCCTCGCTTTCTGCTGCTCTCCTCTGTGTGCGGAATTGCATTCATGGTTAAAAACTGTCAGACATGGTCATACATTTGCTCATTGTATCCAGCTATTGTTATGCAGATGAGGGGGAATTCTGAAGGCAGCGACGGTATCCTTTTAGCTACAGTATCACAGCACTAACAGACACGCTGCTGATAGCTTCATGGCTGTAAAGACACTGAGTTCGATTTCAGCTCAAATATGATTAATCGAACCGGTTCGTCTCTTCTCTTGGGACAAAAATCAACCACGGCACTGTAGGTCTTCGAAGCACCTCTTAAATTCTGAAAAATGCTTTTGTAGCGAGTCTATGAAATAAGCGGCCTATGGTTAAAAGTTTACATCCCGGTTATGAATTCATGTTCAGTAGTAGTGATTGTAAAGAGAGTGTGAAAGAGCTTTAGCAGACAGATAGCGTCTTTGTTCGGGGTTCAGCTATTAAAGCAAGGCCACTGTGAGATCCAAGAGCGAGATTCAAAAGAATAAAAGGAAGGTCCACGGTGAATCCAAAACAGCATGTGCAGTGGAAAGATTGGATGGAATAAAGGAGAGGCAATGGATAAGCATTCTTATCCTCAAGGTACTCCTGTATGCACGTGTTTTGGAGAGCGTGCACGTGTGAACTGTTTGTGTGCGTTTTGAAAAGGTGGCTGGATGAGAGGGTCTCCCCCGTGACACCAAGCACCCCTGTCATTCATGTTTCATATACGACACAATTACAAACACACACAAATGCATGGACGGACACACACACACACACACGTACACACTCATACATGCAACAAAGAACCTGGCTACTCTCTTTGTCTGCACGTCAGTGGCTTGAATCTCCCAGAAGCCTGGACGGCTTGCGTGACACTGTCACAGTATCCCAGGATCCCCGTGGGCAGCTTTGGGACAAGAAGCTCATCATCACTCTTCGTGCTCTCAGGTGAATGGCAAGGGGAGGGGGGGGTGGGTCACACAATGATGAGGAGGAAGGAGCGCAGGAGAGGCAATAGACCTGAGGCCTATTGTGGAGCAATATCCACATCTGCTACAGTGGCCACTCAGACAGACAAGGCAGAGCACACACACACACACACGTATGAATGTACACACACGCACATGGAGCCGAGAAAGCTACTCAGATGGGCAGTTCTGTCACCAGTGATTACCCTCCTGCCACTCTGACATGGAGAGATTGGGGCCATATGAACGCCTCTGTAGCCCTAAGCGATGTTTAGGGGCAGGAGTTAGAGAGGAGCGCCGGTCGCTGCTTATGAGAGGTCATAATCAGATGTGAAAGCTGTCTTGTACGCTTACAGGCAGCATTGTAGCGAAAGGCACCGCTCGCTGTAATATTGATGCCGTTTTTCAGCGGGTTGCGCTAAGAGGTTGGGAGGAAATTGGAAACACATTAGCAACACCTGATAGCTTTGAACTCATAGTGAGGGGCTCAGAATGTTAATCATTCAGCAGGAATATCATCCCAGTGGGTGAACCGAGGGAGGAAACAAAATCAGAGCACCCTGGCGCATAAAAAGATAGTGGATTTAGCAAACATGCCCTGCACTGGTGAACTGATTATTGTGAGAAGAAGAACAGCCGCTAAGAAAAGAAATAATCATGCTATGTATTTTGCTCTCATCAAGTATGCAGCAAAAAGTGTATTTTCCCATTCCCTGTGGTTTTGATATAAAAATCTAAATGCAGACTGTGGAACAGGATGAGATGTTTTGTTTTTCCCTGCCTCTTTCCCAGGAGTCATCACAGTGGAAACTATTTATTAACTAGATGCTGTGCTGGCTGGTCAGTTGGAGCTCTGTAATAGGTGGGGGGAAACGCTTGTGGAACCTTAGATTTATTTGATGCCACTCTCAGGTTTTCCAATCTAGTGCTTCCTGATGGTTCCAGCGCTCTCATATAGAGGGGCTGGAAATAGCAGAGAGCACATCTCTGGATGAAAGGTGCCTCAAGGGTGGCTATCAGGACAGAGGAACACAAAGTAAGCACCTCACTCACATGCACACCCCAGCCCTCAGGGTCTAAGGGAGTGATGAGAACTGACAGTGGTTTGTGTGCAATGACTACTTCTGCGTTTGTGATCCACAGCTACCGGGGCCGCCGTTTTCACAAACCTCCAGCATCCAGCGCTGACAGCGTGAGCCGAAAGATCTCTCTCGGAATCACAGAGCGAGTGCTTCCTTTGTCTAAATCAAGACTCGGGGGACAGCGAACTGTACCAAACAAACACGCAAGCCTCTAAAATGTTCCATCTGCAAATTGTCAGCGGTGAGTTGCAGCAGAAAAGCTGTGAGCGATCAATGATGGTAGCTAAAAATGTCTTCTGAAGGGGAAGATTTTAACGGCTACGGCAAGTTACGTCCATCTTAACCGGCATGCATAATTAATGCATGCATTAGACACTAAACAATGCTTCATGATTTCAAAATGCAGGCCAGTAAAATTGCATGCATTTAAGGCTGTCAGATGAAGGTTTAGGCACTGTACTGTAATTGTGAATGGTTGCACTTATGTACTTACTTGTGCGCAAGATGCATTTATGTCGGAGTAATGGGTCACCATATACATAAGTTATGAGACAGCTTTCCTTTGCACATGACATGCAAATCACTGGACCTGCAGAATGCTGAAGTTCTTAATAAAGCGTGGATGTGAAAACTTACAAGCGAACATTAGTTGACTTTTTGTTTTTCAAAATTTTTACCTTAACGTTTCATTAAGGCACCAGTGAGTATGTGCTTTGCACTGTAACGACTGTGAAAAATCGTATCAATTAATGACTCTATGCAGTTAATTCTTATATGCAAATGCCACGTACAATACCCATCATTTCAAATAGCTTGAAATGATAAATTCATCCCCATAATTATGGTGATGATTCAAGTCAATGAGCAAACAAATTTCATTAATGGATTAAAAGCTAAAAATGGTCTGTTATCCAGCACTTAGAGGGAGGAGATTAGCCAGCAACCATATTAGACTTATCTTCATATGCAAATGAAAATGATTAGCAATCACTGGTGCCCCTGAAAGCAACAGTAGCAAAATAAAGAAAGTTACTGAGGTTGAAACAATAACGTTAACTACTGTCGAGAAACGAGTTTTGTTTTTTGACTAGCAGGTACAGTCGATCAAATGCTAATGTCTCGACTCTGTCTGATCTATGACTTGTTAGGTGAATCGGAACAAAAAGAAAGCAAAGCATAACGCTGTCTAGAACAACAATCCACTTACTGTGGAAACAACAGCAATACCTACGGAGTGATAAACTATCTCTGCAACGAGGACTGTGAGACAATGGGTATTTGTCTTTTGGCACAGATGGCTGCATCTGCGCTATGCATCTTTGGACCATTTTCTATTGGCATTCCACTTATATTGGCTCCAGACTGGCCTTTGATGCCTGCCTGAGCTCATATTTAGGTCTCCGTGCCTGTCGGTGGCCGCCACCGCCGCTGCCCTTAGCATCAAAATGCAGCACTTCCTTTCGGCGGAGCCGCGCAGCTGATAGCCCTTATCTCATCTCCAGCAGCACGAGCTGTTGGACTGCGGGGCGCACTGTACCTTCCCAGTCCCTCCAGCTCCTCTAACAACGCTTTCTCTCTGGGTGAATGGTCTCTGAGGGCTCAATTTAGACTGTGGATGGTCACCCCTGCCGCAGATTAATGTTGGAGCGCCGGGCCAATTCACAGGGATTTGCTCTGGCATGTTCAGTAGGCTGTGTTAAAGGTCTTGGAGAAACAAACTCTGACACGCATGTAATGGTTATACAACTGGTTTCACTTGCATGAACAGCCTAGTGGTCACCGGCCCGACTCTCTCCCTTGCTCCGTCTTCGTCCCCGCGATAACACGTCAATATTGGACTCCGACTTATCCTCTGATGTATCTAGCAGGTTCAGCATCTCTCCTCTAAATTGGTTGTGCAGCCAGACCATGTTGTTAATCTTGAATTCATGAAGGAAAGCTTGAACGAAACCCTAATCCCTTGCCTCGTTATAAAAACATCATGGCACAAATTATCTAAAGTATTAGGGCATGGTGGAAGTTCTTTTTATCTCCAGGGGTCCAAAAAGTGCTCTGACTGACTGAGTCTGAGTAGAAAAACACACACCCCTGGGAGGACTCACATTGACTACTTGTCAAAGTTTCTTAGTGCAGCCAGCTCTAGGCCTGGATGCTCTGATGCAGGCACCTCTACCTTATCATCCGCCATCTGCTCGGAAGAACCAATACAGCATGGCGAAAAAAGCTTTTTCCTTCCACAGATGACAGGAAAGGATCAAGCAAAATGGGAAGAAGTCACATCAAAAATGTGAAATCAAAGCAATTAACTGTATGAAGACTAAATGGCTGGTCCCTGATTTGGTGGAGCACATCCATTTGCCCCCTTGGCATTATCAAGACTCCCACATGTGGATGCAATTTCTTCCCTTTTCACAAGATTTTCTTGCTTTTCCATGGAACATATTGGGTTTCAGACTATTAAGGTATACAGAGATAATCATTCATTTAATGAAATGGATGGAAGTGGTATGAACTGACTGCACACTGCACACAAGCTGTTGGTGCCCATTGACCATTTATGTAACACATACTTTAATGTAAAATCAAAGCAGAGGAGATGGCAAAGCAGTGGTGGCAATAGCTGCTAATCCAAATAGGCAGTGTCTACATCTGATCTTGGAAAGACAGCTGCACCAAGCCAAAATGCGAAACCCTTGGTGGATCTGAAAGCCGTTTGTTGTGCCTTCACTGTTTAAAAGTAGACATCAGTGTGAAAAGTCAGAGTAAAAGTCAGGAAACCACTTAAACATTACACGTTTGAATTTCCCTTTTACCATATAACTAAGTGTAACATGCTCCAAAGCGGTGTTTGACAGATGAAACTAAAATTACTGATGCTCTCACATTCTAAAATCCTATTACTATGAAAGCCTCTTATAATTGAGTTAGAAATTTCACAGTCTATTACTAATCATGCACTGCGAACATGTTCAAAGTCAGTTTCCATGTCAGACAGTGTCTAATCCCTCCTTTTAATGTATCCGATCCAACGGTCGCCTTCATTAGGGCGCCTATAGGTTCCTCTCCCTCTCTGTGCTATAATGAAAGGAGAGCGTATGAAATAGGGATAGAGAGTGTTTGCTCTGGAGAGAAACAGCAAAGTTTTTTTCTCTCTCTTCAGACTGTGTCCTTATTAGGGTTTTTCTTTCCAAAGCAAGGTCAGAGCGTCTACCAACTTTCAGCTTTATTAGCCTTGGGCTTGTCCTCAGGCACTAAGTGGCTCTCACGCATCACCACAGAATGCAACCTCTGATTGTTCCTTATGTCTCACTCTCTGTTTCTTTTTTTTTCATGTCACGCATTAAGAGTTTTCTCCCTCCTCTACCTCATGCTCTTCACTGCTGCTTTCCGTATTGAAGTTTTCCAGTGGCTCGCCTCTTGCCTCCACCCAAGCAGCCGCATGGCTTCTCTCTCCTCCAATCCTCCTCATTAGATTCTCCCTGGATAACCTGAGAAAAAGAGCTCCTCTGTCTCCTTCTCCTCTCCATCATAGCCTCTGCCACCGCAACCACAGGATTCATCTGCTGGCGACGAGTGACCTTTGACACCAGCGCCTCGCAGGCAGGATTACCATTGAGTCCAGCTCAGGCTTTGTTCCTGGTAGCCGAGGGAGCAGAGAGGGCCTTTAATGAAATTCAAACTTTGGGCATGAGGAGTCGCAGACATCTGAAGACCTTACTTCCCCTCACCTCAGTCGCAATGTGTGGAGATCAAAAAACCTTGAGCCAAGCAGCATAGAGGAATGTTGTTCCACTCTGTGAATGCACAATGATGATGAGAAACAATGGGAGGTTTAGACGAGAACCAAGGGTTTTTGAAGGACTCGAATATTCGAGCAAGGGCTGTCAATTACCACTCCATTATCCCCTGCTGATGGCAGCCAGCGCGGCTGCAAACCAGGATGGCTGAGAAAAGTCGAAATAAAATAAGATACAAAGGGGAAGAAATAAGTCATCGCACGTAATGTAAGTTAACATCTCTCATTTTCGTTTAGGGCTTTGGGAAATGTACCAAACTGGCTGAGGCCACTGGGTTTATCAGTCTGTCAGGCACATCTGTGAAGCCATCCATCTTCTCACTTGAGGTGCACAGCCATAATAACCGCGGATTCCATATGTTTCCTCGCCTTTCCAGATTGTGTCAGGGAAGTTTAAGTGTTTTCATTTCCACACAGTTCATCTCTGTGCAGCACTGCAGGTGCTGGCTTAACTCAACACAAGGCACGCGCCGAGCGCAGCACAGCGTGCAGTGTGCAGCGTGAAAGGAAATCAAAGAAAACCTGTGCAATTTCCCCAATCAGCTGTTCCTATGCACATATACTGTACAAATCTGTCAGCAAATGGTTTGCTTACTATAAATGATTTCTGGAGAGGCGTAAAAAAGCCACCTGGCATTAAGAGATACAACACTTGTTTTTAATGACCGTAAATATATTTATGCCACAAGGTTAAGAGACGCATGCTGTTGCTCACTGATACAGAGCAAAAGATCCATTTTAATAGCAATATATATATAATCATATTACATTTATACATCACACAGCTCATAGTGCATACCCCAAGCATCTACAATTAGAGTATGCAATTCAATCCCCACAGCTGGCCCAGGCTCTAACTATAAGACCCCTGTGAAATGTGCGATAATATTTTTCTATTGGAATTGTGGTTGGAAACTGTACAGGGGAGGGAAAAAAAGCCTTGCCATGGTAACAGCTGTTGGGATTATGGCGCCTGCTGCACCGAGATCTGTCAAGGGGTCTCAGAAAGCTGGGCATCAGTAGACATGAAATTCCCAAATCTGAGAAATTGGTGAGCCACAAGTGTAAATCATCGCATCGTAGTCACGCGATCAGCCAATCTCACAAACGCCGGTCGGAGATTCGGAGAGGAGTTTTAGATTTAGTTTCACGGATGTTCACAGATATAAAGCATCGCTTGCCAAAAGTTTTTTTTTTTTTTAACATTTGGTGGACAAAGAAAACAGTGAGCTCCATCAATACAACATATTGAGATGAGACACCAAATTCCTCAAAAAAAAAAAAGAAGAAGAAAGCAAAGAAAAGAAACACAAAATCCTAAAGGCCTCATCAATCATCCGGGAGGGGGCTCCATAGCTTGAAGCCCTGCTCCGGTTTTGTCAGTGACGAAAAATGGCTTTCCATGGAAAAATGAGCGAGATCACACGCACGCACACACCCTGGTCCTGTATTGATTTTTATGGCGGATGGCGGGGTTGGTGGGTAGTGGAGGCAATGCTCTCAGAGCAGATGTCTAATGGTGTTTAGAGACTCTCCACTTTATCAAGCCAGGCCAGCACTGACAGTTAGATGCTGGAGGGCAATTAAAATTAAAGCCTGCCTGATTAGAATATCATATTCATCTGGATGGTAATTACTATGTCTGGCTCCGTATAAATAATTAATTATGCAAAACCCATGCAGCTGCCACTGGCTAGAGTTAACTGACTTTCTGTCAACGTCTCACAGTTCTAGAAAGGATAAAGAGATTTGGGAAATAAGCTCTTTAGCCGCTATCTGGAAGCCCGCTGGGGTGTGCACGCAGCGCCCATTGAAACAGTGGCAGCCTGCCCTCTGTGTGCAGGTGGCTTCACCAAGACATTGTGGGGTTTCCTTTTGAAGATGTATTTAATTTAAAAAGAAAAACACTCTCTTTAAGGACATCCTCTTTCTCATCCCCTCTGACTCCCTTGCTCACACCCAGCACGTCTCACCATGTGACTATCTCTCAATTATTCCAAAAAAAAAAAAAAACAAACCCAAAAATGTAGACAACTCACTGGCTGCTTTCTTTTCCACTGTTACCACGACGTATAAAGTGGGGGCTCGGTAATTAGCCCAGATCAGTAATTAGTCTGCATTTCCTGCTGCCTTTTGAAATTCATTGATGTCTGATTGCATCATCTCTGTCTATGTGCACTGACATCTTTAAGCTTGTTAAATCAACTTGTGTGATCTCACTTTGTTAATAAAACAGCTAATTACTGATTATGTCGCAGATGTCGTCTGTGAATTTGACTAAATGTTCGCATTTTTGCAACAGAAAAAGAGAAATACTTTCATTTAAGAGATCTTAGAGAATTTTCTAACAGTGGCTCATTCTGGATCAACTGTGTTAGACTGCGTTGACTAATTAATCTGGGAACTGTTATATTATCTGTTTTGAGAGGTACTGTTTCTACATTAATTCCCCTTTTCGGAGACTGGAGTTAAATTGCCATACATTAGTCAGAGAGGAGTTTCTAATATTTTTCTACAGCCTTTATTGCTCTGAGGGTGGAGTCAATACTGTAAACACCTCTAGCGAGTAATAATAAAAAAAAAAAGATTCAACAGCACCACAAACTGCAGTCTTTAAAATGACCATAAAGTTGATTCAGGAGCGTTTAAACCAATTTCATCTAAAACTGGAAGTAAAACCCTCGTGAAGGTAGGATTTATTGCAGTGCTGTTGCGCTGCAGTCTCCGTACTGAGAAAACACAGAGAAACAGCTCTCATTGTGCTGTACTTTGGCTATTTTAGGATGGGCCTGTAGCACTTGTGAAGAGTTTCGCAACTGATTTCCCTCGATCTAATCCCCTCTGACAGGTGAGTGTAGCACAAATGTGAGTAAAATCCTGCTAGAAAAAAAAAAAGTTTGTGGTTTGTTCGTCGGTTGCCTCAGTTAAGGCATCTCTTATTCATGCCGTCAACCATAAGATTAGCAGAGAACCACCGGAGAAAACTACCATCCAACCATCTCTTAAATACATCATGCTGAAACTGCCAGAGTATCCTGTGTCAGAGAACATAATTAGAAACACCGGCAGTGGAAAAAGGGGCAGGACGGTAAAAAGAAAGAGGAGATGACAGCCACAGGTATCGGCCGCTCCGTCCAAAGCATTCTTTTCTGATTAAAATTTCGATCCACGCAAACACAAACAATTAGCAAATGTTTAATAAGTGAGGCTGAAATCATGTTCTTGGTGTACACTTCATTAATGTGACCTTCTCCAAAGACATCCATAGCTCACAAATTAGCTTCATGCTGTTAAGGACGTTAATATGGTAATCAAATGCAGAAGGTTATATAAGCAGTGAAGGTTATTCCGTTTCATGTGGGAGAATGTGGAAAAGGAAATTGAAAACAGAGCAAAAAGACCTCGACATCACATCATGTATTTATCAACCTTTACACGTTTCCACAGTTACTCCATCGCGTCTCGTGCACAGTGTTTAACCACAGCTAATTGCAACGCTGTGCAAAGGGGAGCCACGCCGACAAGCTGGGAAAGTCTGAACCACAGACACCGGCCGTGCTGCATAAATCATGTGACGACAGGCCAGCCACTACCTCTCAAAGTTTTCTCAAAGCAAACTTCACTGGATGGAAGTCTGTGCGGCGTTACCTCCGAAACCACAGCTGTAGCTTGGAGGACCCAGTTTACCTCCCCGTCTGGAGAAAAACTCTGCCGCATTACGCTATCTGCAGCTCGCAACGACTGCAACAATAATGACTGATTTATAATTTAAGTCGCTGGAATCAAGAACAAGAATGAATTTCCCCATAAGCAGGCGTTGAGGCACAGCTGCTGTGCGCTTCTTTGCAGTTTTACTAATGTTGTTATTGATTTTAAGGTCCCAGTGACCACTGGGATGAGGTAGCTAATTATGTTCGGCAATGTTTTACTTGATGTATGCATGTTTTCCCTCTTAGCCTCGAGGACTCAGCGGTGAGAGATGACTTGCTACATGCGTTCTTTGATAATCTTTTCACAGTGGGAGGTTTGGTGATTATGGAGATCTCAAGGCTGAATCTGTGGGATATAAGCTCCAAATAGGAATTGTCCTGCTACTGAAAACTGGCTCGAAGTCAATCCCGAAAGTGACTTGTGAGAATAGAAGTGAGAATAGAAGTCCCAATGTTGACGCTAAGTTCTGCAATTGATATTTTGGTTCAAAGTTTGCCAGAAGTTGGGAATCAGCTTTACTACAAAACCGAGACTCTAACTAGGCTACTGGGTCAAAAAATGAATAGCTGTTGAGCGGAGGCATACAGATAAATGTTTAACAGGAAGGAAAGAGCTATGCTTTTGACATTTGAATAACAAAACCGAATGCTTAAAGGCACACTTTATCATCTGAGCCAAACGTGTCGTGCCAGAAGTATTGTTGAATCAACCAAAAATCTCCAAATCACTGAACCACCAACCAGAAAATCAGTCAATATTGTGTTTCCTGTGCTCTCGATTCTAATGTAAAACAGCCCCAGGACGGCAGCCCACCACTCTGTCCCGGCCTCCTCAAGCACTTCTGGAGGGGCACCTGGTGTTGCTGGCACAGTGGACCTCACCGCAGGGGAAGGAGGGTGAGGTTTTGGCTCAGACTCAGAGCTTCTGTTTGCAAGGTCACAGCTGCCTCGGCGGTGGCTCCCACAGCCTCGTCTGGCACCGACGCCGTGCCCGTCCTACCACTGCCATCCCGCAGGACGCCAAACATCCCGACTTCCCTGTGATGACAGTTTCATACAGCGTGTTAGCACATGTCATCGACCCAGTGCACAGTCATACTGCTGGGGAGGGGGGCTCCTCTGTGCCGGTAGGGGAGAAAGAATTACACGAAAAGGTGAGGACCGAGACGTACCCTACCTACACATCACAATGAAAGACGGGATCTGTTTATTCAGCCTTGGTGTTTGTAGCGTAATAGATTTTGGGGATGACTGCTCCGCCTTCAGATCCTCTAGACATCCGCAGAGAGGAGAAACAGGCATCCACAAACACAGACACAACAGATGCTGATAATAAGGTGCGTCATCCGGCTTTGCCCGGAATAAGACGGATGACGGTTATGCGAGCGGAGTGTAAATGAAGTTCCCGATACTTTTCTTTCAATATCGCTGCTATCTCTGGGCTCGGCGCGGCACCTGCTGTGGGCAGATATCGACTGGAGGAACAGGGGTAGTTGGGAAGCGGAGGGGGGAGGTGGGGGAGTGTGTGTGTGTGTGGGGATGGGGAGGGTGTTAGGTGCTGGAGGACCGTGGCAACCGTCCACAGAGAACTTCCCTGCTCCTTTGACTGGATGTTGAAAGGCATGATTCCTGCCAGGCGGGAGGGTGGTGGGGGTGTGTGGGGGTGGTATGGGGGTGATAGAGTGTTGGGGGTGGGAGTGGGGGTGGGGGGGTGCAGTGGGAGGTTGTTTGAAGACTTAGGAAGAAAAGCTCAGGGAAAATAAATCAAGACTGTTTCATGTAAGATATGAGATTTGCATTGAGCCTTTTCAAATGAGTCCCTTTATGTCTGAAAATGACTGACAGTCATAATAGCCGGTCGACTCGCAGAGAGAGGCGATTGGAAATGGGCAGGGCGCCAAATCTAGTTTCCTCATGAAAAACACAGCCTCCAAAGTGAAGCAAAGAGCACCGGACCAGCTGATTTCAGTTTAGCACAGCTCGTAATGTGGAAAAACTGGGAGCTCTTCCTGCTCGTAATTACTACATATCCAGAGTTGAGGGGGAAAAAAAAGAAAAAAGAAATATGTTTTGGTTGCCTTAAGTGAAATAGTTTGAAGTGCAGCAGCCTCCATACTAAAAAGCTTGTAAATTAGCCACAAGGACAAGGAGATGGAGAGAGGGGAGAGGAAGAGGGAGAGAGAATAACGGGTACTCGTTGGAGGGAGGAAAAACACTAGTGGGCCATATAGCATATGAATAAACTGCTGAATATATGACGCAAATGTATATTCCTCATATACAGTATGGCCAGCCCCAAGACTGTAGCCATGATATCCTCTGCTGTGGCAAGTACGACTGCTGACGAAATTAAATTGAAACGTGAACAAAAGCCACAGATCTGCTAACAAGTGTGTGATTGTGTTTGCGTGCTTCCATGTTTGGGTGTTCATGTGAACACATACTGTGCTGTACAAGCCCGCAATCAGCAACAACAGAAACTTTGATGCACTACATATAGAGTCACCAGACTGTGACCGCTCGCGCCGAGGCAGAGAGATACGGCGTTTCATTCACATGACGTTGATTCCAATTACACCAGGGCCGGCGTTGTTTGCGATACACAGAAGAATCGTGCATTTGGAAAAACCCACCGTGTTGTAATTTGATGCCTCTGGAGTGGATGTGGTGTGGGTTAACGTCATCCTGTTGTTCTGTCAGATCAGTTCGAGGCAGGGAGAACGTTCAATTTCCAGCTGCAGGACGTATAGCAGCCACGATGCATTGTGTTTCATCACCCGACTCTGTGGGGTGTTGCGGGAAAAAATGAAGCAGGAACAGGTCTGCTAATTGAAGCGGTCACGCCTCTTGCTTTCCATTAGGGTAATTGGCATATCTATTTAGGACATACATATTTTGTGGAAACATGTGCGACTGAGCCGTAAATGACGTATGAAAGCAAT
The DNA here is from genome assembly GCA_029224185.1 of Karalla daura. Taxonomy (NCBI): domain Eukaryota; kingdom Metazoa; phylum Chordata; class Actinopteri; order Chaetodontiformes; family Leiognathidae; genus Karalla; species Karalla daura. Next base: position 12,887,911 of record CM055199.1, read on the forward strand.
ATAACACGCTATAGTCGACAGTCGTGGTTTTTAATATGTCACCTACTTCACCTAACCAACCTGATCAGAGGCTTGCTATGTGTCTGTGAAACTCTGAATTTAAAGGAAACTTAATCACAGTTTGTCTGCAGACAAGGCAGATACACATGGTGGGTTCCTGGTGTTTATAACAAACGAGTTAATAATGTAATGAGGCAGAATCAAATAATAATGACGGAGTAATGGCTAATCTTGTCTGCACACATTCATCAGAACCGGGGGCTGTATTTTCTCAATAAATGGATAAAATCAGAGTAAATACCATGCAATTACAGGGTAATAAGTGGGGGTTAATATTTTATGAAAAAAAAGTGCAGTAATAGTCGGCTCCTTCTCTTCGACAATTTGTATTGTGTGATGGCCTTTTGTAATGACACCCATTGTAGCGTCTCTCTTGTAATACATTGCCACGTGAAATAACATTGAACTTACACAGGTGTGACCTGACGGGGGCATTGCATTTGCGGTGACTGTGCCAGTGCATGCTATTGTGTGAAGTGATGTGAACGACCGATATGGGATGGAGCCATTGTTATTAATGTAATTAGTTACACCTGTGTTTCCCGGGTGCAGAAGAAAGGACCGTGCTGCCAAGGTTCTGCTCAAACGCTACCCAGCAGAAAGAGTTTACGGTGGTTGAAAAGTATAAAAGTGAATCACAGCAGGATGTGTTTTATACTGGGAAAGTAGCTCTCTCCTGCCATAATTCTCCATCCATCCATTATATTGCTCGCTTTGTACATTCTGTCTATCTCAGGGCACATAGAGCGAAGGCAGAGCACACACCCCGGAGAGGTCATCAGTCCATCATAGGACACACACACACACACCATTCACTCTCACATTAACACCTAGTTTCAATTTCGCCTGACCATTCACGTTTTTGGACTGTGTGAGGAAACCGGAATATAGAAAACTCATGCGAACCCCACACAGAAGAACATGAAACCCGTAATTGTTTCTTTGTGGGAGACAGCATTACATTAAGGTTTTTTTCTAGCTTTATATTTGTTGAAGTGGGCCATTAACAAGTGTTTCTAACACCTTGGTTGTAGATTTCAGTGAGCTGTCCCCCTCTGCAAAATCTTGTTCCTGAACTGCTAACTGAGAGCACTTGTTGGATGTTTCCCCATCAGCAGTCACCTGATGTTGGCGGTCTAATGCTCAGGATGACCCTGTGGAAATGGCCGCGATGCCACCCTGGATCTTTCCCATCTGCTTTGTACACGGTGTAAAGCATTATCTGGTGGTGCCCTTGAACAGAAACTGCATCAAAATGAACAAGAGGATAAGCATGGGGATTAAAAAAACATGCAAATACTCAAGGATGCAAGGGGGCAGTGCAATCCATGTTAGTTTCATGCTGTTATGCAGATCAATAATTTGCGGTGGCGGCTTTCTAAGAGGTGCACTCTATTTTACAGCTGCATGCAAAATACACACCTTTTTCAATGTTACAGAAATCTGTCGGCATTGTGTTTTGCAAAGATGAGAAATGAATTCAACAGGTTTAGCAGCCTACAAGGACACGCAGCTATGCCTACATCGAGCTGTTGTTACCATCAACAACGGACGATCTTTTCACATCGCGGGAAGTGCTTTCATTCAGCTTTAATTTACAAGTGTGTTGTTTCGCTGAGCTTTAAAAGCAGAATTTTGACACAAGCAGGCAGGGTCAGGAGCAAGCGGAGAGATTAAGGTGAATAAATGGCCTTGGTTTAAGCAGCGCTGTGGGTAATCCAGCCACCCGACCCACATGCTTACAAGAAGCGCAGTAAACCTACGTTCATTACCGCTCATGATGAGTGTGACCGTTCCTTTCAGAACTGAGCAGCTAGAAAGGTGTGCTGATTGTGTGTGGTTGAAAAAAAGAACATCCGTGCTTGTGTGTGGTGGCAGAAACCATTTAAATGAGATGCAGTTCAGAGTTGTGTGTAATGACAGCTCGGTTAGGCTGCACACACCAGTCAATCAAAATATCATCACCCACACACAAAATATTCAAAACCGGGCCCTACTGTGCTTATTGTTTACATAATTTGGCAGAGTTCAGTCTTTTCTTGAAGCGGCTGCACCGTGGCTGCCTAAGACTCTCATTGTGCTGGTCGGGTATACTATTCTTTCCTCTTCCTCCCTCACATGTGGAGGCAGCTATCTGAAGCGTCCACGCCGGTGGATTATCCCACTAACCACCAATCCTTTTGCAACAGTTGAGAGGATGAGAGCGCCTGTTGGATCACCTCCAGGGCCTGCTTGTGCCTCTTCTTCTGCTCCCCTTCCAGAGCGGCTCCAGGCCGGGGCCCGGATCCCCCCAGCTCGTCCTCTTGCGCTGTGCCATCTCTCGGCCCGGGCCACACCCCAGCAGCGACTGGCATGGGCAGCGTTCTGAAGCCTCCTCCAGGCTGGAGGTGGAAGCAACTGCAGGCCCAGATGGTTTTCCTTTATACTGGTCAGTCAGTCTGTCTGTCTGCCATGCGCCTTTGCATCTGTTTTCTGCTCCAAACACGAGATTGCACCTGTCGAGACAACACAGGTGGGTGTGCGAGTAGCTTGAACATACAGCGGCATGGGGAGGGGTGGGGGGGCTAGCATGTAGGTATGCACACGTGCCACTCGCAGTTATGTTAAGACACAGATGTGCAACTACCACCTCAATTATCACATGTGCTGTATGCAAATATAAACATATATGCATGTTCAACCATATAAAAAAACACCTGCTGCTAAGACATAGAGAAAAGCACCCACACACATCCTGTAGATGCACTGTTCACACATCCTGTAGCCGTAGCCCTACCCACACAAGCTGTCCTCCACACTCACACTTGATCTCTGAGAGGTCCGTCTCCATTCACTCCATTAGAAGTGGGCACCAGAATGCTCCACACACATGCTAATGCACGAGGACAGAAAAGCCAATCAGGTGGGGATGTTGCTCGATTGAGGACAGACTGCACGTGCAGTCCGCCCGCAGGGATTTAGGTGAAACGATGCATAATCACACAAAATAACTGAGAGGGACACGTTAAGAGTGAGAAATGGATTGGCTGGTGGATGGAAAGTGAAGGTGAACGCGCAGTGAGAAGGTGACTGGACAGGTCCACTCTTTGCAGACTGCCTTGATGTCATGAGGTTAATGAGTGGACAATGGATGGGGGCTCGGAAAGCGACTCTGTGGATAAACTGTGAGACTGTTTCCACAAGTAAAATCAAACTTCTAAAAGCTGGTTTTGTGTTATTCAGATGGGAGGCTGTTAAATCAATTCCAGGAAATGAGTTTGCACACAGCGGGCAAAAAACAGGAAAAGAATACGAAGAAATATCCGATAGTTAAATAAAATATAATTTTCAGCAACTTTCCGAAATAATGCTGGGGTATGTTTTCTAAAACAAACTCATTTAAAGGTGATTTATATGCAGTTTTTTAGCTGGGACCTTAATGCCTCCACCAGTCACAGTGGGAATGGACAGATTGGCTTCTAATGGTTATCCGATACTATGCAGCAGTATACCTATGTGTTGTTTAATAAGGTGAACTGACCTTTCATCATGGTTATAAATCAATGACATTCTCCCACACTGAAGCGCTGCATGCAAATGCATAATATTATCTTCCCACACTTGCACATGCACAGACACAAATACATGCGTACAGGCTCACCCAGCCTCCGAAGGCAACATATTTACAGGAAGTCACGTCCGAAGATTAATACATGTTTCAAGGCCCTGCATTTAAACATGTGCCCTTTGCCTTTAAACACACACACACACACACACACACACACACACACACACACACACACACACACACACTCGTAAACAATGAGCCTTCAGCCCAGTGGTCAGTGATGAAATCAAATAAATTCATTTCCTGTTGCAGTTTTTTTGGAAACAAACAAAAAAAAGCCTCCGAAATGATTCTGCTTAAGTGGAGAGGAGAGATGCACAAATAGATGAGGTAAGATTGTGTTTGATTGCAGGTAAATGGTAGATGTTTGTGTTCAGGGCCTTTGATGTTGTTTTTGAAAGGACCTGCTGGCCTTTCAGCCTGTGATTACTGTTTCTCTGCCAAGGCGTAATGGCTGAGGTACAGCTCAGCTGTTGGTAATGAAGGCATTACCAGCAGCCGAATAGAGTAACAACTGTAATGTCCAGATTCCACTCATTTACCTCCCAAATAATACTTCATCTCAGCCCACAGCAGCGGCAATCACAGATAATGCCATCTCATCTGTCAGAGAAAACAATATAAAAGCAATGTATTTCCTATTACTCCGTCTCGCTCGCTCCCGCTCCCTCTCCCTCTGTTTGATCACCATAAGTACAACCCTAAAGCAAAACAGAGTGCTCCCATTGCCAGCATAAAGTGGCGGCGCTTCCTCTCCTGCTGCTGTTCATTCTCCAAATCGCAATTTATTTTTGCATCATCAACACAAAAGAACAAGCGATAAACACTCACTGTGTGCCTAGACATACTTTCTCCTCATGGGCCCTGCCACAGGCCCAGATAGAAACATAGGTCCACACACCGCTGTGCATCTGTGTGTGTGTGTGTGTGGGGAGGAGGGGTGTGGGGGGTATTTGGGATACGTTCCCTGCCTCTCTAATAAGCCACCGGCTTGATGCCACTGCTCTCCTGCATGGGAGGAGATAAGAACTGGCAGAGCGGTGGTGTGGGCTCCCATTGAAACCCAGTGTGCTGCTAAGCCCCCTCACAGCCCCCAGCAGAACCTCAAAATGCACACACACACACACACACACACACACCATCACACACACACACACGGCAGCGTGTGCGTGCACCGAGGCGCGCGCCAACACACGCGCGCCACAACAGGCAGCCCCCAATGAGGTAACGTTGTGATTACAGATGCAAGAGCACAGACAGCGCGCTGGGAATACGAGGTGGAGGGAGAGAGCGAGGGAGAAAGGAGAGGTAGAAAATAACAAGTATTAAGTCCACTGAGACAGCATTAAAAAAGCACAATGCTCCGCTTGTTGTTCCAAAAGAGTGAGACTACTGAACTGAGGAATCTCGACTTCTCTCTTTTTTTTTTTACCCCCCCCTCCTCGTGCAGCCTTTAAAAAATTACCACACCAGCAAGACTCGTCCCACCCTCATTTACCATCCCTCCGTTTTTTATATAAATATATTTTTACATGCTTCAGCAACAGTAACAATTACCTTATTGAAGAGGAGAAACGTTTTGAATTTGCGGGAGCTAAGGGGATGTCATTTGCATATCAAACCCTGTTTTTCAGGCCACGGGGGAGTTGAGTTCTCTTCTTTACCCGTTTGAGATTAACCCCATGCAAATGGAGCAGATGCCAAACTCCAATAAATCAGCACTTAAGAGAGCCTACATCTGTGGAAGACATTGTTATGAAGGCCAATCCGAACCTTCCACACCCGGTCGTCAGTAATTGCGGAACTGTTGCTTATCCATCTGTGGAGTGTTTTGTTAGGGAAAGAGAGGAGTCAGCTATTGTATCGGAGGATGACTGAAGTCCTATTTTGCTTTTGTGGAAAATTCTATCACCTCGTTAGCACATTTACCAGCGAGTGACCATCAGCTGTCAGCCATAAAAATCAGCTGCCTCGGGGCTCTCTGTCAGCCCACTGTCTTTTCTCTCAGCGTCTGTATTCATTTGCAAATATTTTGGTAATAGACTAACAGTCAGGGTTCCTACCCGGCTGACAATAGGGAGCTCCTTATCAGCCAAAATCAGCGGAGGCCTGTTTCTGCAGCAGGTGTTGTGAGGAGCCTGAATGTGTTAGCCAAGATTTTGAGCTTTGCTCGGCGTATACCAGGCAGAGCTGCAATACAAGTACCAGTCTACACCTTAATCCCCAGAGTGGAGTAAACATTTGCAGATGGCATGAGACACAACCACAATGATAAATCTGTTTCAACTGAGTGCAACAGCGTGGATTTTACTGATGACGATCAGTCACTTGGAGAAAGTACAGTTTTTGACTCTTTGTGGTATTTGAAACTGCACAATATTATGCTAATAGCTTGTTTTTAATTCTACTGGTGTAGTCAGAGTGACACAATTAGATGTATGTCAACAAACCAGATGATTAGATAGATAGATAGATAGATTTGCCCTTTTGTGTGCTAGAGATAGACAGCACAGACCCACAGAACCTAGCACTGTTAAAGTGAGTCAGACAATAGATGGATGGATGGTGGTATAGTCATGGTGGACCAGAGCTGGGCACGTTCCAAATTACACTACAGCAGCATTAAGTCATGCACATTTGCGTTCTTCCAGATTGGCAGGTTGTAAAGAGCCAGAGGAAATCTTTTAAATGCAGGGCACTCGGGATTAATGCTTTAATAGTAATTGAAATTTAGATGATCTTGCATAGCTGAATGATGTAATTAATAATTCAAAGCTGCCGAAGACAGACTGACACAGACAGATTGAAGTGTAGCGAAGACGAACTAAAAACTATGGTCAGAGTGAGTAAATAAATTCTGAAAATACTTCCTTAAATGGTCCTGCTCCACTTGACGCTTTCTATAGGTACAGGTTTTGTACAGATTGTGTACATTTTGATAGCACAGCAGGATCCTCTTATGGATCTTCATCTAAACACTCATTGCATTTTTTTTTCACACAAGCGTATGGAGCAGCATGGTGAAGTCCCCCATTGGTGGACATTACTGTCATTTAGTCTTTGGTTTTGCTGTTTTGTTGCTCCTACCAGAAATATTAAGAGCTCTCTATCTCTGAGTCGAAGCAGCCACGAAACATATGATGTGTGTAACAGTGAACTGCTAAAAGCTCTTGTGCACCAGCTTACTACTGTATCCTGCCTGTTGGCCACCCATCCATCATCTTATCTGATTTATCCCCAGTTCTGTTGCTGGGCCTATCTCTTGTGAACATAGGGCGAAGGCTGGGAATACACCCTGGACACACACACACACCCACACACATCATTCACTCTGACACAAACATCTAGGGATAATTTAGAGCCTCCAATCCACCTAAACATGCTTGTTTTTGGACTCTGGCAGGAAAGTTTGAATTGATGGCAAGAAAGCAGATACAACAAGAATGGAAGTATGATGAAGACTGAGCAGCAAAAGGACATCTCATGGTGTGTTGTCAGCCAGAGAGACAAAGGCCTGTTTAAATTGGTGTATTTACTACAAAGTTGTTATACAGTGTAACATGCATTGGCCTCTATACCAGGCACTACTGTCTTTGTCAGTAGACAGTTTTTAAGGGCCATACTGATAGTCTAAAGCAGGGAAAATCCCCCTCAGGAATTTCCCTAATACCAGAACCTCTAAAGAGGGCAGGCAGAGGGGGAGAGCAGAAGTGAATGACTGCAGAGAGCACACCAAAAAAACAGTGGGATTGAGAGACGAGAGAGGAGAGAGAGAGAAGATAGAGAGAGAGAGTCAGAGAGAGTGAGCTGCCTGAGGGAAACTGTACAGGGAAATGTATATGGCGAGGCAGAAGTGGGAAAAAAAAAAACAAGACAGATTTTGAGGATTTAGTAAGTCAGCCTAGCTGTCAATATTATCAGGTCTCCCGAACCAACCTGAGCACGCGTGTGTGCACAGTGCCGTCTGTCAGGCGAGGAGCAAGGTGCCGAAATCAACTTAAGACAAGCGAGGGCAGTGGAAGGAAACCTGGCCGTATCCTTCGTTCATATGGGGATGGATCTCTGTGTAGCGTGACAGGAGTAAAGTCTAACACCACTGTCTATAAACATAAGCCTCTCAGGGTCTCGGCTTCTGTGAGCCTCGGCGTCGCTGTGACGCAATCAGTGGATGGAAGAGTGATTTCTTTTGTTTTTCCAAGACTTGAATTAAAGGACATTACTAATTAGAGGGCGAGGGAAAAGGATGTTGAAATGTCAAAAAGACCTTAATGATTCAAGAATGTCGTTGCATATTGCCTTTTAATTGAGTGTCATTACATCTGGAAACTGTGTCACGCAGACAAAGAAAAAACATTATAGCATATGGGCCCATCAGCCAAACCGTGTGAATTATGTTTATGGAATGATTAAACCTTTCTCGGTTTTATGTCTGCTCTTTGGAAGCCGCTTGCATCAGTGCCAGCACTTTTCACACCGTACTTTTAATTGTGCTGAACATAAGCAGCACCCAGGTTCAATCACACTTACAGACATCTTGTGACAAGGAAAGAATGTGACCTCTCTGCTCTTTCATCAGAGGATTCAGTCCTTTTGCATCTTTTTGTATTTGTGTTTCAGTGCTTATTTAATTTGACATAACTAGTTTGGTATATGGCCAAGAAGTCACCAGAATGCCACGTTAGCACCGAGTGCTTTTTAACACCACAGTTTTGTTTAATTTGTACTTTTTTTTGTGTATTCAATATCAACACATCTATTAAGTAACAGCCCAAACTGAGTATTCGGAAAGATTTCAGGACATTGTTTTTTTTGCCTTTTTTGTGTTAACAAAACTGTTTTTTAAGGGAGACGTCTAACACTTTCCAAGTGTGTTAGTGGTGAGAACAGAGTGTTTTAAAAGAGAAAAGGGGACATTTTCGGGCTGTGGTACGGCTGACAAAACTGAGATATCACTGCAACTGAACACGGGAAAGAGTAAAATAATTGTTTTTGGACAAAGAAAGAAAGACTTAGTCTCTGCTCACCTTCCACCGATGACACAAACATCTTCAAACCAACTCTGAAATCACCAAGAACGAAAGGATTTCTGTCTGAACAAGACACAAAAACATGTTCATGCTTTTTAGCAGACTACTGTAAGAACGTCTACAGACTAAAACCCACGAAAGGAAAAGAAAAATCAATCTCAGAGCTGGAGTTTGAATCCCGACCAACACCAAAAAATTGGAGCACATTACACCAGTCCTTAAATCCATTCACTGGCTTCCAGCGTGTCAAACGATGGATTTTAAAACCCTATTACTTGTCTGTGCAGCACTAAATTCATCTCTGATTAACTTGACCCCTCACCTCTTCAACGTTTAGTCAGTGTGGCCAGGATGAAAAAAGCAAAGTGAAGAAGACACTCTTCCAGAAAAAACACTGGGAATATATATATATTTTTTGCCTGATTTTCCTTTTATTTCCGTTGTCCTTTAAAAAACAATTTAATCTTTTATTTTCATTGTATTTCTAGCCGTTTAAAAAGCTTTGTGTCTATGCTGATGTATGAATAAACTTTACAGCCTCATCCACTTTCATGGGATTTAAATCTGGCCAATCAGTTAACTCTGTGTGTGTGTGTGTGTCCTGTTTCTGAGCCCATGTTTGTCTGTGTTTGTGTGTAGGGCCCGGGTGTGAGGACGAGTGCCCGGTGGCTGCTGCCCTCTCTGTAGTGTGTGGCAGAGCTGGGCCGAGCCAGCCTCGGTCCTGGCAGCGCTCTCTGCCAGGGAGAGCAGCGGCTCTGAGCCAGCTCCCTCTGCAGCTGCCGGCCTCTCGCAAAAGTGGTCCCGGAAACCTTCAGAGGAGTCCCCGCCACACTCGTGGGCTGTGTGATGGCAGCCCCATGGCCGTGATTATACAAGCACATACAAAACACAAATGCATTGTTGCTGAGGCGCAAAGCAGACTGAATAAAAACTCATGTGGGCAGATATTCCCCCTTACATAATATTGTTAAGCCGGGCTTACAATAATGTGATTAAATAAGCCTGATCGTGTCCGCAAGTCTGCTGACACGGCATATTGTCTACAACTTGGGTCTGTCCCATGTTTGACACAAAGGTGTCACAATAATTACTAAGACTCACATAATCATATTAAGGTAAATATTTGTATCATATGGAGCATAGTTTAACCATTGGCTACTATCACACCATCATCCCCTGTCCCTCCCATTGTCACACCAGAAATAAAAAAAAAAAAAATGGTATCAACAGCCTTTATTTCGCTTTTTTTGGTTTCACCTGTCTTACAGTACAACAGGTGGAGCGAGCACATACAAGGCATCCATTATGAATGCATACACCGCTTCATATTCTGCATGCAGTTGCTTGGCTTTGGTGGCTACAACTTAATGCTCTCATAGGGTTGCAGTGTGTTTCACTGTGCAATAAATAAATAAAGCGGTGGGCCAAAGGCCAGGGGCTTATTTGTAGGAACAAAAAAAGAAGAGAGAGAAGGATCTGCTCCTCCTTTATTTGGAGCACAACTTCCTGCTGTGTTGTTCCACCACATAGAAGACAAGATCAGATGAAATAAACCAACTCTATGGAGCGATTGCACTTTTCATGAGTTTTATAATATGATCTGAAAGGAACAGGTGAAGTGAGAGGTGCTCGATGTCACTCAATGTAAGATCTTTAATGTTAGAATCTCTGCCGTTATCTCTGCCATTATCTGACCTCTTCCAACCATAAAGGGTCACTTTATAGAGGTTTTACAGTAACACATCTAAAAGGGAAAATCATTCCATCCCTCCTTATCCTTTTTTCTTGTGATGATATGATCTTCTCTCCCTCTGAATAAGGTGAGGAGTGCAAGTGTGAGGCCGTTGACTCATCAGTTTTCTGCCAGACAAAAAGCAAGACACTGGTTTGGGGGGGGCAGACAGCTCATGGACACCTCAGGGCCTCATCTCAGGTCCAGGCGCTTTCCACTCTACCGTCTATTTCCTGTTGTAGTGTATACACACACACACACACACACACACACACACACACACACACACACACACACACTTAATGCCCCTTCTCCCCCGTCCCTGCAATCCTCCCTGCATCCCTCCCTCATAGGGCCCCTTGGCCGTCATGCATATCAATGCTTTATGAGAGACGGAGGGGAGGGAACGAGGGATTGGGAGAGAGGTGCAGAGGCAAGAGAAGCCATAGAGGGAGGATTGGGCAGTGCAGCGAGGCCTAGGCAACAGTCGGAATCAATCAAGTCTGTAGGATTACTGCTCCACTGAGTTGTGATCAATAGATCCTGAACACTATCCCCTGCTAGGAGGGCTGACAGGGTAAATGAGGGTCCGAAAGCTGCGCCCCACCCACCACCTCCCTCATCTCATCCCAATTCTGGCTCTCTCTCTCTCTCTCTCTCCACTGCACACACTCTCTCTCTCTTGGTCACCACCCTTCCTTTGGTTGGTCCCGGAGAAGCAAAAGCAAAGAGGCAAAGATGTCGTTTTTGTTGCTACTGAAAAGGGCAAAGACTCATTCTTGGTCCAGTGGTTTTTAACAATGCCGGAGGAGTGTTGCATATTCAGCTGAGAGGAGCATCTAGCCTTCTCGCTGGGGCTTTTGTACCTCTGGGTGCACTGCTTTCTTGTTTTAGAAAAAGCTGAAAAACTTTGTGTTGAGTAATGGTGGAAAAAAAAGAAAAGAGAAGCCTTGCTTGGTCCTCCACGTCAGGTTCTTTGAGTGTGCTCAACATTTTTAACACGCAAATATGAGAGGATATATATGCAGACGGGTTTATAAATACAGGTGATTTCCCTGAGTTGTTCCTGTAGTGGGGGAAACTTTGCTGCTTAGGATTCGGAGGATTTTTTTTTGTTTTTTGCGAGGGGAACGAGGAGCTGTGTGATATTCAAATGATACAGGCATCTGATGAGATGAACAAAGTGTTTGGCTGATTGACAGCAAGGTTTCAGCCCCTGACACCAATCTCCTCAGATGTCAGCAATGATGACTTGAAATTTTGTTAAGCGTGATCACCCCTCCTCCCCACCTCTCTGCCTCTGAGCCGAAGCACATTCCCGCGCCTGACCAGCAGATGGCAGTCCTGTTATCCTGATCCACTGGTGTGAGCCTGTGAGCCTGCAGGCTGAGTTTTGGACTGTTCAGGGTTTAACTATGTGTAAAAGTACCCCAGTTCTCAAATGCCTGGCGGCTGAGGGAGCGGGAGAGAGGGAGAGGGAGAGAGAGTGAGTGAGGGGGGAGAAAAAAAGAGAGGCAGCCCAAATAACAGGTTCCCTGGCCCTGAGCCAACAAACTCACAAATGCTCACACATGCTGCAACATAACAATAAAGCACACTATTCTTCTGTTAATAGGCAATCTGTGTTGCCATGAACATTTAGTCTAATAACTGTTACTGCTGTGTAAATGATGTCATAGGCCTGTCATTGTCTGTAAATTATGTGGCTGCCTTTTGACGAGCCTTGTTGTCAGCCATCCACTCATTTTTACAATGTGAGACATCATCGGTCTCCAGCAGCTGGGAAATAAGCAAAATATTTTGCTCTGATCAAAAGAGAGCGACGCGGGAAGTTTATAATTCACATCAAAGTGCACAAATGGTGGAGGATAAGTTTTATTGTCCATTCATCCATTAACTCGCCCACTTTGTACCTTAATGGTGTTGCAGGGGTCTGCTGATGCCTATCTCCAGCGCACATAGGACGACGGGAGGGAAATCACCCTGGACAGGCCGCCAGGGCTCACACACACAATTCACTCTCACATTTTAATGTCATCATTTCGGTGTGCATGTTTTCCTACATCTTGAGAACAACGTTTCTCTACATCCCTGCTCTATATAATGACAATGCTGCTTAATCATTAGGCTCAATTAGCTGATTGGTCTGTTGAAATCTAGAATTCCAAGGTGAAGTCCTCACATACCATCTCGTTTTGTCCACACCTCAAGGATCTTCAGTCTGCTGCCTCTAGATTCTCCAACTGACCTAAATGTGAATGACTGTGAGATGAAATCAGAGACCTGGAGACAACCCACGCAGACACTGAGGGAGCATGAAACTCCCTACGTTTTTAACTTCCTTACAAGGTTTTCAACATTTTGCTTGGATCACGTATGACAGCAAATGCCTACATAAGCTAGTAGAGGCAGAGACTACACAGCTCCAGAAGAGGAAAAGATGAAGAAGAAGAAGAAGAGGGAAAGCATAACTTCATTACTGTGGTAATGAGTGGAGAGGATGACTTGCACAGAGGCAGTGACCCTGGTAGTGTCGCTTACCTGCAAAGTTGTAGCAGTAATACCTCTGGTCAGGTAATTAGTAATACATTAATACACTGGGATGATCCGATCTCTCCAATTAGGAAACGGCAGCGCTGTGACTCACAAGGACTCAATCGTCACTTCTGTTACACTACCTGAACCAAGTCAGCCTGACCAGGACTCAGTCACCCAGTCACCTCTTCTGCATTTGGGGTCCAGCATCATGGGATATTTTGAGGCGCATATGCTGACAAGAATACAGACACAGAAGTTAAAACCGAACTAATAACACAGTTTATGAACTTTTAGATTTTCATTACGTGATCAGCGTTTCCAGAGAGCTGAGTCAAACCATACGTAACCAAACTAAATGTACGCTTGCCTGGTCACCTTTTCTCCAGAAATTGTCCTCTCACTGAAAAGCAATTACCCAGACTGAGCCAACACACCTCACAGGTCAGCAGTGGAGTGTGAAAATGGCCAAACAGACTCTCCCAAGTGTAGGCCATGCGGCATCGAGCAACGAGGATTGAACCTGATAGGAGAATGAGAATCAATGAAAATTATTGCATTGAACGAAAATGAATTTTCTGGGTTTTTTTTTCCTTTCTCTTTTCTCTCTCTCTCTCCCCCCAACGAGGAACCACAGCTTCTCTACAGGTGTTGTCTTAACCTTACTCCCCTATGCACAGAACACATTTCACACAATCAGCAGTTTACCACAGTGCAGGCGCAGCACAGATGATGTATGGAGAGTTACCTCATTTGTGTGTGAAAAATGCACACTTTACGGCTCGCCAAATGCGATCTGCATTTTCATTCACTGGGCTTTAAGATACATTAAGCAGAGACATCTTGAAGGTAGAGTAGCTGCAATGTAACATGTGGCCGTTTATTTGTCTCTCTCGTGAATACAACATCTGACGGGCGCGGGGATCTTTCAGCAGCCGACTGGAGGCTGGATTTGTCTCGTCAATGACATGTACACTTAAGGGCTTATGGGCCAAAGACTGAAACTTAGCCAGAAACAGCTAATGAGTGCCTGTGTGCCATTAACTCAGCCAGGGCTAGAAATACATGCATTATTCACTCTCAAAAACACAGCGACTTTCAACAGCTAAACGACAATATATCCCAGGCCCTGGCACATGACTAACACTGAGCTGTGCATGTATGGCACACCGGATGGGTGTCTCTAAAGAAGGTGTGCAATCACACAGCATGCTACCTGCAATAGAGACAGACATGTAATGGCTGTATGCTAATCAAATTGTTCATGAGAGTCTGTCCTTCCGCCGTGTTCCCTCATGTCTGGCTGATTTGCAAACACAGACGTGCCATACAGTCATACCGCGGCACACCGGATAGGTATGATCTAAGGCGGCTTGATTAGAACATAGTGTACTGTCCCCGTGGGACTCTGCAGGAGGCTCCTATAATGTGCAACAGCCAGGCCGGCGTGCATGTGCTCCTGGCTACATATTTACTGCGACATTACAGAAATGCATGGGCCAGCTTGGCCCGAGCACATAACACATTGACAATTACTTACTTGTTGATGGTCTCTCTCCCCTCTCTCTCTCTCTCTTTCACACACACACACACGCACACACACTCACACACGTACGTACACACGTCCTTTCACAGACACACAAAGGCTCACACATGCACAGGGTCCTCCCTGAGACCACATATCGAGATCCCTTTCATCTCCCCCTATTGACTACTGTTATATCCTGTGGCTTGATTGGACCACACCAGACAACATCTCACACATCGTCTGTATTCCTTCCCCTGCTTGCTCGCACACCCACCCTCCCTCCCTCACTCACCCTCTCGTTCCCTTCTTGCATGCCGCCTCCCCTGCCCCACCGACACCCTTCTCGTGTTTGCCTTTCATTAGCTTTCATCTCTCCAGCTTATTGAACTCCACCACTGGCATCAGCGTGTGATGCTTTGATGGTGCGCCCGCTCCTCGACATAAATCCATATTTACCCCCTTTACATATTTCCATGCTAACAAATGATTTGCAATGTCTGCCATTCTTTGGGTATAATAGGACGCGCAGTCTGTGCTGGCTGCACTGATCTGCTGGTTGCGCCCCACAGCCTCCAAGGTGAGCAGAAGGCACCTGAAGTGCTCTCAGAGAAGTTCTGCCCAACAAAGAGAGACAAACGCATGTTTATTTATCCGTCTCCCGCCCTCCCTGTGATATATACCATGAAACGCTCTGACAAATGTGTAGGCCAGTGGGCAGGTAACTCAGTGAAAGCTCAATGGGGAAACTCCATATATATTGATACACATAAATAGTATTCCTCACTCTGTTTGCTTTGAAGTACTGCCTCCACCTCTTCTCCCTCATCAAGGTGCACTACCACCCCTGCACCCCTATAGTGTGAGCGCGCGCACACACACACACACACACACACACACACACACACACACACACACACACACACACACACACACACACACACATGCACACCATTACACAAAACCACTTCTCTGGGGTGCAGAGTATTTCATATTGTAGTTGTATGGTGCTGTTGGTCTTGTGGATTTAGTTGTCCTGTGGGGATGTGTGTTCGCAGGTGCTGCACTGTCCCTTCATAATGGAGGATAAAGCCCTCAGCAGTGTCAAACAATATAAAGCGCTCAATGCCCACTATTTACACTGGGGTCCTGCTATTCACACAAGGCTGCGTCCAAAATCATTCATTTATTCGCTCTGCACGACTCGTTACTCTGGTTTGTTAATTCTGTGTAAAAGGAATATATGTGGTGAAATAAAAAAAAAACCCACACACACGCACACACACGCAACACAATCCACCCATTCAGACATGCTGCTCACGCCAAGCGTTTCCTTTTTCCTCTTGTGACAATTTAAAAGCACGTAAATTTCAGACCGTAACTCCCAGGTAAGTGACTTAATGACCGTCGGTTCTGAGACAACGTGTTACAGTAACTCCCCAACCTTTGGAAACATTGCATAACTATTGAAATAACATTGGACCATATATAGTGAAACTATTTCTGGAGAACATTTAGTGACAGCAGGTAGAAGCAACAAGATTTGCTAAGAAGACACTTGTGCTTAAAGCCGAATCTGAAACCATAACCAAGTCAACTCTTCAACTCCTTGTATATGTAGCTATGATGTTTTGTTCTACATGTTATATAACAACCAACCAAAATTGAGTAACATGCTGAATCTGTTGCCAAACCTGTCTCACATTTTCATTTTACAGCTCTGCATATAATTTAACTCAAGTACAATGTACGGACAAAGTGTTTTCCGCCTGCTTTGTTGTGCTGAAAGCCGACAGTGAACAATTATTTAGGAAATATTGGCTCAGTGTTACATCACACCGTGAAACATGGCAAGGCCTTGCACATTCACTTTAACAAGATTTTACCATCAGCATCTTGTTAGAAACTTGGGGATGAAAAGTGAACAAAAATAGACTTTTTGAAGCACCCCGTGGTGCTAATTGTTTTGCTTTGTGTGTCAAACTAGTCAACAACAGAGGACCCCCAGAAAATCTGGGCTTTTTAAACATTATTAAAAATTTTTGCCACAAAGTCAGAACAAAAGTCTAATGTTAACATGAATAACTTGCAATGCAAATGAGCAAAAGTGATGGGGGCCTTTTATTTGAAGTTGAACCTTTTGTTGTCAGCTCCAACTGTACTCTCTGTTTTTAAACCCAGCAAGGGACCTTTTACACATTTCAATGGGGAATTCAGCTTTGAATAATTCAACAGACTAATCCAGCGTTGCTGGTGCTTTGGTCTGTGTGGGCCTGCTGTTCAGAGCTGCAGCCAGTTCATAGTCAATATCCAGAGATTGAAAGAGACGAAGAAAGAAAGATGCAGAGATACAGACGCAGGCAGACAGAGGCAGGGGTAGGGGTAGGAGGGAAAAAAAAGGTGAAGACAGGGGGACTACTTAATGTTAATTACAGTGTGCTTAATCCTGCAAGCTAACAATGATGTCATGGGGCACTGTGGCTAATGCTGTAAAACAACACCTAATAATTGAGGAAAAACACACATTTCTTGTTTATTAAACAGCAAAACAATCAAGCTTATTAAGAGGGTTCGAGATGAAATACAGATCTTCAACAAATATCCAAATCGCTGAAAGCCTCCCCTATAAAACCCCATATATTCAACATACAGGCACAAAAACAAGCGTACACAACTTCATATGAATCTGCCGTAATAAGAATGTGGCCATTTGACAAAGCACACAGTATGTGCGCGTGGTAATTACGGAGATTAATTGAAATGAATATTACAAATGTGCTTTTAATTGGCTTTGTGTACTCAATTTTATGATCCTTTTTATGTCGTCTGCTTTATTGTTTTCCACTGTTTGATCATCTTATTTCCATGTGTTTATGTTGTTTCCATTTGATCCTTCACTGTGACGCACTTTGTAGCCCTGTTTTGATATGTGCGCCGTAAACTAAATCATTCCCGATTGCTTCTCTGAGAGGCTGACGTGATTGCTGCCGAGGCTTTACAGGTTTGCACGTGCTAAATTTATGTATTAAAGCCATCATAGGTGCCATGAAAAGCCACTGCTACTTGTGTGACTGAGTGTGTGTGTTGTGTGGGCTGCTGAGCAAACGCTGAAGCACTCTGGTGTGGCACACTCAGTGAAACTGCGCTCCTCTGCTGTCTCCTCACTGCTGGGTATAAAGGCCGATTTATTTCCTGTATTTATCAGTGGGAGTGGGAAATCCGGCTTGTACACATGTGCACCATTGAGAATGGTTTTGTTCTACACAGTGGACCGATACCTATGCATCTCGCCCCTGCTCTTACTCCTATCCCGATATACTGTATGTGTGTGTGTGTGTGTGTGTGTGTGTGTGTGTGTTTGTAAGGAGAGTGTGGGTTGGGATAAGCTGCCTGTGCTGCTGCGGTAGAAGAGCGGTGAAGAGTGTTTCATGGTGTGGGGAGCTGTGACCCATGCCTGCAGGGGCCCGGGCTGAGGATGATGGAGCACTGCGGGGTCCGAGCTTGAACCCTCCCCAGAAAACAAATATGCAACCACACACACACACACACACACAGACAAGCGCCCACCTCAACGCATTTAAAAACAAGCGGCGGAACAAACTGTCCTCGACGGCAAGTCGCAGACAGCTCCACACTCAAGTATGCAAATACGGCTGTTTATGCACATGCAGAGTCAGTCCATCACCGTGCATCATACATGAGCGCGGTGCGCCTAACATCCGCAACGACCGAACGGTGGAGCATCTATGAGGGAGCGAGAGACAGAGAGAGCGGGAGGAAGGATTCGGCTGCTCAAGTGTTTCTCGTTATAGTTGAAATTATGCAAAAGCACACTGTGTAGCATGAAAGATCAAAGATAAAGGCCATAGGGCATGCACATTAAGAGTTATAACGAGAGCCCTTAGCTGTACACTGTTTAATTATTGAAACAAGAAACATCTTCGATATTTTAAAGAGCCTATGATAATGCAGCATGAAAAGCAACACCCCACTGAAGACAAAAAAAAAGAGACAAGAAAACACCTTTTAATTTGCTGAGTGCGCTGAGAGAGTTTTGCCATGAAGACGAGCTCGTCGATCTCCCCCTGTGTGGAGCGGGTTGTCACTATTCTCCTGAAGTGAGTGTAAAGTTTCTATTCTCCAAATGACGCCGGCTGAGGTACGTTTATTACGTGAAAAACAACTTTGCCACGGCCTCGAGAGCACAGTTCAATTATTTCAAGTGCCTATAATTAGAGAGCGTGATTAACGTTGACAACTCTTTCCCTACTGTCACTCAGTAACTGTCATCACTGTTTTAAGGAGGCATCATTACCATGCATCAAACATGTAATCATGCTCTCCCACTATGCCACAGCCTGTGTGCTGTATATTGTGCGCTACGGGCAGGAACATATAAGGGATTCCTGGTGTGCACTGTGGACATAATGTGCAATTTGTTTTTTCTTTTCTTCTTTCTATAAATTGCTGCATACTATAAAGCCCTACAGTTTATGTTCATCACATTAATCAGTATTCCCTTTGTGGATTTCTAATGGAGTATTGTTTTTTCCCTCGTTTATTTTTATTTTTTATTTTAATTATTTCCACCGCTGTTGAAAGCCCTAAGTATTCCAAACGTTCCTAATTGGAGGAGAAAACATTTCAAAGTGCACACTGGGAGCAACAAAACTCTGTTAGAAGTCTTGTAAATGCCTCGAGGGAACGTGTCCAGGGCACTGCTCTGAACATACGAAGGCATCCTTAAGTTCCATGATAGCCCCTCTGTAACAGCGGGGTCACGTCATGGTCCCCGCTTTTGAAAGCTGATAAGAATTTCATGCATTTCGGGTGTTAAAAGGAGGGAGCCAGTTTGAGGGGCCAAACATTTCTGTGACCGAACCCAGAGGGAGGAAAAAAGGGGGCTAAGGGCCACATTAATCCATGTCAGCTCAGGCCAAATTATTTATCACCTTGTGCAAACAAACGCTGTCCTGGACAGCTTGTCGGAGGAGGTGGAGGAGGAGGAGGAGGAGGAGGAGGAGGGGGAGGGGGAGGAGGGTGGTGTGTGAGGTCCGTGAGGGCTGCCGACGATGCTGCAGCCTGACCCCCATCACTCTTCCTCTTATCTCCCCTCCTCGGCCCTCTCCTCATTACTCCTCAGACACAGGCACCGGGCCTTGGTGACCATCCACAAGGCTGCACAGGAGAGCAACTGGAGAGGTCCCACGTCTTCATTTTACACTTCTGTGACATTTTATTTCCACTAGAGTTTCCCCTTTTCTAATTTAAAGCTCTCGTCCGTCCTTCTGCTGATCAAGCGCGGTGCGGAGGATCGCCGCAGAGCGTGTAAATTCACGACTGAAGATGCGCTTGTTCCTTTGTACGTCGGGGCTTCGTGTTTGTGTGTTTATGGGCAGCATGTGGAGGAAAAGGAGGAGGGGGGCGGGGCTGGGGGTGGGGGTGGGGGGGGACTGTGTGGCTGCATCTGGACGCTGGGAAGCAGACTGAACAGCCTCTCTCACCCACAGTCTAGCCTGGGCAGCCGAGGAGTTTCAATCAATAACCAGTCCCTGTAGCTGCCCCGAGCAAGCTGTTTGAAAAGTCAGAGTAGCATGAAATGGCCATTATTAAATTACTGGGACGGACACATTTAGAAGGCCATTGCATTAAGAGAGCAAGCTCTCCCAATTAGTGGATCAGCACATTAATAGCCCTGGATGAGAACACCATCTGATCGGAGAGTAGACACACACACACACACACACACACACACACGCACACAATCTATTGACCTATTTTACCGAGGCACAGATAGCCACATATAGCATTTGTAAAGCATAATACTAACTCATGTCCTCTAAACAGAATAAATGATTGGATTGTGTGTCCTGTCCTTATGCATGATTCACATCTAGACTCTTACCAAAGCCCCATTACTTCAGTGCGACTGTTCTCCGAAACATTTTGCTGATTCAAGCCTCATCCATTTGCAAGCAGTAAAGCTGTATTATACACAAAGAGGGATTGTTGTGAGATCAACGTTTTCCCTCCATCTACTATTACTTGGAGTATGTTCTTCAGAGGGAAAATAAGAGCTTCTTTATTTTCTGTGGGTGCACAGAAAAGCCCGTGGCATCTGTTTAAAATGAGATTGAAAAGGCACGCCGCACGCTGTGAAAAAAAAAGCTAATTTTAGTGTGACTCATTGAGTAATAGAGTCACTCCAAGCTCAGTGACCCGCTTTAGTTAAGAAAACATCAAGGGTGTATCCAATCTTAAGTGATATACTGTATCAAAAAAAAAGGTAAAAGGACACAACATGGGGAAATTCAACTGCATTACTACAGCATGTATGTACGCTCGGAACTGGAAGATTGGTTTTTGCTTCATGATCTACTTATACCAACACACCTCCAAGTGAGAGGATTCACTGTTCTCTCCTCACAATGTGTGCATTTTATACAAGCTTTCCTCGACTTGGCACATCATTGGGTCTTCAGAGCCCTGGGCATATTTTTAGTGCTTTTGTGAGTGATGTTTTTAATATGAATTATTTACCCCAGAGAGACACAGGCTTTGGATGCTAGCCCTTGTTTTTAAAGAGCACCTTGTTTGCTCCTAATTTTACAGCCGGTCAGGCAGAAGTACAGCCGCTAACCTGCAGGTCAGGCTGACAGCTGGGAATTGCCATTTCCTCCTGCACTTTCGGCGCTGTGGCAATGTCTGTGAGCACACACGCACACACACACAAGCGGCGTATATGTAGGCAGGGGTTATGGTGTACCTGAACTGCAGGGATGCCATGATCATTATTTCACTCTCATTTCAGGGTTGCACCCACCTCCAGCCCAGTCTCTCTCAACACCATCACCACTATCACACATCACTATCGACCACACAAGCCCTCTTCCACCTTTACACTGTGTAGTTTTGCTTTCTTACTCACCCTAAGGCAGGAATGCTTCCAACAGGCCATGGTAACTGCCTGTGTATTGATTACATGCTCCTATATTCACCCACACAGACACAGCCACAGCATCCAGTTTCACTTGTTAACCCTTGACCTTTGCCAATGTGGACCACTCACTATATGAGTAGTGGCGTAGTCAGATAGCAGGCATTATTCTGTGCTGTACATTAAGTTCTTGTGTTCTCCCAGAGCAGTTCATGTTGCTGAGTGGGAAGTTGTATTTGTTTCATGGATGTTTTACATGATGCACGGTATTCTGTAATTTAGAGAGTGAAAGTAATATGTTATGACAGTTAATAGGTCCCGTAAATATTTTTATGCTCAATGATTTATCTGTTTATAAGCAATGTCAGAGTCAGACGGTACAATTTAGAAATGTAAAGCATCAAAGGCCCCCAGAGGCTCTCACTGGAGTAATCTTGCCCCTGAATGCTACCCCTAAAAAGACCTAATACTTGAATTTTCAGTCAGCTGCACTGGCCAAGAAAGGCAGAAATATATCTGCAAAGTGATGAAATATTGAGTCTGTTTTGATTATGAACTCACTCTTACCTCTCTTACCTCCAGTGACTTGGCTGAGATATTGATGAGGTGAGATACTTTTTATTTGAATTTTGCTTGCCTGCTGTAGTTTTCAGCAAAAAAATCAAATAAATAAAAGAAAGAAAGAAAGCGAACATTTGGAAAAAAATGAAAAGAAAAAACCTTTCCGGTTTCTTGTTCGGTGGCCTTGACTCACCCCACAGTTTACTATGTATTGGCTTGTTTGCAGTGGGGAGATGGGGCTGGTTGCTGCCTCTTTTCCAACCTGTTTGGGAGAAAACATTGTGATGGATTAGCAGACTCACGTTAAAATATTTTAGTATCAGAGCCGGACAGAGCTGTATACGACTGCATGACCCAACAGCGCTTAGTGGCCTGGACGTCTTATCCTGCTGGTTCAATCCTCAGAAATCTGATTGGCAAACATCACCTTTAGGCCGGCGAGGCTACGCTGGTATCTCTGATAGCGGCATGTTTCTCCCCTCTGTTTCCTCCCCAACATCCTTCCCTGCTCATCGACAGCACACTCGCAAGAACAAACAACAGATTAGATACCGGCAAGCAAAAAAAAAAAAAAAAAAAAAAAGCTGCCTGCTGCTGGCCCACATGGAAGTGGCCCAGATCTGGTGGTGAAGGGAGGGAGCTGTGGAAGCCTGCTGCCGGGCCGAGGGCCAAGGTTTGATCCCCAGTCGACTGGCGTCCTTCCAGCCCAGAGGAACAAGAGTTCTGCTGCAGAGCAAAGCGTGGGGCTCGCACCCCCCACCATCAGCACCACCACCACCCCCCCCTCCGAGGATGATAGATGCTCTGTCCGCTCCCTACAGCAGGGAGAAAGCATTAGACATCTGTATAATTGACTGAGGATGAGAGAAAAGAGGGGTGTGTGTGTGTGTGGGGGGGGGGGGGGGGGGGGTGTAGAATGGAAAGAAGGAGAGAGCAGAGGAAGGAGACAGATTGCGTGGGTGTGTGTTTGCAACTGAGTGAGACGTCGGGCATAGGGTGTGTGTTTTAGTCCCTACGTCTGTGTGTAAAAACAAAATGAGAGATATCGCAGAGACAGGAAAAAACAGGAGCGAGGGAGAGTGGGAGAACAGAGTGGCGGAAAGTGAGAGAGGTGGAGGAGACGACAGCGGTGGTGTTGGAGAGGGGGAGAGGTAGGGAGCTGGCACGGATGAGGCTGGCTCTCACTCAACAGGACATCCTTTCACACACATTACACATGTCCTCTCCAATCCCCTCACAGAACCGGGGCTGGAGCAACTCTGTCGAGAACGGGCCCAGACTTCTGACTGATGAAACTACCGGTATTTCATGGTGGTGTGAAGCAGCCGGGCCAAAGACTCCTAATGTGATCTAAAGTCTCTCAGCAACAGAATTATTCCAAGGGTTTAACATTAGGGCTTACCCTCACAATAGGGCAAGGGTTGGCATGCGATCGAAGGGGGTAATCTCATTGGGAAGAAAGGACCAGAAATTCTGAACAGCGACAAGAAAGAATTTTTCATCCTTTTGTGTGGAATATGAGCACATCCGAAGAGATGCGTAAAAGGGGCCAACGAGCCGCTGACAGACAAAACCCTGAGTCTGTTCGAGCAAAGTGTGTTGCTTGGTACAATCGCTGGGGCTAAACACCAACCGGAGCAAAGTGATAAAGCCACGTCTTATCTGAAAGTTATACCAAATGGCCCCATTCAAAGAACATGCTCCTAAGTGCTGGCCGGCGTCCACGTATCAAAGCCACCCAACAAAAGCGAGACTGAAAGCTTGTGCACACAATTTTCCAGGGAAAATAGCACAATTATAAGAGTACACAGACTTGTTCATTATTAATGGCGTCTCTTTTCAACTGCCTCACTGAAAAGACCCCTCAATAATTTATCACCATGGAGACGCATGTCAAGTCGGAGTGCTTGGACACTTCATGAATATCAAATAAATATGCAAAACAAAAAGGGTATACATCATTAAGCACGTTTTAAAAGTGCTTTACTGAGGTTTGTTACAAATCGGGGGATCCTTGATTGTTCTCTTCACCACGACATCAATCACAATCCTCCAATTTGATCTTACTTGGGATGGAAATTCTTGATGAAACACTTTGGAAGTCGCTGTAGCACAATGACTGAGCCGCTCGGTGTCTAACGATCATTTTGATGGGAACGGCTGGAGAGGGAGTAACGTAGCTGTTAGATTATGCTTTAATGACGATCCTCGATCAGTTATTAACAAGACAACGTTTCTCATTAGTTAATTGAATAACTTGCAAAATGGAGTCCCACGCTCCTCATGACTTTGGATTTATTCAAAGCATTAGATGATGATGAACCCCAGATAAGAGGGCTGAGCGATACTCTGTCTTTATCACAGCTCACAGCCTGATGAGACATACAGGCAGCGATGGGAATTGGACTGGGAGGCTCCAGGAGTGACAGCAACCGTCATTAACATGGGAGCGGCGCTTATGTGTGAATATAGCCGGTCTGCGGTGCATTATTCATTATTGAATAGTACCACAATCCTAACAGGTCTCAAACCTAAGGCTGAATTCATGATTTTAAATGAAGGAGCATCACAACGATTCATGTCTGAGGGCTTATGTGTTCAGAGAAGTTTATTTTAGAAAAACACAGAAATATTATTACAGTATGAGTTATTTAGGGACAACAGGGCCAGTGGTCAACTAATGTTGAGCTTTATATTGCTTTACACGAGATCAACACATCAATTTTACATTAACATGTACAACTGCACGAAAAAAAAACGACATTAACAACGGATCAAACACCATGTAATGAGAAAGGAATGTCTTGTAATGACAAACCCACAGAGAGTTATCCCAACCGTACGATTCTCCTCAGCGCATCTCGCATCTCTCAGCTTTAATGGCCCACAACTTTACTGTTTTGATTCAGTCTCGCTGCTCTCATCAGACTCATTTCCAGACTCAGCATGCAGCTGTTTTCAACAAAAAAGAAAAACTCTAATAAACAGACTATGCCCTGATGGATCAGCATCAAATAACACACCAATTTAGTTAAAAGACGAGGGAACTTTTAGCTTGCATGTGGAAAAATGATTCCAAGCAAATGTGAATGTCCGAGTTAATGCTTAAATAGGGACTGTCAATTGTTGACCTGCATACCGGCCCATTAATGGCAAAAAAATAATTAGTCAATTAACTTAAAACCACGGTACAAAGTGTCTTGTTTTCTGATTTCCATCAGTTCAGGTTATTCAATGCCACACTTTATAATGAGATGTGGAAAGCAAAGAGCGCTCTGCACCAATGATAAGACAGCATAATAAATTCCACAACAAAAAGTCTGAACGCTGTTAATAAGCAGATTTTATGCAGGTTCGGTAGTTCTGACAGCATGTTGTGGAGCAGCTAGCTGTCATGTTGCCTCTCTGCTAAATGCCATGCAAATGACTGGCTCTCCCAGAAGACCCCTACCACTCATTTGGCTTGCTGCTTGATTTGGTTCCTACAGTTGTGCATAACACGGCACACATAACTGTCTTGTCTTCCTTCACTCACATTCTCTGTCTCGCTCTCTCACTCCCTCTCACTCACACACACACACACACACACACACACACACACAAACACGCATGCCTGTGACATCAGCCGCTGTGTGACAACAATGGCGGTAAGTTGCACAGAGAGATGCCGCTCTGACTGCGGGCAACGTGGTTCCACAGATTCACAACAAATCTATTTTCATTTCCTCTCCATTTGGGTAAAAAACACTTCATCTGTGGCCGGAACGCCGTGATCGAGAGGGTAGCATTAGAACATAACATGCAAAGCTACCCACTGCCTTGTGCATGCATTTCCATGTACACTATTTATTCTCTGTAGATGGAATTCATGTTTATAGATGCACAACACATCCTGTTAGCTTAGTTGGGTCAGAGTTGAGGGTTACTGTATGTGTGTGTGTGTGTATGTGTGTGTGTTGCAAGCGTGTGTGTGCATGTTTATCAGAGAATTGGAGATGTGGGCCCATTTGGGGAGTCTCAAAGCGAGCAGGTGAGAGTCATGCTGGGTGTTCTCTCGGTTCACTGCTAATGGAGTTCAATCCGGATCCCTCCTCACCCCGCGGTTCCCGGTGCCCAATCATTACGAGCTTGCTAATTTCGGCTTTGCACTCCACGCGTTTGTTTGACAAAGAGAAGGTACTCCATTGAATATATGAAGTACATATATATAAAGAAGCTCTTTTTTCTCTGTGCTTTTGTCAGCATAGTGTGACTGTGTGGGAAATGAGAAGAGGATGCACAGCGTTCCTTTATATGTCTCACTGTTTCTGTCAACACGATAAACTGTGATGACATGCTCTACATTTGTCTTGAACAAGTAAAACCAAATAAATGAATTCCTACTTTTGCCTTATTCAATGACCTTTATTCTATGTCCGTCCATTGATTATCTCTCTGAATTGGTACCCATGAGAATACTGTACATCCTGGACAGGTTGCCAGTCACACACAGACAACCACTCACACTTGTACCTAAGGGCAATTGACAGTCTTCCATTAACTGAAGCATGCATGTTTCTGGACTGTGGGAGGAAACCAGAATACCATAAGAAACCACCAGACACCAGGAGACTATCTGGGGTTTGGAACCAGTATTTTGGATTTCACAATACACCAAACTTGTTTAGACTAGCTCCATGGTGATAAAGGAGAGGCACCTTGCATTATCTTATGTGATGGCTCAGAAACGTAACCTTCCTTTCTCTGAAGTAACAGGGGCACACAGAAAACATGGTGAATGTTGGAGCCTCAATTCAGTTCAGTTCAATTCCATTCAATTCAACTAAACTTCAGTCAGACTTCATGACAACGTTATGACAAGCCAGATAGAACAAAATAGAGCCCAACAAAACCTATGCATGGGCAAGCCGAAAGTGATGGTGCAGGGAAAAAACTGCTGCATCATCGACGTAGCAACCATGTCAGGCATGAGGAGGGACTGCTCCAAACGATTGGAGACCATGGGCAGAATAAAGCGAAGAACCAGCTCTACCTTGTCTGGTTGGGCATGGGTTGTGATGACAGCAGCAGTAGCCCCAAAAGCCTCATGATTCTTAAAATACAGACATTTTAGATCCTTTTCAAAGCTCAACTGATCTGTAGACTACTTCTATCATTTTAGTCTTTATCAAAATTATATAGTAAGCCAATATTTTGCAAAACACAGACTGGTCCTGGCTAATGTGTCTGCACCAAAAGTGAGAGTGCTGAGGTAGAAACCGTGTGCCTTCTTTATTATGAATGAGGATATGAAAAGGACATAGTCAGTGATCCCACATCAGCACTTCCCCTGTGACACTCAATCCTCTGCTTGATAAATGTCTGTCATTGTCTTTTCATGTAAGTGTGCTACGCAAGTTCACCTCTGCTGAGAGCGGTGGCTCGGCAGCTCTTCTTCTCTCAACGTGTGAGATAAAGAGTTGCTGCCTCGGAAAAGCCTGTTCAGCACAAACAGGATGGATACACGAGAACCTCATCATCTGCGGGTGCCTGGTATGTTGCCCCCCTCCTGACCTGCGTGTTTCAGATGTTTCCAAATTCAGCTCGTCGCTGTGCCCCGCAGAGGCCTGATAATGACCCGCTCGCTTGAATCAGGTGTGTTGGAGGGGGGGGGACATCTAAAACATGCAGGACAGAGGGGGCCCAGGACCCTGGTTAAAAAACACTGAGTCTGAGCCTGGCCAGCGCTATACAAACAGTGTGAAAGATGCCCCATGTGGGCTGCTGTGACCACTGTGCAGTGGCTGAAAATAAACATTTCACTTTTGCTCATGCAGCACCATCGGACCACTCTTTTAATATCCTCCCCTCCTTTTTGCTCTCTCCGTCCTCTCCTCTCTTCTCCCATAAACAGAGAAGCCACTTCATACATCATCTGGCCCCTGTGGAACACAGAGGCACTCTGCGGCTGGTGCCCGAGCTAAGAGATCCTGCTTTCTCTTGAATGTGCAGAAATGGATCACTATAAAATGTCCTGTCTTTGGGACGGACCCTGTGAGATCTACGGCCTTTTCCGTGTTTCTTCAACATGCAAGGCAACTACTGGTGGCTGGACAGAGAAGAAGAAGGATTTACAGAGCTATGATCTTATCATCTCTCACCTTCTCTGTGCCTTACTTTGTCAGCGGACCCAGGGTGAAGTGGGGCGTATTGATCCATTTACCTACTCTTTCACTCTTTCCCACTCTTTCTCTCCGTCTCCCTCGCTTTCCATCACGTCCTCTCTATTTACACACATGCACTGGCACACACACACACACACACACACACACACACACACACACACACACACACACACACACACACACCCTATTTCCCATAACAGATGTACCATTTCATCAGATGAAGACCAAGGCCAAGCTTTGAGCTTTCAGTGCTACATGGGATCCATTTAATTTGCAGCAAAATGAAGGGAAATGAGGCCAGATCTGCCAGGCTCAACCCACTTCACCATCCAGGTCATAATGAGCAGCAGCTAATCACGCTCATCCATTCACTCAAAGATGAGAAAAGCATCACATGTACAGCAAAATGTGTCCACGCTGCCATCCACTCTTACACAGCCAGCAGAATTTCACTTGTCTGTGCTCAATTTTACAAATGGCCTCCTATGGTAAGTATGCAAAAGGCTGCCACATACATGTTTACGTGTGTGACTAAAGAGTATGTTAAAGCATGCAGGCCCCTAGTTAAATTAACTTAGATGGATAATGCAATGAAACCTAATTTTAACACAGAGAATCAGCTACATCTTCTTTATCCTTTGCAATAATCTATCACCTCACAATTACTGGATGTATGTCCTGGTTTTAATAATATTTCAGCATGTAAATGCATTTCCAGGAACTGAAGCAGAACAAATGCATGAAAGCACAAATTGTTTTTTTTTCTTCCCCGTAGTTAATGGGTACATATTCTCTATTAGAAATAGGAATACACATCTGTGTCTGCTACTGGAGTTGTACAAAAAGCCATGCCCAGATTGTATTAATCACCACTCTGAGATGCACCTTGTAGAGGAGGATTTTTTTTTAAAGGGGAGATGAAATGTGCATACCAAACTTTTTACACACACACACACACACACGCAGCTCATTTGCGATTCTTGACATGAAATAGAGTTGGCCTCTCTGAGGGACCGGGGGTCTGTTTTTGCTGATTCCACTCTGGCGGTGAGGGAGCGCAAGGTGGGCTGCCGGGGTGGGCCGGCTGCTGCTGCTGCGGGGGGAGCGGAGCAGGAGCCAGAGGTCCAGGGCGTGTCAAGACGCCAGCCACTGTCGGGTGTTAATGCGCTGCATAACAATCTGAACCGATCTGTCATTAACATCTGTAACCAGGACGCCGTGCTGAATGACTAAAAGACCCCGACGTGCAAATTGGACGAGAAAGGCAAATAACCCGTGGAAAGTTACAGTGATCGTGAATAGCAAAGCGTGTGCTTTTAAGTTCCCTGGGAATTCAGCGAGGCGGGCACAGAAACAGGATAAGTACACTGTGGCAAGTTCCAGTGTCTTGGTGCTCTCCGGAGAATCAAAGACTTTGGAATTAAAAAAAAAAAAAGCCTCACACTCACTGGAAACACTCTATGAAAGGTTTATGAGATACAATCCCTAAAGGGCCTTAAACAATGACAAACTCTTCCTAGCTACTAGATATTTCTTTAGTTTGCAGTTTGGAGAAAAAGTAACTGAAGCAAACTGCTTCACAGTCAACGAATAACATTGCTCTTCTTCTCCCTCTCTCACCTCTTGTTTTTCTCTCTCACTGCACCCACCACAGAGGAAAAAAAAACAGCAAGCAATATTCCAATCCACACCAAGTGAACAGAGATTACACATACGGCAGCTTGAAGTGAGTGATAAAAAAAAGTGATAAATTGATTCACAGACATGGCTGAATGAGTGAAGTGACACCACATTCCTCCAGAGCTTTGTATGTTATATGTGTGTACATGTGTGTGTGTGTGTGTGCGCCAGTGTTTAATTCCATCTCCAGCATGGCGGCACATTCCTGTTTGTATTTTTTTTCTCCCTTTTGGTCTCGCGTTGGGCAGCAACCTTACCTCCTGAGACACCATCCCGCTGGAAGTCCATCAACACAACATGGTCAGCCGAGCAGAATGTGTGTGCGTGCGTGTATGTGTGTGTGTGTGTGTGTGCGTTGTGTGTGCTGAACAAGCACAGCGATACACACACACACAGCGCTCTACACCTCTCCGTTCACGATTGCACTGCAGTTTCATCATCCACAGCCCAGGTTTGATAGGCAGTTCCTCTTATTAGAAAACCTGGAGGGAGCGAGCCAGTGTTAAAATGAAACCCTCTTTATCAAATTGTGATGAAGTGCCTGAAGTGAACACAAGGTTAACCAAATTGCATATCCCTTCTGTTGAACTCTTTACACTCCACCATCGCCTCAGTAGACTCGCAGACTCTTAAGACACAGGGGTTTTGTAAGTACAAACGAGATGAGAGAGGTGTTTCTCTACCTTAAATCACTGTGAAATGTGTCTCACTTGTTGGAATTGCAGCTTGGTTCTAGCCGCGGGCTGAGATGAAGCGTCTGAGATATTTCTGGGTCTCCAGCCTCACACCCGAGCTGCCGTGTGCTCTCTCCACCACACCTTGACAGTGACTTTGTGTGACAGCAGATATAATGTGATTTCTCCTGTCCCGGGGGTCTGAGGCTGATGATGGAGACTTCTGGGCTCTGCTTTGCTCGCCGGCGACAGCCATGACAGACAGAAAAAAATGCTTGAGCATGATGATCACTGGCATTTTTCACACGGCTTGGAGATCCCTCAGTCTGTGCCCTGTTGCCCATGGTTCACTGACAGAGAAATTAGGTCCCTATGTTCAGCCTGAAATCTCCTGGTCCGGGTACGCCTCCGTCTGGGCACAATCACATCAGCTCGCTGACACTCTGTCAGGTGATTTCAGCATCCCTGTTTTCTTTTTTTCCCCCCTCCAACACATTTAACACAAAACAAGGTACTTAAAAGCATTACGTACATTAGGGAGTATTTTACGATATTGTCATGACTTCACAGCGGCTGAATGACGGGGAAACACGCAATGTCACTTCTACTGTAAGTGTGTCACATCAGGTGAAGCTGTGGGGTGTTATCCCTGCAGGCGGCACAGCCCTCTGCTGTCTCTGCAGCTTATGGGCAAAAACAGAGCAAACCACTTCTGTCATGCTTGTTTTGTCTGGCCGCTCAAAACATACTGGACTTTTGGTGTAGGCACACAGCTAAGCACATGTAGTCACAGCTCAGGATAAAAACAGTAGAGAGTACAGAGATAGTCGGTGGGTAAGACAACAAAAGCTAACACACTAGACACACTAGAAACACTAGAGATACCTGTTACATACTAGATTGTTAAATTCAACTTAGTCCATGCAAGAAATATACTTTTAGTTCCAACAGGGAGTCCCCTGTTGTCCCCTGTGACTGTGACAGTGCTAACCACTCACCCACTGTGTGATCCAGTGGTTACACAGTGGCTGAGTGAGTCTTACATGTGTCACGTGTAGTGACAATGGAAAGTGTTGTAACGTGTGGCAAGAAAAGGAAGATAGCACAAGGGCCTGGAAAGCTATATGCTGCAAACACTCATTGTAATATATCAAAACAATGACCTGAACAACCAGTCTCAGTTATTGTCACACACAGACACACACACACACACACACACACACACACACACACACACACACACACACACACACACACACACACACACACACACACACACACATACAGACACTGACATGCAAGACTGTGACAGTAAGAGGTGAGGGGAGGACACAGAGCTGCCAGGGAAACAGAGGAGAGGCAGAGCTGCTGCTCAGCTTGAATCCCCACAGAGATTCCAGTGAAATGGTCAGAACTGCAGCGTAACATAGGAAATAAGGCACTAAATTATATCTGGAACTGGATCGGCATTTTACTGACAGACATTATACAATGACAGTGGTGGCTGTAATGACAACAGAGCATTATGATCTCGGCTCAGTACTACAGAGTTTTGGACAAAACTGAAGAGGAAAGAGTTCAGGGAATTCATCAGGAAGAACAAGATTTAGATTCACTGACTGACAACTAACTGATTAGACTGTGAGTAGAAGACTCTAATCACAGTTCTCCATTCTTCCTATCATTGTGTCACCTGCTTTGTTCCAAACAGTGTTGTGGGTCTCCAGTGCACATAGGGTGAAGGCAGGACACACACACACACTCTGTGAGGACACAGCACTCCCCACTCAACCCTCAAATATTCCAATGGGTCACCTATTTGGGAATATTACATGACACGCTGGCTACCACTCAAGTGCTGGAAAAGTCAGTCATTTTAGTGAATGGGTTAATGGAAATGTCTCGAATACAATAGTGAAAGAGGATGCATCAACCGCTTGTGTTACGGATCTGCACAGACTCTACAACACTGACATTCACTCTCAAGGAAGTAGCACAGGACAACTGTCATCTCTTCCGAGTCTCTCCTCTGTTACCAAGCACACTTAACAGCAACAGAGATAAATAACCTAGATGTCTTTCACCCTAATAACCCCCTAGGTAGTGTGCAAATGCAGCTACAGACATTGTTACAGGCTCCAGTCAACATTTAGACGATCAAACTCGCCGGTTTATGAAACACTGAATCCCAGCTTCCTGCCTCCCTTCCGGCGTTTTATTCCATCTAAATAATGCAGCCAAAAGGAGTCATTGGGGGGATCCATTATAGAGGGAGGACTGATATAGAATGCTGGGATGCATGATCAGACACTCTTATCACTTTCACAGAGCATGTTATAGTGCAGCAGGGAGACCTTTGTATTGTCATGCCTCTTCTAAGTGCTTAACCCTTTGGATGGCGCGATAGCAATTCACACTCTGAACGGTTCGGGATGGATTATAGAATTCCCCCATATACATTAGATCCAGATGATGTATGATGAGGCTGGGGTATGTGCTCATGGAGTATGGTTAAAGGACATTTCAGGGCCTGGGCGAAATTAACTTTGTGCTGCAACAGCCAGTGTGAAGTGAGTGACTGCAGCCGTCATGCTTGGTGAAAGAGGATGAGGAAAAAAATCCATCCAACAGCCACACAGCAGACGCATTAAAAAAGGAAGAAAAAAAAAGAAAAAGAAAAAATCCATCCGGAGTAGCTTCTGAAGCAATGAGGGCAGTGGTGAAAAATGTCATAATAAGATTGGAAGCATTGAAGAAGCCAACCTTGCCAGATGATTCATTTGATGTCTATTCATTTTCATTCTGAGCAGCCTCTCTGAGAGGATACTGTTAATTACATATAGCCTACTGAAGAGCAAATGAGCTTGACAGTGTTCCATCATGTTGTCACGAGAGGGGGAGAGAAAGAGTGTGTGTCTGCGTGGGCACGCGCGTTAACAGGTGGAGTCTGTTGTGCTCTTTCTCCTTTCCACTAATCTGCCTGTCAGTAATGAAGTCGGAGGCTTAAGTGTGGGAGAGAGCAGGCGTCATCCATTAGTCTCATCCATTTCCATTAATGTTCACGGATTACTTATTATTCCCTGATTAATAAACAGTCGGCAAGCGTGTCCTCATAGCGGTCTCAATAAGGACAGCTTCATTAATGATTACTATTAAGGCTATTAATATCCCAGTTACTGGCATTCACAGCCAGCAGTAGCTCGACCTGTATTAGTATTGTGAGGGTTGTGTGAAAGCGTCCTACCTTTGCATGAGACGAGTACATTAGTCACTGACATTAGCCTCTACTTTCAAGGTAATAATTTCATAAACAATGCACATTACCTTGGTATTTGGACATCCTTGAGCGAAAAAACAAGTAATCCAATTAGTAAGCCGAGTGAGGCACTATTGATTTCAGAAAAAAAAACATTACCCAATCAATTTTGGTGGGGGTAATGAAATTCCCTTACTTAGTGTTCCAAAACAGAAAGAGTGAGAGTGTGCAGCCGCACGCACACGCGTGTGTTTGCACAACTCTCACTCTATTTGGGAGCAGAGGTCTCCTGCCACACACACACACACACACACACACACACACACACACACACACACACACACACACACACACACACACACACACACAAAGCCAATGAGGTAAATTATTTAGCATGAAATTAGTTTGCTTTATTTAACACTCCAGCATACTTGATGCTCTCTTTTATTACAAAAACACGAATTGACTCAACACAATGACGCCTGCTTTACTGTTTTCATTTAAACCTCTGCATCCGGAGCGACAGAAGCGGTGGCACACGCAAATTGTCGCCCTTGTCCAACCGCACCGCGCATCTTAAATATTCATGTTAAGACAGGACTTGAACCCCTGCCACTGTTACTCTTAGTTGGATTATATATTGGACACAATTAGATTCTAGTCGAGTGGTATAAATAGCCTAGGGATGTTTGCATGAATTACACCATGCCGGAAACTATTGTAATGCATTGTGTTGCAGTGTTCACATTTTGTTTGTGCAAATCTCTCTGGTCTCATGACACTAATCCCTAGCATAGTAAATTCTATGTTGTCTCATTTTACACCATGCCCGAGGTTGTTTTCCTTTCAATAATCTCAT
The DNA here is from genome assembly GCA_029224185.1 of Karalla daura. Lineage (NCBI taxonomy): Eukaryota > Metazoa > Chordata > Actinopteri > Chaetodontiformes > Leiognathidae > Karalla > Karalla daura. The sequence goes on from CM055199.1 coordinate 12,922,528, forward strand.
AGGCAAGTATAACTTGATTAGACTCCAAAAATTTCAAGGGTGAAACTATTGATTGTATGCAAATGGAATTAATCTAAGACACAATTGTGTCGGCCATATTTCCGGGTATTTATTTCTCTTGGTCCTTTAAATCAGTAGCTTTCACACACACACACACACACACATGCACACACACGCACACACTCCAATCCAATTATATAGATAAATAGGCTAATCATGCCACAAAATTTCAATATGAGGTCTATGGGCAAAGCGATAAGGATAACCATTCACTGTGCCAAATTTACAGCACAATTTTAGATAAGAGAGATGGAAAGAAAGAGAGGGAGAGGGCAAATTTAACAGATAAATAGTTCCATATTAGACATTAACATATGGATCATGAGGGAGCCAGATAATGGGAAGACGTTTCATTAATGGAAATAAACATTCGATTAAAGGACTTTTCTATTTACTTCACTTCCCATAATTCATTGGAATGTGATGAGTGCTGCTGTCCAAACATTAAGGAGGTCCTTTGTAGAGGACGTCAGATGTGAACCGTATTGTTGGGAAGCCTCATTCCTGCATCCATGAGTCGGACAAGGCCAGGAACGCTGCTTGGAATTCTGTGTTAAACACAGTATCAATAGGTTACGCATATGATGAGATGTTGTGAACTGCAGACAACAGGGATTTCTGCTCTCACAGCGATTTTAATTTACAATGTTTTAGCCACAGGGAATGGGGCAGGTAATGATACAAAAAATATTTTTTTAATACAAGATTAACATCTCCGCCTCCACAGAAACAAGAGCAGGTACTATTTCCTTTTCTACAATAGATAGCAAATTAACTGAAATTGCTTCAGCAAAAGATGAACATTCACGAACAATGCCAGAGACAGTTTCCTTTGCTGTATAATGTTAAGTGGCCACGGTGTAGCTGTTCTGTCTGGGCTTGGTGAATGAATTCATTCTTGTCTAACTGTCTGGTTGGGGCAAAAGATGTCGGCTGTTTTTCGAGAAAATGTTCTAATATTCCCTTTGCCTGACACCAAACTGACCAATCGATCGCACTGATGAATGAAAGACATTTAAACTGAGAGCTACAATGCAGCATACAAGGTGCAACATGTCTGTGGAGACTCACCTTTCATCAAAGAGGCTTCACTAGTTGTGATGGAGAAGCCCGGGATTTAACCTCTGTGAAGTCGTTAGCTTAGCCATTGTGAGAGCCAGCGCTGTTAACGATGGCCATTAAGAGCCATTAGAGTCACCTGAGGTCTGCTGTGTCTACTGTCGTTATTGGTTTCCACTGGGGCCAGGTGAAAATGGTTTTGGAACTTCCTGAACTGAGCACTGAATATACGGGAGATGTGGAGCCGCAGACCTTCCCCCTCTGTTACGAGATGTTGTCTCTGTCTCGACAGAGATGACTTCCTTTGCTCCTCTCTCAAACCATCCGTCTTCACTGCTTGTATATGAAGAGTTCCTGTCTTCAAAAGAGTGTCTTTTGTCTTTCAAAAGAGACAAGCAAGGATGCATGACGATTATTGGCACTGATCATTATCAACCAATACTGGACAAAAGAGTTACACAGATTTGTCCAATACATATTTTTTTTGCCAATAACTAATTAGCCAACATTCTGTCGATTGCGCTTATTTTCAGTCTGCTGTTGCACACAAGACGTCTTGATGTTGACCTCAAACATGAACATGGTGCAATTATCATCAGTCCGGGCATCTTCAGCTATTTATGAAAATGTGCAAACGCAGTGTGCTATTGATAAGTTATGAGAGAAGGTAAAGAGAGAGCAGATCTCTAATGCATCTAATCTCAGGAGAAACAACAGTGAATGGAAAGAATGTGGACGATAAAGCTGCCATGGCTTAAACTAAAGCCAATTCTAACTCTAACGCTGCGGTAAATAAGAAGGCGTCTTCTGCCTGTTGATGAGACTGATTTGAGTCACTGAGATTTCATTCAGAAAAACTGACTGATGGAGCTGAGTGCAAAGACTTAGGGACTTTAGACTCAATTTTATTGATCCCTTTAGGATGACTCACATAGGGAAATTTACAAAGGGACAAAGCAGTAATGTTAAATTCATCTTTGCATGCTGCATCTGAATAGGAACTATTAAAAATTGTTATCGGTATGAATTATGAGAAGCAAGAAGTTATCAGTGTGGGTGTTATAGTGCATCCCTAAAAACAAGGAAACAATTGGGGGTGGAAACTTGCATTCATGTGAAGCCCCACCAGTGGCACAACATCAAGATCAACTCTGGGGTTACGTATCTTGCCAAAGGATGTTTCAACATGCAGACTGCAGGGCCCTGACATCAAACCAACGACCTTCCCTTTCAAGGATGACCACAGCCATAAAACACAGTGAAAACAAGGCATCATGTCATTGTTTTCCTTTGTAATCTCCATCCCCGCCTTCTATCACAGATAAAACAAAATATGTAATCTATACTCACACTCATGCACATGGGAGACATCTTTTGGGGGTTTCTGTGTTTTCATAGCTTTTGGCTGACAGCCTCATTGTCACAACAAGTTAGTGGCTCCGAGATAACCCAAACATCCTGTCTGACTAAAGAAAATGAGTTTCATAAATGCTCGGTTTGGCCTACTTCCTCCTTGGGACGTGTTCGTTTCTTTGAATTCCATGATCAGTGATACTTTTTCCCCTTTGAGGGAGAGATGGCTGTGAAGTTGTGACCAAGCACATCTGTTCAGCTGATGGCAGGACACACAGTACTAAGTATGGGAAGCGTGTGTGTATGTGTGTGTCTGTGTGTGTGCACGTGTGTGTGTGTGTTTGTGTGAACTACTGAATGAAGCCTGGAATGTGGATCATGGAAAAGCAAAGTTTAGAACTCAGAACTTTGCTCAGCATAGAGTCCTGTCATCTAAGTTAAAACATCTCCTGTTCACACACTTGTGCACACACACACACACGCACGCACACTCACACACACAAACAAAGGCACATGGTAATGTAAAGTCTGCGCACTTTTCACCGCCTGCATAGGGAAATTCTCCCCATCTCCACATGAATGTCTGCTTTGACTAAACACAGCACAGCATGACTGTCTTCACAGACATCAAACAGTCAGAAACAAGCGCTCGCACAGCGAAGCCTCAGCTAACCTCTATGCATGTACAATATTCCATCTGTGTCGCCGTCCTCGCCAGCAAATATAAAACCATCATTACCAAAGCCGGACCATCTGAAATACTTGAACTCGCGGCGCCATGTACAATAGCTCAATTTTATGTGCAACATTACAGCAAGCTGATTTTAATCGCCTAACAATAATGATGATTAGTAAATGTCCGGCCCTCGTCGCAGTCCCTGTGTCGTAGTTGCGCTAGATCGGAACAAAAAGCGTCATTTCGGAGCAAGACGCTCTTCAATAAGCTGTGTGTCCAATGCGGTGGAGCTCAGCCCATCACGCAGGCCTCGGCGATGTCTCAACCATTAAAAGCTTATTTCATTACACTTCCCAAGTGACAGTTTAAGTGCCAAAGTCACCTCTATTAATGGTGCTTTCCCGAGTGAAGCCGTCTAATGATCAATGACAAAACAATGTCTCTGAAAAAGGCAAAATACTGTAATAAAAAACGGGAACACGAGGTATATCCAAAACGTGTAACACAGGCTTCATCAACAATCCACTAACACAAGGGTTCAATCACATATCTCCAAGAGCACTTAAGACGGCGATTTTAATCGGTGCGTAATGATGCTGATCGATAAGGGGTGTGTATTTGAAGGACAAACATGTGTTTTGAGTCCGCTTTACTTAATGAGTGTCTTTGTCCAATCACGCTCTGTGATTAAGTGTGACAGTAGCGCCGCTAGAAGCATCCTGAGCCACAGGCTGTCAGTCACAATGTCTTTGGTCACAGAATATCTGAGAAAAATAGCAGCTAGGGTATGACGGCGACTTTTATAAAGGTCAGTGAACACAGCTATAGTCTTCTCATGGAGAATCTAAATGTGTGACACTCTCTATCCCTCTCCCTTGGGGGGATGCAGTGAAATATTACTGCCCTGATTTCTTTTAATTATTATTATTTATTTTTTATTATTTTGCAATGAGGCAATCTATCCCGATATTCAATTCCGCAGAAAAAAAATGACTTCCTCTTGTGTAGCATTTAATTTGGAGAATGAGCTGAAGCTTGTTAGTTCATTAAGTCCACTCGCTGTGGAACCTCTTACCCTGATGGTCAGCTAATCACTGGGAAGATCTGATTGCTGCCAAGTGTCCCTGTCCACTTGATGTGATGGCGGTGTCTCACTCGTGATTACTGAGCGCCGCGGCTAAGTTCCTTTGCATAAGAGGGACAACTGAATGCCGTTTTCCATAAATGTGACAAATTTGACCTTTTTGACAATGAGCAATAACTTCCTATTCCATTGTGATGCTCGAAAATGAACTAAATTTTTGAGACATGCAATGCTGCAATATGATACATGGAACAGAGATGTAACAAACGTGCAGTAAACACAACTCTTGTGTCCTTCTACCCTGTAAAATACAGAGACCAGTGTTGGTATTGTCATACGGTAATAGTCTGCATTCATCATCAAGGTGTGACAACAAATCTCAGTGATTTTTAAGATCTATAGCTATCGTGTGAAGCATGTCTACTCCTCCTTAAATGGGTGATAATCTAGTTCTCTGGTGTTCACACAGAAGCTATGGATTCATCAAAAATGTCTCATGCTATTTTAGAAGTTTCAAGGTGCGGGCATATCGAGGTCATGCTCATTTGGCAGCCATACGTTGACTTTATGCTGACTGGCTGTTTTTGCAACTTTTTCTACAGCTACAGTTATACAGCTAAGGAATATATACATGCAGCCTTACTCTGTGTGTTTGTGCAAGAATCAAAGGAGAAATCGTTGTGTTATGTTCATGACACACTTGAATTTTACAACACACGCTATCTCTCTCAGATTCCCCCTGCATTTCAATCACCAAAAATTGCATAGAAATCCTGCAAAGCCATTGTATTTTTTTATTATTCCTATATTGATATTAATAAGAAAAAACAAGCCCCCAGCTGTAAATTGCACCAAACCTTTTACACAAAATTTAAGGCATCATTTTTCCTATAGGGTCACAACACTGGCCAGGATGTGCAACCCACTAATACCAAGCATGAATCAAATATGAGCCTTCAAGGAAACCTAATCGATACCTGCAGTGTCGTTGGTGACAACCAAAGAGTGGAATCTATGCAGATGTGAAGAACATTTCCACTGCTTGTGGGCTGAATACAGTACATGACCTGGAATGAATGTGCTCTCAATCAGCCAATCAATTGGTAATGCTGGGGGTGATAGTGAGTAAACTAATCCCTCGGGTGGCTCGGGGGAAATCTGGATTATATTGCATTCCCACTCAGCAACGACTGTTTCTGCTAGAAGCCAGAGCAGACTAATCAAACAACATTACTGTAGACGATCGATAGACAGACAAATTGATGTATTGTTCCACATCCCGGCCCATTTGATTCAAAATTTGATTAAAGGCTCATTCGCACCTTCGGATCATTTTTGCTAGTTTAAATGAAGCTGTCAGATAGATGAGATATCGTGTTTGTTCCGGTGCCCATGTGCTTGTGCCTGTTTGGTGCAATTCTTGCATGGAAATGTTCGCACAAACGGGAGGAAATAAACTTTATGCAGCACAAACAGAACATCTGTACTAAATAGTGAATGAAAATACCTTGTTGTGCCTTATCTGAGCAAAGCAAAGGGAAATCTACAAGAGTGACAAAGAATCAGCCCCACAAAGGTTAGGAGTTGGGCATCCTCAGCGGTAATTCAGTGATTCGTAGCTGTCTCTTTGATACGGAGAGTATGTCTCCATAACCACTGTGTGTTTCTGAAAAAAAAAAGAAACATGAGTGCGATATTCTTTGAAAACAGCAGGTTTACAGAAGATAATAATGTACATCGGCATAGTATCAGTATTGAAATGAAGCCGATATCTGCAAACTGTGGGTTAAAGTGTGTGTATATGTCAGTGAAGGGTTTTAGGACGGGTGGGGGGGTATAATGCATATAACCTGGCTATGTAGTCTAGTGCCCACTATCAGTTGAGAGGAGCTGCATACATTTCTTTCACAAATAATCTAATCTTTTTAATTTGAGAGATAAGGCAGAATTGACTGTAATTATGTGCAGCTGGGTCTGTGAGGAATTCATAAAAAAAAATGAGGCTAAGCCCATCTGCTGACTGGGAAACTGGGGGAGGCAGCGACATAGGAGGGAGGGAGAGAGAAAGAATGAAAGGAAGAGACTCTAAAATCATTAAATCAGCCACTATCTCCTCTCCTCTGTCACTCAGAGAGAAAAAAGAGGCACTAATGAAATATTAATGCCTTCCTTATTTTGAGATTTACATTAATCTTTCCTCTCTCCTTCTGTCTGTCTCTCTCTTCCTCTCCCCCTCCATGTCTCCGTATTTGAAAGCTGCGCTCGGGATGACTTGAATATATATTTCTAATGAGACGCTCGCGCTGCAGAACGTCTCATTTTTCTACCTGTTTTGCAATCCAAAGTTGCATATATTGCACAGCAAATACGGTGGTGCTTACGAGGGGAGGGAATGAGACAAGTGGGGAAGGGGCGGGGGCGGCGGGGTGCGTGTGTGCGTGTGTGTGTGTGTGAGGACTGTGGCGCTTGATCTGAAAGTGAAAAGACAGAGAGAATGAGAATGAAAGCAAGAACAAGAGACTGAATGAGAGAGCAAGAGGGAGAGACTGCGGCGGAGGCGACGGTAGCAGAGGAGCGGGCGTTCAGAGAGGAATGTGGCAGTTTCCTCTGGCCTTGTCCCATTTGGCAGAAGTTCAAATGAGGGAGCAAAACACACACACACACACACAAAAAGAGCCTGGGTGTGGATGCTCCCAGGAGGTGGGAAGGGAATTAGCAGTGTGTCAGGTAAACTAGCTGCAGTTTTCTCAATGTCCGCCCCCACTGAGACCCGAAGCAAAAGCAAACCTGACACCACCAACGCTCTCCCTCTCTCTCTCACATACACACACACAGCTTTAAGTACCAAAGTGTTAGAATTGCCTCAGACGTGCTTGCACACACACACACACACACACACACATACAAAGCTAAATATGAAACCTGATGTCAACCCCTGCAAAACTGCTATGTATGCTCTCGACTTTGGAATGGGGTTGAGAAATTGGAAAGTGTAAGGTCCCCTGATACAGATCAAAACTGTTTTACCATGGCGATTTTGATACCAGCCCTCCACTTACATACAAGATGTGGAAACACTGAAACAGCTGCAATTCTTTTTTTTTTTTGTTGCCACTGAGCCTCGAAACAATGCAGGTGCGGATAAGTACGGGTGGTATGGAACATTGACTCTGGAAGTGAGCGTTCCTCTGCACCGTGCTGCCTACTGCTATCCCATCAGTGCTTCATCATTCCCAGGGCGAGACTTTCCTGGCAGAACTGAGCATTCCCATGCTGTCCTACACTACCCGGTAATTTCCCCATAGTGTTTCCCTTTGCAGCTACATACATTCACCGCACAGACGCGCGAGTTTCACCCTCCGGCAACCAAAGCACAAGTGTGGCACGCTCGAACGTGCTGGTGTGGCACACGTGCACCACGCGCACCACAGCAAATGGCAAACTGCAGGAAGGATGCTGTCGCTGCTATACTGTCTGATGCTGTTATGCCTGTAGGGGTGTATGTGCAGATCAGTGTGTGTGTGTGTGTGTGTGTATGTGAACGCGTGGTGCAGTGGAGGTGATGTTAGGGTGGGGGGGGGGGGGGGGGGGGGGGGGGCATGTGGGTGCGGGGTGGGTGCATGTGCTAAGGAAAAAAAAAAGGTGACACTATGCAGTGCCAATCACTGTGATAGACACTCTTCATCTTCCACGGAGACTGAGGACAACAAAGAGCTTTGTTAATAGGCAGACGTGGCTCAGAGGACACTCCAGACCGCCTTCTAACCCTGACACTCAGAAGCAGACGCACATTATTATTAGGACACGATAATTGGCTCGTTTTACGACGTATGACTCCACACTATGGGGATCTTATTTGCGCATGCGTAACCTGGCAAGAGACAGGGGGTGTATTTAAGAAATGAATTAATCAGACATGCGTGGTCGGTTACAATTACGAATAGTGTAAAGGTGAAAATCGCCAAACAGAATGAAATACTGGCATCTGTAAAGATGTTTTCCAAGATAATGAGACCGCACGGGCTGTAAAAACAAACAGGAAAACTGCTAACACAGCAACAAGTAACGTGAATTCATCTAAAACCCTGGACAACCATCCTGCTCCTTACACCCCAAACATCCCCGCAGCGCTATCATCATCATGTTTATCACCGTCATAAATGGCACCAAGGCATTACTGATTGTTTATCCAGTCATTTAGTTGCCATGTGTCAATCTAAATATTTTAGTATTTCTCCTAAACAGGCCCAGAGAGCCTCGACTGGAAAAGCATCCTAAACAGCATGTGCTTCTTCAGAGGCATGGGAGTAGTAGATGAGTAGAAGTCGAGCTGAGTAGAACTCGTGAGCAAAAAGTCTAGAAGGCACCTTGACAATGTGTGTTTTTACTTCTCTTCTCCAGGAAAAAAAAAAGAGGGAATGGGGGCAAAATTGATTCAGAGGCTATTCTTGAAAATATGTATGAGTGATGCTGCTAGTCCCTCTCTCTCTCCCTCTCTCTCTCTCTCTCTCTCTCTCTCTCACTCTCTCTCTCTCTCTCTCTCTCTCTCTCTCTCTCTCTCTCTCTCTCTCTCTCTCTCTCTCATTACCCAGTCTGAGCTACGGACTTCCATAATCCTGGAAGGTTTAGCGCCGCTGTGCTGTGATTGGTTAGACATTACATCAGGGTGATGTAATACTCCTAGGACTGGCTAGAGTGTCGGGCATGGGGAGGGAGTAAGGGAGGAGGGGGGTGGCTGGGCTGAGTACTGAGCGAGGAGAGGGATGGGGGGGGTTATTGAGCAGAAGAACTCTCTCTCTCTCTCTCTCTCTCTCTCTCTCTCTCTCTCTCTCTCTCTCTCTCTCTCTCTCTCACTCTCTCTCGCCTGCAGCCAGTGAGTGTGCATGTGCAGCCGCCACAGAAAGCCTCTAATCCCAAAGCACACAGCAGTGCTTTGGAGAAGGAGGGAAATAATCAAGACTGTTTCCATAGGCCCCCATCTAAAGGCTGGAGATAAGCTTTGCTGTGCATGCTGCCGTGTGTACTGGTAGCAGCTGTGTGTATTGGGGATACATACACAAAGCAGAAATGGGATTTTTGGGGGACTGAAATTCAATCATTAATTGCAAATAGACAGAGGAGAGGAAGATGATTGTTTGGCAGGGACAGAAAATGCCAAGGCATTTGGTGTTTGTGCATAATGACTCATAGCCAATTTCTCACTTCAGTGCAAGGTGCTTTTTCATGGATCCAAACGTGTTAAACCATATCTCTGACTCTAGATGAGGTTTGTGAACAGCAATGCCCAGGGCACAAGCAAGGTGTTTTCACCTGATTGCTTTCATACCATGGTAGACAATGCTTTGAAATATGAAAACAAACTGATGTTGGCGAAATGAATGAGGAGTTAAAAAAAACACAGCAACCATTCAGATTGATACATGAAGTGACTGATGGTGCAAAATATTTTGTCTAATAAAACTACTTAATAAAAAGAGGACGGCTTTGCTAGACGAAGCAACACAATCTCATCCGTTTTCCATGCCCATGAATATGATCAGTAGAAAAGTTAATCCAAACAGGAAAACCTGTATAAGTTATGAAAACCGATGAAACTGCACGTTTGTTGTGTTACTTCAAATACCTATTTACATAAATCCATAAATCTCTATTTTTGGTACCTGTTAACAATAATGCAGTGGTAATTCTGACTGTGACAGAACAACCACTGAACCTTTTGCTAATTTATTTCGACACTGTATAACATGCAACGTGTCTCACAAAACACAGATACTTGTCAACTTGTGAACATCAAGGAGGATGTATAATTAAATTATTGTGTGACAAGCTCGTCCCTCTGTCGCTGACGCACCACGTCTGCATCTCCTGTAACAACAAAAATCGTCCTTGTTGACATATATTCCTCTGAAACCTCGGCAGTCTGATTCACACCCCTGAAAGGAGAGAGAGTGTCAATACACAGCGGACAAAAGCAGGTTTAGCCGCCTCGAATCCAGACCGTCACTGTACTCTTTATGACAAATAACAAGAAAAGACGACACACTTTTCCACAGTTCAAGGACGTGTGAAGTGCAGCACTTGACATGGCCATGATCTCTATTACCAAACATTAGGACAGCCAAATATTAAAATGGCCTTCCAAACTGGAGGTCAGGCTTTTGTAGCATCCAAATAAACGGTACACTCTGAGCCTGTGATTTGGCCCTAAGGCTCCATGGATGTCTTCCATCTGTGAGTTTATTTGGAGGGGAAAATGCTCTCTGTTGCCCATATTTACGGATAATGAATTCAGAGTGCTGAGGCAACTACAGGTAAATATGGCAAAATGCATTCTTCATTTGGAATACTGTAAATAAAAAGAGGGTGCTTATGAGCCCAAAAATGCACTTGCTTTTAACCGAGTGTTTCTGTGAAATAGGATTGGTGGGGAAAATAAGCCTGAGGAGACTTGCTGAATTTTTGAGCTCACTATGGAAGGAGACATTGAATAATGGAAAGAGACATTGAATAAAACGCGCAAGCTAAAATTATTAAAGGTTAAAAGAACATGGCTTGAAAGCCTGACAGAACTTATTTACTGAAAATTGTGTCATAACCCTCTTCAAAACCGGTTTAAGGTCATTCATAGCTCGGAGTAAAAATCACTTCCTCATCTCCCGTTAAACTATAAAGTCAAACTAAGCAGGAGCTGGATCTTTTTAGAAGACCGAACATGTGTACTCTGCATTGTATTCAGAGACCTTTAGAGGCAGGTAATGTTTATTCATTAACACAAATCGAGCAATCTAACTTCCTGTTGACGGGCACACTCTCAACATGCTGTCAGCCACCAAACTGATGTAAAACCTCTGCGGTATTATGAAAGCAGAGTCGGACAGCCTTTGAATGAAACTGGGGGAGAAACAAAAACTACCTGAATGACAACTTGTCAGAATGAAAGACTGCCACTTCTTACTTTGCTTCAGGCTAGGAATGGAAACTAGATATTGACTACAATGATCTCACTCAGACAGACACACAAGCAGGCACGCCGACACACACACACACACACCCTGATGCAGAGATACAGTGGCTGCTCCTGGTTAGTTCAGAGGCTGTCTCCACATTTTGCTTGTTTAATTGTTACAGCTAAAGCACTAATTAGAGCCACTAAAGCAACACGATCAAAAGATGAGCTTTCTGTAGCTTTAAGTGTCCTGTCTTTGCTCCCCATGGGAAGTCTGCATTAAATATCACCGGCGTCTGAAAGGACTCTGCGTGTGTGTGTCCCAGACGCTCTCCGTCTGTGAATATAATTCCTTTAAATTTACCCTTTTTGTACAACCTTTCAGCAGGGAGCACTGCTCTCCACCAGCCAGCCTGTCTGCGCTGTGCTCCGATAGTCCATCGCTGACTGTACTGCAACATGTTGTAACGCGTATCCCTCTGCAGTCACGTCTCCGTGTTTATGCCCCTGCCTGCATTGTCTGTGCTGGTATACGGCTGTCTGGAGAGCGCAGCGCTCCTCTAGCTGTGACAGAGGTCAGCGAGTGCTCAGAGCACAGCTGACGTCATGCTGCTGCAACCCCGCAGACACACCAGCAGGCAGGCAGACGGACGGGCCGACAGACAAACCCAAGGAGCAGGCTGGGTGTATTTATAGCCGCTCTGCCTATGCATCCTCACAGCAAGCCGCATGGCCAGTTACGCCCCGAAGGCAAACCCATCCCGAACATGTTGTGTTTATTACAGTATGTGGCATCCACAAGTCCGCATGCTACAAGTACAAGCGTTCAAGTGACTCCGTCTCTGTAAAGACACAGATACCGCGCGTCAGGCGCTCAAGTTGTGTGATCACGTCCGATAAATCATCCTCTCTTTCCCACCTCGTGGAAAGGTGTGCATGCTGGAATGTTCCTCTCCCACGGTTAATGAACACATTCTGCTACACACCAGCTAATAACGCAGTCAGGATGTGCGCTTAGCACAATGCTTTACACCATTACTTATCTAATAAACTGTAGGAGGCAACTGCCATTAGCACTGGCACTGATGCTGATATTCACCTCCCACTGGCAGGTTCCTGCAAGCTAATCTGCCGTACACTGTATGCAAATATGAAACTGTTACTGTCAGGATGCAGTCTAATTCCACATTATTCTCCGGGTAGTGGCCCAATCAGGTTGACTTTGAAATGGATCGTGGGTGATTAGCCGGGAATGCTGGGAGAATGCCGAGGTCTCTCTGGTGAACCTCGCAGCTGGTGCCGGAGTCAGCGGAGCAACGATCCAGGTAATTAATTCTTTGACAAGCATCAGTGATTTGGAAAATCAGTAAGAATGGCAGACGCTGATCAAAAGGGAAACACGTGGAGTGATGTTTAAACAGTGGGCGTTCGAGGCGTCAGTCATGCAGGGGCCCAGACACGGGGCCCAAAGCCCAAACACCACAATGCACTGAGCTGACTATCAAACAACAGCAGGCTGGAGGATACCCGGGGTGTTTTGGATTGACACTAACCGAAATGCAGGAAGTTATGCACAGAGTGCTGCACACACACATCCAATTAATAGAAATTAATTCATTCAGCAAGTACGTCTCCACATGGATGCACGCGCACACACTCACAGGCGGGCAGGCAAACGTATCCATATATATACCAGCATGCATTCAGTCTCATATGCATAGTATAAACACAGCATTACAATGCACTCAACATGTACAGTAAACAACTCATGTATATGGACTCGATGCAAAAATACAGATAAACCACACATGGATATTCCAGTCACAAATCTGCGCATGCAGAACAAACACTATGAATGTACACCACAGGAATATAACTCAATATACACATGGACATGAGGTAAAGATCAATTCATTTTCAGTATTTATTATACATATTGCGCTAAGCCTATATCTGTTGAATGAAATGCAAACAATGGCATAATATTCATGGGCATGAGATCACATAGATGCAGGGGCACACACACACACACACACACAGCACTCTTCATAAATACATGAGAGGTTGGGTTGACGTTACTGCCATATCCTTGATTAAATCATGCGTATATCCTTTATTTGATTGTATGGGTAGAGGAAAAGAACACACAAGGCGAAAAACCGTAATGAAACATCATCGGCATGGCTATTACGGACACACTGTCCAGAATACAAATTCCCCATGCAGGTATTTGTTTTCTTCCATCAGTATTCATTATGCGGGCGAATGTATCATTGGAGTGTAGCTATTGATCCTGTATTAAATCTCATTGTTATATTCCTATTCAGCAGCGAGCCAGGTGAAGGAAAAAAAGAAGGGTGACCAAATGTCATGGTGACAACATGCAGCATTGTCAAAGGTAGCTTTATCGATCAAGATAGACAGAGAGAGAGAGAGAGAGGGGAGATATTTCAGTAGGACCCCAACCGTCTGACATTTTAGAAAAGCTGTCCTTTCTATTTTGTCACCCTCTATTGTTGCACACAAAGAGCATAGATGCCTTGACTGAGGCAATTTGAGTTATGGCCTTCGCACCCAGCCGAGCCAGTGAGCAGGTTCAGCTGTGGCTCTGCAAAGTACGCGCTCTTGTTCATTATATTTATCAGTGGTAATTTCACAATCCACATGCTGTGTTTCTGAGAAGGTGGGCCGAGCATTGTGCTGGCATCTTGCTTTGACATTTTAAAGGCCTTGCTGTCATACTTTATCAGCGGTTAATCTGAAACACACTGTGGACGTACGCTCCGGATTGATGAGGGTCCAATTAGCTTGCCAGCCGTGTGCCGCTATTCTTCAGACAACTTAGATGACTCAGAAATGTCCCCAGTGGGACTTCAGTTCCTTTCTTTTACCTCTCAGATCCAAGTGAAAGCAAGTGGTCTGCGGACTGAGGGAGCACGCTGAAGTATACAAGCGAGTGGATGTGGATGACTAAATGAGTGTTGTCGTACCAAAGCTGAACTGCCACCAAACATGCCAGATTGGAGCATAAACACAATACGGGCTCACTAGTGTTGCACTGTGTTGACCAGAGAGAAAGCCGGTGGCTGTGTGGTAATGCAGGTCAGAAGGTGTGGAAGCTTGCTGGCTGAACTCAATAATGGTCGCCCCCTGTGTGTCTGACTCACTCAGGTAATTAGCACAGACTTGCATTTTCCCAGCGTATGGCTTTAAGCGCCAGTCTGGATCAAAATGGCATGTCATACCACATTATATGCAACACCACTCCACGGCAACAGCTCTCCAGCCAGCTTTGCTCTTCCTCAGGTTCCCTGGATGTTTATCTGCTGCTTGGACTAGAAAATCTCCACGCTCATTGTTTTGCAGCAGGGGGAACCGAAGAGCGGATTAAGTAGATCTCCTGATCTATGGAATGGCCTTACATTGCAAGGCTCCAACAGGAAGAGCCTTGGCTCTCTCTAAAAGGAGTCCCACTTTCTTTTCAGCAAACTGCGATCAGACCCCTGTCAATCAGGTTGGTTGGTCCAAGGCCAAAAAAGGACTGTGGCTCCATTCTGAGTGGACAGCACAGAGGATTTTTTTTTATTGTGAATAAAACCAGAGTAAAGAACCTGTTTTAAAGCCATTTTCACCACTGCAGAATAACTACAAACTTCATCATGTGTAAAAAAAAAAAGAAAAAGCTTCACTGCAAAAGTAGATTAATAATTAAAGCTTACAAAAACCAACCTCTTCAGTCTGCTCCGTAGTCACATTTGAGCCCCTTACAAGCTACACAGGTACAAAAAGGTCACAGAGCTGTATAACCAGCCCTCTAACCCCAGCACATCAGGTGGCATGCATATAAACCAGCTACACTGAACAACATTACTACTTCCACTGAAGAAAAGCAAAATCATGTCAGATGTTGGACATAAACAGATCCCCATGCTTTGGCATAGTTAGAGAAGTCACACTGCTGGGTCTTATTTTTCAAAACACAAAGATATCAAAAACACACTTCAAGAATCAGCTCATTCTTAAATCACCACTGAGCATCACAACAACAAGCAACTAATCTGAATTAAAGCGAGCAAATGGGCTAATTTACATAAACAGAAAGCCTGTGTAGCAAGAGGATTCTGAGTAAATCCAGTCATCACCTATCTGTGATGACATTTATTCAACATAATTAAATCTACTTTAAAAGTGCTATCACTGGAAACTGGAGGCATTTCTGCTGGCTTGTGACAAGGCAAAGCAGCCTTCTTTTCAACATGGTCACCAGGGAAAAAGTGAACACACTGTATTTGAGTTACATTGGTGGAAGAAGCCCAAACCTCTAAAGGTGTTCACCAGCATTCAATCAGCTCAACCATATCTGGCAGCAGATCTCAATTTATGTATTATCCATGTCCTGAAACAATATCCAAGTTAGGTTTGTTGGTACTCATAGGTCCATGGGATGTCAGTCCAAGCAAGTCAGGAGATTCATGTCCAAGTACAGTTTCCTGCTCGTGTCTTGAGTTCCCCTTGGTGCTGGCTCCGGGTTGGTCCAGGCTCAGAGTCAGCAGCCACTTTATTAAGTTGATGTGTACCTCAGTTGCATCACAGCTTCTAAAAGCTGACAACTTCAAACTTCTGGTCCACCTTAAAAACAAAAGGAAACAAAAAACAAACAACAAAAATCGCTCACAATGCGTTGTTATCTAATATAAGTGAAAACAGAAGCAGACATTTATCTTTAAGAAGAAATACATATATTTACATATCATCAAGTTGCAGAGCGCAGTACTCCGGTAGGACTGAGTTTCAGGATATCAAAATTTGGACTTTTTCTCGGCTGCTTCAATCAAGTCCATATCTTTTTTTTAGTTCACATAGTTTTCTACAGCTTCTTTAGCTGCCATTTCATCACTTATACAGCTTCTCTAGCGAGAAAAAAAATAGCGTACTTCTTGTTTTGGTTGGTCTCAGAAGCCCCGAACCCAGTCACTGACGTCAGCCGTTCTTCTGGGCCAGCGAAAAAGTGGCGCTACAATTTCTATTTGTTTGTGGAAACAAAAACAAACAAACAAAAGCAGTGCTGAATTAAGCACTGGCCTAGACCTTTTGTGGAATATAGATAATATTAAAATAGCATAATAAATAAAAAAGTATAAAAGAGTTCCTCCAATTCTGTCTTTTACAGTGTTCATTTCAGCTGGAGCTAAGTAAATGGTAGAAACAAACACTGACCACACACATTAATCACTTCTTAGATATTGTAATTCTACATATGCCAAAGTCATAATCATGAGCTTACATTGCCTGCTGAGCATCATCTGTCCAACCTACTATTCCAAGCTTCACATTTACTATAACAGGTATCTGGTCTAAAGGTTTCTGAAAGTGTAAACCACCAAATAATCATACAAAGGTTCTGTTTTATAGCATACGCATGTAGGAGAATGCAAAAGAGCTTTCTAATGTAGAATGTTACCTTGTTATTTTTTATGACCGGACACACATTGGCCACTGTACTCAACATGCATATGAGTTATCTTGTTTTCCTCTATGTTTTTTGGGGCATGGTTCCTCCTTATTATAAAAGGGTGTCTCCCACCACACCTTTCTCCTTGTTCGCCATTGCGGTCCATGCCAGATGTGAGCAATAATATTCACATTGCAATTTCCATGTTTTAACACTGTTAAAGAGAGGATTGTATGTTTTAACTAATCATTAGTCTGGCTATTAGAAATAAACAGATTGTCTCCAGAGCTTCTTGTGGTCTGAGCTCTTCCTACACAATGCAGACAATGCAAGAGGTCAAGGGTCACATTTGCAAGCATTTCATTTCCATTTGTCCTTTTCATCTCAACCACTAACAGTTAAATAGCTTATAAATTGGACCACTATAATTGAGGCCAGAATGCAGTCGAGAGGAGGTTGGATTAATTCTTTATTTTTACTAATTGACAGAGACCAATTGGAAAGGTGACAGCGGTTTACTGGGAAATAAATTCAGAGCTGGACTCGGTCCTATCCACACTGGCCTGGGGGATAGAGGTGGCACTCCTTTTTGTTGTGATTGGCGTGTGAGCCCCTTGTGGGAACACGCACGTAGCACCCTGAATGACACTGGGAGGGCTGGTAAAGAGACAGACTGGGCCAGACTTTATGGATTTTTTGATGGTCCACCGCCCCACCGATGTGGCAGCCCACCGGGATTTGTCCTGGGACACCAGATGGCCAAAACCCCACTGGATAGTAGCTTTCCGTTACACCCCTAGTGTGTCATATATAACAGAGTAACTGGCATAGCTTAAAAATACAATTTGAAAAATGACCTTAATCTTTTTTTTGTTTTAATGCCCTGTTTACTGTACTATTTTGCTTATTAACACATCATCTAGTTAAAAAACACTGGCCCAGATGCTTTCTAATTGCCATTAATGTAATTGATTTTTAAGCCCTAATTACTCTTTCTTGTTTCTTTCTTGTTTCTTTCATTGGCTTTCAAGGACAGTTACACTTTTCTTTCTGTTTGTGAACCGGGTCTAGAGACAGCCAATTTGCGAACCATGTCTAGAAGAGAGACAAAAAAAGACCTGATGGCTGAACCAGTTTGGAACGCAATAACTTGTGATCATTGTGGCAGAAGGGATCAGTGAGAAGGACAGCGGAAGCGAGACAGAGAAAAAGAGCCAGGGTAAAGTTTTTCAGTTAACGTCGAGGGGGTAGGTACAGTAAATGTGCGGCAGAAACTTTGAGTGAAAACCTTGCACAGCAATAAAGTGATATACACATGAATAATGCAGGAGCATTTAGTTCAGTGCTTAGGCAGTGGGGGAATCAGATGTCCCTGGTGCCCTGAAGGATTCCAGTCTACTGAGCCAGCGTCTCTGGTCGAGAATAGACCAACACAGACCCAAAGGAGAATCCCAGTATTCCTTACTGTCCTGCCAAGACACACACACATACACAGACACATATACATACACAAACACACACACAGGAGAGAGACACAAATATCCATTGTACAGTGCACACACAAACATGCTTTAACAATTGTGACACATCCAGCCACCCTGCCTCACGTACTGTAATAAACAATCCCCCGTCACAAGCCCACACACAAAAAACACACACTCTCTTACTTTCCACCATCTAGTCTGTGTTTTGGAGTGCAGTAAAAAGCAGCCTTCATTAAATAACAACAATAATTCATATGCGCAATGTCGGTGCATCTGTGCAGCAACTACTTGCAGTACATTAAAATGTTTGCCAGTGGTGACATCACGCATAAATGAAGGCCTGTGTGTGTAGAGAGGAGCTCTGAATAATTGCAGAAACATCAGCTTAGTGTTGGCTTTACTTTTAGGTAATACTTGTGGGATTTGGGGTTTAAAAATAAATCTGGGACTCAGGGACGATAGAAGCGTGTGGGCAAGAGTTTGAGTGTTAATTTCACAGAACTGCTGAGAAGATTTCATTTTGTCGTCTCAGCTGCCCGAAGAATCAACTAATGACTAATTAATTACTACACGTATCCAAAGCAAATCATCTGCTTCTCCTTGCCATGCATATTCACTTTGGCTGTCGTTCAACTTCTCTCCTTGTAGATCCGAATGGAGCACGTTCTCAGAAAAAAAATGATGTCATCGCTTTCAGGTTTTAAAGGAGCAACACATGATATCTCCCCTAAAATCATTTCCTTCGTTTAAATGGAAGCTTATGCTTTATCATCTTGCCTCGCAGTCACCCTTTGGGTGTGTGGCATTTACTGGTTGTGGGTGTGTGCGCACGTGTGCTTAATGTGTTGACACCGCCACTATTTACCAGCTTTGCCTCAACATTAAACCGTTTGATTTCCATTCAGCCAATGCAAATGAGGCCAGGAGAGCATCGCCTCCGTAACATATGCAGCTCCTCATTTGGTGCTGGGGCCAGTGAGCTGGGGACAGGGGCGGGGCCGCTCCTCACATCCGAATGGTAATTCACCAATCAGTAAGGTGACATGCTCGGCGAAAGAAGGGAGAGCCGCACAGCGCTGACAGGGACATCAGTTTCACGAAACATTTCCTCCTCTGCACCTGAAAGCACGGCATAATCACGCGCTGGGGCGATGCACCATGAAATGGAATGGGCGCCCAGATCCGGGGGAGCGGACACAGTGCCGTGTCCACAGAAATGAGGGTCATTCTTTACACAGAGATGCCAGTGTCAGTGGAAAAGGGCCCGCAGGTCCAGGTCATACACTCACACAGGCAGCTTCAAGATATTGCTCCACGTCAAACTTTCGGTTTTGACGTGGGAGCTGTAGAATGATATAGTCCTGTTCAGCATATATAGCACCCAAAGACGTTTGCTAGATGCTGCAGAGACAATACAAATGATTGACGCACTTCTGGCAACATATGCACGCCTACTGTTCAATCCTCCCCAGCACGTTAATTTAATCTGCAGACTATATAAAAAGCAAGCTTTCTTAAATTATGTGGCGCACCATACCTGCTTATTTTGCATGACCCCATGGAGTCTCGGCATCACCATAAACTGCTTTGTGTGCATGTTTTTGTGGGAATTAGCTTGTATTTCCAAAATCCCCCCACAGGTCATGCGTATTGTAAGACACATTGGAGCTTGTAGAGGAACAAATGTGTGCCAAGTGAGATAAGAAATGACTGCTGCTAATAGACTTTGCTCCCAGAGAAAGTTCAAGGCGGGCGAGGAAATAAATAAAAAACATGATCTGAATCCTCAAACTAGTGCCTTCCTCTATCTGCCAGATGTATCAATGTTCCTCCAAGCAATCAAGAAGTAATTCCCTTTATCGGCCAACATGAATATTAAAGTTTTGCGCTAGAGGGATTGAGGGTGTGAACACTGCCGTCACCAGCACCTGTCAGGGACTGGGATGAGAGGCTCACAGTGCAATAGTGGGGCTGTAAAGATACTGATTGTGACACTGGCCAAAGCTGAAGAGCAAGAATGCTGATTAGTGAAAGCGATTAGCATCTTTGTCTTCGGGTACTTGTCATCCGACACATGTAAATTTAAACCAGGACGACAGCAGCAGACCATCACATTAATGTTGTTTACACCCAATGCAAATGAAGAGTAAACAAACAAATACCCGAATACTGAGGGAGAGGAGGAGGGGTTACCCAGACTGAGGACCTTTTACTCGTATGCAAATGGCAGTTCTCATGGCATGTATCTAGCAGGAAATTAAGACAAAGAGAGGGAGAATAACAGAGCGGTATGGAGATGTGCAGATGTGTGGATATGCAACGCTGCTTCATTATGACCGGAAAAATGGCCCATGTTAATATTCAAACATCTTGATAAACAAAAGACACAAATGAAGACGGTCCCCCGAGGACTACGACAGAACACTGATGATCTTAACACTCGACAGACAACTCAGGGACAAAATTTGTCTCTGGGCATTACAAATTACGCTGCGCACACGCCTGTGCATGTGCAGCACTCTCTACATTGAATAAACAAAGAGTAGAACATGCTGGAACATTTAATGTGCATCTGGGGTCAAGTCTGGCAATGCACTTAGAAACAAGATGACTGGCGGTGGTCATGAAAGCTGTCAACACCTGCAGATCATTTATCAAAATTGGACTGCAGTTTTCAAAAGCTCTGAACTAATTTTGTCATAAATATTTCTCCCTATTCTATCAAACAATAAAAAAAAGAACTGAAGTCTGGCTTTTCCTTCAAAAGTTGATCTGCAGGGCTGAAAAACAATCGCCCGGGTCTGTAATAAATCAGCTGGATGAGCAAATGTACAGAACTGTTTTTTTTCTCTCTTTTCGTTTCAGATTTGCTTCATCTGGTTGTGTGCTCTCGGCTTGTCAGTGTCTGTGTTTACGGTGGCATTAGGGTCACAACTGCACCCACAGTTAATGCACAGAGCGGAGAGGGAGAGAGACTGGGAGAGATGATTGTCCTTGGGTGGAGCACACTTTACTGTTGACTTTGTCATGATGCCATGTTGGATGGTGTCCACTCCATCATATCCATGCCCAGATGCTACAAGAGAGATAAGTGGATTGTACAGAACAGGCTTGTCAGGGATCCCATATATTCACCCTGAATCTGTGAATAGTAGAACACAAATAGGCTTTTAAAGTGAAGTGATTTAGATTGGGTTTGGGCTTTTTTTTTAGTCTCTTTTATTATGGATTGTTTTACACTGACATCAACTTGGCTCAGCCTGAAGGCATGTTTCTTGGAAACAAAGCAAAACTGCTGGCAGTATCAAGTGTTTTCAATGGCTTTTAGAGGCCAGAAAATGTAACATTAGCTACCTATTTGACTGTTTAGCTCTGAAGACTGTAGTAAATGGGAACTGGAATGATTCCTGAGACATCATTAAGAAGACACGTATAAGCCTGCTTTCGCTCGAAGTTGCGCTTTCCATACTCAGAAACTAATACATTTGATGGGAAACCTGGAAATTACCATCAGCTTTTGCATATTGATTTTGGTGTGTCCTCACTTTTATTATTGTAATGATGCACTTGACTTTATAATGAGTGCTTTAAGGGGAGAGAGAATTGTTAATTTACACCTTTTTTTGATTGGATGGTCTAGTAGCTGTTTGCTGGGTTTTATCAGGGTTTATTGCCAACTGATTATTTTGTGGAATGACTCCCCCACAATAACTCCACTGATGCATTAAGTCAAGATAAAGGCAATCTAAATATGAACATGCATGATGGCCACGCTAAATGCACCCAACTAATGGTTTCATTATTTCATAATAAAGGGTTAATGTATATTCAGGATTCCTATTTACTCAAATTGTTCTCGCAAATATGTTGCTCTTCACAGAAGTGCTCTTCTTCAGCTTCTCCTTTTGAGCTTTGGGTTTTTCATTTGCACTATCTGCACAGCTCTGATCAGGCGTACATTTCAGATACAGCCACAGACCTGAGCCACCAATCAGCAGAGGGTTAAAAAAGAGATTAGTCAGCTTCCCTTCTCCTGCCCCAGAGCACACAATCACACACACCCACACACACACACACACACACACACACACACATGCACACACCCTCCTCTACGCTGCATGACCCTGTATATTTTTGAACCTCTGCCAGCTCTCTTCTTTAAGAGTCCAAATCCTGGTGGCTGCCAGTCAACTTCAAAGCGGTTGGGCTGTGGCTGTCTTTCTTAACCTCCAAATCTGGCTGGTCTTGTTACAGCTGCACTGTGGGGACAGAGTGGGCAGTGTTTGCATTTCCCTGCGTGTGTGTATGTGTGTGTGCCTGTGTGGACAGAGTGGGCAGTGTACTGGGTCTGCTGATTAACCCCTGGGCCAGGGCCGTTCTCCTCAGCCAGACAGATCGGCTTTCGCCAGTCCCGGCCTCTGTAACAGGAGCTCGCTCCAACAAGCCACTTCAAAGAGACAGGGCCAGCAGGAATGTCAGGTTCAGAACCACGCAGGGGGAGTGAGAAGAAAAAGAGAGAGAGAAACACGGCCGAGCAGAAGGAGGAAGAGGCATGCCTACATCCATGTGTGTGTGTTGCTCCATGTGGACATGCAGGGTGGGGGGGCTGCTGTCTCACTCCCTGGTCAGCAGCAGGACTTCTGCCCTTTCTGGACCTTACCCATTCATGCATTTCCTTTTTTTTCATTTTCAGCCGAGTAAAGTTGTTTTAATTTCATTTGGCTGTGAAGCAAAAGGGCCTTTGGGATTGTTTGGCCTGTGTCTGGATCAGCCGCTGCCTCTTCAGAGATGGCCAGCATGTGTGCAGAGTCTTTTTTTTCCCTCCCTCTGCTGCTACAAGGCGATGCCTCATCCTCTCTCTGACCTCTCCGAGCTAAAGAAAATCTATCACAGTCGACACACATTTTGGGCAGCTTTGCCAAAAATCGAACCGCGCTGCAGAGGAAGAAAAAAAAACGTGTTGTAACTTAACAGCAGACAGTGAATTTGTTTCATTATATCATAACTGCATGGGGAGTGGAGAAATGACATTTTTGGATGAAAAATGCGTAAGCCATTGGCTCCGAGACGGGGGGATGATGATATCTCGCTGACAGAGCTCTCGCAAGAATTTTGATTTAATGTATACAGAGAGTGTATGTAACTGTTTGTGTGTATTGAAGCAGGTCCCAGGTGTGTGTGTGTGTGTGTATGTATATATATATATATATATATATATATATATATATATATATACATTTGAATCATCAAATCCTTATCCTTAAATTATTCCTTACTAATTCCATAACTCCATAAACAAAGGATCACATGGCCTGACAGGATTGAAACTATCCAGTGAGCTTGAGGGGAAGCTCCAGACCCTCCCTTGAAGTTTTGCATGATTGTGCCTGGGTGTGTGTGTGTGTGTATGTGATGTGTGTGACGTCGATTATTTTTGCAATGGGAACACACCCACACAAAATGTGTCTATTCCTTGAAGAATCCCCAGTGGAGGGTTTGGTTTGCCGCATGCTGGGGAACCGGGCTGAGCCACTCTGTCGATCGCCCAGCAGCACTGCTGTGCTGCCTTTTGTGGGCGGGAGACAATGGGCCGCTGCTGGGGAGAGAGACAGGCAACCTGAACCTGACACAGGAAGCTCTTAAAGCTACACAAAACAAACTGCTGAGCTCTGGCATTTCCCCCTACTGAAAGACTATCTCCACCGTCATTAAAGGTGAACTCAATCGTCTAATCTCCTCCAAAGTCACTGAGCAACCATCGCTATCGCCCCCTCGACCCTCTCCCCCACCCTCCCCCTCACCCTCATTTCCCCTCCTCTTCGTCTCCTTCCTCCTTCTTTCTCACCGTCCCTCTATTCTTAGTCACCTCGCGAGGTGGAGGCCATCAATGAAATGCCATCAGATCTCTGGGGGGTTAGAGGTCATAGGACAAAAATGTTCTGTTGAATGCGCTCTGTGGCGGCCTGAAAGGAAGGGCTGTGTGTTTTGTTTTGCTCTGATCGATGGATGGTGGCTCACAGGAAGCGTTAGGCAACATGCTCACGCTCAAACAAATCACTTTGTCCAAGGTTCATCCATATTCCTGAGCAGACATGGCAGAGGCCTTTGAATACTTGTTTGTTTGTCTGACACAGATCTAGAACAGGATTTCATGCGCCTATACTGTTTAACCTTGCAGAAGATTGGCATACCACTCAACATTTGTGATATAACAATTGTGTAATGTGTATTCTCGCTTTTGAGATCCTCAGCAGGTAATCAATACCATGCCAACAATGGAGCGGTAAATAGCATGTCTTGTGATGCGAATTGAAAAACAACGCAACGGACTAACAGCAAACAAACAGAAAGCCATCCAACCATCACCACTGAGAATATAATGAAAACCCTGAGAACGGACATGCACATTTGCACATACAAACACATTACATTCTGTGCTACCACAATACATATCATTTTGATGTCATCCACATTTGGCTAAGGCCATTTGCACCTCTCGCATAATATGCTGCCAGCTATACAAATAGCACTGTTTGGAATTCAATTATCTCCTGCCTCTTTAGCCTTTTTTTTCATTCGGGCAATATGAAAAGACCTCTCTCTTTCCGCAGCCGGTGCCATCATTGAGCAAAGGTGGAAAAATGGTATTCACCCCTCCTATTATCGCATCAAAATCTGCCCGGCCACTGTGCATACCGGCTCATTACCTTGCTGAAAAAGCCACCTTAACCTACATTACAAGCTGGCCCTGTAATTAATGACTTTTTAAGCTATTGAACCAAAAGCAATTAGGTTATAAAGGAGGGCTTGTTCAGTAACATGAATACCTTTCCTTTATTAGTCGCATCCTTGAAGAGGAGATGCTAACCAAATGTGACAGAGCCTGGAATTAAGATGCTAATGTTTCCAGTTATTTGAACTTGTCAATCAAGCTTTTTTCCCCCCCTCATTGTTCTGGGGGGTACACACACACAAACAAACCCGGAGTTTCAATGGTATTTGAAGGTTGAAGCGTTTCTGTAGAGCGGAGGTGCTGCTGTGCTTTTGCGCGCGTGTGTTTACATGTGTAGCCGTGCTCGGGTGCGTGCGTGTTTGTGTGCCTGCCCATGCACGTTAAGCGGAAGAGAGCAAACCAGATACGGCCTATTCCATCAGCACAGTATGCGGAGTGCAGATAAGACTTCATACAACACATTTGCTCTGTATTTGTTTTAGACTTTATCGCGTGTTCCAGTGGAGGTAGACACAGTCGAGACATGTGGTCTACATTCTAATGCCCGCAAGGGTCAGCTCAGCGGTCAACCAGCACATTACTCTATGTCCATGCAGGACAGGTTAGAACGCACAAGACTAATGCTGCAGCTCATCCAAAAGGTCATCTGTGGATATTAATGTGTAACTTTAACTGAACCTGCATGAGGAACAGCCAGTCTCCTTTCTCATGAGCAGGAGGACATGGTGTACTGTAGAAAGGGATGAATATGCCTGCAGCATGCATTGCAAAGCTTATATGGGTCATTTTGTGTTATCCCCGATTTTTCCAAGAGCAAATGAAGGCAAAATAATGCATTGATATTTTTGATTTTGCTCCAGACAGTAATCGAAGGCCTGACTATAATTAGTCAGGCTTTTGGAAAACGTCTTTTCTCCAGATTGATCTTGCCAAATTTTTCACTGCTCCTCATTATTCACTAACATGCAGCCTAGAAACGGCGGCCTGACAATAAATCTTACAACTGGCTAAAGTTCCTCAAATTGATTTCTACCTGTTGAAGACATTGGAACAGAGATGTCAGTAACATAATGACTGTAACTAGATGAAAAATTATATCCTCCTGATTTAAGGTCGCAGGAGTTATAAAGTTTTATAAGATACTTATCCAGAGCTCTCTCTGGCTCTCTCTCGTCTGGACTCAACGTCCACGGAGACTAACAAACTAAAGGAAATCACGTCATGACATGTCTCATCAATACCATCTCATGATACCTGATGCTAAAATGATAATGAACTATAATCATAACAAACACAATGATTCATTCGCTGGGGTTTTTTTTTTCACCTGACAAAACAAACCAGCGCGTACAGCTCTCTCAGAGCAGACCCGCGGCATCCAACTCTCTCAAGTAGGTAATTTATTCGGTCGTGATTGCAGGAGCTATCAGACCTCAGTGAATTCAGGGGTTGTTTGTGTGCAAGCGGCTGTGCAAGAGAGTGAGAGAATGAGATGCAGCGTGTGTAGCACACTTTAGCCCCTAATCACCCTTGCTAAGTTCAACATACAGCAGCAGGCAAGCGATTGATCAGCGCGGTCATTAAAAGGAAACTTCGGCAGACGTGTGGCCCTGCTCTTTGAAGTTCCCAAACTTAGTATTCATGCATCGGTAATTATCCGTTTGCTCCAGTCAAATGTTTCGTTTGTGATTTATTTTCTATAGGGCATATTGATCGGCATGATTACGACAAACATCAACTAACTGTGGAACATGAAAGTGTTTCGAGTCGACTTCAGGTGCAAAAACCAAATCCCGGTGGTGAGCGGTCGCCTTTAAAATTGACATTCTCCAACCAGTGCGCTTAAAATGCATCCCACAACTCTCACAAAAGCTCATTTCTTTTTTTGCGGCAAATGTGTTTTAGAATTCATTATTTGCCATGAAATGTGAAAAGTCTTCTTCATTAGATAGTGTGAAATCCCTCCCTGTCTGCCGCTGCTTCTCTGAGGTCCAGCTAACCATGTTAATCCCACAGCTGCGAACTCTGTGGCATCTCCCCCAATAGACTCACAGGCTTGCTGTCTAAATAATTGCCTCATTAGTGTGTGGTGCACAGGTATGGCATAAATGCAAACTTTACACAAGTGTGTATGCAAATCCAATTGCTTGTCCGACACTCTTTATTCATATGATCAAAAATCAGCTGAATTATACTGGGGACCCCAGCCCTGAAATGGAAATTTAGGGGTAACTAATGCATTTTCAACAAGGTGAATGGTGTGCGGGTTGTAGCTCAGAACAGATGATGTGCAAATAGTTGACAGCTTTCAACTCGGTGTCATTACATCTAAGAAATACATTTTATTTTGGGGGGAAAAAAATACATGGCTGAGAAGAATTACATATTCTACAGTAACAACAAAAACTGAATCTGTCAAAGGGTTCATCGGCACATGTTAGTAAATTGGGCTTCGAAGCACCAGAAAATAGTTTTAGTACTGTCTTATGGGAGGAAATGGGGGCAGAATAATTCATGATCAGCTAAATGGTATCAGTTTTAACAGGCTACATTACTGCAGCATGCAGTAAATGGGTTGTTATTTGAGGCAGCAAAAAACAACTTTTCACGAGGCCACTTCGTTTAATTTACATGTAATCAGATTGGTCGGATAAATGCAAATGCCGACTGATTGATTTGACACATTTTATATGCATCTGTAATCAGCAGAATCTGCAATCTGAGCCCGTTTATTAATCCTTGTAATATGCTTCTTATGCGTGTTTTATGCGACCAATATTTCTCTTTTTGAAATGCAAAGTTTAGCATGCAGCCAGTTACACTTTAATTGTACACAAGACATAGTGCACTAACAGGATTCAGGGATCCTGGCAGAGCTTCCTTTCATCAACACTGCGCTCCAGCTCATCTTTATGAATTTCATGAAATGTGACTGCACTTGAAAAAAACATTAATCTTAACAAGAAGTAGTAGCAGTAGCACTATATTTTAATTGCCAGTCTTATCATAATTTTATTCTCAGACCGAATGATTAAATAGCCGGATTGTGGCATTACAGCCTGCGAGACATATTGTGACTGAGGCGAAATGCGACAGCCAAAGACATTCAACCAAGCATCTTCAACTTCCTGCTGAATAACCACAGCCGCTTCGCTTCTCTCCCTGTGATGATGCACCCGCTGTTGCACCTTTGACCTGAGTGCTACGGCTCAGAGCCCATCACCTCAACGGCAGACTGCTGCTTGCATTGACTGTCTGACACAGACTTCTGAGGTAACCTTGAAATGGCAAAGACCTGATGGACGAGATGACTTTTCCATGTACCGCGGCGATGGGACAGCAGAGTACACACGGGCCAGGTGCTCGACAAAAACAAATCACACACCGGATTGGTGTAATTAATCTATTTTGAGGAATATGCTAACAAAAAGGGCATCTGTTTATCCTAAAATGCGTTTATTAATGACACATGAGGGAAGCGGTAGTGTCTCAAATGTCAAGACAGCCTGTTACATTAGCTGCTTCGCTACCGTTCATCAACTTCAACATCAAGGGTATGGGTCTACCTCTGTCTTCTTCTGCAAGTTGTTAGTATTCACACTGTCTACTTTGGCCGGGTACACGAGAGCATTTTAAGCAGTTCAAAATAGTCATTATGCAGATTTAAAGTGAATTAGAAGAGGCCTCGTGCAACCTTGAATTATGAAAAATATGAAAGCATATGCACGCGGATACACCACCAACACTGACTACTAATTGACCACGCCAAACATGTTTTGGAGGAAACTTAAAGCTGCACTCGTCAGTATTTTTATCTTCAACAATGGGCACAATAGTTAAGTGGGTCAAGTAATGAGAATGTTGGCACTGTTGGCAGTTCCTCTCGGCCTGCAGAGTGTTTTCGCATCTTTAGGCTGACTGTTTTCAGTTTACAGCTTTCTCACTTTATTTCAGTGTCACAGCAGCCTAAAAACGAAGGCCGACACAACAAAGCATCATAGGCTGGTTAACTGTGAGTGATAAAATCTGTATGTTGTAATGTAAATGTCTTTTCAATGTAAGGGGAGAAATGCGCAGTCTCATGCTTGGATTCAGGTTTTAGCCTGTTTACCGTAACCAATTTCTTTGAGTTGCCCAAACAACACATTCATTATGAGTTAATCACGTTTCAGTTGCCGCTTTTGGCATATTGTGGGAAAAACAAATTTAATACTTTGACAATTAATCTTTTGAAAGATGTGTTCAGTGTAAACACTGCGTTGGCAATAAACTGTATGTGAATGTTTTCTCATTATGCAGATAAAAAATGTAATCCAGGAAATATTCCTTAGTAAATATATTTGCTGTTGCAAATTAATTATATACGAATGTGAATTTTTTTGGAGATAGGTTTTATGCATGTATTTACACATGCACACGCAGACACATACACACACACACATTGGAAATGAGGGACATTTCCAGACTAGCTTCATTTTTTATAAAATCAGTGATTTGACAAGGTATGTGGATGGGGCCTACACACAACCTGTCCTGAGACAAACGGGGCGGCAGCCTCCCCCCTGCTCCTGCTTGACTGCGGACCTCTGCACATTGTAATCACATTAAGCTGTGTTTGATGTATTATGTCAAGTTTAGTGGCGACCTCCCAGGAGAGGGTTGACCGAAGAAATTTAACATAGCTCTAGTCCATATGTAATTAAAAAGTATGTTATCTCTGGCCAGAATGTTATGGCTAAGCATTGGCCCGGGTCCAGCTAACGTTGATATAATCCCACCCAGCTCTGTTTCTCTGGTGGACGGGGTCACTGGGTCACTAACTGCCTCCTTGTGTGCTATTCAGCAGCAGCGAGACAAGGGAAGCCTCTTTAGAGTGTGAGTCCAAATACAGCTGGATATCTCCCAGCCTTTTTTTTGTATTCAAAGAATGGAAGGAAATGTATTGCCCATATATCTCAGCTTTCCCACCTGCAGAGAGTGAGGATGAATGTTCTAAATGGCTCTGTTCAAATCATGACGTATGTTTGTGCTGTAAGGAGTCATTTTAATCAGTTCCAGTTGATTAACTAAATAGGACAATTTCACTAAATGCTGCTCGGAATAATAAGTGATTTAATTTTTCGACATTGAGAGAAACCACTGCTCCACTGTGGAAATATGCAGATTTTATCAGGTGGTGATCGATCTCTGACTCATTAGGGATGGAGTACGGTTCTACACAGACTGGCCCGTTCGCTGCAACGGACTAAGAGGAAGTTCACAGTTCGATCAGCCAACTCGTAGCCCAGTGCACATGTAGCGAAGCTTTGAAACTCTGTCTCGTTTCAACTCACCTTCAAAGCAGTTAATAAGCCTGCAAAAAAAAAAAAAAAAAGCTGTTCGAGCGGAAGAAAAACATCCTAAGGTAATGGGTAGGCCTTGCAAGATCTCCCATTGCATACCAATGAGTGCAGAAATAAAAACAGACACAGATTGTGGAGACAGAAAAAAAACATATTTGTAAATAGTCTTTTATTCTCCATGGCATTGCTTGGTGGCTAGTGCATAGAGAGAAGGTTTGACTCCCATTTTGGAGTGAAGGCCTTGTGTGGGTTTTCTCTGGATTCTCTGTTTTTTTCATGTTTGATGATTTTTTTCATGTTGGATTTTGAATGTGAGAGTAAATAGAGTGTGTCTGTGCCCTGTGATGGACTGGTGACCTGTCCTGCCTTTGCCCTATGTGTAGTGGGATGGGCCCCAGCAGATCCCCATGACATAGTCTGGGTACAAAGCGGGTCAAGAATATGAATAAATGAATGAAAAATTAACTGTAAGAGGGGTTTATTTTCCCTCGGTGCAGGTGCAGGAGCTGCTGGATCACATGTCAGAAAAGATCACAGCACACTATTCACACTCACACTTAGGGGCAATTTAAGAGTCTCCAGTCGACCTAAACATGCATGTTTTTGGACTGTGGGAGGAAACCTGAGTATCCAGAGAAAAGCCACACAGACAAACAACATGCAAAGACTCTCGATCCAACTGGGATTTGAACCAGGGACCTTCATGCTGTGAGGCAGTTCTCCAAATGGCATTTGTGTGTTATGTAAGTTAAAATAACTCAATGCTGCTCTCATATGGGACACAAGAAGCAGCCTCCTTAGTGGGAGTCCTGTTTGTCTGGGACCAAACTGGCCTCGTACGAGGACAGCCTCGCTGTTTGCACTGTCACCTAACTTTCACCTCCACCTCGGTCCCCACCACCATGACCACTAGAGGTCACAGCCCAGCAGAGAGTGCAAACATGGGTCCTAATTGCAGGGACGACCTATGAGGCAGCTTTTCTGGTGAAGACAGGCTGTGAATCTCTCTCTGCACCATGGAGCCGATGTTCTTTCCTATTTCGCCTGGTGGCTCAGAGCGCTCGC
This sequence comes from Karalla daura, assembly GCA_029224185.1. Classification (NCBI taxonomy): domain Eukaryota; kingdom Metazoa; phylum Chordata; class Actinopteri; order Chaetodontiformes; family Leiognathidae; genus Karalla; species Karalla daura. Next base: position 12,953,782 of record CM055199.1, read on the forward strand.
TGTGAGTGCAGTGGGTGGTAGATGCCCAACATTTGTGAGAGTTTGGAAGAAGACAAGGAGAGAGCAGTTTGAGGCGTAATTGCCAGCCACAGGCCTGCCAATGGCTCTTTCTGGCTGTGAGAGCATGGAAGAGGTCTTGTTTCGACCGGAAAGGTCAGGAAGAAACAACTTGCAACAAGGAAAAAAAAATAGAGAGTTTGGAAAGAACAAACCTTGCATCTGTAATGAAATCCCAACAGACGTTGGTATCTGTATTATGCACATATATTTTCATTTCTCTAATTTAAATCCCCTTTGAAGAGGGCTTACAGTGCACACAATCTTGAGAATCGTAAGTTGTAAATGATGTCCGCTCTCATAGTTCTGCATGGAAAGCAGATGCTGTAATTGAATAGAGACTTGATTTCTTGCACAGTCAAATTAGCTGAAGATGACCGCGTAGTGAACTGTGGGAGGTTTAATTCACTGTGTTTACATCACTGGCAGAGCCTTTGTTTTGTTTGATTCACTATGCTAATATAGACTCCTCTCAGATTACACACTGAGCAGTGAAACACAGCACACAAACTGATGCACGATATCTGCCTCTCCCAATAAACTTGCTCTAGGTGTCAAAATAAAAGGAGGAATAGTCTGGATTCTATGTGTGTGTGTGTTAATGTGCTTGCTTGTTGTATTTCGTTCTGAGAGAAAGCTCTTGGCGATGTTTTCCATGACAGAACTAAAAATGATTTTCGACGGTGCTTTTAATTAAAGGTAGGGGGGGAAAGAACTCTTCTCGTTGGGGTTTATTTTATGCTGTATCATTTTTAAGAATCCCCCTTTTCAGTCAACATCCTTCTGCACAAATTTTATTCCACTTAAGTCAGGCAATTATGAGGACCAACGCCGGAGCTTCAGACACCTGCAGCAGTTTGTTTTACACATTCTGTCCCTTTGATGTTACTTGTGACACCAATTTTATGTGTGTGTGCCATGATTAAAGATGTCTTAGGGTTTCTTTTTAATTCCCGAGGCTCAGTCCTGCTACAGAAGGCAGAGAAGAAATATTTCTGAGACATCATAATGTTTCACAGCACGGTGTTTTTGGAACATGAATACAACATTGCCAAGGTAGACAACACATAGATGGCATCTTGTTTTAAATGAAAGGTACTGCGGGGAAGAAATAAACACCTGCAGTCACGCTGGAACTGCCTCCGTAGCTGCAAATACCAAAATGTTGAGCTCGTGTTCTCCAATCACCTATCAGGGAGTTGTTTGACTAAATCTGGATGTGCATTGATATGTTTAATTCAATACAAAGGAAAAGGGGAACAAACTTCCTTATGCATCTGACTCACTTGGTCAGATCTGGTGTTTATACTTTGCTTTTTGTGCTGTTATCTGATCTGTGCTCCACAGCGAGCCCGCACATCCTCTGATTTGTTTGCGTTGCAGATGGAACCATTTTGCTGTACAAGTTGGTTGACCTCTCCTCCGAAATGAATAGAACATTGCTCTCTGCAGACAAATGTACCAGAACGTGTAACAGGGTGATCAGTATCATCGAGGCGATTTTGGACAAACGTCAAGGTTGTCTCCTCATGGATCTATTGGTTTCCATATGCCTTCCTCCTGTGACCTTGCAAAAGTTCATCCTGTTGTTTCTGGCAAGATTACTGGGAACTGAGTATGAAACACTGTAGGAAAATAGATATCTTGAGTTGGATTTATTCATGCGCTACCTCTAGAGGCGGTTATCTTGTAGGCCATGGCTGAGATCAGATGTTGCGGGATAAAAAAAAAAGTTGCAAGTTACAACAAGTTTGAGAATGTTTCAGTCCACATTCAGTTGGAAATCATATAGAGAGAAAAAACATCAAGACCCGAATCAAGACACTGCACAGTGGTGTTGGCGCTGCGGCTGAACTGGCAGGAGGACCACAGGTTCCACAAGGGGGCACACATGAAACAACGGCATGAGAAAGAAGCTTAATAAATAGACCACTAGGCCACTGAGAACAAATCTGAATATGCACCATATGGTCAGATCATCTCTTAGGGTTGTTTTCTGTAGTTAAGAGCTTCCCTCATCTCAAAGTTTGCGTGCATGTGCTGTTGAGTGGATCACAAAACAAACCTTTGTGTTTCTCTCTTCTTATCTGCAGCATTTGTTTACTACAAATGCCTTTTCTCTGTTAATCAGTTTTAATAGCTTAAGATATTATTATTAAATTAATTTTATGCAATAGGAAACCTTTCCTGTGTCTGCACAACTGTGATACAAAACAGAGCCTGAGCCACAGAGTTGTAGAGAGAAACTGTGCAGATGTGTCATGTACATGTTACAGATGTGCAGATAATCAGAAGTATGTGAGTTTGCTATGAATTTTTACCACCACAGGAGAATACTTCTTCCTCGCTATATTTTTGACACAATTTTTTGCCTTATCTTTAAAGAGAGATAAACTTTCATCTTGCATAATCAAGATTAAGAGTGTGTTACATTGGCTTTTCCCCATTGGAGGCTTATCTTTCCCCTTAAGGGCCTCGCAGGCTGTACGACTAAATCATTAAGTACAACCTGTAATAGTAAATTAATATGAGGCAATAATTGTCGTGGCTTTTTAAAGGGCAGAAAATAAAAAATGGAGCAACAACTGGAGAGAGCGGCTCGACCGGAGCTTGAAACTGATATCGGTGCTCCGCGCGGTGACTCGAATGTGGTGGCAGATGAGGTCATATGCTAACTACCGCTAATGTTCCTCAATGGTGTCTTTGTTCACTGACCCTCCACTCAAGTTTTAAGCACACTTCCTCAGCAGAGTGTTAAGATTGTGAGATGGGACATTTCGACATTTCTTAAAATCCTAATGGGTTCGGCGCTGGGGGGTAGAGGGTGAAACTTAATTGGAATAGACTTTTCCACCTCTAAATTTTAATGAACTGCTGGGCTGAATGTCTCTTATTAGGTGAAATTGGCCATTAGCATTTTAAATGACCGGCTATCTTCAGTATAATCAGGGTGAGATGCATTTCTGTGCCGAGGATCTATTGATTGCTTGGCAATGTCAAAGTCTGCATGAAGACATAGAGGCAGACGGCGTGTGACAGGCTTCGGCCGCAGCGGAGAGCGGATCAGCGCGACAGTAGGAGCAAGCAGGCGGAGGGAGACGGGAATAATCCGTTTTGCACACTTTCAAATAATTGCAGTAATATGAAGATAATTACAGTGGAGGCAATGCAGCTTTATCATGAGGCAAACATGTACTATACAGTAATTCAATTTATGCTTCCTGTGAAAATAATTACTCATTGTGATTACACAGAGTGAGGGTGACACAGTCGGTTGCATGTATGTTTTGTTCTTCAGCACAAGATGCATGGATTCTGAATCTGCGCCTTCTATATTTTACGACAACAAACAAACACCGTGTTTGAGGATTCAGCAGAAATCACTTTTATGCGTATTAATCAAATTCTAGTCGTGTGCAGTGCCATTATGAGGCATTTTCACATAAGACGGGCTATGATGAGGCTGGAATGGGTGCATCAAAAGCTTTTTGCTAATTACTTTGAATTTATTATGATATATTGCGGTTTCGGCATCACACTCTACATTTAAGCGCTGTTAATATTTGACAAGGAGCTGTTTTAATTGGTCGCCTTTGAAAGGGAAGGAAATGTTTAAAGTAGAGCAGCACACAGACATCTGCTGTTTGATTTCTGTTGCCACTCTTTAATGAAGAAAGTGCTACTCACTCCAGTCAGCTTTCAAAGCAGTAATGATAAGAGAATCATTATAATGCCACTGAATAAATATTAAATACTAATTTCATGAAAGTCTTTGTTTAATAATCAGCTGCGATATTTTATTAGGGTAGTTAGTGTTTTTCCACCTCTCAAAATTACCCAGAGTTTCTCCGATAGTGCTGACAGTTTTTCAATTTTTGACTCAAAGCACCCCGAGCAAATATTTGAAAGCCTTTTCAGACTAGAGCAAACTTGAGACCAAAGTTGGCAAACATTTGCAGTGTATATCACACAGACCTCATATACAGCCACGGTTGCATGTGCCCCTGACTCATTATCAACCTCGGAGCCCAAAGTATGATCACAATAATCTCATTTTAATTTGAGTTATATTGCAAAAAGGGGAGGAGGGTGTGGGGTGAATAATCAGATTGTCCTACTTGGAGTGGGGAGAGTTGGCCAGTGTTTGAGAATAATTCCAGATGGTGTTGAGCCGGCAGACTGGCACTGAGGAAAAGCTGGGGACCCCCTCCCTCAGACAGCATGCCATGCCCTCACCCTCTGCTCAGTCTTCTTCTCCTCTCTACCATATTTTCCTTTTTCCTTTCCAACCTCACTGCTCCTGCCCCTCGCTGCCCTTGTGATTTTCCTTCCTCCGACTCGAACTCGTCTTGCCCCATTCTCCAGCACCCCACACCCACTCCCACATTACTCCCCACATCGGTTTGCTTATCCAAACAGGTTTTGCAGTGTATTGCTCCACCATAAGGCCACAGCCAAACCACCCCCCCTCCCACCCCCCACCCACCCCAACTCCACCCCCGCCACCCCTCCTCAGTCTCCTACGGGGGGCGACAGAGCCCTGCCCTCCGATTACACTGGGGGCGCGGGGTTAGAATACAGCCCTGAGGGCCGGCAGCTGTCAATTAGTGATAACTGCCGAGAAAGAGACACACACACGCGTGTGCGCACACACACTGCAACCCCCCCCCACACACACACACATACACCCCACCCCAGCTCCTTCGTTAATCAGGGGGCCATCACCTAGCAACGGTCCTGAGGAAGTCCTCAATGGGGATGCCTGGTGAGAGGCACACACAGAAATGACGATGAGGTGGAGTGAGGGATGAAGAGGGAGTGGGGGGGGGGTGTTGTATGGAAGGAGGATAATGAAACCTTTCCAGAGGATATTTTACCTCCACGTTGAGATTTGCTGTTGTTTATACCCTGTCCTACTCAGCCACAGGTGTTTGTGTGTTATGCTGTGGATGTTATTGTTTTAATAAACTTTAAATCCCCTCCTCTCCCATTGCAGCACATAATAAGGAGTTGTAATATGCATGAAAATTGAATGTGTCTCAATCAGGGAGGGCTTTTGAGGGATGTGCGCGCAAAAATAGCCTCACCGAAAGAAAGTGACGGCCCCGCTCTTTAATACATTCACTTCATCAGCCGAGGCTCGTTGCTGCGTTCCTCCAGGCGAGCTCAGTCCTCCTGCAAACACATTAATATGAGGTGTATATGACTGCTGCGTGCCAGAGCCAGCCCCCAACCATCACCACCCTCGCCACCACCTCTGTCTGACAGAGTGGCAGCACATAGAGCCATGAACAGGTGATAAATCCTTGTCAGGTTTTATTAAAACCCAGCCAGGCCAAAGAGAACACCTCATATAGAGCTGTAATACCCAAGGAGACGCTGTTTGAGAGAGGGAGAGGGAGAGCGCCTTCCTGTTTGGTATGCTCTCCAGCCGTGAGCCACTGTCTCCTCTCTGATGTCATTAAAGTGGAGGTGGAGGAGGAACACATCCTCTGAAAACACACACACTCACACACACACACACAGGCACGCACACACACCTCTGCCCCCTGCTGGTCTGTCGGACCGGGGGTCAGGTTGTCATTACTTTCTCCTAAGTCCTCGCCGCTAGGAATGATAGGGCACTGAATTAAAAGCTTTGTCACTGCTAAGAACAGGCAAGGTGAACCTTAAAGTCTCAATTAAAATGAAAGTCAGCGCTTTGACAAGAAGACTCGCTCGCACCTTTTCTTTTGTGAAGCCGAAACTAAGCGTATCTGTAACGTGTCCCTGAGAAAACTCACCTCCGGATAAAAGCAGTCAGAGATTCACACACAATGATCCCTGTGTTCAGGGGTGAACATGTGGATTCAACCCGTCTCACCTTTGCACACACACTGAAAATCAGAGCACCTGAGACACTTCTTTAACACGTCAGACAGAGGAGGTGCCCTTCATTTGGGTGGCCGTAGCCTCCTCTGACCCCCCACCCCACCTCCAGTTTTGGGCACCCCTTCTCAAATAAATATTCAGTCTTCCCCTCTCCTCCCTGAGAGGTGTTTTTCACAGTTGACCTCTTAGCGGGTCAACCTGCTGACTGGACACAATAGAAATCATCACTTTGCTCATTATTTATTTACCTGGCCGAGGAGCACTTTTGAGACAATTAATCAAGTCAGTGAAAGATTTATAAGCAGCTTGACCGTAGAGCTCAGACAGTAAATGGGGCAGGTTGTCAAATACGGGGAGTGATCTGTGCAAACCAATTACTCTGTCATGTCACGGCGACCCAAATAACCCGAGGCGGGGGTTGTTGAAAAATATGAAGCTGAAAGTATGCCTGTGAAGCCCGTGGTGTTAGTTGAGCGTGTGAACGTCAGACTGGACTCCGTCATCGCTCTGCGGGGAGAAGAGAGCGGGAGAGCACTTTGCCTGCATGTGCACCAGCACAGATGAGCACACATGTACTCGCCTCATAGAATCAGACGCCTAAAGTCACAGACTCGCATATGCAACAATGAACAATACCTTCACAGTGCTGACAGTACATGTGGCTTCACAACCGAGTGCACACGCCATATGTAAAAGCTTGTGTCACCTCAGCAGATTTCAGCAGGACTGTCTGAAAGGAGATAGCCACACTCCCTCCCTCCCTCCCTCCCTCCTTCCCTGTTTTTCTCAGTCGCTCATTCTCTCTCCTTCTCCCTCCTCTGTGTCTTTGTCCTTGATGACCAAGCTGTTGGGTGGTCTGTCTGACCGCGCTGACCCTTGCGCTTGGGCTGACGTAAATTCGCTAATGGTTAGTGTCTTGCCCCTCCTGTGACAGGCATTTCTGCGCTCAGCTGATGTGAGCCGCCGATGCCGCAGAGGTGTAGAGGACTGCGGGGAGCTGAGTGCGTGCACGCGCGTGCGTGTCAGTGGAGAGGGGAGAATATTTGGAATATTTGGGAATATCTCTGCACTCCTGCTAGCTGCCGGGAGACTAGTAGGCACAAGTGTAGAAGCGCAGGTTCAACCGCAGTGCAGCGCACATCTGCAGGTGCTGCTCTGGGCCACTGACACACAAGCCAGTCAGTGCCCTGAGCTCTATTAGAGTTTGTGTGTTTGTGAACAGCAAGACTCTAAAAACATTATTTCTTTGCCAGCGAGGTCAGCGAGCAAAGGCTGGCTTGCTGCCAGACTACTGAGGCGCAAACCTCAGTTTGATCAGACCCGCAACTTTGTTTCACTTTGTTTCACACAAAAAAAAACACACAGGAATAAGCTCACATTGTTCACTCTGAAGTGACTAAACCCAAGCTTTGATTTCTTTTTTTGGCAGTAGACAAAACAAGTCCAAATAATTGGGATCTGTATTTTTTTTAGAAACTGCAATATTTGGCAAAAATCTGCAACATAACTCAGCAGCACTGCGCCCCTGCCTAACTTCTGCTGTGTTTGATTCGAGAAAGACCGGGAGCGAGAAAGCAAAAAATGGAAATCTTCTGCACAGCAGCAGAGCAGGAGTGAGCCGTAAGCACTTGCAAAGTTTAAAAGAATAAACTGGCACTGGTAGCCTCTGTAGTAAATCAGCCATTAGCCCACTGTGATTCAGTAGATTGCATGACAGCCAGTTAATCTAGAGTTACTCTCACTGAGGGATTTATTCCCCGCTTTGGCTTCGTTTAGCAGTCGACCACAAGATAAGTGGATATGTAGGGTTGAAAACATACACGTTGTCTCTATGAATATATGTGTATGTATATTTATGTACTTACAGGGGCATTTTTTATTAAGTGCTGGGCTGGGTGCAGTTCCCAAATAATGACCATTGCATCTTTTGCTCCCATGATAAACACATGTAAATCCAAGGCTATAAAGAGATTTTTTACCCCGTCTTATTAATATTGCACTGTACTCACAGCTGGAAGGTCTTAGAAAATCTTGGCATAACCGGGTTGGACGGGGTTCACTTTCAGTTGTGAAAACTGTTTGCTGTCCACCTAAAAATAACGGAGCTGGGGAGACAGAGTGTGAGAGAGGGAGAGAGAGAGAGAGAGAGAGAGAGAGAGGGAGAGAGAGAGAGGGAGAGAGAGAGAGAGAGAGCGCTCTTTGCTGTAATTCAGTCATCCGTTTACTGTAAATATACAGCTGGAAAAACGCTAAGCACTGGGCAAACGATGATGTTTGGACTGCCAAATTAAAAAGAAATCTTACAGCATGGCTCCTATGACACAAGAGAGCAGATCCTCTGCATGGTTCCTTTCTCAATCTGTTCTTATACCTCACCCTCCCTTTATAAACATTGCAATCAGTGCATCTCTCATCCTTGCCATGTCTAACCCCGCAAACCAAAAACAGATCACATAAAGCTATGCTTTACAGCCAGGGTTCAAGGAGAGCAGCCCGGGGATGCGGTTGGTGCCTGCTGCTCTTTTTTTTTTTTTTTTTCATTTTACGACAGCAGGCAGAGAAAGTGAGCTGTGGCAAGAGAGAGAGAACTATCAGGGACACCCCGAGATGGGTCAAGGTTCAACTGCACCATGCGATCGGTGGCTAGCTGCAAACGGAGGCACACCTGCCACTCTGCGAGTGCCTGCACGCCGAGGAGAGGTTAGCACTGCGGCGTCTCCCGGCCCTGTTTATACAGTAACCAAACAGCCGAGAGAGAGGAGCCGGAGAGTGTCTTCAAAGACAACCTGACTCTCTGTAATCACTCCTGTTTGGGCTTTGATCTCAGGGAGGGGAGAGAGAAAATAATTACATGTTTCTGGGTGCCCTTTTACAATGAATGAAAGGCGATGTTAGATTTGAATCGTATGGTAATGGGAGGTTGTCTGTGCGAATGTGATGGGGAGGTGTTGAATGCTACTTGAGGGAAATAAAACAAGACCCGCTGAGACATTTTGTTCTACCAGCCCTGAAAGCTTCTGGCAACCTGCCGCCTTCTGCCTCCACAGAACACAGAGGAGGGGTCAGAATATGACGTGGGGGCTGACATTATCTAGCCCCTGGTGCACTTTGTGAGAGGGGAGGACACAGTGACTGACTGACTGCCCACTCTGCATTTCAAAGTGCCTCCACTTATTTGTGCCTTGGTCCGTTCGGGGGGAAAAAAGTGCTTTTATTTTGTGCTGGGTCCTTTTATGAGTCTCTGCCTATGATCTATGTGATAACGGAACAGACGGAGAACAGTATTAGGATTCTATTTTGCAGACGTTTTATTTTCCTTTCATCTTCTATCAGTTTGAAAGCCACAGACATCAAGTAGTCTGGAGCACTGAAAGAGATGTCCTTATATTGTCATAATGAATCTGAGCACGGGCAGGAGCACATGGGGCCATCTCTATGAGGTCTAGACACTGAGATGTCGCAGAAGTGAAATGTCTGGACAGAATGAATTGGACCCGTATTAACCCATGGATGAACAAAAGCAAAGTGAAGTGGTATGTCATTAATGTGCTCAATTTTTCATCACGGTGATACCTCAGAATTGATAAAGCGTCTCCTTCCACATTGAGCTTTGAGTATATGCTTCATAATAGATGAAAAGTGATTGAATGTTCTGGTCAGATCGCCAGCTCGCCTTGAGTCTTACGCAGTTACGCGCCAGATGTGAGGACGTGTAATCAATTGAGAAATCCATGACAGTTCCTCCATTCGGAACACATGAGGAGACAGCCAGTCATCCTTCACGTGCCCTTTGTGACTGATGCATCTACTTCCCATCTACAACGTGTATGACCATATTCCACGCACACACAACACTGGATCGTGCATAATGTATTGAGGTTGTCTAAACACGATGATGGTAAAACCAGCAATAAGTATCAGTCATCCTGCCGCAAGTACGAGCTTCCATTCTGAGTGATTGGGTTTAGAGGGGGCTTAGTCTGAGTGCTCAGAGTCTTGACTGGGACTGCATCTGCAGGCTTTGACCCTGCAAATAGAAATGACCTCATCCAGCTATTCTCCACAGCATCCAGTTTGACTGCTGAAAGCATTTGAGTAAAAACACACTTACTTTTTTCCTCTATGTACCATTTTCCACCAAACAGGATTTCAGAGAGTCGCACTGGACTTCAGTTCAAGAGCTGAAATTACTGTTGATTTCCTGATGACTGACCTCTGGTGGCTGTGCCACCAGACAGCTCTCTCCCAGAAGCAAAGTAATGTGCTGCTGTGTTGTTATGGTGCCACAGCAGCTCTTAGGTAGGTGGATGGTGTCAAAAGTGTGCCTGACGGTGACGCTAAAAGCTGCTGTTAGCATCCACTTCCTATTTGAAGTCAACACCGCTGTGACCGTGTAGTTTCCTGTCCTAAACTTTACCAAGAATGCTCCAGCTAGCCACTCAAACCAAAGGGAGAACAGTCATGTAATAATGTCACATGGATTTATAAAAGTGCAAAAAACTTGGATAGACTGTTATACCCATTTATACCAGTGGTGACTCCTGAAAATTTTGTCAAGGGGATCAAGTTTTCCCATAATGTCTGATGATAGGTGACTAATGATAAGGCTAACTCAAAAATCCTGTAAAATTTCACACACTCTCCCAAATTCTGACAATTTTAGACAGCTGCTCATAAGATTCAAGGAAAGTTTGTGTTTTTTTCATCAGAGAGATGACGCACATCTGTAACTCCAATTCTGATCCACACATGAGACACTTATGTGCACACTTAAAATCCCATGGAGAATGCATTGAGCAAAAACAAACAAAAAAAAGATTTTACATGATGGCCAGTGGGAGAGTCGAGCTAATTTCTTCCTAGCTGAAAATGCACAAAGGGGCCAGGAATTGAAGCATGACTTTAGATTGGAGGCAGACAGAAAACAACACTGCTTTACATGCATAAATGTGAGGTAGATAGAGATAAAGGTGTGCAGACAATTCTAAGAAATCCCTAATGTTTAATAGTAAAGCAAAACGTTTGTCCGCAAATGTATAAAACAAGGGTTAAAACAAGGGCCACATGGCTCAGTCGTTAGTATCCCAGTCAGACCAAGGGCCATTCTATGTGGAGTTCTCATGTTCTCCTCGTGTGTGTGGGGGTTTTCTCCAGGTACTCCAGTTTCCTCCCACAGTTCAGAAACATGCATGTTTAGGTTGACTGGAGAATTTAAATTGCCCCTAGGTGTGAGTGTGAGAGCGGATGGTGTGAGTGTGTGTGTGTGTGTGTGTGTGTGTGTGTGTGTGTGTGTGTGTGTGCGTGTGTGTGTGTGTAAAACAGGAGGAAGGTAAGTTTGATTTCAAGAGACATTGCGGAGTCAATGCTCTGATTTATTGAGCTTCTGATTTCTGCATAAATGTTCACTCCACTTTAACAAACTTAAGTGAATGTGCAAAATCAAGATAAAAAACTTGATTCTTCTTAATCTGTATCGCCATAAGAAACTGAAGACAACTTCCTGGAATGTGAGTAAAAAAACAGCTACCGAAACTGCCTCTGCGCTTGTTTTTATTGCACCTGCAACTGGGAAGTACCATAATTACTGCGTAGGTACTGCAGGGTGTTGTTGTCAGCTGTTCAGCTCTATTAACCAGTACTGTACTCTGTAGCTACCCAGCACTTACAAAAATACAGTATAATTGATCTCTTCCTTCCTCTGAGAAACCAATTTGTAAGTGGTGCTTCAGAGGAAACACCCCAAAATGTTGAGCACATTGAAACAGGGTAGATTATGAAGCTGAGGGAGAAAAGGTCAATATTTGCTCTCTTAAATGTGTTGTTTCTTCCAGGTATTGTTTAAACACGATCCCTGCATATAGAAATCTCACAGGGCCAACAAAAATCATTACAGCTCTGTAATTTCTGTAATAATTGCTTGGGTCTTTTTGGAAGGCACTTATAAACCACCCACTGTGTTTTGTTGTGCAGGTGTGAAGAGTTGTTGGGATCTGATGCGTGGTGAGGAGGTTTTACATCCGAGGACAAAAACAAAGTGTAAACATAACATCTTCTGGTGCTACATGCACAGCCCTGCGGTGTCACTCCTATTGTATCACACTGTACAGAGTAGGCTGTGTTACTCTGTGTGTGTGTGTGTGTGTGTGTGTGTGTGTGTGTGTGTGTGTGTGGTAGACCAGCACTTGAGGGAGCGTTTGCAGAGCTCCACTGCTGTCACATTCGCGTTTGGGCTGGGAAAGGATGCAAGGAAGCAGGGATGAAGAAATAGAGAAATAGAGGTGCGAAGCCAAATGGAGGAGAAGGGGTGGAGGAACGAGGGGAGGAGAAGGTAGAAGCAGATGAAAGAAAAGGCAGTGACAGGTTGAGGAGATGGGCGGCGAAGGGAGGAGTGGAGAGATGGAGGAAGCGAGGAGAGAAACGGAGGTGTTCCCGGCACGTCTGCCTCCTCGGCTGCAGGTTCTCAGCCGGGGGAAGAAAGACACGGCTGCTGCCCCGCAGGCCGGACAAGGTCCAGGAGACGCAGAAACAAACCTGTGACTGTGAAGAGAAATGAAATGGGTCCAGCTTTCTGTAAAATTGTAAAACAGAGAGAAAATCTTAAAATATGTTTGGGATGTGGGCAGCATAGACAACACCGTTTCACCGAGGACTTTGAGTGGGATTCGCTTGTTTTACTTGTATAGGTTTTTTCCAAATGCACGTTTAAGCAAATTGGTGACTCAAAATTGGGCCTCAGTGTGTGTTAGAGTGCACCCACCGTGGGCCGGTCATCTGTCCAATTATTCTGTGCTTTTTCTTCCTGTGTCCTAGAAATCCCTGAAACTCCGTCGACATACAAAGCCAGCAAGATAATTGATGGACAGATCAGGAAACAGTTTGCCTCTATATAAATACCTATGTATTTATTCATTCACTGATTTTCAGAAGCCATCATACTTTATCGGTGCTCAAGGAGACTGTTGGAACCTATACATATTCTGGCACACATGGGACTAAAGACCGGTCTCCAGTCCATCACGAAACAACTCAAACACATGGCATTCACTCTCATGTTCACACAAGGGGAAATTAGGTTTCTCTAATCTGCTTAAATGTACATGCTTCCAGACTGTGGGAGGACACCGGAGTACCCGGAAAAAACCCACGCAGACACGGGTAGAACATGCAAACTCTCTTATAACCCAGGTCCTTTTTGCTTGCCAAGCCCCTCGGTACATAAAAATAAATGTATTGAGGTAGAATATGGACATGGAATACAAAACAGCTTCCTGTAAGCTTCGTTCAGCTGGTAAAACAGGTTTCAACTTTCATCTGATGGCCAAACGGCGTGTATGCTTAAGATAAGGATCATTTGCCTGAGCAGCATCCCAGGTTAACTGACTGATGGCAGTCAGACCTGAAGTTCTCCTGTGCAAATCAAATCCTGTTCCTGTGTCAGTTGGTGTGTTTTTTATTGTGTCTGACACCAGGTGGATTACATCAGTTAATTCACAATGAATCAAACAAAAGCTAATACTAATCCAGCTCGAGGCTTCGGTGTGATGTCTGACGCTCTGGATTAATTCACAACATTCCCCGACCAGCCTAATCCCTAACGAACCAGACGGGATGGTATCCTAACTGACAGTTTCTGCCTCGTTATGGTAGGGTGATATGCTTCACCTAACTCTTTCCTCGGGAAATCCATTCTGATGAGTGAGACAAAGGGGAAGCCACTACAGAAAAAAATAAACTGGGTAAAAACTTTCCCAACAGCTTTTCTTCGGCAGCCATTAAACCCGTCTTGAAGCCTCTTGGAGTGTGTTCTGCTCCTCTTAAGGTTTAAGTTTTGACATTTTGAAATCAATAGGAGGCAGAGAGATGCTTTTTTTTAACAGTTTCATGAAGCCTGGGTGAAAACACTTCAATCAGGCCTGCAGAGGACCTGACACAGGAGACTGAGGGATCGATCTATAATGAGTGGAGCCCTACCTGGGGTTCCACTCAAGGCTCGTCTCTTCTCAACCGCCTCAAATCCAGCGAATCCACCATCCCCACTACATCCACTGATTACATCAACTCAGCGAAGTATATTTTGTCCGAAAAAAAAAGAAAAGAATAAAATAGAGGGAGAAAAAAAAGCTCTCTGGTGAAATGTTGTTCAAGCTGATTTTGCCCTTTGTTAAAAAGAGTTTTGCTTTTGGAACAATTTAATTGCCATTGAAAGTTCAGTTACAGGCTGAACAGCAGCTAAATAATGAAAGAGGGTGATAACCACTGATCGATGGCCATAACAGGAAAAGCAGCTTTCGCTACTGCAATTATTGTGAAGACAGAACTGTTGAAGTGGCAGCTCCAGAAATCCTTTGTACTGATGTGAATAAAGCAGTAAAACTGCTTCTCCACAGCCTAAAATGACATCTGAAGTGTTTTTATGCATTTGTGCTGCAGGTTTGTCTGCTTCAGTCCCAAACATACTGGGGTGCACATGTGTATGTGTGTGCCCGTGGGACATAGACAGGCTTATACAATGATACTATGGGGACTTGCTTCACTTCAATCCATCCATTTTCTTAACCTGCTTTATACGTAACTGGTGTCTCAAGGGTTTGCTAGAGCACATCCCAGAGCACATAGGGTGAAGGCAAGAAACACACAGTGGACAGACACACCATTTACTCTCACACCTAAGGACAATTTAAAGTCTCCTATCGCCCCAAACGTGCATGTCTGTGGACTGAGGGCATTACAATAGAAAAAACAAAAAATCCTCTTTGGTAACACTCAAAATGATAAACTCAAGACTCCCCTAAAACTGACAGAAACATTGCTCTGTGAGTGTACATGTGTGCATATGTGTGTGTCTCTGTGTGCATACAGAATGAATGCAGTCTGGAGCTGACCCCTTATCCTCGCCACTGCAGCCCCAGCCGCTGTTCCAGAAATCTATTGGCCATTTCAAAAGATGCTATTGTATCATCAAGCCGGCCTAGTTAATTAGGCATCCAGTCGGCCTTCCTCTGCTGAATACACGCTCCCTCTGGGCCCCACAGCTGCTCCTACTATAGAGGTTAAGTGCTAAAACATGTTCCCCCTACTACATGACTCACAGAGGTATAGCACGAATGGATTTCTAGTTACCTTACAGCGCTCTGCGTTTGTCAGGGGGCAACCAAGAGGGACAGCTGGAAGAGGTGATGATCTGATAACATTTTCCATAAATGAGTTTCTTTTTTTTTTTCTTTAAACCGGGGCAAACTGAGGGGCCTGTGAAGCAGTGAGCAGGGAAGGAACATCTGAAGCTGGTGGAGCTGAGCAGATTCATTTGCATTGAAAACTGTTTCACAGTAAATCTTTGATGAATAAAACTATCTTTCCTCCAAACTTCAAACAGTGAAACCTCAAAGTCCCAGAATCTCACGTTACGTCATCGAGACCAACTGACTCATTGTCCCTAAAATACAACTTAACCGCATACATGCTCATATGTCAGCAGTTTGGAATGGCTTACCCCCTGTCACACACACACACACACACACACACACACACACACACACACACACACACACACACACACACATACACACACAAAATCACTGACCCAGCAGCAGTGAGAGGCATCGAGATACGAACACCAACTGCCTCAAAAAAAAAAAAAAAAGACACATACACCGGCATTTCTTTTGTTGAGAGGTATCTTGGAAATCTGTCAGAAGCGTTAAAATGCTACGTAGCACTTTAGCACAGAGTGAATCTGCAGTGTCAAACGGTGATGTAAGGCTGTGTGTGTGAACCTTCTCGGCGGATTTGTTATATGGCGAGTCAGTAAAGCGCTCCAATGTGAAAACCATCTCCCCAAAGTCAGAGAAATGTGATGTGGATCGCCGTTGATAATAAATAGCCGCGATAACTGGGGGAGGAACCCATCATCCAGTGGCGAGATGGGTCTGCACGAGGACGAAGCAGCCATAAAAGCCTGAATGAAGAGATGTAAAACAATAAGGCCAGAGAGGATGGGAGGAAAAGGAGGGGGCGGCAGGAGGGAGGAGGGGGTGACGACCCCCGGCAAGTGAGCTGAAGATAGAGATCGAGAGATAGACGGAGAGGAAAAGAATGAGGCGGAGGAAAGAGAGAGGGTGAGTCAGCCATGTCTGCACTCCATCAAAAAGTGTGTCAGTCATTCACTGCCACCGACCGACCCCGCCCCACCTACCCCGTGCCCCCCCTCCACCCCTCCGCTCCCCTCTCTCTCTTCAACTCACACATTAATTCCACTTCTTTTAACCGCCAGCCAGGGGTGTCCTCGACTGAATGTCAATCCTCTGTTCAGGGTGACAGGAGAGTGAACGAGGAAGGAGAGTGAGAGAGAGAGAGAGAGAGAGCGAGGGCAGCAGGCACAGAGGGGTGGGGGTAAAGGGGAGGAAGGGAAGGGAGGGGAAGGGATGGAGGGGGTGAAAACTGCTTTGCTTGCTTAGAGGCCCCTTTTTTTTATCTGAAGGTCTTACCCAACATGACCCACTCCTTTCCATTTTAATTACACTCTTTTTAATATTGCTCGTGTCTCTTCGACTGGCATTTAAAGGCATTTGATAAGATACCGTGCTGTATCAGAGCGTGTGACAGGCGTGAAGACACTACACGTCTGAGACTCCTCCTCACAGACAGACAGACAGACAGACAGACAGGCAGACAGACGGGACAGAGGGGGCGACAAGTGCACACAGTCACTGCGCCTCCAACCAACGAGCGAGGGGAGGAGACTGGGGATGATGCAAGGTGATCAAGTTGGCACACAGCTGTTGACGTGAATTATGGGAGTTATTCCCCAGCGCTGCACATTCCAATTAATCAATGCCAACCTCATTCAAACCCAAATCAGTTCTGCTCTGAAATTTATGTCCCAGCAGGTTCTCAGTGATGATTTTCTTTATTTATCTGCCGGCCACGCCAACCCAGAGGAATCAGGTCACTGATACATCTAAGTAAGAACACGTGTGTGTGTGTGTGTGTGTGTGTGAATGCGCATTCTGCCTTCGCCCCACACGGGAGGCCTGATAAATAGAACACAAGTGGTGTATATCTGGTCAACATGGCATGCGTGAAAAATAATTACACTTAGGCTGACACCCAAGGTCGACAGGCTCCAACAGCTGCCCAATCGTTGCCGGCTATTTTTCCTTCTCCTGTCTGGACTTGGCTGAGTATAAAAAAACACTTCAGACAGAGTGTTTTTCATGTTGTCATATGATAGCACATGAAGGCCTCATTCGGTATCAAGAAACTCCGAAGCGAGCGAACGCGCACTCCGAGGCGAGCCGCCAGAGCACGGAGAGGCGGAGAGCGTAATGAGAGCAGGGAGTTCATTACAGGGGGCCGCCGTGTTTACATCCACCTGTTTGACACACACTTTTATTTTTCTATCAGAAATTAGAGGTTTTTTTAATGGAACATTTTTGCCAGAGTTGAAAGACTAATGAGAACGGCGCATAACTCACGCTCCCATGCCTTCACTCAGCGAGAGAGCCAACAAGTAAAGAGCAAAAACAGAAGTGTTGGGGGTGTGTGTGATCACCGACTGGGAGCCACTGGTTGCGCGTCTCGGCTTTTAAATGCACCACAAGGTGGCTGTGGACCAGAAGAAACCACTTTGTTTATTTAAAAGACATAAATGCCAACATAGAGTCGCTGCCAGATCTCGCTGAATATATTTACACAACGGTAACGGATACATAGGCTGAGTTCTAATTCTAATAATCTCAGAAATTTGCTTCGGGTAAAAACAGTAAACATAAAGTCTGATGTGTTGATGTACAAGCTGCCGTCCTTTAGACGTGTGTTTTTCAACCCTTTTGAGCACATTCTTTACATTAACAAGTCCCAGGGAGACCGGCAGCCATAAATGTAATAGAACGTCACACCGTAGGTCTGACACCTTGGTCAGTCAAAGGCGTGGAGATTGCATGTTCTACCTGTGTCTGATTAAGTTTTCTCCAGGCACTTCGGTTTCCTCCCACAATAAAAAAGGGCATGTTTAGGTCAATTGCAACCTCTAAAATGCTCATAGGTGTGAGTGAGACAGTAAATGGTGTCTGTGTGTGTGTGTGTGTCCTGCAAGAGACTGATGAACTGTCCATGTAGTTCATTATATGTACGCTGGAGATAAGTACCAGCAGACACCTTCGACAGTTACCAGTAGAAAGTGGGTAAGGTGACAGATGAATTTGTGACAGATGAAGTGTGTGTCTGTGTGTCAACCTGGGCTCTTTCAGATGAACTCCTCTTAATCAGTTCGAACTGATTTTCTCAGACTGTTCCATTTGGGGATGACATTTAAGCTTATTTGGGACAATGAACGTCTGGAGGCCCTACTTTGCCTCTCAGTGTGAGTGCAAGCATGAACTAATGTCATGCGTGGTCCAGCAATCTGTCCAGCGTGTCAGATCAGATCAGCAGATCAGATCAACAGATCATCCCTCACAGGACCTACTACTTACTGAGAGCTTCCAGGAACCACGCAACCCAGTTGGAGTTTGTCTCATTTACATAGGCACTGCCAGTCAGACTGAGGTGACGTCATGCCACATGTGTGCCTATTTCAGTCTCCTAATAAAGAATGGTGCAATAAGACAGTCGGGCTGTGTCATGCAACCAACTTTAATGTAAATGTAATTGCCCTATCTCGGTTCACACAGAAAAGGCTGCATTCACTCCAAAAACCTTTTCGTCCTGACCAGCAGTTTGTCACCAACTTGGACCTTTTGTTACGACAAGTGGAAGCCACTTGGGAAACGATGTGTAAACGATGGGTAAACACGGACCATTGTTAAGATAATATGACAGGATATACATATATTCAGTTCATTCACAGTGAGCTACTGTGAATGAACCGTCTTCGCTTCCACTGTTTCGAGGCAGAATTTACAACAACTCTGCATAAATGATGCTTGTAAACCTTTATTTTACAGTGAACAATAAAAGTGTATAATATGCATGTTTGTACCTCTGGTCTTTAAATGGCTGTAATACTGGCATAAGCAGCTCTAGGGTTGGGAATACAAGTGTCATACCACTTGCTAGGCATCTGGTTTGTGTCATATCTCACATATCTCTTCTGTTTTTTCCTTGTTTTTCTTTCATTAGCATCATATCGTGCTGGACTTGTGTGGTGGACACCTATGATAGCGAGTTGTTACATTGTTGTGAGTCGCAAGTTAAGTGTGGACATGTTATTATGAGAGCTGCATTTACAATTGCACAACACCAACTGTTTGTTCGTGTCCAACCAATCAGTGGACACCACCGTCACACATGGGTTTTGTTTTGCCTCAAAGTCCCAACACGAGCTAAAAACATCCCTGAAAATGAAAGGGGGATCTTTCCCCAGAAGGACCAGGAACTGTTGGAGCTCCCTGTGCTGAGTGCTGAAAATGCTGATACAGGCTCCAGCAGACCCTACACCTATATATAGAGTGGGTTAAGAAAATGCATGGATGGAAGAAAAGGAAGAAGAACTCTTTTAATATTATGTGGAAAACTGGTAACGCATAGAAATGTTTGCCACACTAATTTTATGAAGATACTGCACAATATGTGCACACTTAACAGCTGAAAGCAGAAACAATTATGTAACAACATGATTAGGAACAGTTACATTTCACTGCTTTTACAGTTACAATGGGGCCTTTTAGGGCAACCGTAAAACTGATAAAGTCTGCGAAGAAAATGAGTTTGACGCTCCTGGTCTACATAGTTTCACTCATCAGGCCTCGCTCTCTGACACAAATGGCTTTCTGCTGACATGTGTGTGAAAGCAAGAGAGTAAGATAGAGGGAGAGGGAGCACCATGCTAGCACAGTGGGAGGGTGAAGAGAATGTTTTTGGTGAAACGAGGTGGTCCCCGAACACTCAGCTCGCTGTGCAGAGGCTCCACACTTCCAGCAGCCCACAGCGAACTCTCCCCTAAGAGTGAAAAATGGGCACAGGGAGATGGGGAGGCAGTCCTGGGTGAAATTCAAGGCCAAAGCACTCATGTCTCCTCCATCTACCACCTCCCACCTCAGGCGCAACACATTACCTCTCTCCTGGATATAATCACACCCAGCGAGGAGTGAGGTTTGGCTGGGCTGTACGTGAGCGAACGCGGGTGTGTTTCTATTTATGTGTTTGACTGTGTATGTGTGTGTGTATGTGTGTGAGGATATCTGCATCTCTGTAGAGTGGGCATGGGTGCGCGTGTGTGCAAGTGTGTGGGAGATGCTGTTCAGTGTGTGCCTGTGCATACAGCGTGTGTGCACTGTATGTAATTTCCACTGGAGGTACACTGGGAATTACATCCAGGCCCACGTGTCCCTTCATAAGAGTTCCTCTCCAGCTTATTCTCTTTTATTAGCACGTCCTCTTTTTTCATTAACTGAAAAGGTTACTGGTGCATTTGTAATACCCCACATGAATCGCCCGCACCCCGCCTGCCCACGGTTGAGGCAAGGCCCCAAACCTTTCCTACTAAACCCCCTCCAGACATGCACATCCACACAAACCAGCCCCCTCCTTGGGTCTCCTTTAGCTGAGAGAGGACATTTCAATGGCATTGTCCTCCCCTCTGCCTCCCAAACACAGGTAGGGGAAATATCACCCAGGGAATAAATAACTCGGCCAGGTTAATTATTTGGCAGACGCATCCGCAGATTAATAACAGAATAAAAATGCAGCGGTGGACGGAGGTGCTCTGAAAGGTGCGGGGGGAGAGGTTGGCGGAGGAGGGGGAGGAGGAATGATGGGCAATTGAGCGGAGTTATTGGAGAGCAACAGTGCATGTGCTGGCTTCAGATAGATGTAGGAGCTGGGTCTAGCCCCAAGGCTGTGAATATGCTGTCTGGGAGGAAAGAGATTAACTAAGGCAGCTCGGTGACATCATGCCTGCAGAGACAGTTATGAGGAGTATCCATCACATGCATCGTCTGCAAGAAATAGAAGACGGGAAAAACAGAATTATATATCTAAATGATGTATAAAAAATAAAATATGCAAGGTAATAGCGGGTAGTGTATGTCTGAATGGAGGGAACTTGTTCATCTCGGTTGTATAATTGTAGGTGCACACTTCCTGTCATCCAGACTGTTTTTTTTTCCTCCAGCAAAATTAATCCTGCGGCAGATGCATGCAAATCATAACTTCCAGCTGAGCGTGTGATTGTGGTGGTACTTTGCTACAGCAGAACTTTTAATCCAGTTTTCAACCTTTCCTGGAAGTCCTAAAAAAAAAAAAAGAAAGAAAAATCACTGTGTAAATCGATGAAGGCATCCGACTTGGCAAATCTAGCAGGGGTGTTGATCAGTTCAATAAAATGAGAAGCAGCCCCATGTGGAGTTATTATCATCACAAATGCACAAACAACCCAAATACCCTTAATCTAGTCAAGGGGTAAAGCCTGTATTGACCTAGTGATGTTGCATGCGTGTGTCTCTATGTGTGAGTGTCTGTATGTGTGTGTCTGACCTAGTCTGCTTGGTGCAGCCACAGAGTCCCTGAACCCCGTTCACCTGAGGAGGGCAGACTGGGGTAATTTTCCTCTCTTTGAAGAGACCGAGAGGGGGCAGAGGGAGGGAGGCAAGGAGAGAGGGAGGAAGGGAGGGAGGGAGGGAGGGAGGGAGGGAGGTAGGGAGGGAGAGGGTGAATTTCCTATGGATCCCTGTTTCATCCTCCCACTGAGCAAATCTCCATTTATATTACACAGCAAGCCCATTTGTGTTCATGTGACTAGTGAGATTTCTTATTTAGATATAACAGAGAAACAGTCTTTGTTAGTGTTTCCTTCTACCATTAACAGCCACCAGGGCATCTATTATGTTATCGCATTATGTCTCACACTTTTTTATTTATTTATTCTACTTTTTATGTTGTTTTTTCATTTTGTTCTCTTTGAGTCAGGGTAATCTATGTATTTGCCAAACAGGGTGGGAGAGCAGAGAGAGCTCATTTAACTCCACTGAATTAGGAGCTAGATATCAGGTCTTACATTTTCAAAGCCAAACTTAGTTGTCCGCGAGGCAGAGAGATGGAAGCAAAAGCAATGGAGATAAAGAAGACAGATTGAGGGACTCCACAGAGGCCTCAGACCCTGGTCATTTTCATGCATCAGGCCCTTTTGCCTCTTGCACCTCCCCCCACCCATCCATCTATCTGCCCTCCACCCACCCATCTCCCCTCTCACCCCTCTCGCCCTGCAGGGCAGGCCCTGCCTTCCATCTGTTGTCTGTCCCAGCTAGGAGCAGCCCCGTTCCCCCTCCACTCGCATTTACAATTCAATTAAAAGCAACAAGCCCCTTCTTCCTCCTCCCTCTCCTCTTCCTCCTCCTCCTCCCACACCTCCTCCTCCTCATCTCTTTTTTTAGCTGTGCCTGGATGAGCACAGCAGAAAGGCCCTATACCCCATGTTGGGATGCAGTCATGACACACACTTACCAAGCCCACAGATGATGCAAACACACACTGACACGTCGATACACAGAGTGTGTGCCAGGGAGCAAAGGAGAGGGACACAGAGATGAACACACTCATGCACACAATGATTTTTTTTATCCTCATTTTGACATAGTGAATAGAAAACAGGGTTGGTGGGGCTAAGCCCATGAACAATACAACTGAAGAAAGTGGGTCACACTTTGCATTAGAATAACGTATGTAACGATGATGTAACAACACAAGAACAACTGAAAAATATAGATTTATACAGACCATTAGTCTGATTGCACAAGTTTTAAATGTAGCCTTCAGCAAGAGCAAAGAAAGGGACATAATATAAAGTCCTTTGACTTAGTGAGTGAGGCAATTGTCATGACTCACTTGCTCACCTACTATGCCATGAAGAGTAAATGATTCTTCTCCAAGAGGTTTCCACAGGCGCAGAATGGAGTCAACGCAGTTTATCTGTTCTGAACAATTAACATGGCTTCCCCATAAACATTTTTTTAAATGATCTCTTATGATATAATCTGCGTGAGTAAAAAAGCAAAGCTTGGGAATCTAAATCAAGTCACTCATAAATTTCTCTCTCTCCCTCCCTCTCTTTCCCTCCTCTCTCTTTCTCTCTCTCTCTCTCTTGCTCTATTCCTCTCTCTCCCTCTGCTGTAATGTGAAAGCAATATCCACAGGCATCCCTTCTCTCTGAAAAAAAGAGGGGGAAAAAATGAGAGTCTTTAATATTTAATTACGGTGGTGCCAACATGCAACTTTTATCACTTTCTTGTGTCATTTGCATCTCAGGCGAGCCCAGAAGATATACACAAAGAGCGAGATAGAGGGAGAGAGAAAAAGGGGGGAGAGAGAAAGAAAGAGAGATGATGGAGTCTGATGTAGAGAGAGGCGTGGATAGAAAGACAGAGAAAAGAGAGAGAGAGAGAGAGAGAGAGAGAGGGGCTGAGGAATGGAACTGGAAAAGGAGGCAAAGAGGGGGAGGAAACACGCTGTCATGGGGGAACCAATATGACAGGGGAAGTGAGCCTGGGAGAGATAAAGGTGCGAGATGAGCAAGGAAAAACAAAAAAAAAAGATTTGGTGAAATAGAGATTAAAAACATGAGGGAGAATAGAAAAAAGCAGAGAATGAGACACAGAGACCACAATCGATACATAAAAACAGAACTCCCACTCAACGGAGACGGTGATTTTGTACAACTTTGATATGCTGTGCTGCAAGTTGAATGAGCGTCTGGCTGTGTGCAGCAGCAGCATCATCGCCTGTGTACAACCTTGAGTGCAACCGCTCTATATGTCCCTACTGCACACAACCCACCCCACCCCTCCACCCCAACCTCCCCCATCAACCGTCTCCCTCTGCACCATGGCCTACCTCTCTGCCTGTCTCAGGCGCTGAGCCAGACTGCAGTAATGACTGATAATGTGTGTAATTACCAGCCCAACAGCCACGCGGAGCTGATGAAGAATCAGAGCGGCGCTGCACTCCTCATCTAGGGCCCCTTGTTCCCCCTCATTCACTCTGAATGGCGGTGGGCTCTAAATGAAGCCTTATTGGATGCTGCCGCCGCCGCTGCACTTACAGGGCTGACAGTCATTAAGACGGCCATCGAGATGAAAAGAAGGGGGGAAACTGTCATTACCATAAGAATGCATGTCAAAGCAATTTTGATGTGGCTTTAATTTCAGTGCAGGAGGGTACTTGGACTACTCCGTCTACATTATGGTCCAGATAGAAATTCTGAATCCTCCACTAATTTAACACATCATATACCTACAGCGGGTTGGGCTCACATTCAACTCACGGACTAATGACAGCTATTACTATGTTTCGTCTTCTTCCTCAAAATCCCTTTCTGAACTGTATTTTCCAAAGGCAGGGCATCTAAACGGCTCTAAATATTTAATACGCTGTGCACACAAACAGGACTTGAGTCCAAGACCTCCACCTGTGTAAACTCGTAAAGCTTTCACAAAAAAAAAAAAAAAAAAAAAAAAACCTTGGGGCGGTGGAATGGTGTTCCTGCTCCTTTCCCCGGTTTTGCGGGAAGTCACTGGAGAGTCTCGGGCCATGTGGGGACACCCGGCCGACATCCAGAGCTCTATGGCGGTGGCAAGAGCAGACGTGAGATTTACAGTGTGCAGGGCCTCCATGCTTTCCCATCACACTGCTGACGGTTTCGCCTTTGGGGCCGTCGATCGGAGCTGAATGAAACGCGTTCAAGTGAGGATACAGGCGAGCAGCGCCGTCACGGACGAGGAAAGCGAGAGCAACTCTTGGTGAGTTTGCGAGGCAGTCTGCGCAGGGGGTCTGCATAGGGGGTGCAATACCCAGTGTTCTTAAACTCCTCTCCACACTCTTGGTCGGCTCTCAGGAATAAATACTTTATTGTGTTTGAAGTCTTTTCTACTGCTGATATCCCACAGCCAGTCTGTCAGTCTGCTGGGGTGAATAATCTTCTGATGTTCTTTCATTTCAAAAGATTACATGAGACTCTTAAGGGAGTAAATTTAAGCTATTTATTACTGGGTGGATGTAATACTACAGTTCAGAGAAAAGCCCTGACAATTTCAATGGCCAGTCAGGAAAAGTTCTCGAGTATAGGACAGTGCAAAACACATTTACTATGCAGTGATCCACACTTTGAAATGACCCCATATTGAGTTCTGTGTGGATCTATAGACTTCTATATGTTTTGCAATATCTGAATTCAAAGTCAAGGAAAGGAAAAGAGTCGGGGAAAGGGGAAAAGAGTGCTGAGCCAGTGGTTGCTGAACCTAAATCAGGACTCCTGCTGGGTGAAGCTTGATTAGGGCCTTGACTGTTTTCTTACCCTGTAAATTATTCGACCCCTGCTTACGCCTGGGATCCCTTTTAAGATACATAGCTTCAGACATTGTGTGGAGTGAGCGTGACTCGCTTTCAGAGGTTTTGTAGTGTGATGGAAAGGCTAGTCTATCCATGCTGGCACTACATGGTACTGTGCGGCGCGCAAGTGTGAAAGGGTCTTATGTTGAGACTTCATCAGTGATGAATGTGAGCAGCAAGGAACCCACTGAGGGCCTGTTAGTCTGCAGGGAGACCGTCCATCACCGCACCCTGACCTCCCATCCACTGTCAGCATCGCTCGCATGCAGCAAAGAGGAGCAATCAGGCCAAAGTGCTCTGCGAGTCAAGCGATCAAAATTCTGAAAATGCGCTCATAAGCCGGATGGAAACACACTCAGAAACGCATGAAGATTTTAACACCTTAAAGCCACTTTGAGATGTTTAAACCATCTGTGGTTGAACTTGTCTTCTGTTTACCCCTCTGCCCTGATTAAACTTTGATTCTGCACTCTGCTGCAGTTAAACACACCCAACAAGCCTCTAAATGACTTCTTATCCAACGGTTGAGATGAGAACCTTTGTTTTGTTGAAAGAGTCTATTGATATCTGTTTGTTGGACAGATCTATATGCTGATGAAACTGGAGTGTATTTAGTTTTCAGACCCCCAAATCACTACCCACACTTTGAGTTTGTTCAACAAAGTCAAATTGCTGGGCCTGTGATCATTAATGGTTATTTCCCTTGGCTGGACAAACGATTGACCAACGAGAATTGAAATGTAATTTTTCTACACATATAGCGGTCTGGTTATATCTGTGAAATACGGAAAAAGAAGAATGCCTTTGTTCATGTGATTAGACAAACCTGTTAACATTGTTATACCAACCCACTCATCCACATCTAGCTAAAATACCAAACTTGCCAAGGGTACAGAATGTTAATCACAATACTCACATATACACAATAGACAAAATCAAATGAACTCCTATGCCTCCTATTGGAACCATGATGGACTCGGAGTCTGGTGAGACCATGAGAGCTCATTGCTGCACCTGGTTATTGAATTCATGAAGCCTACTGGCTCCTGCAGACTCTGAATAGAACCTATTACTGTCGTAATGGCTCTTGATTAATCCCTCATGGGCAAGGCACAGTCCATTTTATGAAAGGCGTATCCAACCTATAGGGGTATCTTAAGGTAACATGCTGTATTATAAGCCCTATAAAAGTCTACTGAAAGTATTTTTAATGTCAAATACCCAAGAATCGTGGACTTAAGATTCATCTTAATGTACATGGTGCTTAACATCTGACTGCAGAGCATATTTTCCCTCATCCTGCATGTCAGTGGTTGTTTAGAGAAAGGAAACAGGCATCGCTGGCAAATCCAAAGCTTGCGGCAATGTCTGAAATGGTGTCTGTTTTCCACTCTGCTTGCACTGAGCCCTAATACATCTGGTACTCTGAGCAGCACGGTGCTGCAGCTTTGGCACGGCAAACACTGCAAAGGAATGGACTCCTGAGGGTGGCGGAGGTGCAAACACACCAGGAGCAGGAGCAGAGGGGAGGGAGCACTATCACTCAAACTGTTGCAGACACTTTAATGCCCACCTTTAATAAGGTGATAAAGGGTGTGTGACCCTGAAATCATGCACAGTAAATATTTTCTGGGCCTAACCAGAGTGATTTTGACACGGTGCCCATGTTGCCTGCACCAATTTACCACTTGGCCAAAACAAACCGAGAACTGTGGAAAAGAAAAGTCAAACCTCATTAATTCCTGTCGCTCTCCTTGACTTTCATTCTCCACTTTTCAATGTGTTTGTTATCATTTGTATACCATCCAATCAATGGGTCAATAGATCAATACATAACAAATGACACTGTGGGTGTTAATGACAACCCGGGATTAGGACGGATAAGGCTGCCTCGGTAGAGCAATCGATTAGCTGCAGTCTCTGTTGCAACGCACTGCAGAGCTGCACTTATGCACACAAGCGCACGGGATCAGCTGGAGACAGTGGGTAGTGCGCCATCAAGAGCCGAGCACCCACCTCATCCACCTTCCTAACAACTGTACCATAAGACCCTTTCATCCCCCCCGCCTCTCCCAACGCGAGCTCTCCGGAGCCTGGAAAAGATTTGCCAGAGTGCCAAGATGAGAGACCGGGCTAATGCTGAAATGTCAAAGCACCTTAATTAACACAGGGGGCTATAACCGTGATCAAGGCTCCCTTGAGGAGCAGGGCCGGTGTACAACCCAATCTCTCTGCCTCAGCCATGCTCTTCCAGATCGATCGGAATGGATTTTCTGCTTTTGCACACACCTGAATGCTGTCAACAGTGGGACGTAAATTTGGTTCTCTGTCCCTTCCCTTTTTTCACGTTCCTTCACGACCCTCGTACTGTATTCCTATTGAATCCATATTTCCCCCTTGCAGTGCATGGAAACCTCTGGAGCTGTTTTTGGCAGGCTGGGCTTGTTATAAAACAGAGGAGTCTGTTTATGGTGGTCTTGGTTTAAGTCTGCTCTTCCTGCCCTCAGATTGAAAGGCCTCTTTGAAAGGGAGGCCTTGGATGGCTTTGGTAGGAGTCTGTCCTGTGAGTACTCCCTCACACACTCACACACATACACACACTCATGAGTTCACATGGGTTCCTCTCTCATTACTCAGCATAAGGCTTTCACGCTTGACCTGCTTTTTAACTTTCTGATCTGGATTAGCGGCAGATAATTTAGGGAGGCGAGGAGCGGGGAGTGTGTGTCTGCTTGAGCTGAAGGGCTTACAGGTACTGTGCTGCTATCATTCAGCGGTCCGACTGGAGACAGAGTTGACACAGCTGCCTCTGAGAATTACCACCGCCGTTTCTGCGACAGAGCGCGAACAACACAAACAGTGAGAGAGAGGGAAGAAAATCTGTTGCGGACAAGAGCGAATGGAAAATATGTTTAAAGTGAAAGTCCCCCCCCCCACCCCCCTCCGTTCCTGCACCGGGAGCTCTCGGAGCACCTGAGTTCCAGAGGTCTGCGATTGACTCGTTAAAGAGGCTGCCAAGTTAGCGGCGTGCCACCTCACCCGGGAGAAACGAGAGTGGGAGGAGGATGTGGGGAGGCGGTGGGGGGGTGGTGGAAGGGGTGTCGCAGGCGGGTGAGGGAGGGGGGCTCAGTGATAAATCCATTTACATCCTCCCCTGTTTTATTTGCTCCCATGGACTCTGCTCGCGTCTCCCCATTCAGGCTTGTTTACCTGGTAAGCCGAGTGTGACTAAAGAAAATTCCCACAGCCTGAGGTGGGATTGCAGCTGAGGTGGGAGGGGAGAGATGGGGGGGTTAAGGTAGGTTGTAAGGAGACAGAGGAAGGGGTGGGGGGGTGGGGGGTGGGGGGTGGAGTTTAGGGATGGGGTGAGGGGGGTGACGTAGGGCACAGAATTACTCAAAGCTGTAAGCTGTAACCTACCTTCCCTCTCCCAGCCCCCCATGGCTTAATTATCATGTGCAGCCTAGTGGAGATGAAATAACGGAGACTCTCACACGAACACCCACACACCCGCACAGGGAGGATCGGAGGACTCCTTTTACACACACACACACACACACAGAGGCAGACGCACAAACGCACAAATAGGAGGAGAGAGACAACATGGTCTGCTTTTAATCGAAGCTAATCGGCAAGGAAAATAAACATGCTGGCATGGCAGACATCTATCTTTGGCTGGGGCTGAAGCTGCAAGATAAGGAGGAACAGGCCTCACAGACATGTGTTCTTCTCTTTAAAACACCGCCTGCTCCTCGTTGGCAGAATTAAGCTTTAATATGGGTCTTAGGAGGAAGCTTCTCCAAGGTGAAAAGGTGAAATTATGGGATGGATTTTTCCCGAGACACATCAATCATGTTTAACTCGGTTCTATTTGTTGGGGTCGGAGCTGCCCTCTTTACGGGTCTTTGCTTGCAAGAAAATCCACAGCAAAAGGAGCTTTTAAAGGCATTACTCAGACCGTCTGCAACTGATCTGTCAGAGTTGCCACATCGCTCTGCATGAATCTTTAATTAGCCAAGAAAAGCCCTGTGAAGAGGGGAATAGCGCGGTTCTTTTCATAGCACTTCGTCTTCCACGTCATCCCGGCACAGCCGTTGATCAACAGCGGCAAAATAAAAACAGTTCTCTCCCACTCGGAATATATCATCCAGTCTGTGGGGGGAGAAAAAAACTGCAAAAAAAGGAAAACAGAAGAAGGCAGTGAGAGCGGGGAATCTGTAAGAGCAAACATTACTTTTGGTAAAATCTCTGTGTTTATCGGGTGTGTTTCGGGACAAAATCACATTAAGGAAGTGGACTAATAGAGAGGAGGAGAGAGAACAAAGAGAAATGTTGGGCATCAAAGGGAAAAGAAATGAAGGAGTGGGGATGATTATCAGTCACAGGGTAATCGTTCTATCAGTGACCAGAGTAATGAATCCAATTTTCCTAGGAGCTCCACTGTCATTTAGTTGCTGTGGAATGCAGATTCATGGACTACGCACTTCCAAGCTTCTTCAACCTACAGAAGCATTAAAAGGAATCCCGCGACATACATCCATATTGTCACAGCCCGGACTGAATTTCCTCCCTCTGACTCTGAGCGAACAAGGACAACTGTTTGATCCCATTCGCAACCACCGAATCCCATGTGAACATGGACTTTTTTTTTATTGTTAAATGATGCAATCCCAGAATTCCCAGACATTAAAGCATTTCCTTGCGCACAGCTTCGAATCACAAACCCCCACAGATCACTGAGTTCGTGAACTTTAATGGTTTGCTACTCCAAAAATTTTAATTGTCTAACCAACTACAAGCATATGCTGTGAAAAAGAAAGGAACTTTGATGTCTGACCACAAAAACTCTGCCCGTTTTGTCAACTGTCAGAGGCCTCGGAGCAGCAGGGAAGCAGACACACACACACACATATAGACACACATACACACACACTCAGCCAGGTCCGGGGCTAATTTGCGAGGATCACTGCTCTGACCCTGACCAGATAAGGTGCCAGTCGACGAAACTTCCTTCATTTCCTCTTGTTGTTGCAGTATGGGAGAAGAGGCAGCCACCAACCAGCTTAAGGACAGCGGGGCTAAAAGGTGAAAGCCACGTTCGGCTGAACCTCAGGCTTGATCAAAAGGAATGCGACCTGGGCTCGGGGAGGCAGCAGAGCTTATCGGCCCAGCAGCGGGGCTTTGGAGGAGAGGATCCCAGGCACCAGATAGCTCCAGGTAAAGCCATGTTTTCCCAGGAATGAAGTCAAATCAGCCCTTTTCTTTGTTCTTCCTGCCTTTGTCATTGTCTCATAACCTCAGATGAAGCGACGTGCGCTGCCATTAACGCAAATCAAATCATCTGACCGACCCCGCGAGTTTACACAGTTTGAAGCCAAGGTCTTGAAATGTAATTATTAGTGTGTATGTGAGAGTTTTTAGCAGCTGTAGGTGTTAGAGTGTGAGAACGTTTACATGTGTGAGAGTCTCCACCACAGCATCTACTGCATCTGTGCTAATGTATCATTCATGATTTTAATTGCCAGTAATTAAGTTGGGCCCAATTAGCAAGAGAGATAATCAATACTTGTTGATCAACACCAGGTGCATTATCTTTGGTGCAAGTGGAAGCACATTTCTGGATTTACGTCCATGTGTAGAGGGAAACCTGTTAACTGCAGAACACGAGGTAACTTTAATCACCTTGTCTCGCTTCTGTATGTCTCCTTCCCTCCTAAAAGATTATATATTGAACTCTTGTCTCCCTTTGCTCCTGCAGCCCGTGTTTACTCCACACTGCTGTGCAATTATCTGCTGACTAAAGATTGCATAGGCTGACAAAACAGGGCATGCTCGCACCCATGCTGATCTCAGCCTGGAAAAGATGGCGAAGCCGGTGTACAACGCGACAGCAGGGAAGCAACCGGAGAGAAATTGAAAGAGATGTAAGAGAGATGGAGGAACAGGAAGGTAAGAAGTGGAAACTGCTGAGTCTGAGCTTCTCCCCAGGATGCAAAATGGAATGAATGAGGGATGAGGGAAGTTTAAAAAAAGAAAATCATTGGACGTCCTTCCCCCTGCCTGGCCCACTAACCGCACGCTCCTCCAGTGCTTCACTGGGCTGTGATCAATATTGACGTTGTCATTAAGCAGCTCTCTGGTAATGAGGGTGGGGAAGGGGGGGTGGGGGGAGTGGGGGTTGGATACTGGGAGAGACGTTAGACCTGCACGCCAAGCGTCTCAACACGCATGTCCAGCCACTGCGCATCTGTGATTTTGAAGAGACCCCCCCCCCCCCCCCCCCCCCCCCCCCCCCCCACACACACACACACACACACACACATTGTTTGGCACTTCAGAAAGTTTCTCACTAGTTAAATTACAACAAACGCACAGCTTGTAATTACAGTTTTGTCTCGATGTTGCATTCCGGGTTGTTTCTCGGCCCCTTGTAAACACAGATCACATGCGAACATGGAAAGATGTCAGTGAGGCGATGGTTAGTTTGGAGAATTCAAACCACATAACGCAGGGAGAGAGAGAGAGAGGGTCTGAGAGAGAGAGAGAGAGAGAGTGCTCTGTCACTGGCTGTGCAGGGGTCGGGAGAGTGTGAAGCTCATCCCTCAGTGGGCCTCACTAATAGCCATGCAAACACACATTTAGCTGTGACACTAAAATCCAAGGGCTCAAAAACCGTCCATCATTGCTTTGCAAGAAAAAAAAAAAAAAGAGCCCCAAACTGAAAAGAAGCACAAAGAGAGACACAATGAGCTGAGTGGAGCGCCGGCTGACAGATCTATTTGGAGAACGCGGCACTGGTGCAACAGATAAACCATGCGACGTCACAGAATGGGATAACGCACAAAAGTAGATGGCAATTTGGGTTTGTGTGTTTCACTGCGGGCCCACCCTGTCTCTGTCTGCGTCTGGGTAAACACCGCTGTTGCTCGGCTCGAGCAGCAGCTGTGGCAGCCCATGGCCACTGAGAGCTAAGTTAACTGTGACGCGTGATAGGCTGATGACAGGCAGCCGGCGCACTCAGACAAGCTCAGGGACTTTTAAGACTGTGTCAGTGACTTCAGAATCGTATAGATCCAGGCACGTGATGCCTCTGTATGACTCAGACAAAATGTTGGGCTGTGTCTGCAAAGGACATGTTGTTTGTTGTTGGCAAGTATTTATATGATATAGTATAACTGAGTGGGAAGTGGAAACTGTACGAGTGAGCACAGTGAGAGTGTATAAACAGCTCATTAATCATATGCTTTATGAAGAGTCACTTCAGATAACAAGCCCGTGCCAATGTTTGGGCCATCCAAAAGCAATAAATATCCCAATAAAATGATATATGCGCCATAACTTTGCAAACTGTGCCGTCCAAGTTTGTGTCTGGAGATATGTCAGAGATTTGCTAAACGGTGGAGCAGTGTAAGATTTTAATTCAGTGACAACATGAGGGCATAAAACATGTTTTACGTGGGGGACTTTCCCCAATAATGTCCAACATTTGTCCCGCAACAACAGCTTTTTGTGTCAGTCGTTCATATCCACCTTAGACCCCCCCTCCTCCTCCTTGCATTTCATGATTAATGCTCACTCATATACGGGATGGTGCTAAAAAAACACGTGGGACTGATTTCATAAAGTGACAACAGCACAACAAGTCTCGGGGATCAAATGCTGTGTTTACTGCTTCCCTGTGTTGCCTGTGGGCACGAAGAAAAAACAACCCTCTCCTCATTAACGCAGGCCACTTGGTGGTGCATCGTGCTTACCAGACACTTGTCTCAGCCATCCCTGACAGATCTGACACTTCTCTGCATTTGATGTTGCTTGGGATGGAGGACGTTTTTTTCATGTGGAGTTTCATGTGTATGGTATGGTAGTAGCCTACATGTCTTCTTTAGATTGTTCTCCCTGCTCTGCCTGAAATATTGCCAGTAGATTACAGGCTAGCACGAATGACAGCGGCTGCATTTCATACAAATGCTGTGAATACATAATGCATAGCATTGTCTGCATGAACCCTTTCACATGCTAATAGCAACCTTTCTGCAGATGTCTCAGAGGTATGTGCCGGTGACTGTGGAGTGGCAGAGAGGGGGTGAAAAAAAAGGAATCAAAAAGGAATCAAATGCACAGAAAAATCATCAGCATCCTGGCCTCTATCACTCATATGTAATCAACCAGGAGGGGGAAAAAAATGATTCACCTTCATGTGGCAAGGGAAAAGGGGAGAGGGGCCTTAGTAAAGGTGGTTCCAACTTGGCACTGCAGGCAGCCAGCTTCATGATCACTGGAACTTTCCAGGAAATCACCAGAAAGCCTCAGAAGTTATTTACAGCCATGCAGACTATCCAGACAGAAGCCCTATACTGAATGTATGGCAGAGTCATCAGGATCTGTGATTAACATGTCTGAAAGTATAACCACAGCTAAGGGAAGTGCTCTCGGCAGCATTCGGGCAAGGCACTAAATCCTGACCCAGTTAATTGTACAGTGGGACGGTACAGGCTAAATGCTGCTGTGAGATGAATGAAACACGCAATGAGCGCTTTACAGAAAGTTCCCACACATAATTATGTTTCATTGTGTGTTTTTTTGCAATCAAAGTAGGGATAGTTAATGAGTTCACACACTAATACTGGGTTTAACAGCTGAAAAACGCCCCTCGGATGTAGCAAATTTCATAAATTGAGCTCAGATGGTAGAACGCTTATGGGCGTTGATCAATACATTCCCGAAATTACACCAGCAGAACACGGCTCATGTTCTTGATGTACCAACTATTTGCTGGAGGAGACGGTTCATATGTTTACCCCTCTAGCTGTGTTTTCTTAACTCCTTTTGTTACTCACACAAGGCTTGGGGTGAATTGTGGCTTCCACTGTTGACAGGGCCCCAGTGACCTTCCTCCCTCCCCAGCGAGGGCTAGAAACACTGGACAGGCTACCACGGTCAGGGTCTGTGTTTACCAAGTCTTTCAGACAGTGGCTGCAGATCTAGGATCAGCAATCAGTTCCAATTCTCAGCAGGTTCACTCTAGGTGAGGTGACAGGCCAAGCTGATCCCAGGCCAGAAATCCCTCTCTGAGATGCTTGACACTGCTTTAGGTCTCTGGTCTCAGGTTTCTTTGGTGCTGGTGTGCATTTGCTGTCCCACTGTTGACTTTCCAGCCTGCTGCTATGTCTAAATAAACACTGGCTGGGTTTAGGCTGGCTCTCCCTCCTATCCTGTCACTAGTCCTCACCCTTATCTGATGCAGGCCAAAAAGACTGTGGCAAAATCCCCACCCCGTACACACACACATACACACAGTCCACTCCCAATGTGCAAAGCTCGTGACAATTAAGGTAATTTTCTGCAATGTTTTTTGTGCCATTCTCAGACAGACATTCAGGGGACATTTTGAAAAAAAATGATTAAAATAAGTTTCCTTGACTAACCTCTGCACTTTGACTTTTAAACCCCCAGACAGTCGCGACTAATGGAAAACAGATATCTCCCTCCAGAGAACTATTCAGGGTAATTTTGTTGTTCAATAAAAAAGACTCAACAAATTACTTATAGAATGGATAACTGGACAGAGACATTACATTTTTGTTTCATATTATACACAAGTCCATTATCTGCCCTTGACCAAAACAATGGAAAATTGGATCTGCACTCTTATTGATTTGAAATGAATTGTAAAAGAAATTATTGACTGTTTGCAAACATGCCAATAAAGTTACTAAAGACAAATATAACCCTGTGCATTTTTTCAATAATGGTGAGTGTGTTCGGGCAAATAATATATTTTGGAATTATTTAGGAAGAAGGGAGGAGAGAGAAGACGCAAGAGGGGTAGAAAGGAAAGAGAGAGAGAAGGTGAGAATGAGATTGCAACATACATGATCTTCGAGAAATCCTTGTCTGACTACAACCAAAGGTTCTAACATACATTTTAGTGACCTATTAAGAGCATTATGGGCCCCTCGTCCACATTGGCCCTCAGCCCTGGTAATCTGGCCTATCCTCTTAAAAGTGGAATTGATTGAAAGAATTGATCTTCTCGGGGTTGGCAGACACAGCCCCAATAATTACCTCACGTAAATCTCTGCAATCACATATGAAATGTCAGGATCTTCTGCCCCCAGTACGTCCCTCAGCTGCTCCCTCCTGCTAGACATTTTGGGGCTCAGACAACACTTGTTCTATGATTGATAAAGGGCGGATGGGATTGAGAGAAAAAGCAAGTGACTTATCATAAACACTCCAGACCGTCCATGCTAGGGCTTTAGATTGTCCAGATTTGAGAATAATTTAAGATTTGAGAACTAATAAATAAGAATAAAAGATCTCAAACAGTACTTTCAGGTGAGGAAAAAAAATGCAGAATGATTTGTGTGTGTGACAGCATAGCACCTGATACAAAGTAAAGGATAAATTTATTTGGACAGAGTTGACAGATGTTGACATCAAATGATTGGTTTGTAGCATTTGCAGACGTGGAGCCATGTCCTTAAAATTTGTGCCCGTGTGCGTAATAATTCCTGTCTGGGAATAACATCAGATAAATCGGCCTATATACATTTAGATACATCGCTTATCTATTTGTGGGTAAACCCATTACGGCGGAGCGGGGTGTGTGTGATGACGAGCTTAGCATGCATACGCATGATTGTAAACCACCGGCTAACAAGCCGACCAGCCATCTCTGATTGAATGTTATTCATAAGGCCCCTCTCTCCCTCTCCCTCTCCCTCTCTCTCTCCCTCCACTAAACAGGCAGCGAGTATGCGCAGGCAGCCGCCGAGCCCTAAAAAGCAGCTGCGAAGATGGGAGGGTGCAGGATTAGGGCCTGAGCCTCACTCAGATGGGGCATTTCCATGACAGTGAGCTGCGCCACGGCTTAACAGCCCGCCCCTGTTTATGCTTTTTGGAGGAGAAGCCGGATTCCCTCCCCGTGACAGATGGCCTTTCAGCCACAAAGTGCTGTGTTTAGACTTAGCTTGCTCTGGGGCAAGACAGCAAAGCTCTGATGACACAGCATTCGGCAAACAACTCCCAGATGCAGAAGTGGTGGCCACAGAAAGCACAGAGAACTGGCTGACCCACCGAGCAGGCAACCAAGTGACCAGAAGCTGCTCAACTTCCAGCTAAATCTGCCAAGGAAGCAGGGAAGGCAAAACAAGGGACACCAGAGAAAATGACGGGGCTTAGAAACCAAAGAAGTGGCTTGGCTTAAAGATACATGACACAACTCAATTTAGATTCAGCCCAATGCGATCCAGAGGGTTTGCTCACTCCAGTGCAAATGCCCCCAACTAAATCAATACACCCTGGAAAATAAGAAGGCATCACTTCTGCTTTTAATTAAGAGGATTGTTAAATTTGGTCAGTCGAAGTGCAAAGAGATTTCTTTATAGGCAGGCACAGCAAAGCAGAAGATTTTGCATTGGAGGGTA
This sequence comes from Karalla daura, assembly GCA_029224185.1. Classification (NCBI taxonomy): domain Eukaryota; kingdom Metazoa; phylum Chordata; class Actinopteri; order Chaetodontiformes; family Leiognathidae; genus Karalla; species Karalla daura. The sequence continues at coordinate 12,990,459 of CM055199.1, forward strand.
AACAGTGAGTGAAAAGGACCAGCTGCTGGAGAGAATTAGCCCAGTCTCATCTGATCCAACACAAACCTAGTGCTGCTTACTCTCAGAAAAAAATCTGGCCTGACCCAGTCTGACCCCTCATACAAAGCCAGAGAGGCCCTGGAGGCAGTGAATTAATTGCAGCCCACTAAGCCTGATACACCATATCTTAAATAGGAATGAGTTGCAGGCTCTGAAGAACAGCAGCCTAGACTATAAAAAGGCCTAAAAGGGGGAATTTTGTTCAAACTGTGCACAGTAAACAAAAATAAACACTGTGGGAATGTTTTTTGCTCGTCGGACTGACCCTTAAAAAGAAAAAAAACCTAGAAACTGGGTAGTTCACAAGGTTGTACATGCAGACTCTGACACTCACACAGGTACACGGCACTCAGGTACAAGAACACAGATAAACGGATGGCTTTCGTAAACAACACAAGCCTCAAGCAGAGAGCAACAGAGGAAAAACTTCTCCAACTTCCCCTCTGTTGTACATCGGGTACATCTGGGGAAAAAAAAACAGCTGATGAAAAATACCATCCTCTCACATCTCCTCACGCTGAAATCATTTAGAGAGTGGAGGCGTTATTCGCTGTGTTTACCCTGGCTGCTCACTCTTCAAACAAACACTGTTGGAGCCACCTAAATTGGCCTCTCGCACCATATAGATTTCCCATCACGGGCCGGCATCTAAAGAAGACACAGAGTGGAGAGGGAGAGGAGAGCTGAGGCAGAGCATTCGCCAGTCTGATCGCTGACCCTATTGTCTTCCTCAAGTAAAATACATACCCAGATTAATAGGCCCAAAAACTCAGAGAGACGGCTCATTGCGGTGAGGAAGAGCGCCTTATCACCCCAATCACTCACTTGGCTGCCTTCTCTTTGCTAAGAAGAGTAACATTAAATGTAACAGCGGGTTTCTGCTAACGTCAACGTTACCACAGTTTGAGACCCAAAGAAGCCACTTTATTAGGCAGGTTGTGAGGCACTTCACCAGGTGCCACAGGACCAGGACGAGGCACGGAGAACATATAGACGGTCATGTACGGGTGCAGGCAGCATGGGAAACAAGAAATGTCATGTCTGCGGGCTTCTGACGTCAGCGGATCAATAGTGCCTGACGAGGAATTTTAAAAGATACTATCAGTCTGACTGCTGGTGGCAATAAACTGAAGATTAACCTTTACGTCCCTCCCAGTACCGGGAAGTACCCTGAAGGGCATGCTCCACTGTTTACTAATCAAAAAAAAGTTGCTTTTTCGATACTGCAGGACCAGGGAATCGCTTAGCGGCTCTGCACCAGACCCTGAAAGTTATTGACTTCTTCCCCTACCTATGTGAGCATCATAAATGTGAAAGATGAACACTCCACGGCCAAGTGGTATATATCACCAGGCAATGGTGTCAGAGATGTGTACAGACACCGCCTGGTTTATTAAAAATAAACATCATATATTATTGCAACGCTGCCGCGCAAATGTAATAATTCCTGTTGCTGTGCATAGGAACACAGGAAATGTTATCACATGAGGAGAGAATGATGGGGTGGTTGTTTGGGAGAGTCTGCTTGGCTGGCTGCATGGCTGTGTCCTTTGTGAGCCACGGGGAAACAAGAGCTCTTTTTCTGCTCCAGAAGCATGATCCTCTTTCACCCCGCACCTTTGAGCTGGGAGCCAAGGTTTTGAATGGCTGTGACCTCCGTGGCCTCCACCGGCCCCCACTGGCCTCCAACCCTCCAGCTGTTCATCCTTCCAGTCCAGCACACTGCCCGGTTTCCCCCCCACTTCCTCCTCTACCCGCCCAGTTTGCAGAGGCAAGAGGAGCAGCACCCCTCTGGGCACAAGAGCTGACCCCCAGGCCAAGGCCGCAGCACCACAGGCACAACACCGAAGTTCCCACATGAGCGCTGGAGCATGGCGAGGAGGGGAGAGAAAGATAGAAGGTCGGGGGAAATTAACTGGGGTACATGAGGGGGTGAGGTTGTTCGAAGAGAAGCAAGAGAAAAAAAATAAATGAAGTGGAGGAGCAGGAGATGGATGTTCTTCACACCGGGAGGGGAATCGGAAAACAGAACAGACATATGGGGGATAAATGAGAAGAGAGAAGAGGGGGTTAAAAACTGCTAAAAAAAAAAGAAAAGGTTGAGTGTGCAGACGAGCGTGGGGAAGCATGGTCAGACGCAGTAAGCAGCGACAAGGCAATAAGATGGTACTGCACAGATGCAGACAGACGCCAAGGTGCAATAGAAGAGCTTGCTTCCCCTTCTGCATGGCTGGCTCCGATGACAGGACAGAATTCCCTCAGCACCAGCCGCTAACTGGATGATAGCACCAATCTCTCTCTTCTCGCTACCCTTCTCACTTTCTGTCTGTGTCTGTCTCACTGTCATTAATTTCTTCTCTTTCTTCCTTTTCTTTTTCTCGCTCTCTCTATCTTTCTCTCCTGATTTTCTTCTGGTTTTCAATCCTTCTCCCTCTCTCCTCCTGTTGAAGTCACACGCAGTCAACCTTAAACAGACAGCATAGCGGCCATCTAAAGCAAACATTAGCCTATAGCTTTGTTTGTTTACCTGCAAAAAAAAAATCACCGCCTGCGGCCTATCTCTCATTAGAGCAGCCAAACAAAGACAACAGCAACTTGAGAAGGCTTTAAAAATGCCTATAATATGATGATGGGCTGTGTGCATGTGTGTGTGTGTCTGTGTGTGTGTGGGAGGGGAGGAAGCTGGGGTTTGAGCACTCGTTCAGGGAGGGCGAATGGAAATCGCCTCTGTACAGGATGAAAGCCTCTGAGGACTATCCATTGACTATGAAATTTGATGATCCCCCTTCACCTTCAGACACAGAGAGAGTTCAGCTTAACATTGCCCTGGGCACTAAACCTTGGAGCCTGCAGTGTGAACGGATTCCAGAGTGTGGGGTTATAAACTGCTTTTTTTCCAGGTTTTCTTTTTTTTTCCCATAAAAAACACCTGCCTCATTCCTCATCCTTTTACGTCGTACACAGAATATTCCTAAATTGCATTCTGTCTGTCGCAAACTCCACGTACGGATGGATGACTCATAGAAGTTGCAAGCGTATATTTCCGTACATTTCGCTGAGGCTCATAACAGTGATTCACTGGTGTTCTCACCGTATAGGAGCGTATTTGAATATGAATGTGTGTGTGTGTGTGTGAATGTGGAAATGTCTGCTGTATGGCCGTGCATATGGTTCCTATGTCTGTGCGTTGTGTTGGTGCACGTGTGTTTGTGATTTGTGTGTATCAGCACACATGCGCCTGGTTAGTTGGCAGGGTGTTGGCAGGGTTGTGGTACCCTGCTGGGACCAACCCTGCCCAAGCAGCCTGGTGGAGGGGACAAGCTGTGGCATGTACACCCACACACACGCACACACACACACTCTCCCTCTCTTTCACATACACACGCACACACACACATTGAGCAGCTGCTCCTTCTGCAGCTGCCGCTGTCGCCCAACCCAGAACTCCCTGTTCCAAAGGAGGGTGAGAGGGAAGGGGAGGGGAGGGGAGGGGAGGGGAGAGGGTCGGTGGAAGAAGAAAAAAGTCGGGAGGGAGGGAGAAGGAGGAGTGTAGTAAAAGTGGGAAGAGGGCTAGAAATGGGAAAGGAGAGAGAGCTGACAAAATAAATTGGAAAGATATGAGGAAGAGGTGAGAAATGGGAAGGAGGACTGTAATGGAAGTGAGAGGGGAAGAAAAGAGCAAAAGAAAAAAAACAGGAAAAAGAGCAGAGAGCTAATGGGAGAGAAGATATCTGAGACACACTTGAAGCCATCTCTCTCTCTCTCTCTCTTTCTCAGTATCTCTCTCTCCCACACACACCCACACTGAGCTTCTCTCACCTATTAACAGGTGAAAAAAAAATCCACTACCACCTCAATTGCAAGACCTTTGGGCCCAAATAACCAAAGGTCTGCTATTAGGGAAAAAAAACACTTGAAACTTTGAACAAATGATTTAGTCATTGATCAGCTACAGTTCAGAAGTCAGAAACAAACACAATGCAAACAACTATGAAGCATACTGACCATAAAATTTCCACAGGTTAAGCACAGATTAAACTAAATCCTGGCCTATATTCCCTGCAATGAAGAGCCTCCATTCAAGATAACACACTACTCTTCAACTAAGCTTAATCTGTGTCTGGGAAATCAAACACACACTCTGTGTAACAACTAGCAATCCTTTCACTCTGGGCCGAAACTGCGTCTGTGTCGCTCCACTTTCAGGTCCACACACACTGATTCGACGACTCAAATCAATAACTGAAATTTGCACATTAATCCATGACTGTTTATCAATAAATTGAACGGGGTAGCGAGTCTTTTGTTGCAGCCGGGAATGTTTTGAATTTTAAGATAACTCCACACCCCCTCACCACCTCTCCTACCCACCACCCCTGTCCGTCTTCCTAGCAGAGTGAGGCTTCGAGGGAAACTCACTGTGTTGATTTGTCGAAAGCTGCCACCAGGCTTCAGATAGCGACGGAGAAAACGGAGAGGTTGGCTATGGGGGAGGGGGGATGGAGGTGCTGCTAGGGGTGGTGGCGGTGCACATTGAACGTGTCCAATTAGCAAAGTAATTAGTTAATTAACATAGAGGACCCCAAAGGCCTTCCTTAGCAGCCGTATATAGACCTCCTCCAAACCAACCAGTAAACCTTGAAGACTTTGCGGCATAGGCAGCTAACCAGGCTACGCCGTCATCTGTCACACACACACACATAGGCACTGCAATACCCTGCACATGTCAGCTTTGCATTCAGTGTCACCAACATATTCTGTATTCACACACAGGCAGACATTGGGTGTCAGTGTGACATGTGCTGTCAGTGCTTCTGGCTCACTGCAGGCCTGCTGCTGAAAGCACGCAGCCTAGTGGCGTTCTGTCAATAGAAGGCGCTTGGGTGCGACCCCCCCACCCCCCCACCCCTCCACCCCGCCCAAAAAAAAGCAAAGAAGCAAAACGTGGTTTACTGTTTTGTTTTTCAGGGCCCAACATTGTAATTCAGTCCCATCAGCCATCGTGATGCAGTGCAGTGACGTCAAGCTGGCTATGCATTTTCTCTTTTGCAGGTCGCTGGTAAAACTAGAGATTACAAAAGTCAGTAAACTTTTGGCATGTGATGTGAAACTTCAGTCATTAACTGTGTGAAAAGGTCATAGTTGAGCTCACAGCCTGTGCCCTCCCACATTGAGTTATTTTCTCTGTAACACGATTGGTCACATCTGGATGAAGCTAACCGCTATTTCCACACTCTGTTTTCCTCAGTCATGCGGTAAAAGAGAACTCTGTCGTTTCATTAATTAACAGCCCTCTCTTACAACACTCAGTCCAAAAAAAGCGTAGCACTAAAGAGCTTAGACCAGACAAACCTGATTTAAACATTCAGTAGCATGCTAGCAGAGGATGGTTTCTCTAGCTTCTGCTATGATAACTTGATGTTGTTAGCTAGATGTGCTGTAAGTAACCATACACTGACAACAAGTGAACAACCATGGCAGTAAGAGACCTTGAAAGCCTCTCTTAGACTGGTGTAACAGGCATGAAAGCGATAGAGAGAAGAAAGTGCCGGTACTGCAGCGACTTAATGCGAGCTACGGAGTTGGCATATGGCAGCACAATAAAGAAGTCAGCAGAAACCATCCTGTCTTGAATAATGGACTATGCAAAGTTTTGTGGAGAGCGAGGTCTCTGGTAGAGCTGGGATATTCCATGAATTCAGATTCGGAGCAGAGCAAACTGTCATCCAGCCTAGATGGTGGGATTTTGGATATTGTTGTTGTGTTCTTGTAACATCATGTAACAAAGTTACTAATCTTGAACATTATTCTGTCAGATGACAATTACTGTCTCTGATAGGCAACACTAGAGTAAACTGTAATGTTTTTTTTTTTGACATGTGCCCCTCCCCCCATCTTTTTTATCACCACATGCCACTGATACAGACACAGGCAGGGTGCTCTCTCTCTCTCCCTGTGACGCATCGTTTTTATCTGGTGATGATGTAATTTCCTCTCCTCCAACGGATGACATTTAATGATGATACACATTTTAGAGCATCCAACAGTGCAAATGCCACCCCCACCGTTCCCACCCACCCACCACCCGGTGAATGGTGTTTCATAGACGCATCGGATTTTTACAGTGACAACACCTGATGTAGCTTTTATTACTCTTAACCTTATAAAGGTACAGGCAATCAGGCGTTCTGTATTTTCAGCGTGAGGGAAGAGGAGATAAGAGGGAGAGTTAAAAGACTGTCTGCCCTGCATCGCTTGATAGCCACAGGCAGTTGCACAGCGCAGGAGAAATGTGCTTACATCATCACATGCGGTCCAGGCATCCTGCAGAGGGCACTGCTAATAGCAGAAACGCCGAGCGGAGGAGGCAAGCAACCAACCCAGGGGAAACTCGCTGAGGCGCTCCCACGCAACTAGGATTTCTGACATTCTTGGCAGCCTTTCAGAGAGGTCAGTCCTAAAGTATTCGAGCAGAGCTAACCTTCAAGACGGACCCTGTTCTGTCTGCCGAGACCAGAGGCTTAGTTCATCACTAATTGAAGTCTGCATGGGGTACAGGGACGAATCTTTCTCAGAGTGTCTAACCCCTCTATCCATCGTGTAATAGCCCTATGATTTGGACAAGATGTTTTTGCCCAGGCCGGCACCGGGTGGTATCATGGCAAATGAATTGCTTGTTTGAATATTTCCCTTCCTCCAAGTGCAAAGAGGAAGAGAGGTAGAGAGGGAGAGATTGTGCACGTCTCATGGTGTGACCCAGATAAGGTCCTTGCACATGTATCATGTGAGTTATGGATGTGTGGCGCATGCAACAGGCCCACAAAACGTCATACTGCCAGACTGAGGCCTGCCTGCAGTGCTCCGAGTCAAAGTCTATTCCTCTGATATCACAGTCAGTCACTTTCCTTGATTATACGTTCAAGTGTGCCAACGTGTGAATCACAGCTTACAAGCATAAACACAGCAGAACTTCACTGAAACCTTTGTTTCTCTCTGCTCTAATCTAGTCCACAGGCCCGACAGCGGGGAGACACACACACAGATGCAGCTGCCTTCCTTAGTGTATCAGACCCATCGCACCCACAGCAACATTTTTGTAGGTGTAATAACAGATAGCATCACATAGCAGATGCCTGAGCGAAGGATGAGCACTACGAACACACTGAAACCAAGAGCATTCTTCTCATGACTCTGTTTAACCACCGCTGCAACTGAATCTCTCTGTTTGGGCGAGTATGTGTGAGTGTGTGTGTGCAAAGAGTGTGTCTTTGCAGGTTCCAGAAGCGTGGGCAGCCAGCTGCAGAGCTGTTCTGGATGCTGATTGGAAGTGAGTGTTGAGCGCTCAGGACAATTATGGAATCATTACCACTGCCACGCCAGAGGCAAAATATGAACACCGTGCCATTTGTCAAGCGACCACAGCTTTCTAATCAAGCTCACATGTGTTTGTATGTTAGTCTTAGTGTATGTGTGTGTATGTGTGTGCGTTTCAGCTCTGGCATGTTGGCAGAGCGAAGGGAATGTCATCCGGTATGTGTGTGTGTGTGTGTGTGTGTGTGTGTGTGCACATGTTTGTGGGGGGTAATAGATGAGTCAAGAACCCTGCCCTAATATTCTGTGTCTGTATATTTGTTTAAATGTGTGGTGGCATCCAAAGGGACCATAGCAGACGTGTGTGTGTGTGTGTGTGTGCATGTGTGTGTCTTGGTAGAGGGTGAGGAATGCCCTGCCCGGGCGCAACTGTCTAAACATGTCCCCGTCAGCTGTCTCTCTCCGCTCCCCTCATGGAGAAATAACTAAGCATGAATTTGTTTTTTTCACCACACCCCACACTATCGTCTCACATAGGCTGCTCAGAGCTCGTACATGGGAATGTCCCTCTGTGGTCCCTCTTAAAGTGGAAAAGTGCCTGTCAAGTGCACATACAAACTGGCGTGGGAGCCTCCGGGATGAGGAAAAGACCGGTGTGGAGGAGTGGAAGAAAACACCTCACGCTCCTCTTCAATCTGTCTTTTTTTTCTTCCCTTCTTCTCCTGCCTACAGGAAGCACCTGTAATTCATCTCCCCGTTCTGGGATCCGTGTGGTAACGAGTGGCATAAATGTTTTAGCAAGATTTAATTAATTGATTCAATGAGTGATAATAGCAGGCAGTGTTTATCACAGGTGCATTTGCTTTCATGGCTTGGAAACAGCCGGCGGCAAAGTCAGTGTAGTGTGCAACTCCAGCTCTCCAAAAAACCCGTGCCAATTGTAAAAGGCATGTGATTAACATTCAGAAAGGTGGAATAATGTTTGAGCGTTTTTATCCCAAAGTTTTGCTCTACCAGAGTATGCATACAGATAACTGCACTCGATCTACCCGCTATCTTTCTAACTGTGATGAAGTGGCAGTGTTCTCCGGCTTGTGTGTGCATCAAGTCAGTAACTGAGATATGAGTGTTGTAAGTGCACAGGGGATTAGCAGTTCAAACATTGATCACTGATAAGCTACAAAAAGTGGCCATGCATCTTGTCACTGTCTCTACAAGGTTCTTCCTCTTGGCACTGAGCCAGTTTCTGCATGTAAAACAATACAAAAAAGAAAAAGAAAAAGACGCATTGCCTGCCCTGATGTGAAATCCCTGTTTGACATAGCAAGCCCAGATCCCCCCCAGACAAAAACAAGCCATTACTATTAGTCAAAAGAGATCAAAGACCTACCCCAGCTGAACACAGTGTTTGGGATTACAGCGCCTGACAGCCATCTGCACTGGCAAGACAGGAACAAGCATTAGACATTGATAGCAAGAGGAGGTCCAGGTTTTTTCTCAACGTCAGGTTTGATTAATTTGTGCAAGCTACACTTCACTTGAAGGGCAGAAGTACATGTGAAAAAGTTTGAAAGGTGTGCAGGGGAAGCGAAGAAAAAGTAAGCAGAATAGAAAGTCTGAGGTAGATGAGAGTAAAATGAAAAGTAGAGGAGCTAAGAAGGGTGGAGGCAGGCCTGCTGGGGCAACTTAAGATGGAGGATTGGTGTGGAAGGCACGAGGGAAAACAGTCAGACTGGCTGTCCCTCAGTGAGACAAATTGGCAAGGAGTTCAGAGTAAGCAAACGTCTTCATCTTGAGGCCTGTGGAGCAAACGGATGCCCAGGACAAATCAACATGTTTCACAGTTTGCCTGCGTAAAACGCAAATACTATCCGCTTCAAAAACTATGATCTTCCCTGGAGCATATAAGCAGGGGTATGCTCCTCTGGGTTTACAGAATTGGTCTGCGGATCGATCACAAAAACAGCATTTCAAAGGGTTTGAGGAACTATGAGGTCTTTTCTCTTTGCCAGACTTCAACAACACAGACTCCAACATAGACAGCCCTGCGGACACTTGTGGCTGTTGGGTCCCAGAAGGCTTAAATACGTCTCTTGTCTTCTCCCCTCAGCTCATAAGAGCCCAGCGAAAACAGCAGCATGTCAGCATAGTTCTGTGCAGTGAAATACAAGGCCGGGGAAGTTAGAAGTAAACAGAGAAAAAAGAAAAAAAGGACTTGAGAAAAGAAAGAGAGCGATGGGAGCTCAGATAAAAAAAAAAAAAGTCTTGGACCCTCGCCAAACTCCAGAGAGTGAGGCTCCGATGATATGGAGGAAGGGTGCCATATGTGCGTCGGTCACACTGACCAAGCTTGAACCTACATGCAGCAGCTTAGTTGGGACATGTGTTTTGGCTATCAGAGCCATTAAAATCCCATTACGTAGTGCAACAACAGAGATCGTAAGTCTTTCTGCGACTTTAAGAATCATTCATCATGTAAATTTGCCATGAATGATGTATTTACATGCATAAAGATGCACATTGTTTGACATTTAATGCTTGTGCTGCAATTTATCAGTTTCATCGTTTGAGTTAGGAAAAGGATTAAACAACTTTTGGGATTAATCACGGGGGGATTCAAGAAAAATGACATTTTTCCAGACCAGTGAAGCATTGCCACACAGGGAAAAATAATCAGAAAAAGGTCGTCAGTTGCTTGTAGGTTATTGTCAATACAAATGGCGCTGCATTCTTTACAGTGGAGGCTAATGGTGTCCTGACCCAGAGGGGAGGAATGCCAACTCTCACCACAGCTGCATTCTGAGCCCAAGAGCCAGAGAGGACTGTGGGTTCAAAGGTCATCCATGATGTGACTTGATCCTACACAATCAATGGACACAGGGTCCTGGCCTTTGGCAAGCAGACTCTTAATGGGGTTTAGCAACTGGACAAATGGTAAAGAGAAAGGACCAGACGGAGAGTGACCACGAAAGAATGGCAAACTTGTTTTTGTGGAGCCAAAAAAGAAAAAAAAAGAAAAGAAAAGTAGAAATACATTGAGATAAATGTTTAGAAAGTGAGGCAATTGAGACTAATTGCAAACAGTGTCCTATTTTCTTTAGGGTTAGTGGGTTAGGATTGAAAGATAATGTCTGGAATTTTTAGCAGTGGAACAAAACGTTGTTCGGCACACACACATTTACACACACACACATACACACACACACACACATACACACATACACACACACACTCAAAAGCGTAGTTTTCTGACATTCCTCATACAGGAAACAACAAATGCAGTTAAAACACTCATTAATTACCATTGTAGCATATGAAATAGAAATAAGTGTCTGGGATTGTTAGGTCGTAACGTACTCTGGGCTGCGTGTGTGAACCATTTTAATTGCAACCCCTGGACACAGGCATACGCTCCGTAAATAGCCCAGACACTTTATTAATGTGTTCATCATTATCCCATTTCATCATCATGGATGGAAATAACACATTTTGGTTTTCGCCTTAGCCCCAAGGAACTGGCTAAATAACAATTTATCAGAACGAACCAACTACCGAAATAGTTTTTACTAGTAAAAACTTAACTGCCGGTGGACCTATAAATTTGGGTTACCAAACTGCCGAGATTTGGGGGTGTAAATGCCCATAAATGTGGAGTCACCTCCACAATGAGCAACAGACAGAGCAACACAGGCAGAGACTTTGCATTGGTCCATTTCACACTTCATAAAGCAGCGACATATTTATTCCATGCATTCATACTCGCAGGTCCCCTCGACCAACTAACTGCTGCACCGCCTGAAATGATTCATTTGCTCAGTCGTTTTCCTCGCTTTGTTCAGGGATTTAAGTGCAACTTCCAGAATACCACATTTTGCGACAATTATTTTACCTGATGTTTTTTTTTATTTTAATCTCACTGCAGGGAATGAGCGGGGAATTACGTCTTTTGCCTGTAACTACACTGTTTTATAAACCCGAATACACACTGTTCAGAAAAAAGCTGTAAAAAGTGCTGTGAAACAGCATGGTAAATATCCCACCTCTGGTTTGGCCAATTTACTAAACTGTTTAATACACAGTAAAAAGAAGCATATAAACAGCTTTCTTTTTTTTCCAAATTAGTCAACAACATTTTTATACCGGATTTAATGATAAAGACACACAAACTCAATCGGGAATATAATTTGCTTCTTTGAGACACACGCAGAGTCGGGGTCAGAAGGGTAAGCCTCAGGTAAATGCGAGGCAGTGGGAGTACACAGTCCTGCCTCTTATTCCTGTCTGATTTAAGGGAATCCATAGGGGGCCTGTGGTAAACACAGCAGGGACCTGAACCTTCAGAAGTGGGAGAATGAGAGACTGGTGTTGTGCTTAGGCTTCATATAATGACCAACAAGGCCCCCCTGCAACCCCGAACCCCCTCCTCTCCTTGAATCCCCACATACCAACTCCCACTCCACCATTGCTGCTCCAATTCTATAGGTTTGACCACTAAGACCCTCATTCAACCTGTGTATACGAGAGACCTTTCTCCCCCCCACCATCTCCCCCTTCACTCTGTCCCTTCTCCAGTTCGGTGCTCGCTCACTCCAGTGAGAGGCAGGTCCCTTTCATACGCCTGGCCTGGCTCCCGCTGTTTTATGGGAAGTATTGTGATCCCGCAAGCTCTCTCAGGAGGGATCAGCACTTACGAGGGCCGATGGAGCTGCTGATTTGATCTTCTCCTCTTTCACAGCCGTTCTCGAGTTTTCATCAAAACTTCTCGGTCCCGCTCGCCATGGGAAGCCTCCGCACAAATGCGATTCCCCCCGCGTGTCCGCGGGAAAAGAGAAAAAAAAAGAGCCATCACCGGCGACAGCGGAGACGCTGATGAGGACGGGGACACGGGCGGGGAGATGGGGCTGAACCTCGCATCAACCCAGCCGCATGAAAGCAGGGGGACTCTAAATATTCAGCAACGCTTCAAACAGTCCCTCCAATATTTAAAAGCTGTTCCTTCCCAGCAGACAGTCATCCTCGTTTTAGTGAGCGCCATGAATCATTCGTGTGCCCTTGCCAGAGTTCAGTCGTTTAAAAAAGGGGCATTAAATAATCTAGGAATTTAATCGAGCATTTACCACCCAAAGAAATACAGACCTGGGGTGTAATTTACAGCAACCTGTCATTAGCACAAATAATCAATGCTCATTGAGTTAGAATACAACCTTTATGTGCTAGGTTGACTTATTTCTTTTTGTTGTAACTTTAAAATAATTGCATCTAATGAGTGTTTACACAAACAGCAGACTGTGTCAATGACCAATGAAACCACGTTCACGTCTGTTGCTATTTTTAGCAGAGTTGCACCACCACCAGTAATATTTCCAAGGAAAATCATCCATATATTTCCTTTTTCTGCCTGGTGACCAGTTTTGCCATAACGCTCTCTATTCCCCAGTATAGGCAGCCTAATTGGATCGTTGAGTCACTGGCCTATACGTATGTATGTGTGAGCGGCCTGAGGGAGTATCTGAGTGCCAATTATTGCTCACCAGATACTACTTGTGTAGTAGACACCTGAGTCGCCGTGGTTACAGTTCTTTGCAGTTGGTGAGACTCTGCATTGATTCAGGCATTACACATTTTAAGCATCTCATTTCTCCAAACACGGCCTTTGGTTTACATCGCAAGGTAAATAAGATCGCTTGCTATTTGCGGTATCACTGACCTTGTGTTACTTGAAGTTGAATTTGATGAAAGTTTGGCCAAATTTGGAGTGCACATGCTTCCAAATAGGCTACTTAATGGATAAAATGTTTCACAAAAAAAAAACCAACCACAGAACTGGAAAGCTTTTCTTCTGCTGACAACACATCTGTGCTTGTACAGCTTGGTTGCAAATGAGACATGCTTAAGTAGAGGTGGGGCGGCTTTGGTCCACAGAGAACAACAGGAAGTTTTAAACCCAGAAAGCAATTGCTGACCAATTAGTCAACAGTGTTAAATTTTTCACATGCATTGTTCTGTGACAGTAAAAGCACTGGCCGCTGCACCTTTACAGGGTGCGATCTCTTTCTGGACTGACACTCACTGAGTGAAGCGGCACAGACTAGTTGTATTGTTCTTTGATATCCTTGTGGATAACAGCAGAATGCAACAGTTATTGTAAACTGATAGTGAAGGCTTATGTGGGGAAATCCCATTGGCATGGCCGGCATTTACTGGTAAACCAAAACACAAAGCCAATAATCTCTGTGTCATTAAGAGTGATTTTCCTCCACTCAACCTAATGTGATGACAGAGATAAAACCATGTCGGTCTAACTGTACATGGGAGAGTGAGAGCCGCTATTAGGGCTGACAAATAATGACAGTGCTAACGTGAACTGACTCGACGCTGTATGTCCTAATGGCGAAACTGACAGCAGCAGTTTCACTGGCCTCTCTCTAACATGCATGACGTGTTAATGGGAATAATATGGCTTAAAAATTCCTCCATCGAATGTTTAACGGAGCATCTGTAGTGCTTTTAAAAAAGCCGAATTTTAAGCAGTTATGTATAAAATCAAATATGAAGAATACTTCAGCATACAAAGGTATTGCCCTTTCTGTATTTTCTTTTTAGGGATATTTTACGGGGTCGCCTAAACCATCATGTAAGTCCATAACGACGTGTTCCAAAGCGCCTGCTGGCAGGGAAAAAGGGCTCTTAGACAGCACTTTTCACAAAGATAGCTTTTAACACAGCAATCAGCGGTTTGCTACATGGAGGGGTGCTGCGCAGGTCATGCATTCATTTTAGAAACAAGTGGAAAGTTGTCACACTAACTGGAGAGAGAAGCCCTGGCGTAATTAACACATTGGCAGATAACCCCTGCAATCTCCCCAGATACTGAGACTTCCGCTGCACCTCACACAGGCTCGCACAATTGTCTGTGGTCCTTTGAGGGCCTTGTTAAACATGTTTGTTTTGGTTTTGACAGGTTTCTGTCACAGACAGACAGAGACAAGGTTCTCCATGGGCCAATCTTCCCAGTTGTCCCACAGTTTGTTTAGTTAGTCGCTGTGCCTCAGAAGCTTAATAGCTTCCTCTACTTTCTAATGCCTACGTTTACAGCATAGAGACTACATGTCTGTACAAACAAAGCTAAATGAGACCAAGGATCTCACACGTCTGTGTTTAAGAAAAACTGGACTGTTTTTCCCGCTTGAGTCTTTGCTGTACCGTATGAGAGCACGTATCTTAATAATTCTGAAATGAGCCAGTGCTATCTCATTGTGCAACAGTCGCTTAATGTTTCATAAACGTCATTTGAAAGTAATTCAGTAAGCACCCTCATGAAAAAGAGATGAAATACAGATTGCCATTGGGTATATTAACACCTGTCACATCACACAGACATCATATTGCATTGCTGTAGTTATGCGGCTTTCTATTATTTTCTCGACTCCCAAAACATCACCTTGGCCTCTCAATCTACCAATGTAATTACCTCATCAAATAAACTATCAACAAAGCTCTAAAATAGGATTTGTGGAAGTGGGGGAAACAAAACAAAATAAAAAAAAGAAACATATCATCACATCCAACATATGTGAGACGTGTGACGTTTAGAAGTCAGGGGAGCAAAGCCTTGAGGGCATACAATCAATATTACATTTTCCATTGCCACCTTCATAGCTATTGTAAATGGCTTGTGTCAAAAATAATAACAGGTTGTATCAGGAACCTTGGGTTTGCAATTTCGCTCCTAGTGCTCGGAGGCCCCGTCTGTTCACCCTCCCTTACTCCAGCACCACTGGGTGTTAATGACGCTGTGGTGGCAGACACTTCTCACACCTCGGCTGACTTTTCTTTTTTCTCTCTGCCCATTCTTTATCTCCTTACTCCTGACAGTTCTGAGAACTAAGGGATAATGTGTACATATGTGTAAGAAAACGCTCAGTACTAGAGATGATAGCTCTTTATGCATGCGTTGATGCTCTGCCAGTAACATAGTATTATTAGCAGGGCTGTAGAGATTAAATCTATTCTCACTTCTTTTGTCATAGCACTCTAGGCGGCAATGAGCGAGATGAGATGCAGTAATGTGCACACTAGAGGGACAGGCTCCTCTTCACTGGAATCAGAGCTACTTTAAGTTCTTCTGAGAGAGAGGTACTTAACTGAATTCATTTTCTTTTTTAAGATGAGTTGATTGCCTTATCTCACCCAGCCATTATTCCAGTGCTGCTCACACCCACACACAAAATGCTATAATGTGCTGTATAAATCACAAAAAGAAGAAGTAGCCTACTCTTAAAACTCAATGTAAAATCATATTTTTTTATGTCTATTCCCTTTATTCTGATCCAGATGCTTTTGGTCCAGTCTTCCCGTTTAATCACCTTGGGGCCCTTAATATAAAACTCACAAGCCCTCCCTGTAATGATGCCCGACTTGATGGCAGGCAGCTGCAGATACTAAGACACATGAACCCTCCTTTGGAGTCTAGTTTAGTTTCTCCTTTTAGCTATTCTTGATCTCCACCTACTCCTGAGGTAAATCTCTGCCTCCTTTGCTTCTAAACATGACTCATGTTCACTAGAAACTTTGTCTGCAGTCATGTTGTTGGGAGGTAGCATGTGGTAGGTTTTTATAACTTTCTCGCTGAAAGCGGCTGCCGTGTCTAAGAACCACACACTGAAATTGGCAGAAGGGAACCAAAATACTGAATTTGTTGTCAAGAAACCCTGCCTAGCAAAAGTAAGGGGAACCAGGTTCAGAGAGATCAGTCATGAGATCATTTCTTCTTTCTTCACAATATCGATTGTATCTGCTTTAAAACAAACCCAGTTTACCATGATATCCAACTAACAAACACTCTACCTTAAACGTATAAAAACTTGCTATCGCACCTGGAATGAATGTCCTGATTAGTTTGAGACAGGGACTGCAGAAATACCACTGTAATGATGAGGTAAGATTTAGAATAGTTCTGGCATGATAAGCATCTCACAAGTATGCATTTCTAAAGAGAGTTGCCAAAAGGAATGTTGTGTGATACAAAGAGAGATGAAAGAGAGGAAAATGTTTAGATGAGGTAAACAATGTGATCAAATTTCAAATCACTCTTAATCACATACGCTGAGCCCTGTGAGGATTTAGTGTGTGTCAAACACTTGAGAGGGCTTTTACATCTAACACTGCTGGTTCCTGGTGCATAGACTCAAATATGAACCGGCTGCTCCTTTCCGAAAACAGTATGTTGTCACACTTCCAGCAACATCCCCTGTGATATGATGGTGTCCATCCCCCGCTATGTGATAAATGAGTTTCAGCAAAGAGCGCTATTGAGGTGTGCAAAAACCAAAAGTAATATAGTATGACAGGGGGATGCTGAGGCCAATCATCATGTCGACAGACAAGAGCCTGGCAGCTCTGGCTTTTATATGCGTAGTTCTTTTCCTCAGGCTTTTTCTTAGGCTTCTAGAGAGGCTCTTTTATACTCATGTCTCTTTCGGTGCAGGGCTTTTAAATTGTTCTCCCTTATCTGAAGAGGAATCTGCAGGAAGTCACAGAATCCCAGCTTATCTTGGCTAATTGTGGTTGTGTTTATGTGTGTGTGTGTGTGTCTGTGTGTGTGTGTGTGTGTACGCAGCAAAAGGAGGAAGGGAGTTGAGAGGGTGCCAAATGCCGCAAGATACAGCAGAGCACGTCGGGACAAGAGAGGCAGAGGCACCGCCAGGACTAACAGACACAACACTGCAACATCTGACGGAAACAAACAACACATCCGCGTACACTGCACGACGCCCGTGCAGAAACTGACGGAAGCACCCGGGGCAGAGGTGACATTTAATCCATCCGTCACATTTGAGCCAAAAGGCAGATGTCAAGGATGTTCAAACCTTGTGCGTGCAGTGTTTGGGAGGTAAATGTAAGCACTGAGTTGATCAGCGACATGACAGAGTTTCAATAAAAACAATACAGACAGTTGCCCAATGTTACTTCCAGCACACTGGGGAAGTTTGACAGAATTTAATCATTTTTCATAACACAGTTCAGCAGAGGCTACTTCTCATTTGGTCGAGACAGTGCACCCTGATGTCCGACAGACACAGAGAACGCCGAAGGGTTGCGATGCATCCAGTTGTGCTACATGAGAGATGGCTCCAAAGGGTGTCCTAAGGAGGTGATAAAAAGGTCTGTGACCTTCCCCAAATGAAAGCTCCCCACTGATTTGTGTGCCACAGTCGAGGAGAGTGTTGTTTGAGGGAGTGAGGGAGTGAGAGAGAGAGAGAGAGAGAGAGAGAGGGAGAGGGAGAGAGAGAGAGTGGGTGGTCTGTCCTCGGGTTCATGCACCTCTCCGTCTACATGCAGCCCAAATTTACATCTTTTTAATGGCCACTGTGTCCACTGACTGTTGTAAATCAAAGAAGGGGTTTTAACCTCCAGGAGCCGGCAGGGGTTAATGCTGAGGGTAACGGCCACTGCTGTTTTGGCCTAGGACCGAGCAAATGGATGCCCTTGAAAACAACATAGGTCTCACTGTTTGAGGACATTTACTGTAGAACACTTTTGGTTTATAGCTGGCTTATATGGAACAATGTGATGAAGAGCAAACTCAATTAAGAGATAGTGAACACAAGACGTATGATATCATATATCATACGTCTGGTTTGATTCAGTTGAATGAGAAGTTCTGACACTGTTGTAATGTGCTGGGCTCCATTCAGTGACAAAAGCTGTGAATGAAGTCCAGGAAACAATCACGCTTATTTTGACCATTTCTTCTCCATATTCATGCACAATGCTTCTCCCTCTGGTATTCTTCTCTGCCATCATAAAGGGCATTCACACACAGCGAGATCTCCGGGGCACAAATGAGCAATCAGTGTAAGAGCAACACACCTGGTAAGGCTCAGTGCTTCTCTGAAAGGCCATCGGCGCACCAAGAGAATTGGCTTCCTCGTAATTGAGATCCTCACATATTATTCTCATTTGATTGTCTAATGACCATCTGAATGAGATCCCTACCATAATAAGAGTCCTATTTGACCAGGCGCTGCAGGAGACCCAACTGTCAGTCATGTGCTATCCTTCTGTCTTAGTATGTGGACTGAATATAGACACAAACACATGCTTTTGTTGGATTTGTGTTTTTGTGAGCACCAATGTGCACAATATTTACTCCTTTGAAATGTAGAACTGGAGTCAAACTGGATTGAAAACCAATATATTGAATGAAGAGAGTACAGCACTTCTCTGTCTGGGCAGCTGAAAAGCCAACAATACAGTCGACTTTACAATGTAAAACAAGGGAAATTGTGATTGATTAGAATTTTCCAAGTGGCAATTTTTGGCCTGTCAAACCATAATTCCCATTCGTCATTGCTTCATCAATGTTGATGGGGCTATTTCCGAACCAATTCTCTGAGCAGGAGAAACATGGGCTTGACCTTATGCAACAATATAAAACATTGCTTTCCCCCCCCGCTGCCACTGGCTCTCCAGCGACATGCGGTGGGGCTCAAATGAAGTTATCGATTATGCTCTTGCAAATATGGTGAGGTAAGGGAATGACACCGCACTTAGAGATCATCGCACAAACGCACCCTAAATCACAAAAATGGAGGAGGGGTAGTCGCTGGCATGGACACAGGCCTGTGCTAGGGCGAGTACTCGTGCATTCACTCAGTGTTTAATCAATGGATAAAACTGTCTATCCATTCAAGTATTGATGTTTCCTATGACAACTGCTTATCCACGTAGAGCAGGGAGACACCAGAGGCCTTTCAATCATCCGCCGGCTGAAGGCAGCTCTGCAGAGGCAGAGGAAGGGTGAGACACATGAATCTCTAATACTGGATTCGTGCTGCATGCTCAATTATTCCACTGCCACAATGCAAGTTGAAGCCGAGGAGGAGTCAATCACTGTACACAGAGCACAGACTCTGCCACCATGCGAGAGCTCTACTTTGCTATTCCCTTACAATGGCAGTTAATCAATATGGATCCACTCCTTTTGATCTGCTGCCTCTGACCAACAACAATCCCTAACAACACTATAATTGCAATGACCATAATGACACCCATTCATGGCACCCCACACCAGTGAAAGGGTAGGAGGAAGAAGAAGAGGAGGAGGAGGAGAAGGAAGGAAGGAAGGAAGGAAGGACAGGAAATGGGCTGCCTCTATCTCTCTGATCTCACTCAAACGTTTAAGCGCATCGCGGTGCTCTGCGGTATTGTGGTATAGACAGACAGTCCAGTCACCTTATTAACATCATGTTTAGACACATATCGACCCGACTGCAGTGATGATCAATCTGTGGTAAGGAAAGACAATAATGCCGGGTTCATCCCCATGTTGTCTTATGTCTCCGAGGAACCAAACATGTGTCCTACGCGCGTAGAAAACAAAAATCATTTCCCACTGTTGTAGATGGAAACGCTAAATGATTGCACTAATATCAATTAAATGCCTTTGCTATTGAACAGAAAGTATTTCGTTTTTTTTGTATTTGTTTTATTTTTTTTTTGTCTAAGGGCAGCACAATAAGTCATAAGTACAAAACGAATGCAGACTTGGATTTATTGAGCACTAAAAGGAGTCCTATATGATGGTGACAGCCTGCACCCATTCTACTAGGAACGGGATCACTTAGCATTTGATGACTAATATGGCTTCTTAATCTCTTTGACGCCATGAACCTATGACAGATCTATGAGATGATGGAACAGACTGGTAACATAATAAAGGCGCCCTTCTTCTCACTCAGCATCTCTCATATTAATATTTTCATCCTGTAATAACTGAAAGCCATTTCATTACTCATTAATCAGTATCTGAAGCCGCCGCTTCCCAGTACACATAGAAATACGATCCTGCGAATTTTGTAGGAAGAGCAGTGTATAATGACCCTGCAGCTGGCGGGGTAATAAAACACAGTATGCATGTTGTCTGTCAGGGGAACTTACCTCTGCATACCAAAACAAAAGACAGACCAAAGTGATACACTAGACTGGTTTCAAGCAGACGCACATGCTATTCCAGACCTCTGTGACAATCAATACTTAAAATAACTGCAAGAGAAAAAAAATATGTGGAATCAGCATCTGTGAAGTAAAAGAGCGACCAAATTGATTTGCAGAAGATCCGTTCAAACATTCAAGGGATTTTAAATAGGGCGCAATATTCCCAAGCAGATCACTCGTCAAATCCATATCAAGCTGTGGGCTTATGAGTTTTGGTGTTTATTAAAGTGAATGACAGGTAAATACGATAGGTCAGCACAAAACAATGCCACATAAGAGCGCAAAGACACTGAATCTGATTTATGCGTATGGTCATCTGTGTCAGAAGTTGTGTCTGTGCGTGTGTGTGTGTCTGTGTGCGTATGTGTGCTCATGCATATGTGTGTGTTTTCTTTGTGTGTTTAAATCAATGGTCATCCCCTGATACAAGATGGCCTCATAAATCATTGTTTGTTGATCACTTGTCAGGAGGCAGGGGCCTTATGGCGTTCTCCTAATTATTCCAGCTCACAGCCCCACTGGATGAATAAGGACAGGAATGCCAAAGCAAATCAAGGCAGCGGACTTTACAGAAATATGGCCATAAAGGTGCTTTAGTTTGGATGGATGAGGTGGGGGTTGGGGATGGAAGTTGCAGGAGAAGGGATGGGGGGGAAGGAGGTGTGAGTGTGTGTGGGTGGTGGAGCTAGGCAGGTTGGATTCTGGGGTGCACTGAAGTGAGAAATCTAGTGTATGAGATATCAGTCACGCAATTCCAATGTGCTAGGGGAGTCTGTCGTGACAGGAGCGAGCCGGCCGCCTGATTGAAATTGGACAAAAACAACTAAATCTGTTATTGTGAGCATTCAATCACGGTGACGCCTTGAATCTCTTAAAACACAAGTTCGACACATCTTTGTTGCCACTCACTGTCAACTCCTCGTAGTATTACAGCAATCCACGTTGTCCCTCCCATCGTCATGACGATTCCACCTGACATGGTTGTCTATCCCCCCTTTTCACGCGTGTGCATTAGTGGAGTTAAGAGCAAAAATCCATTGGATTTTGAGGAAGGAACTGTGTAATGACAAATTCTGTCAAACAGCATAGGGCTAAGTGGCCGGGCGGCAGTATTGGCTTTCAGTGTCATTAACTTTTCAGCAGTAAGCAGGTTTCTGTCGCCACTGACCAAATTGCTTTAAATGCACGACAATTACATGGTTGAGGCTGGTGTTTAAAAAAAGGTGTGGTATAGTTTCTATAGTAAGACCTAATGGGATTATTAGTGAGTTTTTATAAGAAGAGAACTCGCTGTCATCCTGAAAGTGGGATTATGTGTTTCAATGATATAACATAGCAGCCAGCTGGTCGTAATGTTAATTACAGGATTACCCTTTCTAATTAACAAATCTGCAAAGGGGAGTTTAATAATTCATCGAATCACAGAAGCACAATTTCTTCCATTACTCTCTCTTCTTCCCCGTACGCCAATTTGGATTTCTTTTCCCCCCACCTTGCTGGCTTCCATGTGGCAGTATGGAGGCTGTAACACCTCGTTATTCAGAGCTAAAATGTGTTAGCTTGAGGCTTAAATATGGCCTTAGCATGTTTAAATCATGCTGCGCATATCACAGAGGCCATGCAGGCTGTTTCCTTTGATATATATTTGCAGCATAATGCATGGTTTTGAAAATCAATGAGCTGTCCTCTTTTGATCACAGTTGTGTCCCTCATCTCACCACTCACCACGCAAAAAAAAGTAGCGTGTGACCATCCTGCCACAAAGGTAAACAGCATGTAGACATGTGTACAGAAGTACCAAGCGAGTCTGACAACTGGGCGACCAACAATAACCTGGTATTTAGACCAAGAGTTGGCATGAAAGATTAAATGTAGATTGAACCTGTAGTCAATATATACCGCATATATATGTATATACGTGGTGTGTATGAAAGGGGTATCAGTTACACACATTCACCCCTGAGGAATGTTGGGCTCACACAATGCTTTTTCAACAGTTAGTTACTGAATGGTTTATTTATGTTTACCTATTTATTTATGAGAAGATATAGATTCAAGTTATAAAAATATAACATCTGCACCTCGGCAACATAATTCAAACGTATTTATAACATATTCATAACAAAAACACAGCTGTTCTTAGAAGCCAGATAGTATTGCGTGTACCTTATTGATCAAGAGCAAATATTGTTGAGGGCAAAATATACGATGAAAATTTGTAAAATCTATTAGAACAGCTTAAAAACACAATACCATCCAAATCACTTTGACAATCAACCTTGACAAATAGCTAGATTTCCAAACATCCATTATTGTTTCCTTCCTCTTTTATCATTGTATTAATCCCTGTTGTATCTTAACAGTGCCTTTCCCACTCCACATAGGGCAAAGACAAGGAATGTATCCTTGACAGGTCACCAGTCCGTCACACAAACACAAACCATTCACGCTCATTCACAGTTAGGAATTTACTTTATTACACAGAAAGACCCTTGAACAGACCTAGGAGCTGAACCCAGGTCCTTAAACGAGACATTTTTAAATTTGTTTAAAAAAAAAAGACAAACAAAAACTCAGCTATTGTGTCTGTATATTTCTGTTGTCTACTGTGAAACAAAAGAACTCTATTCTGTAGGGTCTTGGATTAGTGATCCATGATTTCATCGGGTCCAATAGGAAATATCTTAAGGAGAGAAATGTAGGTCATTCAGAACACCATCAAACAGCGGTGCGCAGGCAGCAGCATGCAGACCCATGTTTGTCTCCTGTATCTGTGAGGACATTCTCAACCGCCTGTGGGTATTTGTAATGACCCAGTGACAGCATTTCTCTGCTGGCGGCTGAGGTGCTCAACGAAATGAATAACTCTGACCAGCCAGGAGAGAAGCGGGGAGAGGGCGTGTGTGTGTGTTGTGTGTGTTTGTGTGCATCCGTTGTGAGGAGTGGGGCTACATGTCACATCTCTTCAGACACTATAGCTCCAGTCCCCACTGGCTACAAACAATCCACAGCCACCCAGAACCTCCCACCGAGGCTGTGTGTGCTGCACATGTGCCAGTAGCATGTAAAATGTGCTTCCACACCGACATGCTTGTCGCCTTGACCCGGCCACATGTTCTTCTGGTCCAGGCCTCAAAGTCTGTGTTATGATGGGAGCACTGGGGAGCCAATAAAATCACCCTTCAAATCCTGTCAGAAGGAGATGGTAACTGCCAACTGTACGCAAAACTGCAAGAAATGTAGATTTGGTTGTTGGTTTGGTTGTTTTTGGATTGCTGTTTGCTTCTTACTCATTAAGAAAAGGCCTTTCGTACAGTTTTTTTTTCATAAATATAACATCCCTCCATAATGGATATAGATTCAGCATGATGCATATGAATTGTTCATCCACATACTTATGAATAATGCATCACCATGATTTGGTTTGCCCTTTTTTGGGTTCAACATGCACTGGAGGGCATTAAGGGGAGGGAGGTTTTAGTCCCACTCAGGTCCTGGCATATTTTCATTTAGTCTCTTCATCCCTTACAATAACTTCTGAAGTTGTCTCTGCATCTGTAGTTGGATCGAGCCATTACAGTCTACATGGAGTTGATGGACTTTTTGGCATGGGTTGTCATTTCATAGATGCAAATCTGGGAGAGCATTACTTTGTTTGAGTGTCTCCTCTGCCAATCAGTGAGGTCAAGCATCCATCTGGCAGTTATTTGATGTTTCTGGTTTGGTAAAATATGTATTGCTTTACCAGAAGGACAAGATTATTCAGGAGTGGAGCTGCAAAATCATTGTGAATAAATGTTTTATGCAACCGCTGAAAATACAGCATGATGCATGGTACAATATGGTGGTGCAATTTGTTGCAAAAGAAAAATCATTGTCTCAGTGATTAGAAATGTACATCAACATGATAATTTGACTGATTGCAAAGCATAATCACATTTTGTCACACAAAGCACCAAAAAACATCTGTTTGCAGGAATAGTTCTCTCATCAGTTTTCACTACTGCTCAAACTTTGTGAGCTTTTTTTACTAAAGACTGTTGCCTAAAAAGTCTCAGAATGCAAATCCATGCACACTCACATTCATCATTAATTCCACCAGGGTGTGTGTTTTTTTTTTCACACAGGCTGTCTTCAGGAGGAGGCAGGGGCCCTGCTATCAAAAACCTTGCAGGATAGCAATCATTAGAACCTCAGCCCCCCTGGTAAGCAAGCCATGCTTCCTGTATAGGGCCCCAGAGGATTCAGTGTGCTAATTATTTACTGAAGCAGCAAAGACTATCAAATGAGACCCTGCGTCGAGTCTGACTGTGTGGGGGTACCCTGACAGTGTAACCTGGGTTACATGCAAATAGAAGGCGAGGAGGTGGGGGTGTATAATGGTCAGAATGCACTGGAAGAGTCGAGGTTCACTGGTGAGTCAGGAAAGGTGGGGCCACAGAGGGGCACAGCAGCAGAGTATTAGATTTCAGATGCATATGAATGACCAACTGCTGGCTCTGCTCTAGCTTTAGGGGGGAATTGCATGGACTCCCTTTGAGCGGCTGTTTGGAGTCTAGATTACTGCCAGACTTAATCCTGGGGTGGGCAGGTAGGGGGTCATGAATGTCTGTTGCTGGTATCATTAAAGTGAAGACTTGCAGAAGAGTGTTGCTTTTTTTTTTTTTTTTTAGCATGTAGCACAGGCTGCGAGCACAACCAGCGTGCTCCATGTGCTACTCTCAGTTTCTGTGTGTTGCCGGCCAAAAAAACAAATTAACAATAATTATACGAGTTCACAGACAAACAGCCACATGCAAACACTCACACACAATCAGTGACTCTCAAAACCGGGGGAGGGGGGGCAACACTTTGGTCTTAAATCCATGCATCTGGGCAAAAAGCCAAGCAGTCTTTCCTCTGTACACACACATATGCCATGTGAGCGCACTGAGTTCCAATAATACATTGAGATCCACTCCATTTGATTAGAGGGCAACAGCATTATCTGGTCAACAACCACATATAAACACATATGTGCTGCTGAATTATCTACTGCTATAAAAATAAAACTAAATGTGTATAACTTAATAAAACACACACTTGCATATTCTTATCTGGAATAAAATACGATTTGCTGCTGACATGCTGCATACATTATGTCTCCATTATGGGTCTGTTGGACTAATAATGTGTAGCAGGCTTATTTTGCCATATTGAAAAGTGCAAGGGGCTATCACAGCTGTTGTAAAGCTCAACTATCTAGCATCGAGTCACAATTAAATCCAAATAAGGTCACGAAAATCCTAAACTGACCATAATCGGGTCAACTAACTTGGGGATTGTGTTTGGGATTGCTTTCCAAACACTGATAGATGTGGTTACAAGTTGGCTCTAATTACATCAAGCCTGTTATTGTGGCATTTTTCTAAACTGAAAAGGCTGGATTTATCCTCTCTCACGCATTGATTAGTGCAAGCAGAATATCCAAACGGCACATATTGAACCCCCGAACCTACAAAATGTCACCCAGGACACTCCATTCAATTAATGTAGCACTCAGAGTTGGGTCTGAAAAGAGAAGCAGGTGTGCCGCCGAGTTCCTGCTCTCTCAACAGCTAATTCACATGACTGATGCGCGACCTCCAGCAGCTCCCCACAAAAAATGGTGACCCTCTCCCAATGAGATCTTACCACGTGTCAGGACATATTCTGGGAAGAGTGATTGAACTGTTTGTTTCTGTGTCGACGAGACAATAGCACTGCCAGCCTAAACTGCTCCTGACAGCCCGCTGTGCCTGCTTTCAGCGCGGCAGCTCCCCCTAAACTTATTTTCAATGTCTCATTGCCTTTGCTAAATAATGAAAAACTCCAATGAAGTTGTGAATGGGAAATTAGGCAGCAGCAGACCGTGTGGGTTACTTGCTTCCAGCTACACACTTATTATCACTTACGCCGCCTGTTTTTGTATCTGATCCACATCAAGTTAAATCTGAGTTTAACTCCTCTTCATGCTCTTTTTACATTCTGTAGCATTTGCCTCTTATCTCTCTCACTCTCTCTCTTTCTTCTATTCGTTCTACATGTGTGCAAGTGTGTGTCTGCGTGTGCACATGTGTGCATCTGCCGCCGTGCTAAAACACCATGAGGGAATTGGGCTGTTGCCACCCCCCACACCCCTACACCCCCTCCCTCACAAATGTGAAGGGATAGTAAATATCAGTGCAGCAGATGGGGCCGATGCTCCCTCTCTGCCTCCCTCCCGTACGCAGGGAGGGCAGAGCAAATGGATAGCCATCAACAGCAGCAGGAGTCGCCTCGGGCCAAGACTGGAGTAGAGGACACAGCGACTGGACTGTTGCTCAGGCAGGCAATTTTACAGACAAATCCTCCCTGACTGTGAGCAAGGGGCTGCATGACATCAGGAACTAGAGCCTACAAGGTCATTTTGTCTAAGATTTCTCAGACATAAACAAATAGTTTTATCATCTGGATGACAAAGCTACTGGCTCCACGCGGCTTCTTTTCACCTGCTTGGATCATGGTGCAGGGGTATCAATAGTCAGCCCCACTGCTGGCAGCATCTGCAAAGCCCCGGCGGTGACTAACAGCACGACGTGCTGGTGCAGCAGAGCAGGAGAGGGGGCTGGCTTGGCGAGGAGAGGTGTCAACAGCAGCCCCTGCTCTCCCGACAGCAGATCTGGAGCAGATACCATAAATCCTGCCCACTCGTCAATTAACAGACAGTAAACAGGTTTAAATTTAGGCAAGCGGCATGTTGTTATTGCTGTTATGAAACCTCCTGCATGGCGAGCATACAGACCATCAGTATTCCCATAGCGATATTAGACAGCCTCCCACCGGGAGGAGAGGAGCACATGTGGATCAGCGATGACACAACACGGACTCTCACTGCGCAGCGGCGTCAGCTAAAGCAGTGATGTAATGCAGCTGAGCTCACTGGAGGAGAGTCAGCGTGGAGAAAAACAGAGGAGAGGAAATCATAACTTATAGCACCTTATTGTTCCTCGGTTTAACTCGAGCGACCTGAGACAGCCATCAATCACAGCGCTGTGATGTCCTCTCTAAGCTACTTGCAAAATGTGAGAATCAACCGCCCGCCTTCAGTTCAGTGGCAGCGGTCTTTGTAGAGGTGTCACATAGCATTTCACTGTGACATCCTGGCTTGTATGAATGATTTAAAGGCTCAAGCGATTGGAAATTACTTTCTTTTTGTCCCCACAACATCCCCAGCTCCTCCCTCCCCTCTGCTGGAGGACAGGCTCTCACTCAGCGTCTCCCGAGCATTCTAGATTTCCATTTATTTATTTAAGGAGGAAATAGAAGGAAATTTCAACGGGTCACTAATTTCATTTCAACATGTACCGGTGGCATTAGCCCTGAGCAGATATTTCAGAGGAACACAAAATCAATGTTGAGCTTCTATTGGGAATAGCCCTGGAACCCATTAGCAACTTTGACCAATAGGTCAGGTAAAGTAATAGCTAGATAAATGTTTTATTACAGATTTGCAAACTGACTTAATGGGGGGGCTAGTACCTGTGCAGCCATGCATGGCAAATATTCATCATTAGATTCTATTGCTGTAATGAACACAAATCTCCCAGTGACCAAGGCCTCTGGTCCTTTATCTGTGATCCGTTAAAGGTGGGTCTCGCTAAGCAGGACTCTAAGGAGACAAAAGGCAGCATCTGCTTTCGAGACACACAGCAGAAGCCGCAACGCTGTGAGGACTGTTTCAAATGAGAGGTTTGTTACTCCAATTATATGTATGTACGACATTACACATGGCTGAGATGTCTTTTACTAGTTTTCTTTTCTAAGAAATCCTGAGCTTCTGAGCGTTTACAGTAGCCACAGTACTGACAACATCCTTGTGGCTCAGTCTGAGTCACAACACAATCAGCTTTGCTTGTGTATGACTATCACGATTGAATCACTGCACACAGACCATACATAACTGTTTCATATTTTACCCACCTCTTCATGATTTTTTCTTCAGACTACATCGGGAGTTCTCAGTTGTTATGCAGCACTGCGTCCCTGCTAGTTTTGTGTCCAAGCAGGCTTTTAATTTCATTTATCTGAAATTCCAGGAGGAAATCAGGCATTAAATAACAAGTGTCGAGCTGTGGCACACAAGGTCCACAGCGTACAACCACTGGAATAATTATTTTGAACTATTATTACTGTGAACAGAGAGACTGAACCGTTAAGTGTTTGCCCCCCCACATACAGTTGTGTTTCTGACACATTTTCCCACATTTTCCAGCGACCGCACAACTATCTGTCAGGAATACATGCCATTGTTTATCCCTGAATGAACATATGTCACGTTCAGACATTTTTCTCTCAGCCCTCTGTTCACACAGCTCTCCAGCCGCTCTGTGCAGGGCAGAGAGCTACTTTTCTGAATGGAAGCCAGACAGACTGAGAGCTCCCACACACTGTGAGGAGCAGCTCCTGTTTCCAGCTCCGTCTCCAAGGGGACCGGTAAACCCACCAATCACGTCGCTCGGTGCAGGCACGCGGGCAATTCAATTTCTTAAAGCCGCAGTGTCCATTTTCAGGGAGGCGTTGTGTGAGAGAGCTCGGCCAAACGAAAAAAGAAAAAAAAAGAAAAAAACATGCCCGGCACATTTCACAAACAGCACATTTCAAGGAAGGAGGACAGTAAAGCACCTCAACACTGCAGTTTAAAAGTTTTCCTTTTTTTCCTTTTTATTAAATGTGAATTCACATGTTAGTTTGAGCCCATCCATTTCAGAGTATCCGCCTATGTACAAAATAGGCATCATTCTGTCATCACATCCTTTTCAAACGCAACAAATAACACATTTGTGTACATATATTCACAAACTGAAAGGACAGTCGATGGTGGTAGGTACTTATTTATTAAAAGATGAGTCAAAGACAGATTCACACTTGGAATGTGAAGTAACTACTGCCTAGAACTTCCAACAAAACGTCTTGGCATATAATTAGGTCATATTCCAAAACCTTTTTATCAAACAGACTTCATATGTAAGACCCACATAAAAATAAACAATATCTGCTTTTTTTAAGTGCAAGAAATAAAAAATACAGGTTTATGGTTAATGTT
This sequence comes from Karalla daura, assembly GCA_029224185.1. NCBI lineage: Eukaryota > Metazoa > Chordata > Actinopteri > Chaetodontiformes > Leiognathidae > Karalla > Karalla daura. Next base: position 13,019,932 of record CM055199.1, read on the forward strand.
TTAAAAAAAGAAGGCAGTCTTCAGTTTTAAAATAAAGTTTCATTTTATGAAACAGGACTATGGAATGTTCTTTTTTGCTTGCTTGTTTGTGTGTGTGTTTGTTTGTTAAAACTAAATGCCAGACCACCACTGTATCAGACTATGCCCTTATGCAGATCTTAATTTCCCTAATTTTCAGTCAGATTCAATGCTGTTTTGGTGTCAGATATACCCACTGTCCTTGTGAGTCAGATAACATTCAAATTGTAGTATCAATCCTTTTGTAGAGTATGCATCACACCATGAGGCCATATTATATTGTTTTGTATCAGTTCCAGCTGATTTGTTTATTTTTCTGCCTGGACAGGCTTCAGCATCATAACATGAAATGATGTTGACAGTGCACAAGTCTGTTTTTCCATCACTTGCTACAATTGTTGATGGTCTGTATCTTAAGAGTATATATTGCACAAAAAAATGAGAGGGGGAAAAACAGTATGTGCCATAAAAAATACCAAAAATCCAGTTTCACACCTGCGATTGGGACCCATCCACATATCACGAGTATGATATACATAAACTCCTAACTTTACTATATTACAGTACATATACAATCTTGAAACTAGTTCCAGCTCTGAGGTATGTGTTCCCCATGATGCCATTGTATCGTCTACAAATACTCAACAAATCTGCTCTACAACTGTACAAAACCTAGTTTGAAATCACAAGGCATTTTTGATGCAAGTTTTAATTTAACTTAATCCTTAAAACCAGGACTCCCTTGCATGCTAAAAACAAATGATAAAGGGAAGAAGTGCCTGAAACTCACTGAAAGCACAGTAAGAACATTCCCTTTTAACTGTACAAAAATATGCCTGAAAATATCTTACTTTTCTTTTAAAAAGATGAGGTCTGTTATGTATCAAAATGTTTCCTCCACACCTGTATTCTGCAGAGGTTTAGGCTGCTTAATTTTCCAAACCAGGAGGTAAACTGAATCAGTTACAAAAGAAACAAACATTTGCGGCATTTAGAAATTACATAAACCGTTGTAAAGGAACATCCTGAACAATTGTCAGTTCACAGATTTGCTTTGAGTCAGTCCACAGTCCGTTTTCAGCTCCCTGCAGTTTTTTTTGTTTTGTTTTTAAGAGGATAAGATGCATAGAAGTTCACGTATTTTTCCCTTTTTGTGGTCCGTTTAAGCTGAACAGTAAATGCAGACCTACTGGGGGGGGGAAAAAATCCATAAAACCCTGTCATGCTGCCAGAAAAAAAACGTCTGCAGACTTTGCTTTTTTTCCTTTTTTTTCTCTTTTTTGCTACCAACTTCATAAGCATCTCATTCCTCAAACCTCAAACCTCGCCTCCTGGTCCCCTCCACCTTTCCTCTCCGGGACCCTTTCAGAATAAAAACCCCGAAAAAACAGGAGGCAAGAGCTAGGGACAGACTTGACCAGGACACATATATAATTTACTCTCCCTTCTCTGTTATTACTAGAGCAACTTTTTCTCTGCTTCTTTCTCTCTGACAGTTCAGTATGTGAAGACCAGATCTGAAAAGTTCGCCTCCAGCCAGTCTCCAGCAATCATCTCACTGAGCTCCGGCGTGCAATAGTCTGGGAATTCAAAGTGGGAGCCCAGGCTGCCCTCGCTGAACGAGTCCAGGTCCTTATCCACAAGAGACAGGGAGAGGTTTCCTGAATTGGGGTTGCCCAGCTCCGTGCCCGGGCCGCTGGGGGCGAAATTTAAACTAAAGTCAAAGAGCAAATCGTCCGCGTCCTCTCCGGAAGAAGAGGAGCTGCTGCTGGAACTGGAGGAGGAAGAGGAGGAGGAGGAGGAGGAAGAGGATGTGGAGACCGACCTGGAGGATGCTGGTGAGACAGAGGCGGCGTGAAACGCGCTCTGCTTGGTAATGTTTTTGATATTGTAAAAGAGTCTGTTGCTGTTAGTGTTGCTGTTCCGCACCTCTTCGTACATGCTCGTCCCCTCGGACTCGGCCGAGGAGCTCAGGGTCGGACTCGCAGGAACTTTGGCTACATTGTACGGCCTCAGCCGCTCCTCGTCCCCGGCTTTAATCCCCATCCGGTAGTCCTCCTCGTACTCGTCGTCGTCGTCCTCATCGGTGAGCTCACTTTTCACAGTCTTTGCAACTACTTTTAAGCTGGGAAACACGCAGTCCTCGCCGTAGCCGTGGTGTGCGGACTTGGAGCCGCTCTTGGTCTTGATCTTAGAGCACTTCTTGCTGGGAGTCTTCGCCACCTTCCCGCACTTCTCCGGGGACGGGGCCGCCGACGACTTGGAACTGTCGAGCTTTGGTTTTTTCTTGGGTCTGTACTTGTAGTCTGGGTAGTCGGCCATGTGTTTTAGCCGCAGCCTCTCGGCTTCTCTGATAAACGGGATCTTCTCGCTGTCCTTGAGCATCTTCCACCTCTTGCCGAGCCGCTTGGAAATCTCCGCGTTGTGCATGTCCGGAGACTGCTCCATAATCTTTCTCCTCTCGATTTTGGACCAGACCATAAATGCATTCATGGGTCTCTTGATGTGGCCGGTGGCTGTCTTGCACCAGTCCGGGTTTATCGCCACGGGGCTGCACGCCATAAATTCACTCTCCTCCGAGTCGGTAGCCTCCCTCGACATGCTCCCGTCCGTCTCGCTGTTGTCCGTGTGCTGCACCATTGTGTGTCCCGCTTCTTTCTCGGGTCTCCTCTCCGGCTGATGTTCTCTCTCTTTTTCTCTCGCTTTCTCTCTTGCGCGTCCTCTCTTGCGTTAATGTGTATCTCTCAGGCTCTGCACTCTTTTTCCAGAGTTACAAACTGCCTTCTTAACTAGTTATCGGCTTTTTCATGTCCTCTGCGTCACGCGCGGGCGTCCAATCACGTCCCTTGCACTCCGCCCAGCAGACTCCATGCGAGACTCCCCTTAACCCTTTTTATGCCTCCTCCCTCTCCCCTCCCTCTCCCTCTCTCTCATTGGAGTGGAGGAGGTGGGGGATTTGTGGTACACACAGTGTCTGGGGCAACACGTCGGGCGAGACAGGCATATTAAACACACAGTTAGAGCCATACACTCCGGAGATGAGCATCATGCACCATAAGACCATACCGCCCTTACTGCAAAAAAATGAGAGGAAAAAGAAAAACACGTGAAAATAGGTGGATGTGTTCCAGACTGATTTTTGCAGATGTGTCTGGAGGAAAAGATGTAGGCTGTTTTTTTTTTTCCCTCCTTCTCCCTTAGGTTGGATACTGAAGGTGGCGCTTGGACACTGTTGCAGGCAGGCGCCTGGACGGACGCGTTCAAACAGCTGCTTGTGGTTTTTTAGAGGAAGGGTCCACGCTTGTCATTAACTCCACTTTTAACCTCATGTATTTCATGGATATCACTGAGTAAGCAAGTGTTGTCACATTTTTTTGTTTTTGTTTCCTCACTCCCTCGCTCTCCCTCCCCTCTGTATTTGAATGAAGGAAATAGGTCAGTAGTACATTCTGCTTCACACATCTTGTTTTGTCATGTGTGAGCACCCAAAACACATCTGCAGCCCCCCGCACGCCCTCACTGACAGCCTTTTAGCTCCGAGGAGACATTGATACTGCTGTAAAAATCATTTCCACAGATATAAAAAAAATCCTCTTACATAAATAAAACAGAATCATAAAGCACAAACACATGCTATGATTCCTCATCCGTGTGGATTAATGCTCATGTAGAGCAGTGTAAAGCTCGCAAGCAGAGCAATAACACTCATTCAGATGGCAACATTTGGCTGTGCAGTTGAGCCCCGTGCACAGCCAGGCATGGATGTAGGGCTCCCTGCTGAGTTTGCTGTGTCAAGAGGCAGTGTAGCATCTAGCTGGCGTCTCCTGCATCCGCCACCCTCCTCCTCCTCCCATCCCACAGCTCTGGGTGGTAGCCAGCAGTGCTATTGGAGGCTGGGGCGATAAGGCGTCCTGCTTTTTTTTTTCCTCCCATCTCTCCTTCTCTCTCTCTCTGCTTCGTCCCCTAGAGGGCAATCACTTACCCTTTTGAAACCCTCCCCCCACCAAGCCACCGTATTTTCCCCAGCTGGGGCTTAAGAAGTGTCTCCACTGATACAGAGAGAGGTGGCCGGAGAGAGAGAGAGGGTAGCAGGGAGGGAGAAGGGAGGAGAAAAAGAGGCACACAGGGGGGAGAGAGGAGACAAGGCAGCTGGAGGGAGAGACGCTGAGGGACGGAAGGGCTCCTGACTTTCAGCCCCCTGTCTGCTTCTGCTCTCTCCTTCTCTCTCTCTCTCTCAGACAGAGATAGGGCTGAAATGCTTTATCATGACCACCCTGTGCTGATTAAGCCTTATCAGATATATGTGTCGGAGCAGGAGTCTCGGGAGGTTGGCTGCATGCACATGCATGTTTTACTGTCAGGCTGTTTCTTTTTCTTTTTTTTTTCCTGATGGACTCATTTGAGTGGCTTTTGATCTGATCAGTAGAGACGTGCAGCAGAGGTGGTTATTGCAAATGAACTGATAGCAAGGTATCACATGCGGGCATGACATGCAGACACATATTGACTTGCATATGCTGCGTCGAGTTTCTTGGAAATTCACCTTGCATGCAGCACACGGAGGTCTGACGCACCATCAATGTGGAGATGGGGGGGGCAAGCAGCACAAAATGGCAATTATTCCCTGACAAAAGCATCAAGAAAATATTGATCCGTCATATCATACAAACTGCAGTGCAGTGCTTGAACCTTTTTTTTTCTCCCCTTTCCCCACACATCGTTTGGTCCCTTGTCTATACGTATCTCATCCTCCAGCCAGCCTTATCTCTTTCATATGATGGCTTCATGCTGGACATGAATCACAGGACGGCTTAATGATGAGCAGGCAGGGCGGCCGTCCTGCTCATTAGCATTGCTCATTATTGGCTGTGAATGAGGTGCTGGTGTCAGCCCATACAGCCTATGAGTCATCTCAGGGAGGGTCTCATCGCCATGTCTGCCTCACACAGATGCAGCAGTAACACCCCCGCCGCCCCCCTCCTCCCCCCCAGACTCCCCTCCCTTCCCCTCCCAGCCCAGCCCATCCCAGCCCAGCCCACCCCAACTGCCTCATTCACTGACAGGGACTGTGATGAGAGAGAGAGTTAGATTTGTAGGATACTGAAACGTGTTGTGTTTTCATTTCATTTTCACTCAAGAGATTACATATGATTAAACAGTGAAAATCCAGAGAGCTGCATTATCGCTGTGTGATTTCTAATACCACACGCTTTCCCCCCCAATACCCCAAAGGCAGATGTTTTAATGCTTATTTGCTGCTTTCCGTGTCAAGGGAGAGGACATTTTATTCCAGAGCGATGGAGTGTTGAATTAAGTGATGGTTTTCATGTACGAACATTGAAAGAGGGTTTCAGGAGAAACAATTCCCCTTGCATTGCTTATCTAAAAGCCCCCCAAAGCAGCTGCTGCTCTCACAAAGGGCCAGTGAAGCGTTAGATCAATACTAACCCTGGCTAGAGGCTATCTGATGCTCAAAATGCATGGATCCATCTCCTCTGCATAGCCCTGAGACAGGTGTGGACTTCTGGAAGCCGCTATCTGATGGCTTCACAATGGCTAAGGAAGGGGAGGAGGGTGGGTGGGGAGGGAGCTAAAAGTGGGTGGTAAGGAAAAGGAGGTAGAGAGGGGGGGATTTGGTAGCACATAAAAATGCAAATTAACTTTTCACTTGACAGACACATTTTTGAGTTTCCTGTGTACTCGGGTTACAGTGTTTATTGTCACGCAGTGAATTGGTGTTTATCAGCCCATACAGAAGACTCACTTCATGGTAATGGAGTGCAAGGCTAAGACTCCGTGTTACAAGCTCCAGCAGCCTGCAACTATAAGCTAAAGCCTTCTTCGTCTCTTTCTACTCAGACTCAGAGTCCTCGCTATCCCAGCTGTGGCTCAAGGTGAAACCTAATATTGCCTTGTGAATCTGAAGATTTATAGTTTGTACATTGTACATTGCCAGGTACCGCGACCTGTCTAGCCATCTAAAGCTGCAGGATGATGCTGGAGCGAACTTTGCCAGCTGGCTCTGAGTTTGTTTCCCCCCGGTCAGAGATGATAGCGCAGTCTTCCTCTCCCTCGTGAGATAAGAAGAGCTCTGACAATGAGGAGGATCTCACGGCAGTTTGGAGGTTGTTGTTTTACCACTTAAGTGTTTGGTGCCTCAGAGGCCATTTTATGCCCCGTTGTTGCTTAACATTCTCGACTCAATGCAAATGTATCTCCAGGGTGTCGGGTTGTTTGTTGACCTCCTTGATGTGGCCTCTGTCTCTCAAGGCCCGATGCTTAGCAGATACTTGAGACTGGAGTATCTTGTCGTGAATGTAAACAGCTGATGCTTGAACACTGTGCTGGAATGTTTGTCGCACATACACACAAATACCCAAAGCCAAAGCTGCTGGTACTTTGCATATGCTTGTACTTGCACGAGTCCTTTACTTCCAAACACTTCTCCGAGTTCAGTCAACTGTGCTGGTTTTTGCAGCAGCAGGCCCAAAACTTGATCTCATGTCTTGGATTGCTTCCACATCGACAAAGAGAAGAAATGAGAACTCTTCTATTTAAATAACATGACTGTATTCCCAGCAGAAAGTACTTCAAATTTTGACAGGAAAGAACTTGAGACATGAAAGGATCTAAATATCAAGTTAATCCAACCACGGCACATAAGGACAACTTTGGTATACCGAGACTTTTGATTTTATCGTATCAAAACACAGACAAGACTTCTCAACCAGACAATGTTCAAACTACTTAAATTGTGCTACAAATTAGACCCCCTTAACACCATTAACAATTGCTTGATAAATCTGGCCTATTCTGCATAATGAGCCCTTTTACTGTTCATACTTACATTACATTCAGCTGCTATCTTATCCGACTGATCAGAGCACGTCTGCCACCATTTATGATGAAGCCAAACTCAACACCCTCACCAGTGAACACAACCACCTCAGCATGCGTCAGCCCCTCAGGGGGTCCTATAAACGTCAAGCGTAGCCGATGTGAGACACGGGAATCAGCGTGGGCGTAGGATTCAACTAAATGTGTAACAGAATACTCTGCCGCAGAGGCAATTTGCTCTCGGGATCGGCGAGATACGAGAAATAAGACTTTTACTAGCTGGCTACACGGAGCCCGTCTTTGAACAGGTGACAACTGTTTGAGTTCTGGAGGAGAGCGTGAAGAGTTTCCCGTCTCGGTTCCTGTCTTCCCTGCTCTGCCTCTTCACAGCGCATACGCTGTCCCACAAAACAGCGGGAATCCACAGTGGCCCGGAGGAGATGACATCATCCTGGAGCAACTCTCTGGCTTACACAGCGCCGCGTGTTCCGCAGTAATCATATTGCCATGTCACTCCCCATAAGCTCCGGCCATTTAAATCCTTTAATTATATACCAGCAGCGGCGGAGCAGTGTTTACTGTGAGAGTCCAGTGTAGCTAGTTTTGTATTGTACACTGTGTCTTGTGCTAATAAACTTGTATGGAGGAAGAGCCCTACAGGCGTTCACAACCACCGTAATGAGAGTGTGTTTAGTCTGGAGACTGTGTAGGACTAATGCTGATGGATTGTATGGCTGCAGGTCAGGTCTCGCTCTTTCTCACATACACACACACACACACACACACTGGCTGGAGACTGGGGAAGGAGCCGGGGAAAGTTTCATGTAGGAGATTACAAAACATAATGTCAGTCCAGCATAAAGTTGTTATGATCCTATTGGATGAAAGCTACACATCATTAGCAGTGAATTGCGGAAGGAGGACCCTGCTTGCAGATGCTGGCTGTTTGTGGCAAAATAGTTCATCAATAAAATCGAGTTGCTGTAGTCAAACGTAAAGCCAAAGCGCCATCAATCTTGCAGAAATAGATCTGTTTATCACGTTTCACCCCAGCAGTTGATTTCTAAGGAGCGCGGGACGGTTCTCGCTGAGGCCATGTGGCTCTGCTCCCCTGCCGACCAGCCCAGACTCGCCCCCCAGAGATAAGATAGTGTTGACTACAGACCACTCTGTATGGATGGGTGAGGGGCCTCTGCAGAGCCTGGGGGGCCGGCAGCGCCGTCAGTACTGCTTCTCGGGTGGTCAAATCACTTCGGACAGGCCTGCAGCTTTCTGACACCAGTGTCCAAAGTTTCCGAGACGGATCTGAGATTCACACTCACTTCACCTACTTGGGAGAGAGGAGCCAGGGCTTCTGTCTTCTCTCTCTCAGCTCTCCTCTCTCTGCTTTAGCCTGAGCACAACTATTTTTATCACTTTTCATGCGAACAACCGAGCCCAACGAATGTCTCCCTAGAGAGACTGTCCACTATCTTCACTTCTAAACAATACTGTTTATCTCTGACAGCTGGCTTTTTTTAGTATTTATTTATTTATTAAACTTCTCTTTAAAGTGTGGAAGTCCGTTTGATAAAACACATTTAGTTTCAGATGTGGTCGTTGTATTGAACCACTGTTATTCTAGTTTAAGCAACCCTTTAGTCAGCATGAGTCGCATCCTGTGCTCTGAAGTTTTACTGGTTTATGATCTTTGCACCACCAGTCGAATAGTGACAGTTCAAAGCAGCACGACAAATTGAGAATCCATGCCCCGTGGACAAATCTCAGGCAGCACCGAGTTAGGTCCTTAATGTTTTATAATTAGCAGGCAGGATAACCCAGAATTAAAGTCAGGGATTGTTAGTTTTATTTTTGCCTTAATGGCTTCCTCATTCCCTCTATTGTTAATCCATTACTAAGAACTGTCTTAGACTAAAATAATGATTGCGCAAAGACACATCTAGCGTATCTGTCACACACTGAACTCTGTACAATCTTATTAGTTTTTTGGCCATCTGAGAGGTTCTCATGTTCCAGAACAAGCACAGATGAAGGCAATTTCCCAAAAGCAAGTTTTACTCTCGGATCCCATTCGATTTGCCCAAACCAAACTTTACAGAATCCATAATACACCTCACGTCAATCATCCAAGTGTATTATTTCTTCAACAGATGAATTAAATGATTTGGTCACAAGATGGTGGAAAACAGTATCGTGAAAATCAGCTGCATCAATCAAGCATTAACCTTGAAAACAACAGGAAGAAAACGGACCCGTGCAGAGACAAACACCTGAAGCAAATCTGAGCATTTGCTGTTGTTTGAACAGTGACTAGATAAGATAGCTCAAAGTTATCAGCACAAGATGAATTCCCAGAGGAACCCCCAGGATGGGTTTTCATCAGTGTAGCGGGAGGGAGAAAATCAATCGCTCAGACCACAAATAGTGACAAATAACCTCCCAAAACTGAGGTGGAATTAGCTGCACCCTGTACAGCTTCATTCGGTCAAAAACTGAGGCAGTCTAAAGAGAAAAAAGATGTAAAGGACTGTCATTCCCTGCACAGCGATAACATACAGCAAGTAAACACTGAGCAACTTTGTAAACATAATCATAATCATACGGGCCAGAATGAAAACATTTGCGTTTCCACGATCTTGCACATCACTCTGAAATCAGACACAACAGCCCTCGGCATATTTTCCACAGTGGTTCATCACACTCATTCGTCCATTCATTTCGACATGAAGACAACAAGTTGACGGTATTAGAGAAACTATTGTCTTGTATGTAGATTTGAACTTCTTTAAATACCAACTCTGCGGAGAAGGTCATTTCAATATCAATCTTTGTTCCGCCGCCTGAATCACGAGTAAGCTTTTGCCTGAAATACAGTTTATTTATGTTCTGAGTGTACGTTAGGAGACACCAATGGTGTTGCAGAAAGGGAGAAAACTTCAATAGAGTCTCATGACTTCCTTTTTACTTTGCATTACATATGCACATATAGACTAGTATTTTCCCGAAGCATTCCATCCATATCAGAGCCTCAGTATGTCCTCTCCATATACTGAGTCTCTGCCCTTTCCTTCATGTCTCTTAAGGATTTCTTAGACAGGCTTCAAGAAAGATTTTCATAAATGTCCCCTTTTGCAAATCCTCCACCACCCTCTGTATGCGCTGAGAGCTATCTCCATCTTAACAGTAAAGGTCACTGGAGGAGACTTAGGGATATGGAAAGGCTAAGCTGTGTGCATGGGAGACTGTTTAACAACTATCTAGAAATCAATAAGAGAAGGTTTGATAATGAGTGTGTCAAATCACAGTCAAAGGCTCGACTCAGGTGTGGCGACACTTGATGCTTTCATCAGACTTTGATCTCCATGGGCTCTTTACGGAGCAACTTGGACGTCTCGATTTGGGAAGTTTTAGACTGCGGTAGAAAATTATCAGCTCTTGAAAATCAAGAGTTATGCATTGTTCTATGTGGCATTAGTCACAATATCTCACCTCTCATTGCATACTCCACCGTTTACCCACTGATTATGTAAATACCCTGCGTTGTATAGCTTTCTCTACTGATTATGTTAATATGTGGAAGTAATCTAGCTCCTTGAATGAACGAAGCAGGCTTCATAACTGCACATATGATGTTAATAAAAATCTGATACTGTCAACGCAATTTATTACTCCAGTGTCATGTTCTTTTCTTTTTTTTTTCTCTTTTAAACTGAACTCCAAAGTCAATAGAGGATCTCAGGATTACAAGATGAGAGCGGGAAGACAATTCAGATAATGAAAAGGAAAGCAAAGTTTTGAAAAAAACCACGGAAAGAAGGAATTTAGTCATAAAAGTGTGAGCGGATTAGCTCTTCTCTAATTTCCAGCATTTCCTCTTTGACACATCCCCTCGCTAATCTCATTATAGGTGTCTGTCAAGCATACATGACAATTCATTTTAACAAGGTAGAGTTTCCTGCTCCCTTTAAATTCACAAATGAAAACACATGAGAGCTCTCTCTGGAACAGACACAGCCTAACAAGGAATGGAGAATAAGGCTCAGCACTTTTGATCATTTCAAACTCGGACTAAAATGGTTTGAAATGTGGATGTGTTTTCCTTGAGAAATGTGTTCACCGCGACCATTGCTGCATTTAACAGTACAGTCTAATGACCTAGGTGGCTCACTTTTAGTGCCCTTTGTGGTCAGTCTTGAAAAATTCATGTTGGATTTGCTCTCTGTTCACTGTGCATCTCTTCACTGCCAATTAGTGTCTGGTAGTTGACTTTTAGGTGGCGAAGTCATTCTCATATTTTTTTAAAGTTTTTAATCTGCTTAAAATCATTGTAACTATTGTCATAAAATGTTTTTATTGTGCTTTTGTGTCAATATCAAGAAATATTGCTTTTTTTTTCAGTGGAAGTGTTAGTAGAAGGAAAGGGCAGCTCATAAAGCCTTGTGCTGCACATAAACCTGTGGAGGAAGCAACACATAATTAGTGTCTTGTTAATCGGGGAGAACCATTACTGCGTACTTAGTGCGATGCCGGACTAAATTGTTTGCCAAGAGAACATAATGATTTTACTCTCAGTGAATGTGTTTTGTGTAAGAGCTGCCTCCCTTTTTTCTTTTAACAAGAAATGTAAAAAATATCCCGAGGCATTAGTTTTGAACTACTTTTATATAACAAGCCGACTGCATAAATATTACATTGGCTCTCTGTCTGCAGCCTCTCGTGTCACGTATCCTGATACATGTAACTTTCAAAGCCATGCCAGGGAGAGGGTCGCTATAATACGCTTTAAACTAACTGTCTAGATATATCATGACCTCGGCGATCTCTATCTGTCCATCACTGGAGTAATCTGACCATTGCGGATAAATACTGTGAAAGGTCTTAAAGCACTAGGAATACCAGTACCTTAATCATGGCTAATCCCTGGTAGCAAGACATGTCTTGGGGGGACACGGGACGGACGCATCACCCCAATTAGCGGTAGCTATAGCTTTAAAACCCTGTCATTAGGAGCCAGTAACCTTCCTGTCACTCACCGAAGCCACTAGAGCTTCTACTTAGTACGCTGGTACAATTTGTCACATTTATGCAGAGCGGCCATTCAGACCTGAGCACATGGTAGCCAGAACACATGAGTGCATGCTACAGTGATTTCAGGGAGCAACTGGTGACAGTGGATGCTAATACATACGGTATAGACAGTTTTCAGTGCGGCAAATTGGTCATGTTACTTGCAGGTGTAAACCCTTAATTTTCTGATTCATGTAAGGCCGACCTCAGAGCATTAATAAAACCAGGCAGGGATACTTTCCCATGCCACTGAGTGCCAACACTGTTATTCCTTGTTCAATATACTCCACCGCTGACACATTGGAATTATACCTGGGAATATAACAAGCATTTCCGACACCTTTCCTTCAGTTAATGAATGATTGGGGAACATGTACATGCATTTCCAATGTCCATACAGCTATTGGCTCAGTATGCAGATAAGGTCCCCAGTGTTTTGGTGCGAGATAGTCTTTGCAGGCCTTTTGCTGGTAGACAGTGGAGCATTAACTGTTATCTCAGAGAAAGCACTACCATTAAGCCTGCAACAATAAGACTGGGGTCAAGGATGAAGTTGAATGACAGCTCAGGATGAATATAATTTCGGAGGAAGCGATAAAGAGGGGTCTTGTACTCACACTAAAAAGCAGAATAATAATTTCCTCACCAGGTTGTCCGCTCCTACATAATTTCATTCTTTGCTCCATTCTCAAGTGAAGAGGTCAGATATAAAGGAGGACAATGACCACGCTAGTGAGATTGATGGCGAGGATGAACAGGCCAGCGGAATCTCGGCTAAATCAAAGCTATTCACCGCTAATGAAAATAAGAGAGAGACCGCACTGTAAATCATCTTATGGTCTAATGTATTAGTGATAATGAATTCACGCGGCCACATTTAACCTTAGTTTTGCAATTCATTATATTTGAGATTAACAAGGGAGGGAACTTAAGTGAACTGTCTGCAGGGAATTACAGCTGGGGCCTCATTGTCAATCAAGGATTGTGTTCCAATGTCTTTCATTAGGGCTGGAGGAATTAAATAAGACTTTCTTTTAATGGCGGATGGCTCTCCCATTTAACGCTCCTCTTGCTCTCCCAAGATGGTTAACTCTTCATTACCCAAATTAAAGGCATCCATCTCTGTTGGCTCCTGCCACATTGCCATGACCTCTACCTGTCAAAACTTTCATGTAAGCCTTTGAGTGATGGATGATACCCCCGAACCCCATTGTCAAAATCATCCAGTGACTGTCCAACCCTCTCCGATCCATTCAATCCATCTCCCCAGGCTACGTGCCACCAGCTATGATTTAACAATGAGGCTGAGGCGCTAATTTACTCTCTTAGAAATTAGAAACTACCTTTTAATTATATGCCTGGGAGTGATCCACGAGTTCACGAGGATCGCCCCAAAAGCTTTTAACTCACCGATCATTTATATGCTCAAAATGTGTTATTTCAAGGGTCGTATCTAAAGACCACAGGGAATTTGAGAAATGATCAAAAATATGCAAGAAATTAGTGATCACACTTGAAGGTCAAAGCCATTGTTAAGGATGTGATCAGATGGAAAGAGCGTTTCCAGATCCAGCTCAACACAATGTAATCATTTGAAATATGTTTACCCAGGCAGGGGTGAGGCTTGGTAAGATTTCAGTTTTGGGAGCAACACTGAGCAGAGCACAGGGGACCTATCGCTGATTTTGAAAACCTTAATATATGCACGTGGAGCTCTGATCAATAGATGATATGCGCCGTGGCTGTTTCTGGCTCAGTGCTGGGATTGCATCATGCTCAACAGTTTACAGACAGTCTCTGCTGACAAAGGAAACACACTCTTCTGAACTTTCCTCCCATCTTTTTCCCTCTCTATTTGCATCACCTTCAGACACATGTAAATATTCAAACACATGCCACACGTCATACATAAAACATGATTTAAGTGGTCCCGTACTTGTCTGACCTCTTGTCCTCCTGCCTCTCTCCCAGACAGATGTAGATAACGCCACAGACACACCTCACTTCCTGAGGAGGAGAGCTATAGCTTCCTGGGAGAGGCACCACCGTCCCCTGGAGCCCTGAGGAGTTCGACAGCTACCTATGGAGAGGGCACGTCTCTGACTTGTAGACCTGCTCTGAGGCTTCTCCTCTCACTTTGAGATCCTCCGTGTACCTGTCAAGGGGTCAAAAGGCTACGCTCACTGCAGACAACAGGTCTGTGTTTGTGTGTCTGGGTGTGTTTGTGCTTGCATGTGTGCACGTGCGTGTGTATGTGTGACCCCCCCCCCCTCGCCTCTCTCTCCAGTGACAGATGCCAGGCTGTTTGTGTGTGAGGTGTGGGAGTCCTGCTTGGGCAGGTGGGTAGATGTGTGGAGGGAAGTGTGTGTGAGTGTTTGTGTGTGTGGGTTAGAGCATTAGTATAATGGTGGAAACTGCACTTGTCAGAAATGTGCAGACATGCGTGCGACTGTATTTGCATACATGGGCATATGTGTGCGCACATGTCTGCACCCTCACACACTGTGTGAGTTTAACTGTACCCAGAGTCAAATGGGAACCTGTTACCAGGCTCAACCAACACCCAAACTGAGAGCTGTCGACACAGAACCAGAGCACAACAGATGGGGGGGACTGCTGCTCTGGCAGCCAAGCAAATGATGAGCTAATCGTGGCGAAGGAGGTGACCATAGTTGATTACAGCTTATTCAGGATTATGACTCAATCATGGAGGCTTACGCCACTTAGGTAATTATTTAATCAAAGAGTGGACGTGTCAATAGAAGTCGACAAGAGATTAATTATAAGTCGGGATGACTTCAACTCATTGTTTTTACTGGTCCATTCTCTCGACGCTGACAGGGTGTAGAGTTGATGGGATCCTTGCGAGAGAGAGAGTGACAGCTCCAGTGGAGCAGGAATAATCGGAGTGGTATATAGTTAATGCTAAACCTGCCTTAGCACGGATTTGGATCAATACGGCGCTGTCCTTGATTAAAATGTTTAATTAGCTCCATTTAAGTGCAACATGGATCTAAGGCAAGGAGAGAACAAAACATCATCTGTCATGATATCTGATCTACTGCAGCCGAGACTAATGTGAAGCTGCCCATGTGTGAGTTTTTGAGTCCGTGTGTGTGCACTGAGGGATGAGTTACATTATGAAAGAAGGATTTCGCCCAACGCCATGTCCGACACGTACGGACAAGCAACACCACAAATCAACCTCAGGGGGTTGCATTTGCTTGTGCGCATGAAAAGTGACAAAAAATAGTTGTGTCCGGCTGAAAAAGTGTTCAATCCCTCACCTGCACACAGTGGGGTAATCAGGGCGTGCAGTTGTGAGTGATCGGCAATTTCAGCAGAAAGGTACAGAAACAGTTGGACGTGAACCTCCCTAATCCTGGGTTGGAAAGGTGTGGAAGGAGGGGGGTTTCTGAAGCTATTGACTGAGTGTTCTGGCCCCTTAAGCCCTCTGTGACAGCTACAGGAGAAGAAGCAGACCAGTGGCAGCAGGGAGAAGGCGTATGAGTCACTGGGCCCATCCTTAGTAACCTGCCATTATTTATAGCAGACTGAAGGAGGATGAAAGGCAGGGCAGAATTCTCTCTTAGCTATCTGCCAACAGCTTTCTACTAATAACTGTCATTGCTAAACACACAGGGGCTTTCATGTTGGCAGGAGTGAACTGTTGTTCACATCTTAAAGATTGCAATCAGAGTAAAAACTACTCTACACTCAAATTGCTTTGCAACTTCAGACACATGACCTGAGGAAATGGCCCTGGTGGTGGCAAGTATATCCAGATTTTTTTTTTGGAAATGTTTGACTTCCTTTGTTGGGATATGCACTTTCATTCATAATCAGAAAAAAATGTATTTATCCCAAAGGATTTCTTTTGTCTGAAATTTCTCCAAAGACAATATAATAAACAACAGGCAGGAAGAACACTAATTTGTAATTAAAACTAGAAGAAACTCTTTTTCTTTCTTGCCACAGACACACAAACAATTCAGACTGTCTGGCCTCCGCTCTGGAGAGGAATGACACTCGCTGAAACTCATTCTAGGGATTCCCCGCCATGTGTTTTATCCAGTCCTGCTGTTTTATTTGGCTAAAGGGGGAACAGGATGTGAGATTTACACCAGCAGAGAAAAACGGGGGCAAGTTGAAACACAAAGATGGACACGCCGGTTAACTCCCTGATCGTCTCACTAGAGCAGAGAGATAAATGGTGAAAGGAAAACAAGCGAGGGGAAGCTGACTGGTTTTCTCAAAGCTGTGCGGAAGTTTCTAATTATATCCACGCGGAGACCTGTAACCTCCGCCGAGACACTCAGCCACACACTGACACACATTCACCATCATCCACACACACTCAGGCACACGTTTTTGCAGAGACCTAACCTTTGCTGGCCTAGTCCCCTTCGAGCAAGAACCAAATTAGACGGTGAGAAGAAAATAATGTCCCCCGTCTGCTGCTGTTAAAGGCCAGTAATCTCTCATTTACACTGACATTAAGGAGAAGCAAGTTTCACACTAACACACTCCTGTCATTAAAATAGTGGAGGGGACAGGGGAGCGAAGGTGTAGGTGTGTGTATAAAGGGTTGATTGAGGGCAGGGCTGTCTTGCTTGCTAATGTGGAAGCTAAGCCACAGAGCCCCTGGCCCCAGGCGGGCAGATGGTAGGGTGGGCAGCGAGGGGGCGAGGGTCCCCTGTCTCTAATTCTCAGCTGCACTTGTAAGATGTGCGCTATGTATGAAATGTGTTGGCAAGGATCCATGTCCTTCAACTCCTCGCGTACCCCCAGCGACTCCACCCAAGCCAGCTGTGTCGGTGTGAGCTCACCGGGCTCTGACAGCGGGGATCAAAACAGCATGTGAACCAGCCGTGACTCCGACCACCATCAAAACAAGCGGGCGGCCGCGACACGGCTCCCGCTGCTACATCACAGGAGCTGAGGTGAGCGGCAGGCGGCAGGCGGCACCGGGCGTCCCGTGCACGATTGCCTCCCTATCAAACACAACGATGGCTAATGCATTAGTCAGCCGTCGTGTCACGCTGTGATGTTGCCGAACACAATTAGCTCTTTGAGCAGCAGTGGAAAGCCAACGTGAACCAACACGAACCTCTGAGCTTTGTTTTCAGATCAAGGGAAAGTTCAAAGCCCAAGCAAACTTTGTTACGTTCTTTCGTTTTTTTTTTTCCGCTGTTGTTTGAAAGTGAGGGCACACATTCAGAGAAGCACACCTCATAAAGACAAGAGAGAATGAGAATGAAAGAGTGAGTCAGCGAGCGGGTGAGTGAGTGAGTGAGTGAGAGATAGTGAGATGAAAAAGGACTGAGGGCTTTTTGCTCGCACATTGATGGTTACCTTCCAGGCCATATGGGGCAAAGACAGGAAACATGCACCTTCCTGTTTGGTTATATTGGAACAGAAGAAGCTCAAAGATACGGAGATGGTAAGGAGTATTACACAGGCCTGCTTATTTTAACTGCTGCACAGGTGTTCTCAATGAGGAAGCCTGTGGACCTGTTTAACGCCAAGAGTATTCACAAAAAGGAGGGGGATGAAAGAATAATAGGAAAGAGAAAAGAATGAGAAAAAACATCAAAGCTCCGACAGATGAAGTTTCAGTCAATTGATAAATGCCTGTGGACTCACATTGCTCCCAGTTGCAAAAAAAAAAAAGAAAAAAAGAAAAATTAAAAATGCTCAGTCCTTTGAAACTCTTAGTCAGTCTGATGGAAATGTTAAAGAGGGTTAAATTCATACAACCTGTATGAGCCACCTTAATATACATCAAAATCTATTAACAAACCTCACTACACTTCACTTCAGATCCAAACAAAGTGAGAGAGTGAAGCGACGTGAACGGAATAAGATCAATAGCGCCACAACTCCCTTCATCTCTCACGCGAGCGTGCCTACACACACACACACACACACACACACACACACACACACACACACACACACACACACACACACACACACACACATACACACACACACACACGAACACGTTACTTCTGTCACATTTGGGCCAATTTCTCCTGGCAGCGAAGTATTGTCAGTTGTATTCGTGGGTGACTGGAACAGACAATGAGTTGTTTAGCCTTCCTCCTCTTCCCACAGGAAGGAGCTGACAGCTTTAGGCCATCGCTCAGGTCACACAGCAAAGGCCTGCCGCAGTACCTCGGTGTCCACAAATCATACACACACGCACACACACCCACACACACACACGCAGACATACACAGTGATGCTCAGCGCCGCGCTCACAACAGATGGACTCCTGAGTGACACGTCCTGGCAGTGGAAGGTTACATCATGTAAATAATGTGATACTCTGCCAGACTTTAATGACATCAGATTTTAATTCCACCTCTGTTTTATGCCATGCACACACACACACACACACACACACACACACACACACACACACACACACACACACACGCATATCTCATCCAACTACTTACCATGCTGGTTTGCATCTGTAAGCTCCAGCTGGCATTGAAATTATATTTATGGTAATTACCAACTTGATTATGACATTTTAACTTAATGTATTTTTAAGTTCGAAATACTTACTCGCACACCAAGGTACTTTGCAGACAATCTCCACTTGACAGCCCAGCCCTGCTAACCATATGCCGCTGAAAACTGATTATTAGATTTGATTAATGTGTATCATACACAATTACCGAAATATAATTGAACACAGTGGTCGTTTTTGGCACCGCTCCCTGACAGTGGACATGTGCCGACACGACTAAAGGAGCTAAAAAGGCCAAGCAGCTGCAGAGGCAGACGTGCCTCCTGCTTGAGCCAAGAAAACGTTATATGTTGAAAGTATATTTCACTGTATTGTTTACTTAGAAGCCCCCAGATGTTGCGAACATGTGGATGTTTTATATGGTAGTTAACAGCAGGTCACGCTTGGACTGCCACTCCCTCAGAAACAATTAATAAACCATAAACAGTCTAATGTCCTCTCCACTGAGCATTAAGTTCATGCTGCCTCCATGCAGAGAAGAAAGGAGTGAAAATCCGCTTTTAGTTCAGTGGGGGGGTTTCTTTTAACTTTTTACAACTCCTCTGCCGCAGAGCTCTGCCTGTATAAATAAGGGGGTTCATTTGTCCAGCAACGAGGAGACGGTGCTGTGACAGTAAACTGATCATGGTGCTGAACTTTCTGACCCAGCCTGTTGTTGTGCGCTGCCGTCTGCAGACACCTAATCCAAAATGTAAGAGTAGTTTGTTTCAAGTGGGACTTGTTCTGACATGATACAAGTAAATATAGCTGTGTTGTCTGGTGGCGTCTGCTCTGATTAGTGCGCCATGAAAGGCTCCATTGAGCACAGGAATCTGGTTTATGCAACACATCCAATTATAAATGTATAAATGGATGACTAGCTTCCATGTCTGAAGGCAGATGGAAAACTCAGAACACCAAACAAGTCTAGATGAGAAACATGGAAATGTTAAACCATTATTTATGTTTTATTTTGTTTTTTAACACACAAACCTGCAGCCTTCCCCTCTGCTAAAACTTGTACAAGCATGCAATTGCTCTTAAAAGCAAATAGCAACAACTTTGCTCGCAAAACAAATAGATAAGACTATTTGTATATAGGTATAGTGTATGCACAACCAGAGTGTAGGCTTCGTTAAGTCATCACTGCCTCAGGAGCTAGCGCAGTTTCATCATCACACATGGCTTATCCCTTACCCAGGATCCTCTAGCGGAGGTGAGAGGTCACCCAGCCATCAGAGGAAGCCATCACTGAGTAGCTGACCCCTCCTCTGGCCCCCACCTTTCATCTGTCTCTCTGATTAGTTTGCTCATGTGACAGATAGCAACTTAAAATGAAACGCCCCGTAGACACCCTCCCGGGAGAATCTCTCAAGCAAGATATATATACACATTCTTGCTGCTCCGCTAGTGAGTGCACTTTCAATTACAAGAAGAGAGGTGGGCCTTTAGATGTTCACCACTCATGGCTCAGAGCTCTGCCAGGTCTGTTGGCTCTGGAGAGTAAATCCATCCACTTGGCTTCGGCGGCATATCAGGTATCCTCTGGCTTGTCTCTCATGTGTGATTGGTGTGTACCTACCCTGCAGCTGCAGATGGGACTCTGCTTGATGCGGTGGCATCCAATATCCATTCAATCTAGACGTTATGTAATGAAAGGCTAACAGAGGTTCAAACTCAGCCTCGTAGCTGCTACGGTATATCAGTGTGTATCTTTGCGGCGCTAGCATAGCGCAGGGAAATAAACTCTTACAGGTAAAAGCCACATCACTCTTGTGGAATAAGGTGCCATTGTGCACTTTGTGACTCGAACAGTGCACATGTTGGTCTCCACCTCTGTGAGAGAAGCGACAAAAGAATAAAGTGGATCATGGGTGCAAAGGTGCTCTTTAGACAACAGGTACCTCTGTTAGAGTTGATTTCAAGATCTCCCCTTGCGTCCACTCAGAGCGGCGTAGGCTGCGTGTTGATGAAGTCATCAGGGGGTGATTTGGCTGATATACGAGCAGACCTATTGCTCATCAGAAAGCTATCCGCCATGCTGATTGAGTCATATGTAGAGCTGCTGGGATAATTTGTCACAGACCTGCCAGGTCAATGGTCTTTGATTGGAACACGGTATGAACTCGACGATTTCCACTGAGCTGAGTGCTCTCTCACACCCTCACTCTGTCTCAAGATCTTTCCCCTCTCTCCGCCACAAACTGACTCTCTCTCCTTTGAGCTTTCTGAGTCACACTCTCGCCTGCTTTCTTCCCATGTTTCTTCCCTCTTCCAACGTGATCAAAAACCATCCACCTTCTTCTTTGTCTCCCTGCATTTCCCTGGCCTCTCCCTGGCCTCTGCCTGGGGGCCCGCTCTGCTCATTGAAAGGTAACAGAATCTTCCGGAATGACCCACTGAAATCGCTGAGTTGATTCACTGATGTTTCTGTCAGGCAGAGGCACAAAGTCCGGGACTGTATTTCCTCCCCACAAAACTCAAGGTGTCCATTACAGTGAAGATCTGTGTAAAAAGGAGAAAAATAGGGGGCCCTGAGCTGACTGACCTGCTTTAATGTGACAGAAAGAACAGGAGATCGGTGTAGCACAAAGTCACATATGCAAACACATATTTCCAAGAAGAGGAGAAACCTTGTCTGAGACACCTGTTCATTTTCCCGTTAAGTTTGAAACTTTGAAACATGTGGCTTAGCTGGGGAGCTGTAACTCTGCCAAATGCTTGAATATACAAGTTCAGCTGTGCACTGTAACTTTTAACACTTCACAGTGAAAATCAGAGCCCTGGCACTCCTAAGCCGAGTTACTTGGTTCCCCTTCATTACCTTTCTCCAGAAAAAAAAGACAGAGAAAAAAATAGAGGGAAAGACAGCCAGTGGTTTGAAAAGAGAGAGGAAGAAGAAAGGATGTGAACTTGAATAAGTCCTGGAAGAGGCATGGCAAAATACCTGCAGTGAGTTTCAAAAACCACAAGATCTTTCATCCGACTGTTTTGGCATCGCCGGGTGGGAGCCTCGGCACTGACCATAACATAGGTATGCCTAATCCTCTTTCATCTACAATATCGCACAAAGGGAGTATCTGTCCGAGTGAAGAGGGAGATTCTGCAGACATAAAAGGCTGACGGGGGAGTGTTGCATGTCTGTACCAACATTGTCCTGGTCCTTATTATTCTTTGCACATAGCTGTAAGTCTAAACAAGACCCGCTTCCTGAGGAGGACTGCTGTGCACTCACGCTGGCCCTGGCGTTGTTCTGCTCCAGCGTGTGTGTGTGTGTGTGTGTGTGTCTGTGAGGGAGTGTGCGAGGCCGCCGCGCTGTTGAGATGACCCTGCTTTCTTTCTATAGGGGCTTTCACTCTGCAAGAGCTCAGGCCCTGTACAGAGGCAGCCTGTGCTGGTACCTCTCTTAGCCTCTCTTTCGTGTGCAGCCTGCTCTTTCATTCTCTCTCTCTCTCTCTCTCTCTCTTTCTCTCTCTCTCTCTCTCTCCCTCTCTCTAACAGCAGCAGCTTGAGTACTTCCAGCTGCCGACATTGAACACCACCTCCCACACACGCACACACTCGCAGGTACAAACTAGTCCAGTATAGAGTACATACATACATACACACACGCACACACACACACACACACACATGCACACATGCACACATGCACATATACACATACCTCCCTCATTTACTGAAATGCCTGCAGTAGTTCCTCATTGCCTGTGTCCTTCTCTTGCCTGTACAGTATATGTGGTGCAGCGGTAGCACAGGGCTACATGTCTGCATGCATGCCAGTCCCCTCACCCTCATCTAGCCTCTTGTGTCTGTGCCCCCAGACAGGGTGGATATGGGTGATGATTTATTGTCCATACCCATGATAGACCCTCCGCTCTCTTCACAGTGGCTGTGTCTTGCACTACAGTAGATAAGCGGCCAAAAGACACACCTCTCAGCAAGCCACCGAAGAAAACTCCAGCAAAGCAAAACAAAACAAACAGAAGAAGAAAAAACACGAGGGGAGAGAATACAGATTCAAATCATTGCCAGGGAACACGACTGCCCCGGTATCTTAGCTTGAGAAACAA
The DNA here is from genome assembly GCA_029224185.1 of Karalla daura. Taxonomy (NCBI): domain Eukaryota; kingdom Metazoa; phylum Chordata; class Actinopteri; order Chaetodontiformes; family Leiognathidae; genus Karalla; species Karalla daura. Next base: position 13,042,450 of record CM055199.1, read on the forward strand.
AGTTATAGAAACAAATACAGATGTAGATGCCTGCATGCACCCACTTACACACATACACACATGCAGGAGAAAAGCTAGAATCCCTCAGTAGCAGCAGTATGTCTGTCAGTTCTTTCATCATGTTATGAAATAAGAGGAGAGCACCAGAGGAACCTGTTGCTGGGCTATAAGACTGAAGCAGCCCAGGGAAAAAATGGTAATGCAAGTGAGAGCGGCGGCAGGGGTCTGCCGGGGTGTAACCATAGCTGCTAAACTTGCATTCAGGTCTTTTCCAGAGCTGGGTTCGGGGTATGCAGACAACCTAGGGGCTGGAGACTTAGGGAGGACTTTAAGCCTCTTTGTCAAGCTCCTCGGAGCTCAGTCGACTGCTGTGAAGAGGCCAAGGCATGCAGCTGTCTAGCAACAAGAACCCCTCATACCACAGATACTGGCCTGTGGTTAAGGAGTGTGTAGATGAGTGTGTGTGCGCCTCACATTGTTAGCATGAACATATGGGTCTGAGTTTGTGAAAGTGGGTCGCTGATGAATATCGGACCAGGTGAGACAAGGAGGAATCATGGAACTATCTCAAGGCCGAAACCAAGTCTTGCTCTTTCTGACAGTATTTATAATATGTCCTCAGACACATTCAGTACAAATACAACATGGAAAGTCATCGCAGTGTAAGTGACGGACGGAAAACCCCACACAGCCCATGTGGTGTAAAGGTGTTGGAGTCAAGTCTACAAAGCCTTTTTAGTGAGTTTTTTTTTTTTTTACAATAAGGAAACATAGTGAATAATTTGTATGTGTTCAAAATTTGAAATCAATGTAAAGAACCAACGTGTAGGATTTAGTGGTGTCTAGCGGCGAGGCTACAGACTGCAAAGTGACTGACAAGCTCCTGTGTCTGCTGAACGCAAGAACAGGGTTTGTCTCTCTTGGGCTCCTGTAGAAACATGGCAATGCACAACAGCTGAGTCAGGAAGTCCTCTTAGAGGAAGAAAAAGCACAACACTTTGGTATTTTCAGGTGATTTGTGTGATAACAATTGTAATTGTTAATATCACATAATATTGTTTCAACTAATAATTCACCTCAGTCATACATTCCGGACCATTATTTTCTGTTGCTCAGATTTCTCAAGTGTATTAGCGACGGCTAATCTCAAGAATGCATTTCCTCTGATATATGGTTTTTGTCGCCCATCACTTACACTGAAATCGCTGTAATGATGGAAAGATTTTAATGGCTCCTCTGGGCAGGGGAGAACACTTGCAGCAAACAATGATTCTTTAATTGTACATATGAGCATTGTTTTAAACTGACATTTAAAAAATATGAACTTATCATTTAATTGATCATGAACCGAGCAATGAATCATTGTTTTTGTGGCAATTGTGAAAGGCAGTGCAGCATGACAGTCATTTATCCATGCTCGAGATCTGCTGTGCTTTTAATAGACACCTCATTTACATGGAGTCTTTGAAACGGCACCTATATCGACACGCCGCCGTGTCACGCATGAGCCTTGTGACATGCGCCCCAGACAGAGGACTGCAGACGGCGAACAACACGGTAAACCTAAGTGCTGTCTCTCCATGAAAGTATTATCAGTGAAACTAACACCTTCTTTGGAATGCCACACGACTGCCTGGAGACATGGAGGAGCTGGTTTTATGAAGCCCATCCCTGCACTGCTCCAAATGAGCCATGGTGAATTCTTCACCGCCAGTCAATCCCCGGGGAGGCAGTCAAGAAAACCCTATTATATTTGGGGGCAGGCACCGCTCAAACTGACAGCAACTGCTGCGACAGCAAAGCAGGCAGAAAGTGGGAGAGAGAGGTATGTTCGCCATCTCTACGTGACAACAGTAAATTGCACACAAGTTGGTCTCATTTGCTTTGGATTGTGGCGCCGCACAAAGAACAATGGACTTTGCCATTAAAATTGAACAGAGCGTCTGAATTATGCTAACAACTGCGATTCAGGATTACTCCGTCCTCGCTCTTGTCTTGTAAATGCTGCCTCGCTGGGTTTCATGAAAAACCCAAAGCGAATCCACAAACCGCGCTCTGTTTTCAAAAATACTTTGCCAGTGTTTCTGAAGGAGGTTTTAACCTTGTGTTATTGACTGATTGAAACAAGTTATTTTTATAAAGCCAGACACATTGCCTGATGTTCCTCTATGGTGAGACCAGATGGCCCCTGTTGCATAAGTCTGCAATTTAAGATCATTTATTCATTTAATAGTCCACTCTAAATGGCCACACCTGTAATTATAATCCTCATTTGCTAAATCTGTACACACAGACACACATAGACACACACACACACCGAAAACCACAAACCTGCCATGGAATGCTACTGGAACAGGGCAATTACTGCAGACGTGTGGTCAGCCATCCCCTCTGTGCGAAATATGTATGAAACATTAAAGCAACAGCAGAAAAGAAGCACGAACAGAGCACGAGCACGGGAGGAGGCGAGTCTGCAAGTGTTTGTTTCAATCTGAGGGATAACACGGAAAAGGTCAAGTCTGAGTCGGCAGATCACACATAATCACCTCCCACACAATGCTGCTGCCCTCGTCCATGGTAGCCTCCTGATGAGAGGAAGAGATAGATAGGGGAGAGGGAGAGGGAGATGGATAGAAAGCAGAGAGACTGAGAGAGAGAGAGAGAGAGTGGGAAGGAAAGAAAGGCTGGAATAAGAGAAGAAGGAGGCATTATCATTCCAGGGATCAACCCCATAGCAGATGTGCTGCTTGTCTTGGGCTGTGAAGGAGTGGCGTGTGACCCTGTTCACCTCAGGCCTAATGAAAGATTGACTGACTGACTCACCTCACTATGCCAGCGTGTATGTAAGCTCCACCAAATATTATTGGATGCGGGGCCTGGAAATGATCTAGGAGCTTGAGGAGTAGGGGGGAGAGGAAAAAAAAGGACATCCCAGACATTGTCTGAATGCAGTGCTGTAAAGTGAACTAATCAGAAAGTGAACCGTGGGTCTTTGCCTCGGAACAGAGCAGCACAGCGAAATGAAAAGAGACTTGTTTGTGTCTAGCTATGCCAGTGCTTTGACGTGGAGCTGGACTCAAGATGCCTGGGTAATCCGGGATCTTATTTCAGGTCATAGTCTGTGATTTAGGAAGCGCAGGAAAAGAAATAGAATTTGTGTCACATAGAGGCATATACGATTATAGTAGTGTCTGTTTTTGAGGGAGAATGGCAACCAAAACCGCATGAATTGCACACACACGGCATGCACATACATACACACACAATATTAATTATTGATGTAGGCAACTCAGACTTTTGCATTCAGAATGGTGTATTTTTCTCATTTTTAGATTAATAATAGAAAGACCTTCTAAACGGACTGTCCTTTCAACTGCACATTCATACACAATAAACCAACAAGTGTACACACTGGCCTGAGTGCACCACTTCAATACCTTTTACTGTAAATCAGCCTTCATCCCACCTCCTGCCAATGGTCCATTTGTATATGTACGGCCAGAGATTACGCACATACCATACAGTGAGCAACCTTGGTCTGAGCTTATAAATCATTTGTACATGCTTTGCAACCTTTTGTGGTGCGCCTACCTGATCGGAAGTCCTAAAAGTATCACACAATTAATGTTTACACCGGAGGTCACAGAGCAAGGATGAACAACTCATCTTGCCTGAATGCAAATGGGCTACGTGTAAGTAAGGTGCAGGCATAAAAGCGCCCATTCAGGTGCTAGTGGAAGGAAAATTACATGGAGAAAGACATAGCCACATCATTATTAGATGTAATAATTACAGAACCCCATAATCATTTTGTATAACTCACACAAAGGCAATAAATCAGCAACATTTAGTTATGCTACAGAGTCGTTAAAGGTTGAAGGGGAGTCAATATGTAAAAATACCATATCAATATGAAAATAGAAAAGCATTTATCCATTTTACTGCCAGTACTGCACAGAAATTAAGCACCTCAAGAGCAGTGAGCTGGCAGAATTACTGCAGCGATCCATGTTCCAAGTAATGTTTGCTGAAAGAATTAAGTTCTCCAAATCAGACGTGTGAACCTTAAATCGTCTTGTGTCAAATTTAATAATGAAGTTCTGCAGATATCAAGACAGGTGACTCTTTCTGCCACATCCAATTAGTTCTTCAGTGCCGTCTGGGTGCCTTTACAGTGTCAATCATCAGGCAGTAAACATTGTCTTTCAGCAGCAGTCTACCTCAGGGGGACTGCCTTTAAACAACAAAGTCAGCTCTTTGATACCTCCCCTTCTCACCTTTCAGCACAGCCATCCCCAGACGTAACAGCGCACCTTCCCATAAAACACAGCCACAAAACACTAATACACCGTCTTTTTAGACTTTATGGCCTCTCCTCACACAATTACCCATGATCACACAATCAGCGTTTGATTTTACGACTTGGGGCCTGGGCCGCAGGTTTGCATATGCACAATTGTGTGTATGTGTTTGTGTGTGTGTGTGTGTGTGTGTGTGTGTGTGTGTGTGTGTGTTTGTGTGTGTGTTCAGTGCCTAAAGAGGCGAGAGGCGAGGGAGGGGAGAGGGGAGAGGGAGGTCTGGACAGGGGTCGTGCCATAGACATGTGCCAGTAAAAAAAAGGAGTGAAAAAAAAAGCAGCACATTTATATACAGACAGACACGTAGACAAACACCCCAGTGCACGGACAGGGAGCAGAGCAGATGCGCGTATGCAAACACACACAAACGCTGTTTTTTCTCCCTCCTCCCGCTGTCTCTCTCCGGCCCCTCTCTCTCCTTGCCCTTAGCTGTTTCCCAGATTCCAGATGACGTCCTGACAGGAGGGCTGAGTGACTGGAGGTGAGGCTGTGTGATGACAGACCAGGGCCTTTATCAGTGACCAGCACACTGCCAGCTTGCTGTTTGAAGATTAACCGGCAGATTGAAACCCAAAACTGCTGCCGTTCCCGCTTGACTCGCTGCCTCTTTACATATTTCTTTTTTTTTTTTTCCTCTCTCTCTTAACCCCTCGCTCGCTGGCTTGCAGGAGCTCTCTGGGTTTAATGTAATTGGCCTATTTCCTGCATATGAAGTTCCCGGTTTGTTGTAATTGACTAGGTCTTTTATTGGCTGTGAGACAGGTTAAATGGGAACCAAATGGAGAGGCAGCACAGGAAGCTTAGGTCCAGGCTATCTGATACTCATCAAATCAGCCGAGCTGGACACAGAACAGCAAAGTGCTGAGAATGTGGCTGCAGTGATTAGCAGCTGCTTGAGGATTAGTATGTTATTGGCATATGCTGTTCAATGCTGGGGGTGAATGATGTTCTTTCGTCTGCTAGTATGGCAGGCAGGACTTTGCTGCACAGAAACCCAGATATTTTTAAGCTGCTCCTTTCTCGTGGGCAAATGTTGAATCCTCATCAGTTGAGAATGTCAGGATCAACCTCCCTTTTATTTATTTGATTATCTTGTTTTGTAGCCTCAGCCCACATAATTTCTCGACAGTTTTTTTTATCTTCTCCCCCCTCGGTGGAGAAGACATGCAGAGATCCAGCTTGTTTCATCGCAAACATCTTGTGCCACAGTAAATGGCATTCAACAAAGCTGATATTCGGTGCTTTGATGTTTGCCAGAGTAAATGGACTATCGATGCAAAGTATAAACACTCCTCCATGCTAATGTTCCTCCGGGGGTCTTTGATGGCACCAGTAGTATCTGTGAAGTGTGTTTTGAAAAATTGCATTGGTAAGCCATCCAAACAGCTAGAATTAAAGCCTATTCATTCAGTGTGCCTTTTCAGCCAGGTCTAGATTTGGAAAATGGTGCTCATTGTGGTGGCGGCGGAGGGAGAGATACTGGAGCATAAACAAGGTACGGAGTAAGTGTAACAGACAGCACAGGCCAACCAAGCAAACCAGTGCTGTGGCAGGGGTCCAGTTGACTGCCAGGTGACATCATTTGGCATTGTTTCAGCACTCCATTTATTTTATTGTGCTCATTGTCCTCCCACATTCACTCAATCAAGTGGGTCTTTTTGTGCTGGTTGTTTAGGTAGTCCAGGTGCACCGTGCTAGTGGAGGCTTCCTGTCTCCCCAGAAGCCCTTTCAATGCCTCTCCTGCCGCGGGTATTGTCATATCCCACAGTGCATCTGAAAAGAAGCAGCAGCCCTGCGTAAATGTCAGAGAGGTGACTTGTTTTTAACTCTTAGTGGGCACTGAATGCCTTGTGTGGGTCTGTGGGTGTGTGTGTGTGTGTGTGTGTGTGTTTGAGTTTGAGTAAACCAGCTGCCTCCTGTGAACATTTCCTCACTTTACTGTGCTTGACAGTGTCTTAAATCTGGTTTTACAGTGTGGCGCCCCCTGTTGAAATGCTGTTTCCCCTCTACCAAAGTGCTGACATCATGATTTACTTAAAGGCATCTTTTGACCTTAAATACAGCCCTTTCTTTCTGTGCAAGATGTGGCAGATCGATGAGGTTTTTATGTGTGCGTATGTGTCTCTCTCCGTGTGTGTGTATGTGTGAGTGTGTATTCAGAGACCTTTAAAATACTGTGTTTTAAACTCCTGAGAAAATGCAACTATAGATAGTGTTTTAATGGGAGGAAAGTTCCAAAACTTAACTTACGCTACATACAGCACGAAAAGACTAAAAATACTCATAATAGGATGACAGATAAATGAGTTCTTCATTGTGGCATTAAGTTGGCTTAGATGATTCCACAAGTATTTGTGGAGATTTCACACTTTTCAACAGAGCTTCACACTTTCCAGGAAAATAGGCAATTTATTTTTGATCATAGAGGTGCTACTGTATCACTCACAATGAAGGCTTTATCAAATGGATGTGTGTTTTAGCAGCGCAGCAGGACAATGAGACGAACATGGCTAATGACTATAACATGAGTGAGAAGACAAATAGAGGCCGAGCCAGAGAGGAAGCCACAGATGTAAAGTCATGTCAGGTTCAATTAGACCATCTGAAGAGCTTAGCAGGCAGAGCTGACAAAGTCCAATTTGTCCAGCATATTTCAGTCTACCTTTCCCACATGTGCTCACGCCACTCATGGCTTTCACCACCATGTTTGGATAAATATTCACATTTTCCCACATCGCCTCCTGAGGGAAAGATGGTCCTGGACTTTTACTTGGAGGGGGGGGTTCAGTTTATCTAGGAAGGCCATCGGCCTAGATTCCGCCCATCCATCCATCCATCCATCTTCTTCCGCTTATCCGGGGCCGGGTCGCGGGGGGAGCAGTCTGAGCAGGGACGCCCAGACCTCCCTCTCCCTGGACACTTCCTCCAGCTCTTCCGGGAGGATCCCGAGGCGTTCCCAGGCCAGCCGGGTGACATAGTCACTCCAGCGTGCCCTGTGTCTTCCCCTGGGTCTCCTCCCGGATGGACATGCCCGGAACACCTCCCTAGGGAGGCGTCCAGGAGGCATCCGATTCAGATGCCCGAGCCACCTCAGCTGGCTCCTCTCGATGTGGAGGAGCAGCGGCTCTACTCCGAGCTCCTCCCGGGTGACAGAGCTCCTCACCCTATCTCTAAGGGAGCGCCCCGCCACTCTGCGGAGGAAACCCATTTCAGCCGCTTCTATCCGGGATCTCATTCTTTCGGTCATGACCCAGAGTTCATGACCATAGGTGAGGGTAGGAACGTAGATCGACCGGTAAATCGAGAGCTTCGCCTTTTGGCTCAGCTCCTTCTTCACCACGACGGACCGATACAGTGACCGCATTACTGCAGCCGCTGCACCGATCCGCCTGTCGACCTCTCGCTCCATCCTTCCCTCACTCGTGAACAAGACCCCAAGATACTTGAACTCCTCCACCTGAGGCAGGGGCTCTCCACCGACCTGAAGAGGGCATTCCACCTTTCTCCGGTCGAGAACCATGGCCTCGGACTTGGAGGTGCTGATTCTCATCCCAGCTGCTTCACACTCGGCTGCAAACCGCCCCAGTGCATGCTGGAGGTCCTGGCTCGAGGGAGCCAATAAGACAACATCATCTGCAAAGAGCAGAGATGAGATCCCATGACTCCCGAACCGGACCATCTCTGGCCCCCTGCTGCGCCTAGAAATTCTGTCCATAAAGGTGATGAACAGAACCGGTGACAAAGGGCAGCCCTGTCGGAGGCCTACATGCACCGGGAACAGGCCTGACTTACTGCCGGCCATGCGAACCGAGCTACTGCACCGGTCATACAGTGACCGCACGGCCCTCAGTAGAGAGCCCTGGACCCCGTACTCCCGGAGTACCCCCCACAGGACACCACGAGGGACACGGTCGAAAGCCTTCTCCAAGTCCACAAAACACATGTGGACTGGATGGGCAAACTCCCATGAACCCTCGAGCACCCTGTGGAGAGTATAGAGCTGGTCCAGTGTTCCACGGCCGGGACGAAAACCGCATTGTTCCTCCTGGATCCGAGGTTCGACTATTGGCCGAACTCTCCTCTCTAGCACCCTGGAATAGACTTTCCCCGGGAGGCTGAGGAGTGTGATCCCCCGGTAGTTGGAACACACCCTCCGGTCCCCCTTTTTAAAAAGAGGGACCACCACTCCAGTTTGCCACTCCAGGGGCACTGTTCCCGACTGCCACGCGATGTTGCAGAGGCGTGTCAGCCAGGACAGCCCTACAACATCCAGTGACTTGAGATACTCAGGGCGGATCTCATCCACCCCCGGAGCCTTGCCACTGGGCAGCTTGCGAACTACCTCAGTGACTTCGGCTTGGGTGATGAATGAGTCAACCTCTGGGTCCTCAGCCTCTGCTTCTTCTAGAGAAGGCGTGACGGTGGGATTGAGGAGATCCTCGAAGTATTCCTTCCACCGGCCAATGATGTCCCCAGTCGAGGTCAAGAGCTCCCCACTTCCACTGTAAACAGTATTGGTGGGGCACTGCTTCCCCCTCCTGAGGCGCCGGACGGTTTGCCAGAACTTCTTCGAGGCCGACCGATAGTCCTTCTCCATGGCCTCCCCGAACTTTTCCCAGGCCCGGGTTTTTGCTTCTGCAACTGCTCGCGCTGCCATCCGCTTGGCCCGTCGGTACGCGTCAGCTGTCTCAGGAGTCCCCCGAGCCAACCAGGCTCGGTAGGACTCCTTCTTCAGCTTGACGGCATCCCTTACTTCCGGTGTCCACCACCGGGTTCTGGGATTGCCGCCGCGACAGGCACCGGAGGTCTTACGGCCACAACTTTGAACAGCCGCATCCACAATGGAGGTGGAGAACATGGTCCACTCGTGCTCCACGTCTCCAGCCTCCCTCGGGATCAGGTCAAAGCTCTCCCGAATGTGGGAGTTGAAGACCTCCCTGACAGGAGATTCTGCCAGGCGTTCCCAGCAGACCCTCACGATGCGCTTGGGTCTGCCAGGTCTGTCCAGCTTCCTCCCCGGCCAGCGAACCCAACTCACCACCAGGTGGTGGTCGGTTGATAGCTCAGCCCCTCTCTTTACCCGAGTGTCCAACACATACGGCCGGAGGTCAGATGATACGGCTACAAAGTCGATCATTGATCTCCGGCCTAGGGTGTCCTGGTGCCATGTGCACTGATGGACGCCCTTATGCTTGAACATGGTGTTTGTTATGGACAAACTGTTACTGGCACAGAAGTCCAGTAACAGAACGCCGCTCGGGTTCAGATCGGGGAGGCCGTTCCTCCCGATCACGCCCCTCCAGGTTTCGCTGTCATTACCGACGTGAGCATTGAAGTCTCCCAGCAGGACGATGGAGTCTCCGGTTGGAGCACTTTCCAGTACTCCTCCCAGGGACTCCAGGAAGCCCGGATATTTTGTGCTGCTGTTCGGCCCGTAAGCCGAAACAACAGTTAAGGTTCGGCCCCCCACCCGAAGGCGGAGGGACGCGACCCTCTCGTTCAGCGGGGAGAACTCCAACACATGGCGGCTGAGCTGGGGGGCTATAAGCAAGCCCACACCAGCTTGCCGCCTTTCACCGTGGGTAACTCCAGAGTAGTAGAGAGTCCAACCTCTCTCGAGGATTTGGGTTCCAGAGCCCATACTATGTGTGGAGGTGAGCCCGACTATCTCTAGCCGGTACCGCTCCACCTCCCTCACGAGCTCAGGCTCCTTCCCCCCCAGCGAGGTAACATTCCATGTACCTAGAGCCAGATTTGTCGCCCTGGGATTGGTCCGTCGGGGGCCCTGCCCACGACTGCTACCCAGTTCGCTTTGCACCCGACCCCAGTCATTCGCCCTGCAGGTGGTGGGTCCACGGGGCGGCGGAGAGGATGGAGACGCCACGTAACCTCTTCGGGCTGGGCCCGGCCGGGCCCCGTGGCAGACCCGGCCACCAGGCGCTCGCTGTCGGGCCCTCCGTCCGGGCCTGGCTCCGGACGTGGGCCCCGGGCTTCCTCCGGGCAGGGTCTCGTCTCTCTCCTTTCTTGATTCCATTGGGGTCTTTTTGAACCATTCTTAGTCTGGCCCCTCGTCCGAGACCAATTTGCCTTGGGTGACCCTACCAGGAGTTCGTGACTCCCGACAACATAGCTCTCAGGGGTCTTAAGGGCACGCAAACCTCTCCACCACGATAAGGTGATGGTTCCCGGAGAGGTTCCTAGATTCCGCCCTCGTAAGTTAATTCCCTGTCTCCCTAAACACCCCTGATTGACCAAGTTTTCTATGGAAAGAAGACAAAAAAAGGGGACGTTTCTGTCTGTTTTCCTGCTGTCTCCCTTTTTCATTCACCCACGGTCTGTCTTTCTGTTGTACACACACAGACACACGCTGAGCTGTACCCTGTGGTGAATGTCTCACATATGCCATCCAGTTAGCTGGGTATTTTTGTCTATGTGAGTGGGCAGCGGTGTCACTCAGCAAGCTTTGAGCTCAGCAGTAGGAGAGCTGTGAAAGCCAGTCGCTAACAAGCAGAGAGTTTCCCTCCCTGCATCCTACAGCCAGATGGCTAATCTCAGCAGAATAAGTAACACACTTTATAATCTGATTTAGAGAAGTGGAAGAAGGAGGAAAAACAACATACACCAACATCATAACAACTCAAATGCCTCGTGGTCACAGGTCGCTTGCAATGAGGTGACAACAACATAAAACAAAGTGTCCTCTTGTCAGGACGGATTCAATAATTAGACACACGGAAGTGGCCTTGGTTAGCTTGCAAAACAGACGCCAGTGCTCGAGGCTGGCCCTGCAAATTGGAATAATTTGTTTTCAGGGTGGCTGTAGAGATCTGCCTGCAGTGGCTGATGGCTGAAAACAAAATGCTGTTATTTAGCTAATTATTAATTTTCTAGCTCCACGTATGGGACAGAATCCTCAAATTCTGCACCCAAATCTTCCCGAAAACAAAGCAAGGTAAAAAAAAAAAGAAAAAGAAAAAGAGAGGTAGAAAACTAAATGCTCTCCTTATGCCTCCCCTCCCGCCTGTGGCCTGAATGATGACAGGCCTGATTCCTGCTGGCGCTGTGCCAGTGCATTGCCCGAGGATGCCCTCAGGTGTCTGAGGCAGCGTATCCATTAGCTACCTGTGTCGACTGCTCCTCCGAGATACACAGACACTGATGTCTGCTTTCCTTCCCTTTCCAGAGATCCTTGAGCCACACACCCGCACACCCTCACACACACCTGAAGCCTACCATCTGGCCGGGGCTGGAGGACCATGCCGCGGCGGCCTCCGATGGTCTGACCGCTCAGCCCTCTTCCTGTCACTCAGCCTCGTCAGCCGACGGCATCAGTGCAGGTGGCGTTCCCTTAGTCCTCCGCTGGGGAGAGAGCAACCTGACAGGAGCTTTGAACTAAGGTGACCGGAAAAACAGAAACACCTGTACAGCTTAATGCAGTGTAACACCCTACAACAGCCCCCGCGATGAGTAGCCCGAGCAGCTTGTTGACTCAACACAAAGCCAGTTGTGAAGTAGTTTCCTTAGTGGAAGAGATAATATGGAGGAGTTCCCTTCTGGGCATTTTAAGAACATGTTTTCACAACTTAATCATTAATACTTTAGCAATTGTTCATATTTGTTTAAGGCTGGAGATACATCTTGGACAGTTTGCCAGTCTGTAGCAGGACACACAGGCACCATTCACACTCACACTCGCACTTAAACCTAGGAGAAGCTTAGGGTCTCAAATTTGCCCAGTCGAGGAAAACATGCAAACTGCATTTTCTCACTGGCTGTCAGGCAATAGAGCTATCTACTAATTTAATGTTAACCAATAATTAGTGCCACTGATCTGCATGGTTTAGATGTTTCTTGTTTCAGCTAGTTATAAAACTCTGCAGAAGCCTGATGATGAGGCACTTGTTTGAATCAGTGTTCAAGCTTCATAGGAAGTGAATATTTTATCTTTCATTAACTGTTGCACAAGTCAGTTGGAGCAGAGTTCGAAACACACTGAATTTGCAGGGTTAGGTGTTGAAGTCACCCCTCGATTTATCACTCAACATGCGACAAACACGCCACATATCCAGCTAGTCTTGATTTGTGGTACGCATGCAAAGCCTAATTAATGTTATTTACACTCTGTAGAATCAGGCGGCTCCTTTTTGTGAACACCAGGAATCAGGAACAGCTGTTTGATAGAGAGAAACTAATGATGTCATGCCCAGAATCGTCAGTGGGGGGTCTGACACCGTGGGGGCTGTCACTCAGCAGCAGAATGTCAGCGGCGGCAGGGCCTCTGTTTGGGGAAGGCACCTGTCAATCATGTCGCAGTCGGCGGGGGAGCAGGTGTGCCGGCCAATGGTAGAGGGTCCCAGCACAGCAGGCCCGGGACCAGGAAGTGAAGCGCCATCTGGAGCTAGGACGAGCTGCGAGTGGGCAACAGGAACAGAGTGATGACACGCTGGAGGAGAGCCGGCGGAGTGTGCGGCTGGATGTAACCAGGGCATTTGGATTCGTGCTGCCTGTCACACCAACTCTGCTGTTGATTCTAGATGTCAGATGGTGCTTATTAAAGAAGTGCATGGGCTCATATACAGAAAAAGACCTGTGTGCGTGTGTGTGTGTGTGCGTGCGTGTTTCAATGATGCGCTGAATACTGTTTCCAACATTAAAAGGGTGCACAGGACATGATATGACAACACTCATACTGATTAGTTTAACAGCCTTACAATTTCACACACACACATACGCACACTCACACGGCATGTTCATTAGTCAGGCATTATTCTTAACCAAGGACCAGTCTGTTTCTAACTGGAAGAACTTTGACAGTTGACAATTTGCCAGCTCATAAAATAAAAAGGAAGGGAAAAAAACGGTGGCAGTGAAAACTGCGCAAATTGAAAATTATGACATTGAGTTTGATTTGAGGAAAAGGATGAAAAAATCCATTAAAACAAGTTCTGCATGGAAAGCGCTCCCTCTTTCTCTCTCCCTTCTTTTATGTAACAATGATCTTTTATTCCTTTGATAAGAGACAGATTTGCTGAGAGATAGGTCAGAGGAAATGGAATTGAATGGAAATCTTTGCGCTACATTTACTGAATCATCAATGTGATTAATAGCAGTTAACACCTCGTAAAAATAGAGCCGCAATTACAGCGGAAAATTAGGGGCCAGCATTACCATCATGCTAATAAGTACCGAATATAATTACATTTATCTCAGTATTGTCACAGAGATTGATAAATTCATGCTCAATCTCGTTAATCTCTCAATAACATCCAGCGACGAATTCAACAATTATCTTTTTTTGTCATACTGAATGAAAAAAGGGCAAAAAAAGAGAAAGAGGAGGAGGAAGAGGTGAGATATGGTGAGAGTGGACGGAAGCAATGCAAGCACAAGCTAGAGAGAGCGAGAGAGAGAGAGAGAGAGAGAGAGAGAGAGAGAGAGCAGATATGCCTCTGTCCATCTCGAGTATTTTTCATCCTATTCCCAGCAGAGGGGATAAAACAGATAATTACCAACTCTAAAAACTGTGTCTTTGTGTGCTGCGCTGAAAGGAGAAACTCTCCAGCACTGAAGAGATAAAGCTCAAAACAAAAGCAGCCTGAATTGGACCAGGATTAGCTTTAATGGTGGTAATTACCAGAGGGGATAACAGCCTGGTCCTCTCTGCCCATCACTGAGGCCCAGAGCAGAGGACAGCAGGAGGGGGAGAGAAAGACCTGAATCGGGGCCCATCCTTGGCTGCCTGTGTGGCTGCCTGGTGGCAGCGGTTTAGCACATTCAATTGTAAAACACTTGGACGACCCATCTATGTCTGGCCACTCCTGTGCTAAAAGCCACTACTGTATCTCACCGCCCCAATAATGGCTGTGCGTAAAAAAGGACCGGGGCCCTCCACACTGTTGCTTCTTGAATTACAATCTGAGCTGATGGCATGGATAAGAGTGCCCTAAATTATAGCAGTGGGTCCACTGAGGCCTTCCTTTCTCTCTTTCTGCCTCGCTGTCTCTACCTCATCTTAATGGATGAGTAGCAGTGGCAGCAACCCACGCCGTGTGCACCAATAAAGAGTTATTATTTAGGATGCTGACAGTGATGGGGTCTGCTGCCTAAAAACAAGAGAAATTAAAATGCAACACGGTGCCACCTTGCACTCTTGGTGGAAGATGGGCCCCCAGACATTAGTGAACACAAAAGAGAGAAACGAGTGAGGGCCATGTGCAGGACATTCAGCGGCTCAGAGGGCTATAATTTATCAGGTTTTAAATCTCTGCTTCCGAATCCTAATTTGAATGTCAGCCCTCCGGGGCCTGGAGTATCGCATACAGTCTAAATCAAATGCACTCTACCCATGCGCTTCTTCCTGCTCTTGCTCCTCTTGTTTTACTTCTTCCCTCTATGCCACTTCTCTGCACCTGCGTGTCCTACCATTCCCAAGGTGTGCTTGGATGTCTGACCCGTGGTGTGTTTGTTTCCTGAAACTCTGATCAATAAAGGACGGCCCACCAGACAACCAATCCACAGGGAGGCTGGATCTATAAATATCTCATATGTCCAGCTGAGCCAGACTGTCCGCACCCCTGGCCTGCATGAGGTGATCTCACAGACTCGGGATGCACAGAATAAAATGCTCTCCCCGTGTTACTCATCTTCCCATTGATCATACAAATGTGTGAATTGTTTCTGTTCCCGTATCGAATGGTTGTGTTTATTGTTTCTTTATCAGTGTCAAGCAGATGAGGATGAAGAGCCGCGAGCCTCAGAGGTCGTACGAGCGATCTGTTACCAGCGCACACGGTAGTTAACCTGCAGAAATTCCGGTTCAGGCCTCTACTGTAGTATGTGACTGTAATGAGAAACACCCCACAGCCTGGTTGGTAGTCTGTTTTAATTAGCTCTTTTGAGCTCTAACAGAAAAGCCTTCACGCGAGAGAATGGACCTGTCATTCAAAACTCCACCTGTGGCATGACCTGTCGGTTCTATAGCTCTTATCTGGGGGATAAATCAAGACGCATCATCACATTTCTTGGTCTGTTAAAGCTCCTGGATGACCTGCCACCACCTGCTCTCTGTAGGATTTATCTATTTAATCTATCCACAATAAACCAAGACGAGTGCCTCCTTGTTCACCTCAAATGTAATGTGGATTATTTGCAAGCACGTCTCTGGATGCTAATGTCAGTGGATATGGAAAGCACTGCCAGATTTAGTGCCGAGTCCTTTTCTCTTCCCTGAATTCCAACAATGTTTCCTGTGATTAGATGTTACCCAGAAGGTGATGCAAGGTAACTCAGCAAAGCTGAGCTACATCAGTCCAGTCAGTGCCGAAGCCATTTGTGCAAACAAATTCCTTGAGGTTGACATCAAACATCCAACCACATGTCTGCCTGCGCTTGTGAGGAAGTCGGAATGGAAATCCCCCTCCTCCCTCCATCCCTCTTAAATAAGTTTGTGGTTTGTGTCTTTTTTTTCCCCTCCTCATCTTAATCCAAGAGGACCGGCACAGATGAAAAGCAGGGTAATGTTGCTAATGTGCGCGATAGTCACAGCCACATAAACCTACCACAATAAATTAAAGACCACAGGCGTTCATCTTGGCCTCATGTGACCAAACCCCCCAGATGCAAACAGACATACGGTCACACAGTCGCACATTGTCCTCCAACGCCCTCCAAACAAGACGCAGCCAGCAGGCAGGCGCCCACATTCCCCGCTGCAGACCTATCTGGCTGTGCAGATAAAACCAAACTGTAAACACAACGTTTGACTCATCTCTCAGACATGATTGGAAAGCTGAGTGATGAGGGGGAAACCTAATAGCGCTGCTGCACCCGGGGGACACTCTGTGAGTGACCTGTAGCTTACGCGGCAAAGTTGAAATAACCTAAACATCGGAGCGAGGTACGGCTCAGACTCCCTCGAGTCACGGCGTACGTACAGCTCTTCATATGTGGTCCTGCTTTAATGTGAATCTGACGTGTGTGACATGGAGACATATGATTTGAATAAGTTGGAGCTCTTCACACTTTATATTACGCATATGAACCGTGTATATGTTCAGTTTAAACACATGCTTTTCTGCACATGCACACACTCACACACACTGACAGACAATTTATTTGCTCTCTCTCTCTCTCTCTCTCTCTCTCTCTCTCTCTCTCTCTCTCTCTCTCCCTTTCACACTCACACACGGCACCCATAAAATTCAGATGTCTCCACACTCCATCCTTTGTGAGACCTTATTGTCCTGGTTATTACCCTGGGTATTGTTACAGAGAATTGGTATGCTTATCAAGGCCTGTAGTCTAAAGTTGATACGACACTGGCCTGGCAGCTTCATTAAGATTGATATCCTGCCGCAGCACACCAAGATGAGCTGATCTAGGACATGGGAGGGAGCAGCCAAGCAGAGTTAGAGGGAGAGAGTTGGAGAAAGACTGAGAATGGGAAAGTGGGAGAGAGAGAAAGGGACTGCAGGTCCACCTCCCAAGTAGCTCAATTGCCATCTATTGAGCCACTTGAGCTCAGGAGAGGAACCAGGCATGCATACCTCGCTTTTAAGGGGACTCCCCCTGTAACCTCACCCTGCCAGTCATAAATTACCTTCCCTGGCTCAGTCCTTTCACAGTGGATGCACAGAAGGCCCCTATAGCCTCTCTATGAGCAATTAAGGCCTCAATAGGATGGTATCAAACCACGCTGACCCCATCCAACCTCTCCTGTCATTGTCACCTCCTAAAAGGTCTCCTCCACTTTGTCCCCAGAGTGCAACTGCTCCCAGCGTGCACGGCGCAGCCGGAGTAAATTTTACTGGCCACTGAGTTTTATCCAGAGCAATATAAACAAGGTCGGAGGTCAACTGGACTGGAAGTTTTTCTTTTGTATGTTTCTGAGCAATGTTTACAGCTGGTTAAATACAGGCTAGCTCCCTCCAAACGTGCTGAACTCCGACTGTGCCATTTCGTTAGCTGTATGACAACAGTGCTGTCTCGCTGAACAGATTATTTTCATTCCAGCTGATGGCCTTTCTAGCCATCCTATCATCTGGGCCACATTCACCCGGTGTAGTCAACTGGAATGAAACTTGTGCTTTATGAGAAATCCCAAGTGCTAAATTCAGCCCGTATAGGTCAGGGAAGATTGCCGTGTGTACATTAACTGTGCACACTGCCGTGTCTAATTTGCCGCGGTGGACAAAACAAAGGCTTTCATTGATATCTCCATATTGAGTCAACCCTGGATTCAGAGGATAGTCCTGCTCTCCACTGGCCAGACCTAATGATTTATTGCACCACTGACTGGCCTCCACACTATCTGATTGGCACGGCTGAGGCCCATTAAAAGGCATATATTTTTAATCACTGTTTACCATGTCAATAGCAATGCTAATCACTTCTAAAGTATGTTAATATTCCAAGTGCTGGGTGAGAAGACCTGATAAACAGGAACGTGTCCTTCTGGTGTCTTTTTTTCTTCTACAATCTCAATAAAAAATGATGTGGAGCCAAGCATTACTCCTAAAGCTTTCATTTCACCTTTAAGGACCTTCATTAAAGAACGGAGCCCCAAATGTGAGCCACTGAGCAAACATCTGTTATTGGAAGGCATAACGTCAAGCCAAATGTGCGCCGCTCGCCTCACTCTTGTGTCTCTTACGGCAGGTTGAAATGGGTGGAGTGCCTTTCAGGAAATGATAAGACCAGCGGAGTTGAAATGAAATTCTTTTCATTAAGATAATCACATGCGGACACTTGTTTAATGTCAGCAGTGACTTGTAAAGCCGCGATTCGTTATTGCCTGTCACATCAATGCAACATTATGACCCAAAGCACAAGTTTAATGCTTTTGTCCCAGTGCGTCACTGCACGTATGTGCCTCAGATGCGTTTTTATGATGTTACGTTTCCTTGCATCTCAGAGCAGACGGGATGACGTGACAGAGAGTTTAATGTGCGTGTGGTGAAATGTCAAGCTCTGTGAAGTCCGCTGGCCAGCATGGTGCACACAGAGCAGTATTATGGAAGTGGGGCAGTTGCAGCAGGCCCTGCTGATGGCCCATAGAGTGCTCCCTATATGCACACAGAGTCATTGGGCAGATGTGACCTCGCCGGCACACAGAGGCTCTTTGTGTCCGAGGGATTTAGAGTCCCCTGGGCCTCCTGACTCTAAACATTAACAGACCTACTGCAGCAGGAGAAAGAGAGAGAGAGACCCTTACTCTGCTGACATGCAACATTAACCGGGACCAACTCTCCCTCTTTCTCTCCATACTTACTATACTACTTACAATATCAGGAGGGAAGGCCTTGTATACACGGCAACACACATCTGCTGGGTTGGTTGGTGAAGGAGAGAAGTCTGAGCTTGGATGCACGCTAATGAGGTGAAGCAGAGCAAAAAATATATCACTTATTAGACTGAGGACATGGAGCACTTATAGGTAAACACACTTGTTTACATGCAATAAAAGCAAGGTCTCAAAAGCACTCCACTTAGAGGGGTCCGAGACAGACTGTGTCCATTTTATTTTTATGCTGCAACATAAGCAGAGGTCACAGTCCTCCACGCAATCCAGCTCGTCCTCTACGTTGGGACCGTTGTCTCTTTACCGGAATGTGTTTGCAAGACACGTCCTTCGCCGCCCTGTTCTAAAAGAGAACATTTTAAATAAAGGACCTAATTATCTGTCAAGGATTGATGTTATGAGCCTGACGTACATGAACTTATCTGGATTCTTGGTGCTTTTCTTCCCTCTCTGTAATAGTGTGATTATTCACCACTGTAGTTAGAGCTGCCGCGTGATTCCCTGATATTCTCGTCATTTTTGCTAATAATAATGATACAACATTTGCATAAAGGAAATGAAACAGGTTACATTTGCATATATTAAACATTTATATGTATGCATATAATATGTTTGCTCATTTCAGGAAACTAGGCAAGATAATAGTAAGACTAAGACAGGAAATAGAAGGAGCACAAATCCACAGTAAATATTGGCCTTCGTTATCTGCCATCCCCTCAGACAGGAGGCTGTATCATTTTTCAGCAAAGAGCCCCCTGTTCTTGAGGACTAGGCCAGGCCTTGCTTTATTAAATTATCTCCCTTGCTTCGCAAATACAATTTCCTGCATAAATCACTCAAATGATCCTTCAGACTGTCAGGTCCGAGAGAGTGTTTTCTTTCCTATCTTCCTCTGTCCAGGTTATGCAAATCCCAGCACTGTGCGTTCGATATCTATTGAGATGCTCCAATTGTCTGCATTTGGCCTTAAATCCTCAGCTTGTCCCTATATTATTCTCCTGCCCTTGATAAAAGTGACACTAAGCATCAAGCCATCACCAAGTCGGTAATCCATTACTAAAAAAAAGAGCATGCCAATTTAACTAAGCCAGAAACACTGACCCTGCAACCTTGACCTTGTAAACATTACAATGGGGAGAGGCCACAGTTTGTGCATTAGAGATCTGCTTGGTCGAGCATTGGGAAGGGCTTATTACTGCCCCTAAGCTGGGGCTGAATTCAATCACATTGGTAAGGGACTGAACAGAGAAATCTTTCCTAGGGGTCAGCTTGGTTTAAGACCCCAATACGGAAATACATAACCACCACCAAGTTGGCCAAATAGAGGTCTGCATTATCATCCTCCCCACAGCCAGCAGTCTAATTCAGAAGGATAAACATCTGTAATACATTGGCTCCAATGGGAGTCAGCTCAGAGTGACTCCAGCTTGATCCCGGACAGCTGTTTGAGGAGCAGCTCTGGCCTGACTGCACAGGGGGTCTCGGTGGATGTCCTGAAAAGGGACCTCCAAAAATCTAAAGGGACAAAGGAATCTCCCAAACAATGTTCTTGCTGATACAATGGTGGAGCACAGGGTGGAAGGGGCAAAGGAGCACTGCCTATTCTGGGGCTTGAATGACCAGCGCATTCCTCTGCAGTCGCCGAGCAGTGAGCGCAGTGACCAAGAGTGACAAGTCTTTACACCGCTTTGTTGACACTCTGTGTGCTTGACCAATACATTCCTCCTAACCCTCCCCTCTCACTCATTTAGCTCTTTCTGCTTCCTTCCTCCTTTGCTTTCTAATTCGGCATCTGCACCTCTGTTGGTTTATTTCATTTCTGCGTGAGTAGCCTCCGATCCACTCTGCATCGCCAGTGCGGTCGCATGTTGCATATATTTGAAATAAAACATGGTGCGGCACATGCACATAAATACATGTTGGGGTCAGGTCACTGCGTAGCATTGCTGACACACATTTGGAACACATGTTTGTTCTCCATACAAGCCACACATCAGGCCCCTGACAAGTGAAATGGGTGAATATAACATATGGGACAGTATCAAGGGTTCATGTGGAGGACAGGGAATTACAGGCTTCCTCTCTCTCTCTCTCTCTGTCCTGTTCATAGGCTCACACATGCTACACACACACACACACACACACACACACACACACACACACACACACACACACACGCACACAGAGGGAGGGGGAGAGAGAGAGAAGTGAGATGCCAGGACTTCTAACATAACGCAAATTCCCACTAACACCCTAATGTAAAAGGCCAAATTCTGTTTAAAATTGAAGTTAAACAAAGTTGGGTGGTTGCACTGTACTATGAGGAAATGAATCTGGGAATCAATGATCACATCTGAAGCAAGGATGAGATCATGGAACCGTTCAGAACCTAAACTTCTGTCCATGTGCACGTGTGTCCGGTTGTGTTTTCAAATGGATCAAGAAGGATTTTCAATTTGGTGAAGCGGAGCTGCAAATGATTATGGGAACAATGGCTATTTCATATTTTGAAAACATGATGTGACCTAAGGTGGTTGTCTACAGGTTGTATGTGGAGAGATGGACTCTTCAACTGAATAAATAACAGTAATGGGACAAAGTGAACTGTAAACAAGTAAACTGTCCAAACTGAAAATCAAATATCAAGTCATAGTAACATTACAGAACTGCAAGTGAACAATGTATAAGTTAAGTGCATTTACCCTCCAAATAAATGGGCTTAATTTAAAACATCAATGACCGTGTTACTCAATAAATCAACAGTTTGAAGTCTGGTTGAAAATTCAAAAGTAATTTCAGGAACACCCTATCAGCTAATTGTAAGCTTGCCATAGCCACCATAGCTATTTTTGATATGATCTATTTTCAGTCCATAATCACTGTTGGGTAAATTGCATGTTCTCACGTTTGTGAGCAATCAGACTCCTGCATGGACTGACAGACTGTGACTGACAGTCAAAACATGCTGCGCCAAGCAATCAGTGTCAGCTTTGACTGAAAACACACAAAGAGGTGTCTGATTTTTGTATGACTTGTTTGTGTCAGCTGTTGAGACCGGTTAAATTATGAAATGCTGAACATGGTAAATTTGCAGGGATTGTATAATAAAATCGTTAATTTTTAAAAAGGACAAAAAAATTGGGGTAAAACCGAAGCCTTGCTCGCTCCGACTGTATAATGTGGATGCATTTGCTCCGCTTGCTCCACTGCACCTGGGTCTATCTGATTAATACTTGAGTGCATTTTCTTGGGTGAGAGGCCTTGATGCTGTCATCTACAAGCCACTGATTTCAAGGCAGTGACAGGGGAAAACAAAGCTACACAGCGCATAGTTTTGGTGCTTGTTCTGTGTGAATAACTTCTACCGCTTAATTGATTGGGTAAGGCCCGCGCTAAGTCCCACGGAGCTCCGACATCAGCAGATACACACCTGTGACAGCAGCGCAAGGATGACGGGGCTCATTAAAAACTTGATTCAGATCTGCGGCAGGAACCCTGTTGAGTCGCTTTAAAGCAATGCGCTCATTGGAATGATGGGTGGCAAATACAGTAGCGGGGGAAAATTGGACTTGAAAAGGAGTGTCTGTGTCTCGATTTTTAAAGCCTTCCTCTTAATAACCTGTTTTCCTTTGTACTCTCAAACAAAATGGCTTCTATAGTTGTACATGGGGCCTTTGAAGGTGAGCCGTGACTGGCATACACGGATGTCTTCTTGTAGGGCCTTAATTTGATGCTTGAGCACTGCTGAAACTCCCTTACGTGCTTGTTGTCTCCTTTTGAAAAAGAGTAGACTTTCACTTGAGTTAAAGTAAACTGCATCAATTTTTCATGTACCTGTCCTAAAGATAGGCACCGTACCTTCAGACTCCAAAAGGGAGGCTTCGTTCCGTATCCCGTGAACCAGATTCTGCGACTGATGTCTGACCTTGTAACTCTGGCTGTCAATGATGGGAAGTGGCTCTGGAGTAGGCTTGAGGTATGTATACGGCGGTGTGGTGTACAAGCAGTGAAAATGAATTCAGTAAAGCGTATTACTTTAGTGGTGAGAGATGTTCTGGTAAATTATGACACAAAGCATAATTCATGTGATAAAAAGAGGGAAATATTGCATAGATGGAACAGATTATTGGTTTGAAGGCGAGTACCTCCAGGCTATGAATATCTGAACTACCTAGTGGAAGAGATAATAAGCACCATCTTAATGGTTTATGAATCTCATTTGATTTATGGTTATTAACCATGGGAGAATTATAGTGGTGGTGTACTGATGGACAGGGGGGGTGGGGGTGGGGGGGTCTTTCAGGATAGTGCTCATGTGATTGAAACGGTTCAGCCTGCCAGCTTCCAGATGGACGTGGTCGGCAGTCATGGCTTGTAAACGCCAAACTGTGCAATAACTTGACCTACAAAACTACTATTCCTGATGATCTTTCCAGTGGTTGAGAGAAGAAAGGAGAAAAAAACTTTCCACAACTAACAAGTAGCTTCAAGCCACTCATCAGATCTTCGATTTTTTATTGTTAGTGATGCCAGAAGTAGAAGTAAAAAGGGTTGGTGGAGGAAAAAAAGGAGAGAGAAGGTTTTATCCAGGGGACCGACACCATTCCCCGTCCCACACACGCCTCCAAGCGAGCACATCCCCTTGTCGATCCCCTTCCACACACACACACACACATGCACACACAAAAAAAGAGCATCAATAAAAGAACTGTGGTGCAGATTGGAGAAGGCATGAGCAGATTTTCAATGGGATTTCAGGAGAAGGCACAAGGGGCAGAAATCTTTTGCTTTTGTCTGCCGTTCAAATGGGTCTGATGAGCCTGGAGCTGCAGGCTCTACTTGTCATAGAGGTCCTGATCTCTTGTGAGAATTGATTTCCATCATTTGGGGGGAGCTGTACAGACTGAGGGTATGTTCCTGCCTGGGAGAGCAAGATAAGGACCAAATGAACTGAAACCAACTTACTGTACAGAGGGGGGAGGCTGAGACCCCAAGAGAAGGGTCCTGGGAGTGAGAGAGGGGGGAAAAAAGCAAAACAAAAACAAAAAATATATATGTTAAGTCGTCTCACCGTCCATCCTCAAATGTTGGATTAGTTTTCAAAGAGTAGGAAGCCCTGTCGTGTTGTGACGTTTTCTCTCTGCCAAGCATTTCATCTGATTATGAGTACTTTGCAATCTGCGACAGCATGATTGATGCTCCACTTTCATGAGGGGAATTTTAACAGCACCTCTTCAGCGCTCAATGCGCACCCAATTATGCGTCTGAGCTGGTAACCTTGAATTTATGTCACCATGGCAACAAAACCCCCGGTCATGCATTATGGATTATCATTGAAATTCTACACCCCTACCTAACATAATGAGAGCCCAGGACTTAATCAAATCAGCCCATTCTGTGTGACACAAAGTGAAGAAGGAGCTCTCATTGTATTGGGGCTGAGGCTGGGAGAAGCCAGCCAAGCAAGCAGGCAGGCAGGCAGGCAGGCAGGCAGGCAGGCAGGCAGGCGGGTGGCAGACTGGGCTGTGACGGCCCCAGCAGCTGCAGGGCTTGCAGCCTGATAGATGGCTCCCATATACATCAGTGAACATATAGACAGATGGCCCTCAATGCCTGGAATTTCCAACCCAGGAAGCAGCTGTTCAGCCTAACCTCTGCTGTCCGTCTCACCTTGTTGTCATGGAACATTGAGCAGAGAAGGAGAATGTGGATGGTGACATGGTGCGGAGTGTGGCGGAGCACCACGTAGCCCCAGGGTTGGGACAGGGAAAAAGGGGGCTCGCTGCATTCACATTAGGTGGCACTTTTTTCTCTCTCTTTGCTCTCTCTCTCTCTCTGATTTCCCTCAGAGGATCATGTATCTGGATGGCACTTGAGTCTGGCTTTCTTACCCGTGACCACATAAAATGAGACGGAAGCCTGAACTTATTCAGTCTCCCTCTTTCTACCTCTCTCTCTTTCTCCTTGTGTCTATCACATGGATGACATAATTGTTGTAAATCACTGCACTGAATTTAATGCAATCTATTTTTCATCTCCTCCCTGGCATCTCCCCCTGCACTTCTGCAGGCCCAGCCTTAGCGCTTACATAAAATATTGATTGCACTTGTGTATTTCTCTCATTGTATGTAAGCATTTTTATTAGCTAACAGGCGAGTAGAGGAAACCAGCACCCCCCCTTCACTCTCTATAAAAACTTTTAATAGCTCAGCAGATTTTTCTGTTTCTCTGTCTTCTGTTTCCCTGCATCATCCCCAGCACTACGCTACAGTGAAACCAGAAGACTTCAGCGAGGGAATACTGCCCCTGGAATACAGGAAATATGGAAATAGGCTCTTCTCATGCAATGCGTAAGTAACTGTAGATGCACAGGTCTATGTGGTTCTAAAATAGAAAAGTTTGTTTGTGGGAAGTATGCTTTATGTAAACTCCCATCTGAATAATAAACAGCAACATTCTCAGCTTTCAAAAACAGTGCAACAAAACACACAAATGTATCATGATGCCTTTGTGTGGTCTCAATTAATAATCAGCCCTTTTTAATCGTGACTGACCCTAAACAGCTGACCATAACCACTTTCTTGAAACCCCCTGAGATGAGAGATGTCCAGAAAAACTTCTAAAAAGTGTTAAAAATTAACCATTCAGCCTCAAAACTGCAAACATGCGACTCACACTGACTCACACTTTGCGAGGATTTAGTGTTTTGGCCACAGCCATATGTCACAGGGAGGAGCGCTCTGCTAAACACTCCATTTGCATAACTGTTCATAGGCTCTTTTCCAAAACAATCATGGCAGTTTTTGGGAGGCTCTCTCACTGGAAAAAAGGGGGCAAATGCAAGGCTTGGATGTTTATTGAATCTATAACAACTGCTTTTTGGAGGCAAAACTGAGTCTACTGGAGGCACTCAGGCATATCAAATTTATTCTGAGCACAGCAGTGAAAAGGGACAGTCTATCAGCATCAGAATACTAATATCCAATATTCAGCAGTGGAGAAAACAGAAACAAAGAAGTATTTCAAAGTAATAGGGATAAAAAAAAGTTTATGTACAACAAATGGGAATTCAGTAATTTATCTACACCCCAGCTTTTCTGCAGCTGTCTAATATATCTGCATATTTCCAATAAACATAACAGGGTAATAAATGTTATTTTCTCTGAAGTAAGCGCATTCACAAGTGGAGGTGTCATCTAAAATGTATTTGTGATGTGCTTGATGAAGCCTGCTCAATCCGCTGTAATGACACCCCAGCCTCTCTCATGTGTTATGCATCACATCTTGTTACCATCTTCCTCTGAGCATGGCTGTCATCATGTGTCTTCTTAGGCCCCTCCGGAAGCATTGCATCAGCTAAGGGATACATGGCAGAGGGAGGGGAGGGATGCAGCGTTATTAGATGCCTCTTCAACTTCTCCAACTCCAGAAGGTGTCATTCTCATCTATATTTGCTGATGCCACCTTTTCTTCCCCCCGCGCCAGACTGACTCATTACTGAGCAGAAAGGAAACAGTGGAAGAAGTGAAGTGCAAGGTGTGAGAGCAGTGTGCACGCGCCCATTCTCACAATACATTATTGATGCTGTATTTTTGTTATTAGAACATCTCTCCTGCATTATGTATATCAAGTTCATGGAGAGTATCATCATTTACCAACCCTGATAAGTATGAGAACAGTTCAGCCTCTACTTGAACCTTCTGTACATGGAGAATATTGGAGGCACTTATGCCACAAGTTTTTGTTTCAGTAAAGCACATATTTCTCATCGGGCCCATTTCAATCCTTCAGTGGCATTATGGTACATTGTAATTGGTTGTGCAGCTTCTTTTATGACTGTGGCTAGTAAAAAAAAAGAACCCCAACATATCTTGTAAGATGTTCTGTCCACTAGATGAGCTACATTTAAAGCAAATCAGGTCAATCTTACATGTCCCCTTGTGGATCACGCAAGGAAAATAAATAACCATCTAGATTATGCTTCTTAAGCAGTGCATGCATAATTGAAAAAATAAATAAATAAATAAAAGAAATATTGTCATGGACTGAGGGATAAACTAATGGGCGGATGCATTTATGGCACGAATACCCACAGACAGCCTCTTATTGTTAATCCTCCAGAGGCTACGTGGCTCCATGAGCACCATTATCAATGCCTGTGCACCATCAAGACATGGCAAAGCATGCAAAAGAGCATACATCACTGAAAAGTTACATTGGCTCATCTTCTTCATTAATCACCAAGAGAAAGAGTGGATCTATATGAAGGAACTGCAACAAACTAATGACTTTGCCTTCCTTTGTAACCTTCCTCTGACAGCTATACTATTGGGTTACAAGGAGAGTCACACTAGTGCAGTCCCCACTGCCTCATTTGCATAGAATTAATGATGCATACATATGCAAATGAGCATTTTAAACAATGTTGATTGCTGCCTATGTATTCATAGGCCAACAGTCACACATGTCTGACATGCCACTTCTGCATGTAATTTGCACCACGGTAAAGGGCAACTGGTGCTGTCTCTCACGTAGGCTCATCATGGCTGCAGGCAGTGGTGATAAGTGCTTTTTTGACTGTTTTATATGTAACTGCATTTGGTAACATATGCTTTCCTGTAATGTGTCCCACAGAGGAGGGAGGGCATATATGGGTTTCCTTTTGCTTGTAATTTTATGTTGCTTGTTAGTTTAGTTTTACCTGGAACGCTCTTTGTGGTTTGCTTGAAAAGTGTTTTATAAATAAAAGGTATTATGAGATTCACACCTATTTATTGGTCTGAATCTCTCATCCTTTCATATGACCATATTATCACGGCGTCAACAGAGCAGAATTCTGTGTGTTATGCATGGAAATATTCACACTGAATTCAAGGCCACATGAACATTTCACAAACTCCATACACAGCATGTGCTAAACACGTGTTATAGCATGTGTATAACATCCATCTGCTACCAGTGTCCACTGTGTGCAAATCCAGTGCACAAACACACGTAATTACATAGACTTCCTTTCATTTCCTGGGGGCTAACTAGAACCAGAAACGTGATTTGCCCAACATTAACCCACGGCTTAAAATTCAAGGATTTACATCATGGGGACTTGTTCCCACAAGGAAGGCAACAATGTTACTCGTGTCCCCGTGTGATATCTATAGTATGTGAACACGCGCACACACACATGCACACATGGAGTACCCTTTCAAATCTGCAACAGTTTTTTTTCTCCTTTAAGACAAGATGAGTTAGGATGGGATCTCATTTTAGACCCCAGATGTTCTCAAGCGTCTGAGCCTGTGGATACATCATAGTCTGCTTTCATCCAGCTCCTGGGCTATTGAGGCCCACAGAGGCCCATGGAAGCCATCCAGTCCAGCCCTCTCATTTGGTTAAGGGCTCTTCAGTTGTAGGCCAACAGCACTGAGAGCCTCTGCATGTCAATCCCTCCCCCTCCTCTTCTCCTCTCTTCTTCACCCCCACCCACCCTCCCCCACCCCTTGGGGGTCACCCCAGTACTTTGACTGTTGCATTTTCTGATATCTGCAATGTCGCCACCACGTCCTACAGCAACAGTCGATAGATGGGAGGATTAAGCAGTCAACAATTAAGCGGCGATCTTAAACTATACAACCAAGACTGAAAATTGACGATTAGCCTGAAATATAAAACAGACATGTTGTAAATTTTACCATGCTAAGGTATTTGCTCTTTTGTCGTCTTATTTTCCCTTTACAATCAGGGTCACAACCCTGGCTTTTACAAGGCTCCATTTCAACACCTACATGCACATTACACTTTACTGTGTCAATATTTACGATGCAGTTGTAACCTACATTCACATTATATCTGCGCTTTGCCGCAATTTGCATTTATGGACTTAAACTAAATGGCCTATTTCACTTATATATGTTTCTTAGAAGGGTAACACCAAAGTCAGAGTATTTTTATAATGCACTGGGATCACAAGGTTTTGCGTACAGCCCATTTCTTGCACAGGCTGACACCTATAAAAAACAGTATTAGAATCAATATACTAATGTATTTTTTCTTCTATTTTTTATTTCATTTCTTTAGCCTGACACAAAATGGTAATGAATGCTCAGGGGATGTTTACCCCATTTAGATTTCATAGAACTTGGTGTCTGCATTGATTAATGTGCACCTAACCTATGTTTTCATTATGAGAGGAGGAGGTGATGTGTGCGTGCATGTGTGTGTTTGTGTGTGCGTGTGTGTCTGTTTGGGTGCTGGATGGGGGGTTATATTTTGGGGTGGAATGATTGAAACCCCCCCATGCTTCCATGTGGAGGTAATGAACCTGAAGACAAGCAGCGGCTAGCCTGAAATTTCATGCATTGAGGGAGCGTCGGGGCATACATAAGGCTGGCTCGGTCATTTGTTATCGTTAATCTTTACATTTATGGCTGCAAATATGTTATTAGGAGGCGTGTCCTGAGTGGTTCACTTTGATTGGGCTGTGGTCTATGACATATTGATCAGTGGAGTTGGAGAAGGGACACGGAGGAGGCCAAAGTGACCGAGACCTTGGCTTTGGCAAAAGTCAGGGGCATGACCATGAATGTCTGACTTATATTCAGCATCCCTGGTAATTTCCCTTTGTAGGAGAATCAAGGGCACGTAGAGCCCATCACATTTAGGCCCACCACGAGCTGGCTGGGTGAGTAAGTGACAGCATACACGGAAACCAAGATGGGGTCCGGCAATGACCAGCAGCCTCCTCCGGATTGCATTCCAGGAAATCCTATCCATCTTCATTCAAGCATTTCGCTGCTCAGTGAAATGGTGTGGTAGGGTGGACCTGATTCAGATTGGTTCAATGTGTTTGTGTGTGTCTATGTGTGTGTGTGTGTGTGTGTGTGTGTGTGTGTGTGTGTGTGTGGTGGCGCAAGTCATATTCACTCTTGGGCAGCTATTCCACGATGTCCTATTTTGGATACTTCTTAACATGCATGCTCACACTCCTCCGCTGGCTGCTGAATTGAGCCCTAATAAGCTGACATGATTCCAGTATTAATCATCCATGGAAATTTTTTATAGGTGAGTTGTGACTTGCCAGGGGTCAAAGCCTTGCATACAGCTCATGTCTCCTGCCGTCCACAAATGACAGGACCAGGATCTCAATCAATTATATAGTGTTCAGAAGCTATAGCAGCACTTCCTATCTGCTAGTTCAAGCATCAAATCCCATAATAAAACCAACACCAACCTATTCCATGCAAAAGAAAAATGTGGGAGTTAGTTTATTAATGAACCACGTCTAGCACACCTATTTATGCAGTGGCATTGCCCGCACCATATCTGTCTTTGTAAGTCAGAAAACAATATGCCATTAGTCATACAAAAATTCAGGGATGGAAAATTTCCAATTCATGAAAAAGGTTCCATATATACATACACAGATACATTTGGGGTCAATGTTGTGGAACTCACTGATCAGTGTCTGATGAAGGTAACATTTCTCTCTGTCTGCTGTTAGACTAATGTGGAGGGGAAAGCCATTTGGCACACAGCGCCGGGTGACATTTGTGAAGATTTAGTGATTTGTGGAGGGAGACAATTGTACTAGAATGTGTGTGAATCAGCATTACTCCGCAAGACGATGTCATGCTTGTAGTAGCTAAGCCATTCCTAGGCCGGCACGCAGAATGTGCTTTGTAATTGTGGAATGTGTTTAATCCGGGTCCTGAAGTGCTTTGTAATGCAGATGTGCGTCACCAGCACACTTTTTTTTTACTTGTTTGAGTAAAGGCTTTCTTTGAATTTGTGACTGTATCCCCATGGATCCTCTAGTTGAGCTACTTACGCCCATTTGCAAGAAAGAGGGTACATTAAGATGAAAGAAAAATGGCACACAAATAATCAAATAATAAAGCAGAGAATAGTGGAACTAAATTAGGAACAATTCAATTTCAGAGCAGGCAGACTGTGTAGTGGTGCATGTGATGAGCCAAGTGTGTTTCTGGCCAGTGTTGTGAAGTTGACAACGTATTTTACCAATTTAAAATGAGGATTAAGCTTAGCTTTGACCCGGCCACCGAGGGACAGTAATCCCAATCACAACTGGAGGCCATATTTTATGCAAATTAGAGTTCATTTTATTAATTTAAAAGTGGTGATGTGTATACATATATATAAATAAATTATCTGGCTAAAATGTCATCAAGATTAATGGAAAGACCAACAGACATTGCATTTATGGAAATTACAATATTACTCTTTGTAAACCATGGTTCCTGCTAATGGATTTTATGCACCTTCATGGCAGAAAGCCACAGCACCCAGAGAATAGAGATCAGGTGGAAACGTGTAGGTCATTATGCATCTGGACTCCCAACCTTCCACTCTCCTTAGCCCAGTGCCCAGCTCCAGGCTGTAAATTAGAAGGACAAGTTGAATGCAACGATCACTGTTTATTGCTCTGTTTAAATTCACCCTCCAATCAGATCGACATATTACGGGGTGAAGCTTAAAAAAAAAAAAAAGAGAGAGGCGAAGGCGGCATTTAATATAAATGATCTGGTGTTGATTGTGATGGATATACTATGTAGAGACACCTTGCCTTCAAGGGCGTCCAGGGATAAGCTATCATTTTCTTCCTCTTACGCATGAAGGGAAGAATGACGGAGGGTCCAATGTCATCCCAGTGTCTACAACAACAACACGCCGCAACTCACAGAACAGCACACATGCAGCAACAAATTGTTTTTTTTACAGCCTGTATGAATTGTTCCGGATGGCCTTAAATTCATGGTTTTAAATCCACAAAGAGATGGACACCTACTAGCATTTAAACATGAAGCTGAGCGTGTGATAGGATGGGAAGTCGTCTCTACAAAAACATCCCTTGTATGTTTTGGGTGTGCAACAGCTCCCAACAGGCTGCTCGGTGTGGTGGAGAGTGGGTGACCTTCTGTCACAGATTCTGCTGAAGCTACAGCAACTTTTAGTCTCAGCTGTGTTTTACCTCCTTTCACCTTTGCTGATATTTCAATAAAGAGAGCCAAAGTGACCCAGCTTTATAAACCTGTGCTCAGCATAATAAGCCTATGTTACGATTAATGAGATACCTAGGGCATTATTTGTTATCTTATATATCTTATTGATTGCATTGTCTTTCATCTTTGTAGCCGCTCTCTCGCTCCCTCTCTCTCCCTCTCTCTCTCCCTCTCTCTCTGACTCTCTCTCTGACTCTTACTACCAGCTCTCTTTCCACCCTCTGGCTGTCTGTTTTGCTCTTTCTCCGTCTCGCTCACTCGTTCTCTCCCCCGAGTCCACCGTTCGTGGTTATATAGGAGCTGTTGAAGGTTGAATAGTCATGGCATGCAAAGTGCAAGCTTGTATAACTACGCTTCCATTACCTGCAGCGTGTGTGTGCTAATAAGTCATCTTAAGTCAATGACCCGTATATATCAAGCTTCTTAGGTAGCGATCCAGGATCACTGCCCATGCAGGTCCCCTTAACCATCTTATTTATAACAGACTTCAAAGGCTCGACTCATTCTCCATCAGGCCTCCCACTTTCAGATGTCTGCTAAAAAACGGCCGGCTGCAGGGGGGATTCAGACACACACACACACACATGAATATACATGCACACACGCACACACACGCACACACACACACACACATGCACAGCCACCATACAAATAGTGCCCTAAGTGTTGATTGACCTCGACTCAGATCCAGGATATGAGAGTGACGCCCGCAGGAAGCTGGACAGCCGCATTTTGTTTGATCACATCCAACAGTGCGGCCACTGGCAAATTTCAAATGCTGCTCATTTGTCGAAGGAAAGCTCGGCGCTTTAATGGAAGCAGACTGGATTGGAAGTGACACAG
This sequence comes from Karalla daura, assembly GCA_029224185.1. Lineage (NCBI taxonomy): Eukaryota > Metazoa > Chordata > Actinopteri > Chaetodontiformes > Leiognathidae > Karalla > Karalla daura. The sequence continues at coordinate 13,074,966 of CM055199.1, forward strand.
CATAAACAGGAACTGTCAAACAATTAAACAGTGTAAACAGCACAGATGAGCCACTGATGAATCTGGCTGTCGGAAGCCATTTAGCGAGGCCGAGCCAAGTCGCCTGAAAGGTGGTTCTATCTGTCCGTCTTTCCATCTGTGACAGCCGCCTACACTGATTCACACAGAGACTTTGTAGTATTCTTATGAATTCCATAGGAATTCATACAAGGACAGTTATTTAAGATTAAAGTGCATTTTATTACTTCATAATGTGTACAATTAAAGCTCAAAGTGCTGCATGTTTGCACAGATGCTGCCTTTTGAAGAATCTTGGCTGCTGGAGCCTGGGAATTTGGGAATATGCTATGTAAGCACTATTACTAAGGCTATTAACCTTGACACCATTATGCAAAGTGCAGAAGAATGACACTGAATAGAAAAAAAAGACTTCCTATAATAGAAAAATTACAGGAAAGGCTGTGAGCAAGAAGTAGTTCTTAGAATGAAACAGAGAGGAACAGTGAGGGAGAGAAAAGTACTGTTGATAGCAGAACAATCCCAATGAAGCAATGAATATTAACACAGAGGTGCAAGGTTTCTTTGTGAGTGCCTGAATCGCTGTTGTATGTTTATGATGAATGAGCGCTCCTTCCCAATCGTGTCAGGGTCCCTTGACCGACAAATAGCAGGCTAATGACAATGGCTAAAACATATGGTAATGGTCCCTCACAATGCTCTGCTATCAATGACACCTAGAACCTACGGGGCAACTATTCATGTGAACTATACAGTCGTCCTCATATTTAGTGTCTAGCTGGCATTGTATAGGATGATTGAGCATCTGATTTGCATTATGTTTGCTGCCGGAATCCTCAGCCGGGCCCATTGTGCCTCAATGAAAAGGGAAGATGTCCAAAAAGTGTTTCAAAACACAATAACTGCTTGTATCTGCTTAACGGCATTTAGTCAGATGTCAGAACTATCGGATGTGATGTGATGAATATGAACCTTTGATACAGTTTTCACAAAGGAAAATAAAAATATTAAAGTAAATAACATAGATAGATAGACAGATAGTTCTAGGTTACAACATACCAAGTTGGAAAAACACACTTTTTCCAAAGTGATTGGACAAACCATTGGGGGTTTCACATTACAGGTCACAACACCATAGATTTTACAAAAAAAGAAAGAAAGAAAGAAAGAAAGAAAGAAAGAAAGAAAGAAAGAAAGAAAGAAAGAAAGAAAGAAAGAAAGAAAGAAAGAAAGAAAGAAAGAAAGAAAGAAAGAAAGAAAGAAAGAAAGAAAGAAAGAAAGAAAGAAAAAGAAAATACCTTATTTTGAATATAATGATTTTGAGTTTGGTCTTATTCCCATTTCCCATTGACCTAAAGGTAATCCCGTCTACAGCAATATTAAAGGTTCATTTTTTAAAAATCATGGTTGCAGACAGAGCAACAAAGTCTTGTTTCAAGGATAAAAGACTTTTGCCCCAGAGGTCAGAATCTATGTTGTATCCAAAATCAAAAAGTCAAAAATCTTTCCTCAAACCTAACCAAATTCATTTTGATCTAAAAATACAAACCTGCAGTACTATTTCACAGCAGAAATTAATGATTAGGAAATCTTCCCCTGAATAAATCTTTCATCAAACCCTTCCAAGCTCAGAGAATTTCAGGCCATCTCAAAGCTTTTGGACAGGAAGGCTTTGCACAAAGCAAACAGACATCCTGTGCCTCTCTATGACGTACAGGTAGATCGCACAAACCTTGGGGTTAAGACTCTAATCTTTATATTAATTCCACCTCAAACATCCTGAGACAGACCTGCACACATACACATGCATCTCCCAAAACTCTCATCTACTCCCCATCTCCCAGTTGGCAGTGACCAGAATCCTGAATCCCCTCTTAGCTGTGTGTGAAATGTAGAACAGCCCTGCTCTCCCCTGTGCTAATCCAAGCCCGTCCGTCCCTACAGCGCTGGCCTGTGACAGATACAAAGTTACAAAGCTGCTAATCTCAGTGCCCCCGTAGCCCGGGGGTCAGTGGGGACCTCCTCTGCCTAAGCAGGCCGTCCTGGGAGGCCAAGGCGGCAGATAGCTGAGGCCTCAGCCCTGCGCGTCAAGCCTTGCCTGTCGGATTAATGCACCTAGAGGGACGTGGTGCTTCTGATGGGCTGCAGGCTCCCAGCACACAGGGACTCTGCAGTCATTACAACAGAGAGCCGGAGATATGTGCTATCCGCGCGGTATATTTCACACCGAGATAGGAAGAGAGAAAACAACAGCTACCTGTCAGCTAGCCTGAGACATAAAGATGAAATGAATATGTTCTGTTTACATGTTGAACTTGTAAGTGTGAATTTAACCTCGGGGCAATATGCAGACGAGCAGAGGAGAACTCAAATTGTACATTAGCAGAGAGAAACATGTTCCTGTCCCTTCCCTGAAGGATGCTGCAGCACACTTATATGATGATGGAGAGCTGATTCAATAATTAATGGTGATAACCATCATCAGCAGCCCAAATCGATTCTTATCTTTGCCTGTGTTGAGCAATGCTACATTTTTAATGTTCTTGTCATTTTGATTAAGATCATGTCATTGCCTTTGTCCTCACTTATAATGTAAGTCGGGGAGCTCTGAGAGCAGTTTTTGTGTGTAATTAGCCCGATCCGACACGTGGCATCCTCAGTGCCGTCATACACATTCTTGCCTTGCAGGAAGTATTTCATTTAAAATTGAAAAATGAAGAATGGTAAATGCATATGCTGCATTTAATATGTCCATGGGAATTTAAAATCTGTGCATGGATAAACCGAGCACTTCTCAGCTAGCCTCTGTCTCAAAAATTTGACATGCAAAGTTAAAGAGTTACATGAATCAGCACTTTAACTTGGATAGTGTTTATTACGACTGTGCATTCAACACAATGTTGTGGGAATGGGTTATGCGTATGGGGTTTACACACACGCTAACTTGAAACTACGTTCATGAACTGAAAGGTTAAAAGCCAAACTAAGAATAACTCGAGCCTCGATAACGTACTTGTAATTTTTATACAACAGATTATTATTATTTGATGCCGCATGTTGAGGAAGTCATATGTCGGTGTCCTTGTTTCTTCAGCTTCAGGAACTTCAGAATGGAAGATTGGTTTATCTTAAACACCCACGAAAGGTTAGTGGGTTGCTTTCCCCTTTGATGATGATGGAATGCAACTGTGCTGATGTTAAGATGCAGTTATATCCATCAATCTGTCCGCTAATCCATCCATCCATCCATCCATCCATTATCTTAGCTGCTTCATACCTAATGATGTTGCATGAGTCTGCTGGTGTCCACATCCAGCCTATACAGGACAAAGGCCTATATATTAAGCCTAAGCCTAAACCTAAGCCTAACCCCAACCCTAACCCTAACCCTTCACAGGACACACACACACACCATCCACACTCACTGCTGAGGCAACAGCGCTATTCACCAATACACCATGTTATCCACACAGTTATATATTTGGTAGAAGAGTTAGAGAGTTAGAGAGGGAGAGAGGGAGAGAGAGCTGAGTTGAATGATCTCCCAGGTGTAGAGTGTGTGTAAACAGAGGTGTGCTGCATCAATGCTGTTACACTGCATCCATGCATTTCCCTTTACTACAGCCCCTATTACGCTATTAAAACAATAATCCTAAACCGTTCAATCATGGATGGCTGTAAAAGCAGGCAATGAGTTACTGAGGCACTGGCATTAATTTGCATTTTGTTGACCGTTAAGATTAGGTTCCAGGCGGGCACTCTGAAGGTGAGCATGGTATTTAGCTGCCTAATTCCTGTCTCAAACCATGCAACGACATTTTAAACTGCACACATACACACACACGCACACACACTTGTACACTGACACACCTGCACCTGAGCAGGCGACACAGCAGCATGGGTATCCTGTGGTAGATAGACACCGAATGAATGGAAACCCCGAGGGCTCAGGCAGCCATGATGAGGAGGGATTAGGAGCGGTGGCTTGTCAGCAGGATGCGTTTGTGAGCGAGTGCGCATCTCCCTGTGTGTTTGCGAGTGTGTAGGTGTGTGAGGCAGAGAGAAATCTTGCTGTTTCGGTATCACATGCCTGCTGAATCTGGCGGGTAGAGGCTCCTATGGCCTATAGATGTCCTTGCACTTGAAATTCAGGGATCTGCTCTGAAAGTGATGAGGTTTTAGGGAAGAGATGCACAGGTAACTCAGGTCTAGGTCTCAAATGGTTCAGTAAATGTCAGCAAATGAAGTGACATTGTGTTGTCATCTTGCCGAAAACCATTAATTCCACTCCTGTGAGTAGCTTCTGGGATACTGACATTATTGCAGCCATGCTTTTCTATCGCATCCATATTCAAATATCAATTTCTCTACAACCAGCGAGTTAAGTGATAGAATGTCAGCTACACCGAATGCCTTTCTCCGTCTCAATTGTAACCCTGTTTCATATTCATAAACTCTCCACATGACATTTTCCCACTCTTGTCTGATATCCTGTGTCCACACGGCACTCCTGTTTAGAGTGCCTCCTCATCCAAGCTCTAATTCAAAGCCTAAAATTATGGCTGAGTTAAATGTTCTGTTCCTAATGCACTGAAATAATGCTAAATTACAGATGGCTGGTTTTATTTGTGTGAATAAATTTGTGAGCTTAATGGTTTGTAAAACATGTTTTCTATGTGCAGTTTACAAACAGGAAAGGATGCTAGAATCTGTGTTATTGAATGAAATACAATTACCGTTAATTTAGGCAACATACAATAATTAAGTGAAGAACGATTTTTTTTTCTAGTTTCCTGCTGTGAGTTGGGAAAATAATCCCACAAAGAGTTACGACTTTATTTCTCTGCTGATCAAAAACCACTGAAGCATTCTTGTGGCAACAGGCTCCAAATCACCCTATAAATAAGTACATATTCTCCTTTTAGGATGACGATACTAAATGTGTACCATATCTGATCTCTCTGTCTGAAAATTATATCTACTCCTAACAGATGGGAAAACACTGCCCACAATTAGGCAGCACATGGCCAAGATCTGTCCATTTCTGGAAAGTAAAGCTGACATATTTTCCAGTTATCTGCCAGTATCTGACATTTATCTGGCAAGAGAAAAAAGCATTTGGCACGGCCTGCCGTGTCCGCAGCGCTGTGTGCTTCCTGTCTGCATCTTCGGACGATACTCTATTTGGGACTACGTCTATTTTTGCTTTTGTTGGATCCAGTGAGACGTTCAGAGCTGATTATGAAGTGAATGTGAGGACAACCTGTTGTCATAATAACCTCTCGAAGCATCTGAGGAGCAGCTGCCGACCGGAGTGGAAAGAAAAAAAAAGTGCTGAACCGGCAGGAAGTTAGAAGTTTTTGTTTGCACGTCCGCAAACCTCCCCCGCCCTCGTATCTGAGTTGGTTGTCAATTATTTACATAAAGAATGATACGAGAATGATCTATCAATTTATCAGCATTACAATTTGTGACATGCTAAATGTGCGGCGGTGTTGACAGCGACAGCGCAGGACGTGAGGGACTGCTGGTGGGCCGACTTGATCAAGATTGAGCGCAGCAATAATCAAACACCATTGGACACAACACCTGCTAACGCTGTCGAGATCCGCACTGTTCCCTCGTGTGACAAAGACGGGCACTATCAAAGCAACAGCGGCAGGGGCAGCCTGGTGTTGACAGGGGTGTGAGGTTATGCCCCCTGCTACCCCCCCCACCCCCCCAACACACACACACACGCACTCCACACCCGCTCTACCCAGTTGTTTTTGACTCCCACACGCACACACATCCCTCATCTCACGCCACACAACAGAGGAAAAAGGGGGTGTTTCAGGCAACCGCAAGGAGTCTTTTATTTTTAGTTAATGATTGAACAAACAATCTCGGCCTCAGAGCTGTGCCCTCTGGTGGGTGTGGCTGCCCCCCGGCTGGGGGAGCTGCTCTCTAATAAGCATCTTTTCACCAAGAGAGAAAAGAAAAAAAAAGCCCCAATATTTGCTCAGCAACTGGAGGAGGAGATGGAGGAGCCGTTGGGGAGCAGGATATTGGTTGGCTATGACAATGCACATGAAGACCAAGCGGGGCGGACGGGGGTGGGGGAAGATATGGATGGAGCGACAGAGGGGGAGAAAAGGGGTTGGTGCGAAGGAGGAGGAGGAGGAGGTATGGGATGAAGTAGTGGTGAGTGCTGATGGTTGGGTAGGGGGCCTTTTCTGCCACATATAGCTCTACGAGGAACAGATGGGGCCTGATAAATCCTGAAAGGGAGGCATTACCTGCCCAAGTCACCAAGCAGCCACAATTATCACAGGGCTCTGGGTTCATTGTCAATTAGAGTGGCAGTTAAAGCCAGGCAGCAGCTGTGGCAGATGGCTGGGATCCAGAGAGGCTGGGGGAGCCGGGACAGAGGCCAGCCCCCAGGCTCCCTCCACCTCTCCTCCTACTTTTCTCCCCATCTCTGTGTCTTTCTCTAATACTGCAAGGTCTGCTTTGGAGCATTTTCCTCATTTTGTGTGTATGTGTGTGTGTGTGTGACAGAGACAGAAAGAGAGAGAGAGAGAGAGAGAGAGAGAGAGAGAGAGAGGAGGAGGAGGAGGAAGTGTATAGTGAGGACCAGACAACACTCATTAGAGAGACTGCGCAATAAAACACTGCTGTTAGACATGGATTTTTTTTCTTATGTTCTCTGTCTGTAAAAAAAAGAGAGCAAAATCTCATAACTACACAACTGCATCTTTTGTGATGTAGTCAGCAAATATAGCACAGTCATTATTTGAGTGAGCAATTAGTAGTTCCCATTTTTTGCGGTTATTGCAAATGTCTTGGCGAGCGTTCCTGACCGCAATAAGTAATTTATGGAGGTGAGATCATGATCAATAGTGAGGAAGAATCATCCTGCGAGAAACAACATTAGAGGGATGGGATTTGTCAACTGCTGAGACTAATTCGCTACATACAATCATATGGTAACAGTTGCTGTTTATTGCGAATATTGCATCTTCTCTCACGTCTCGCTGACAGGATTGCCCAATCGAACAGTGTCGCAGGATGCACAGTAGGTTTTATCTACAAATCCAAGGCTGAGACACCGGCTCTCTCCCTTTTTTGGTGTTTCTTTTAATTCTCTTTCTCCCGCGTTTGTGTGGTTGTGTGCCAACAGTGGGCCTGCCATCTTGGTGGAGTATATATGGGCGACTGAAGGGCAGCCTTTTGCTGAGTTTGTCCCTGTGATCTTCCAAGCAGTCTCCCCCTGCCTCCCAGCCTGAGCCAAGGCTCACCAGCAGGCTTCACTTTCAGCAAGTACCACCATTCATCACCAAGCAGGGGTGCTGGGAGGGGGGTGTGGGGTGTGTGTGTGTGTGGGGGGGGTGTACGGCAGGGGGCCAGTAACGGGGCAGTGTGTGCCCCTCGCCCCTCCTCTTTTCTTCTCCACAGGCTGCAGAGAATATAGGCCTCTGCCACAGACAGCAGCCACACTCCTCTCTTACACCCTTTACAATGGAGCTCCAAATTTATTCAGGGGAGGGGAGACCTGCTCCCTCCTATTGCTCCCTTGCTCCCTCACCCTTGTCTCTTGCCCCCTCCTATTCTGCTTCTTTTTTTTTCTCTCTGTGTGTGTCGCCCTCTTTCCCTTGACTCTCCTCCCCTCATCCCTTCCACCCCCCTCCTCTACGCCTCGGTCCCCTCTCGCCCTTTTCTCCCCACCGGGGCATCATTCCTCCTACTTTGTTCCGCCAGTCCTGGGCCCGGCGTCTGGGCTGTCCTGATAGCAGAGAAGGAGTAGCAGCCTATCCATCTGCCTGCCTGGGGCCTGCCAATGAAGAGAGAGGAGCAGAGGTCCTCATTCATAACAATAGCCATTAACAATGCTAACAGCGCTGCTGCTGCTGCTGCTGTATGGAGGCTGGGGAGTGAGAGGTTGCGGGGACTGGGACAGGGGGCTGCGAGGACTGGGACCGCAGGGGCCAGACAGTAAAGTATGAGCAAGGGCCCGGGAGGGCCTGTCACCGGGCAGAGTTGGAGATTGCAGAGATCCGATAGGTTTACGGGACAGACAGAGCTCTAAAGCATGTTGTTAGGGCGTTAAGCAAGCCCTCGGAGTCTCCCGGGCCTGTAAAGAAATATTGATTTCTCTCTTTTTTTTTGCCTGTGGTCAGACAGCATGTGAAGTCTTGTCCATGTGAAGCAAGCTGCTCTCTCACATTGCCTTGTGGCTTCATGCCCAGTTATTTAGGAGTCCGGAGTTCACCAGTGGTTATTTCACATGTTGGGGATTGGTTTTTTTTTGTTTTTTTTTTACTGGTCAAAAAGCAAGCAAACAAAACATTTCTTCAGGCAAGACGCTGCAGGTCAACAGGGCCAAAAAAATTAACCAACATCACCATGAAATCTCCTCTCATAATTAGATGCATTAAGGCAATTAATGATGTGAAACTTAAGCAGAGAAACAGTATTTCATTGGAGCTCATTTGTTAATGAGGAGAGTTAGATAGAGTTCCGACATGCAATTAGAAACAACCAAACTAGTATCCACCTGGAACTTGAGCAGCTTATCCACTGACTTGTGTATTTTAGTATGAACTTGTGTGTATGTGTGTGTGTGTTTTCTATTTTAAATCAGTAACTAGATACTTTGCTCAAGAACATATATTATCTATCTATCTATCTATCTATCTATCTATCTATCTATCTATTTATCTATCTATCTATCTATCTATCTATCTATCTGAGACTAGGATAAGGATAAGACTAGGTAAATCTGAATAGTTGGCAATTTAAAAACTGCTATCCAGACTTTTAGTCGACTGTGTTAAACATGATGAAAACTAATGAGGACATTTCACACTGCACTAGAACAAAATGGCCGACAAAATTATTACCATTAGCGAAGCAAAAACGCTGAAAAACCGCCAGCTTACAAAGTGAACTTTGACTTCATTTCAGAAAACATGAGGCAAAGAGAGGCTGCATAGCAACACAGTGCACTGCATCAGCAAAAAATACTTTACGGTGTGGGTGAACTTACTGACAGTCATACAATAGCTGTAACGATGCCCAAGTAGGCCAAATTTACCTTTGGTACTTCCCCGGCTTCCCCCCTGAGTTTTGACACATTTTCACATTTATCAGGAATGCCTATCTGTCTCCAGGAACAACAAAAGACACCCCCTCTGAAGAGCAACACTGCATGGAGCCTCCTGTGAAATGGTTACAGTAGGCTCTCCCTCCCTCCCCGTGCCTCTCATCCCTCCAATCAAACTGTCAAAAAAGCACGGTTCTTTGTATTGAGGCTTTTAATTAGATTTGGATGGATTTCAAATCTGCTCTTGTTTCCTGGAATGATTCTGAGTGAAAGAAGAAACCCTACAACAAGATTAACTACTAATCTATCCTTTAGTTACAGCTACTAAAATCTGTCCATCTGCCCATCCATTCAGAACGCACTGCGGAGCTTTTGTTGATATTAAAATTCGCACCTTATCTCTTGCGTCTTTTATTTACAGGCTGAATTAATTCCTCATCTTGAGAGCCCATCTATAGGACATGAGGGACATCAGCAACAGCCATTTGATTTGCATTGCTCTCAGTCTTATATAACTGCCTGTGTGCAGCCCAGTCTAGACTCTTGTGGGTGTAACTTAACTTGATTAATCGGCTGTATATCATCCTGCCGTCCCTCCTACACGCAGTATATGGTATAGGTATGCACTTGATCCTCTCAACACGCTTTCATCAATACGATTGAATTTGTCCACAGGGCAGTGAAACATACTGTATACCATCAATGATTCTGATCAATATGATCCCGTTATGGCAACTTACTCTAGGTGGCACGATCAATGCGGCACATCGTCAACATCGCTGTCTTTCAGACTAATAGTCTGCAGCGTCCAGTACGCACGTCAGCAGGACTTTCAGGCCCGACACAGCCTGAGAAGTGCAAGAGCATGTGAAGGTATAGACAGTCTCAGGAACACAGCAGCCTCAGCACAAAGATCCACCCCCCTCCTCCACCACCACCACCACTACTATAACCTCGCAGGGCGTTTTAACAGTTTTTTTAGCAGCAAACACGGTGGGTAAACAACTTGATGGCTCGCAAGGAAATTGCCTGGAAGCCTGACGCAGACTACGCATAATTTGCTGACAAAATTGTCAGCGAGTTAATGATCATGGAGAATTGGCAGAGTGCTGCAGCTTTTCAATCCATCTCTAATGCTTTCATTTCTATTGGCAGGCACTGATCTCCCTCCCTTTGGTGACAACAAAGACCGTGTAGCGACGCTGAACCGTCTGCTGATCACAGGGCACGCTGAGACTGAAGCGAAATAGGTTTAGTCGCTGTGAGGCGCTTGTCCTGAGACTGTGTTCAGGTTCCAGTTGTCACCTCGGTAAGATTAAAATCTGTCACCCTCCGGGTGGCCAGTAGGACAAATGTCGTTGGTCTATCTTTGCTGAATCAAGCAACTTTCTAAGGAGACTCTTGATTTTATTCTAGAATGGCATAAAAGTGACATATTAACAAGTGACTGACTGACTTCTACTGTCAAGAGGAAGTTACAGTATGGTTACAAAGTCCTATGAAAAACAAACAACATAAAACAGTAGCAGGACAACTAAAATACACCTAAAGCAGGGCTGCAGTAATCAGTGCTGTGATTGTGGGGGCATGGTGTTTAAGGCACCCGTGAGACAGCGAAATACGATCCAGGAAATCCAGTTGGAGTAACAGATTAATGCGTTTAAAGGCTTAGAGGCATCAAAAACACTGCACAACAGTGTGTAATACACAAGATTTTACGACTCTGGGAAGTTATCACAGGCTGCAGCACTTGATCTTGAATAAGAGAATTAGAGTTTGGAGCGAGCAAATGTTTTTGTCTTAAAAATGCAGTGATTATAAGTGTGAAAATAGAGGGGGGAAAAAAGTTTATTCAGCTATCTGCTCCCTTCCAGATAATCAGCTTTGTGTAGGCTGAGCTGTATGGGTTATCGGGATCCGTCCCGCAGACAAACAGAGAGAAAAATGTGCTTTCCCTGAGAAGCCTGAGAAGCCATCTGTGTTGTCTGATTGATTGACTGATGCTGCATGGACACCGTCTGGTCTGTTTTCTGTTTTATTCGGAAGGAAAGAACAACTACCCCACTGTACCAGAGTCTGCTGCTGCTCTTTTTGATGTGAATCTGGCTCAACCTGCAATATGCAACTCTAGTGTGACATCTGTGCTTCCACCCTGGCTGGGGACCTTTCGCTCTCTCTCAGCCCATGTATCCTGTTAATCTCCACTGTCAACTGTCTAAAATGCTCTTTGGCTGAACCCCATGGTTGAGTGTGGCAAATTGTGTAGAGAAAACAGAAGCAGAATATTTACTCCCCACCTCCCATCCAATTCTATCTGCTTCAACTCTCCTCGGTGTGATTAATACACAGCAGCTTCAAAGCGTCTGTACAATCAACCTTATCACCTTATCTCACGTGGCCTCACCGAGGAACTTAGAGGACATTTTTTTTGTTTCATGCCAAGAGTCAAGTCGCATTTGTTTTGCGATACTCTGGTGGCTGGTTCCTCCATACACCTGACTGCTCATTCACAGCCCGACGGCCTCAAAGGCAACTTGTGAGATTCATTATTCAAACGCTCAGGAACAAATTGTTTTCTTGCTTGCCATTACTAAATGCAATGTTTTTTCCTTGCCGGACTCACAAGCTGAGCACAAGTCGGACCCTCAGGTGTAAGAGGTTGGATTTTATACGCGAAGTGGAACAGTGTTTTAGGACAGGCTGCACCCTGTACCCCCCGGCCCTCTGCTATCAGTGGAGCCTGAGGATAATCCACCCAGACACTGCACCTCTTTATAAAAAAGGGAGGTTGGCAGGAGAAATGTTATTGCTTTTAGATTAGTATAGCAGCTGATATTTCTGGAACATCAAGGGAAAATCAATATCTGTCCGTACACCTTTGTTGGCCCACTTCCTTACCCCCCCCACCCTCCCCAGCAGACACTTTTCAATCCTTTTCCTGTGGAGAAACTTTGCCAATGGAAGCCAATAACACGCTGCCGAAATCTATAGCGCCATAGATGCAGCAAATAAATTACATAATACAAGCAAGCAAAAAAAGTGACCCACATGATCTGAATAAACAAGAGCAGCTGAATTGCCTCGATGAATCACATCATATTGATATACTGACATCTACCAATTTATGCCGCCTCTATTTGCAAATCCCCATAAAGTGGCTCCAAGCCAGCTTTTGAGGTCAGAGGGTGACTTATTGCCGGTATCAAAACCGCGGGGCTGACCCCGTCACGCAGTACATGACTCCAGTAGACATGTGCACATGGTCCAAATAGGTCTTGAATGCCTGCCTGTTTGTCCTTCCACTCTTTGCCCTCTTGTAATGCGTTATCCTCTCGGCATACATAATTTAACGTCCCTGCCACTTTAAAATGAGCCAACAAAAAACATGTAAAAACTGTGACCCTGTTTAAAAAAGGTGCAATGTCCTCACTGCACTCACTGGAAGAAGCACATTTCTGCCTTGCCTTTCTGCCTTGTCTTGTTCTCCGGAAAGTGTCTTTGCCTGACTCCTTTAGAGAGGAGCACAAAATCTCCTTCAAGCGAAATAAATAAATAAACAGATATATTATGTGAAAATGAGAATTTCTGTCATTTCCCCAGTATCAGCGGCTGCATTGGATTTTGCAGAGCCGCTGACACTACTCAATAACTGTAAGCTCTTGATACATGTCAGAAAGCATGAACTCTGTCTGCTGATAATGAAGCAGGTGACTGCTGTATGGCTCCAGAATGGTCTCGAATGCACAGTTTAATGACTGTGTCCGTGTGTGCGCGTGCACGCCTGTCTCTGTGTGTGCATGTGTGTGTGTGTGTGTGTGTGTGTGTGTGTGTGTGTGCCATCCTTGTGTGGCTCTTTCGCAAGGCTCCTGTCAGGTCCGTAATTGACAGTCTAAGTGGGGCAGCCGAGAGGCCAGGCCCTGTTAATTTATTTTCTCAGACTCTCCATCCATATTTATGAGCCCCTGCTGTTTTGTCTATCACCACCGATCAAACTTACTGTGTAATTGTACTCGCTAAAGCAAGAGAGCCACGTGTGAGTGGTCACTCGGCCCAGCAACATTCACATTCGTCTTTATTATTTCATTAACACGGATCCCGAGTCCGGGAGGGAGAGTCGGAGAGAAATAGAGAGAGAAAGAGGAAGATGCCGGTGGCGACCATGATTAGAGATCAGGAATAGAATAAGCTGCCAGAATCAGGTCATTATGCCAACACCCTCTGATCTGGCTGAAACTAATTGCGGTGGCTCCTGTGGGTGTGGGTCCCATCTCCTTTTAGCCCTAATAGCCATGTCTATCATGGCGTGGCACAAACTCATTCATCATAAACCATCATTAACGCAATGATAGTCTAAACACAATAAACTCTAAGCTTAGGGGAAACACGCTCTCATTTAACCCAATAACAATCAGCCCAATGTATCATCTAGCTTTAATGTAAAGATCACCTGCTATGCTTTGAGTCCTACAATATTGGATTGAATCGCATTATATTTTCAGCAGGGGGGAGAAAAAAAAAAGTCATCGCCTCTGTAGAGTACAAGCAACACGCAAGGCATGCTGGTGTTTACCTCCGTTCACCCCCGCCCCCCCTTTAATGAATTTAATTTGTTTACAAACTAACCTCAAGGAAATATTTGCTGGAGAGACCTTGATGTTTGGTGGTGTTAGATGGGGGCATACCTGTATCGTCAGGGGTAATGCTGTAATTACGTGCTATTTTGAACCCACAAACATACATTCATTTCCATTCATTATGACTTGTTATGTTTTCATCAAAACAACGCTGCAGCCTGATGTAAGCATGCATAATGGGGATTACTGTAAGTGGACTGGTGTCGGCCGGATCCGGTTTCTCCCTGAACCTGCCACACTTTAAAAACAAGCGCAAAAAAAAAAAAAAGAAAGGATGAGAAGAGGAAAAGTTCAGCATTGATTAGTGCAGACTTGTTCTCACTTCAAGTAAAATCTAGGACCGGGGGATTAAGTAACATTTGTAGCATTCTTTTTACGCATGAATTACATTGCCCTTTGGTTGCTCCAAAATATTTAATAAGTATTGTGAATTTGGTTTTTGTATTAGGTCCAGAGACTCAACAATGCATGCTTAAAAGGCAGCACTTAATGTGCACTGGATAAATCATTTAAGTCGCTCATTTACTTCAGCTCAAAGGCTTTAATTTGCATGTTGTTTTCACATTTTCATCCTCGTTTTTTTTCTCCCCCTTTTCAAAATCTCTGATTGAGTGCAGTTGCTAATGGCTGCATTGTGAGTTATAAACTACAAATGAATTCTCTTCAGTCCAAATGAAACTTACTCTGATATGGGCTCCCAGCATGCATTGATGATTATAGAAACCCTCCCCGTGAAATTGTCTTTGTAATTGTCTCACTGTTCATAGTAAGCCAGATACTTCCCTAATAAAGCAAACTGAGGAGGCATCGAAGGCATTTCGATAACCTCACAGTACAATTGCTCCCCAAAATGTTTTCACTTTTACATTTTATGAACTATCCCTATCCAACTCTGGTTGTTTTTTTACCACTGTATGCTGTATATTAGTTTCATTTCCACTAGATCACTATGCATCGTGCAGTCACAAAGTAAGTCTGAAAGGAAAAAGAGTTCAATGGAAAATATTTTGCCACAATCTGTTTCTCAGCAGTAAAATGTGTATATTGTTTTGCTTGTAAAAGGATATGGTGACTATTTTTGTACGCAGCAACAATGCAAAGCAGTTGTGTGGTCAGCGTCAGGCATTGCATGTAGACCAGGCCTAAAGCAAAACATATTTGTGTTGTGTGTGTTTACCACATATAACCCTCCAGATTCCACTCACACTGTCCTGCAATGTTGGTTCCAGTCTCAAACCTCTTTCCTTGTGTCCTCTCTTGCTCACTGTCTCCCATCCATCCATCATCTCGCCCGCTTTGTACCTTAATGGTGTTGCACGGGTTTGCTGGAGCATATCCCAGCTCACACAGGGCAAAGGCAGGGAATACATCCTGTACAGGTCACCAGTTCATCGCAGGACACACAGACACACACACCATTCACTCCCACACTCACACCGAGGAGCAATTTTGTGCTTCTAATCAACCTTAAACATGCATGTTTTTTGACTGTTAGAGGAAACCTGAGTACCCTGAGAAAAAAAAAGCAGGCACAGAGAGAACATGCAAACGCCATACAAAAAGGTCTTCAGTCCACCCAGGAGCTGAAGAAAGGACCTTGTTGCAGCGACAGAATAAAGCACTCAAAACAAGCAAAACAACATTCACAACAAAAATGTATCCGCTCACATAATATACCTCCTAATTGTTGTGAAGATTCAGATTCATATTCTTGTTGAACTTAATCATTTCATTGAAGGAAAGAGGAAGGGAGATGAAGGGAAGATATAAGGAAATTAATTAAGGAGAGGAGGCTTCAGACTTCTGGAATGTGCCCCAGGTGAAAACCTGTCATTGAATTGACTTCTGTGAGAACAGAGGTTGAACCTGCATGCCTTGATTAATCAATGTGCCGTGTTTTCTCCCCTGCTTGAACCCAAGGCCGAGCCATATTTCACAGGAACAAATTGAGCGGGGGACTGACACAGGTCTGACCATAAAACCAAAGGTAATTAGGAACCACTGGAAGATGTTCCATAAAGACAGTGGGTCAGACACATTCAATATAAACCGGCGTGGAGGCTGCGCAGAGAGCAGCAGATCTACTGCAGACCAAGCAGAGCGAGAACACAGTGTCTGAAAGCGAGACGAGGCGGTTTTCAGCAGATCTATTAGGAATTCACTGTGCTGCAAGTGTGCAAATTTTGATAAATAACACCTTCACATCAGGCTGGTAATTTGATTTCCTATGAGGTAATCTTTACTAATTGACACAAGAATTGAGTGAGCAACACACTGACGCTAAAGCTTCCTGGCACAGCATTCACAGTGAGATGTTTCCAGCGCGTCAGGATCGGGCGAATACATCACCACTTGTCCTGTGCGATGCCTGTCGGGGAACTTGAGGGAGCCTTCCCCTCTCATCCAATAACATGCCATCTCCTTACTCTGAAGACCTCTCATGTTTCATAATGTGTCTGTCCCTCCTCGCACCTTGGTGGAAACCTAAGCGCTCATCATTACCAGCAGATGAGTGGCAGAGGAGAATCTGCAGCTTTGCCAGCAAACAAAGCTTAAGTTGGGGTCGAGTGGCAGAGATGCCGGGAGAAAGGAGCCCTATCAGTTTGTCATTTTGCTTAAATGCCTCCGCTGCGGCACAGCACTGGTTAGAGGTCCCTATTTTATGATGCCACTGTTATGAAATCTGCCATGGAGCATCTCTTCTGGCTCTGTGCTTAATGTAGCTCGAACAGCAAATGGTCAGACATTCATTCTCTTGCGCTCTCCTCATTACAAAGAGAGAGAGAGAAAAAGAGAGAGAGAGAGCTTCGATACTTCTTTTCCTTTCGAGACAAGTATTTTGATGTTTATACACGCAGTGAGAGAAGGAGACAGAGAGATAGAGAGAGAGAGAGCTGCAGATTGCACCGTAAGCATTTCAGGCCGCTGATGAAAAAGCAGCCACTGATATTAAATCTATATTTAGATGTATGGGGATATAGCTGCCTAGACCCTGTTGCCTTGGACTCATGTGCTACATTAATGTCTGTAATTTAATCATCCCCAGATCCTGGAAACCATAAAGGATCAACCTGGTGATTAAACAATAACAAAACAATAAAAGATGAAACAGAAAAAGCAAACAATTGCTATTGGTGTGCACAAGAGAGCATCCCATGTGCTACTGTATATGCAGTGTAAGTCACTCCTGTATTTATGGGTCCTAAATGTATGCAGCGAACCCTCCCAAAATCACATTTGACTGATTTACATGTTTTCTCTCTGAAACAATGCAGTTGATTTCCTCTGATCTGATTGTTTTGTTGAACTTGCAGACGGCCTTGGTGTTCCCAAACCATTATTTATTATCATAAATCCATAATAAGATGCGCATTACCACCTAATATGTTTTATCTTTTTATCAACTCGAATTCCTCAGACTGAGTGGAGTATACATGTTCTCTTTGTGTGTGCCTGGGTCTTCTCCAGGTACTCCAGTTTCCTCCCACAGATGCATATAATATCACCTGATATTGTTTGGTTATTTCAAGAGGGGCTAAATAAGATTTGAGACTCCAACAACAAGTGATGAAGGCAATGTATACAAAAAACAGCCACCAACATCTGTCCGATGGTTCACATCGGATTGCATGTAGAGGTATGCACATTTGGAAAAAATATATATAAATATTGGCCGCTTAGTCTCCCAAAAACCAGGTTTGCATGAGAGGCATTGTGGCAGTGGAGCAGACCTTCCAGATGGCATCCACAGCATACATGGCATGACCTTCTGCAGCGCAGAGTACACGGGGGCACAGAGTCGCTGTGCAAACAGCAGGCAGGGTCCTCAGATGTGTGTGGGCCCCCTGGGACATGGCGGCAGAATGAGATGCCCATCACTCTGTGGCTCTGCAGATGCTCCTCACAACTGCCAGCCTTTCAGCTTCATTAGTCCTAGATCAGATACATACAGAGGAGAGCAGCCCGAGGCTATCGCTGCAGCCTCCCTGCCATGCGCCGGGACACACAACACACACACACACACACACACACACAACCACAGACACATACACAGTCACATTTGGAATCATTTCTAAAAGAAGCCAATTTCATCAGTGGAGGGATGTGATAGCGAGGGATTTCTTTTTCTTTTTTTAAGGTTTGTGTTTTGAATATGTGCATGGGAGGGGAGATGAATAAAAAAAAACCCTTGTGACACCAAGGAGTGAGTGAATGCTTATGAATACAGAAATCTCTTAATGAACACAGAGAGGAAATTTGTTTCCAGTTTGACCAAATTATGATAGGAACCAGTGATAGGAGAATGTCATTCACGCTGGGGTGTCTCAAGATTTTTTTTTTCCCCCTCTGCCAATAAAAACAACTAACAAAAAGCCACTGCAGACAGAGACAAATAAACCGAAATGACTGAGATCAAGAGGTCTCACTCCGATTCATTATCCTCTTTACTGTGAAGCCAAGTTGATTGATAAAGCACAGCATTTCCCCTCTGTGAAATAGGAATACTTCCCCGTGAGCAGTTGGACTTTTATTCATCACCAGCACAGACATTCCCCACCATGCAATATGTAATTAGTGTGTAATCCCCTGCCTTTTTAAAATGAGACCAAAAAATGATGATGCGGAACCGTAATGAGATATTAATTCAGAAACACTGCAGATCTGCATTTATTTTCTTTTTTTTTCCCTCTCCACCTCAATAAAGCAAAGCCGTATAAGTTATTACAAAGCTTTAATGTAGATATGGTTATTACAGCAATTTGTATGGGCAACCAGTGTTTCATTTCCGCCCCTGTCTGTCTTTTTCTCATTAAAACCTCAATCCCTATCTGTCACTTGTCTGTTTGTTTGGAATAACTTGTTGGTGTAAGAGACATAAAAGGGATCGGAGAGGAGCGACTGCACCACAGATACAGATATTTCACACATTTCGTGCCAGAAATGCGCATTCGTGTCCAGCCCGCATCCCTGAACGTTGTCATGTGTGTCCAATCTTGCACACTTGGCTCAATCATGTTAAATATGTCCCAGGTGATAGAAGCAGGTGGTCCACAATTTAATCCCCCCCCTCTCTCTGCCACACCACCACCACCCTCCAGCTACCGGTGCTGCTCCACCCCTCAGAGGTGCTCAATGTATGCATGTGTGTGCACCCGTCTTTTCTGGTGCAGGATATTTGAGTTGAGCAGAAATTACTCCAATAAGTTTCCACTTTAGATTGAAGGAGGCTCGGGCTGTTGCAAATGAAAAATGGGTGCTTGGAACAGAAGAGCACTGTCCAAATTTGATTAATACGAAGAATAGTATTTGAATAATTGTATTTAAATATTTGGTCAATCTATCAAAAAGCCAGAGACAATTTATCTCAGCAAGAATTCTTCTCAGGAATTTGACTTGACAGTCATCACTTTTAATGTGAAACGCAATATTTAACCAAATTGCCTCAAGCGCAGCATTCACACTATTAAATTATTACACAGACTACATTGTTTCTTACCGAAAAGCCCACATTATTTTCATCATTTGTCAAAATGCCACAAATTGCTTTTTTCCCATCAAAATTAGAAGGTCGTGCACACTTGGGGATTTTAATCCCACTGAATCAGCAGACGGTTTCTGCTGAGGTTTTCTGGTGCATTTAAAAAAAAATAGCTAAACAGAAGACTCAAGGAAAAGAGAGTTTGATGCGAGAAATTTCAAGCCGAGTAATTTTATACCTTCAATAAAAAAAAACGTGACTTTGCCTTCCAACATTGATTTGGTGTTTGCATCTGCTGAAACACATTTGTCACCAGCACCGTTTCATATCTCACATTAGGAGGGGGAAAGGTACTCTCAGATTGCATTTTTGGCACTGTGTCAAGAGTGTAATTGAGCATGTGTGTTTGCGCGCATGTGTGCTGCCGTGCACATAGGTGTGTATCATGGGGTTGTGTGTGCATGTGTGTGAGTGTGTGTTTGTGCACGTTGGGTGGGGTGGGGCAGGGTGGGGGTGGCGGAGTTGGGTCATCCTGTTGCCTGGTAACAAGCCTCAGATTGACAAAGGAAGAGCAATTTAGGACTACTTTCCCCAGAAATCAATACAACAGGCCTGATGTGATGATGTGAGATTAGCCAAGGGAGAAAAGCCAATGTATTTGGCAGGGGTTACTTCATAACCAAGAGGAGAGGGCATGCAGGAGATTGCATCTGAAACATTGAATATAAAGATATAAGGTCTGGGTACCCAGCTTCAGAAATGGTGCTAAAATGAGACTTCTCCTGCCCGTGTCTCCCTCAGGTAATGAGAACTTTAGCAAAGTGAACACTCATGGGGAGGGAAAAAATCTGATTTTAGCTTTCTTGTTTAATACTGTCTGTCAGTCTGTCGCTAATATTGCCCTGGGCGAGGGGGCACCGTGCAAGGCTGTAATATTGGAAAAAAGTGGAGATAGAAAGAAATGGAAGTTGAATACTTTAGGACAGCTGTAGACATGAAGACTGCCCCTGCATAAAACATGTTCTCTGCTGAAGCCAGGAGGTTCAAACATCACTGAACTTGGAAAATATTGTTCCACTGCTGCTAATAATGTAGGGTAATTGCAGATAGGGAATTCTATCAGTTTATCACAATAAACAACACATTTATAATTGCACCCACCACTCTGACCCAGTATTATTTGACAGTAGAATAACACAGATGCAGATTAATGAGAGAAACAGAGACAGAATGGTTTGATTAATTTACTTTAGGCTGATTAATACCTTTCCCTGTTTTGCTGGTTTCTAAGTAACAGTAAATAAACAGATATGCAGGCAGGGGGAAGAACAGGAGGATTAACCTGCAGAGGTTTAGAGAGGTTTATGTCTATCTGCAGAGCCAGCACAGGAGGGAGGCAAATAAACAGCCTGCGTGATAGACAGAACTTATCAAGCAGAGAGTGGAGAAACCCAGAGATTGTGCCTTTCCGTTGACCACCCCAGACGTTATAGCTCCACGCAGGGTTTCACTGATATACAGCGGAAGCTGTGCAAACACCTTGTCCAAAGACATCCAGGTTAGGTGAAGTGGAAAATCTAAATGGCTCGTAGGTGTGACTATAAGTGCAAATTTGTTTGCCCATCTATGTCTCTGCCCCTGTGAGAGCCTGGCAGCACAGGGATGGGCTCAATGACGCAGCTGTGACCCTGAACAGAACGAGCTCTGCAGGATGACAGATGACTTAAACACTTTTTGTGCAATGATCTTGTAAAGCTTTGAGATATCAACGGGGAAACACTATGGACTGAAGCTTATACTGAATGTAGACAAAACATGTGAGGAGATATGTGGTCAGAATTATAAAATGCCTTGTCATGCTGTCATACTTACAGGAGGTCAGCAGGGGCACACTTTGGCAATGTGCGAAGCCACAAGGCCAATGTCACCGAAGGGATTAAGATGCCATTGTGTGCAACAGTTACAGAGGAGAGTGTTAAGTGACCTCTATCGATTTTGCCCGAGAAGAAAAATATTACTGCTGATTGGGTCGTGGCAGGTGCTAATTTTAACCCATAACAACACTGCTCCTATATAGTCCATATGTGGAGGATTTAGTCTGAGCGGGGAGGTAT
Source organism: Karalla daura (assembly GCA_029224185.1). NCBI lineage: Eukaryota > Metazoa > Chordata > Actinopteri > Chaetodontiformes > Leiognathidae > Karalla > Karalla daura. The sequence goes on from CM055199.1 coordinate 13,096,296, forward strand.
GGAGAGAGAAGGGGCAGGAACAGAGACAGGGGGTTACACATGCACACACCACATGCACACATGCACACATGCACGCACGCACACACACACACACACACACACACACACATACACACACACACACACACACTGACCAGTGAGGGAGAACAGATAAGCGGGCAGAGGGAGAGAAAAAGAGAGTTCCACACACAATGAAAAATCTGCACGACTAGAAAAAGAGAGGAAGGATTAGAAAGAGAAACATTCACACAGGCTTCTCCCCGACTATAGTCCAGTGTAACCAGACTCCTGTGAGGCTGGACAGTGGAAGCTCTTGATGGGCAGGAATGTGGATCCTGGGAGCACAGAGAGCAGATTGATGGAGACCGAGAACGGGGAGGAATGTATCGACTCCCGGGGCCGGTGGGAACACAACGGCGGGAGAGGATCACTGTGACCTGTGCTGACACCTCTGTCATCACACGTCCTCTGTCTCAGGCTGGGGGAGAGAGGAGGTAATGTGGAGAAGGAGGGACTGGAGGAGGAGGAGGAGGAGGAGGAGGAGGACAGAGCAGAGGGATAAGGAGGAGGAGAGGGGGTGTGAAGGTGGAGAGAGGTGGAGGGAGGTGGGTACCCTCAGCCTGACAGCAGGAGGCAGAATGTGTCCAGATCCCAGAGGAGAAGCATGTTGTGCATGCAGCCCGACCCTGCAGGGAATCCATACGCGCCTGCGACTGTGAGACGGTGGAGAGCCAGCAGCCAATAAACACACACGCAACACAGTGTTTGGCTTCAGTGGGCGTGATGCAAAATCAAATTTCAAAATGAAAGACATGATGTTAAAAACTGACCTCCAAAGACCCTTTCTCTGGCAGGGTATATCTGTGCGGTGTGAACACTGAGTGGAATAAGGGTGAGACAAGGTGAGACATTAAAAAGACTGTCGCATCAGCTACTCAGCAGCGGCGGCTGCTGCCAGATTCCAAATCAGCTCTCATATCAAGTCCATAATCAATTCATTGATCAGCTCCAGGAATGAAGTCGGGCAGATAGAGAGTCACCCTGGAGAGATGAATCCCATAGTCTTTCTGCTTGTCTTCACTACACAATGATGAGGCAATCAGCCCTAATAAGCTCTCTCTCTCTCTCCCTCTCCCTCTCTCTCGCCCGTCTGTCTCTGTCTCTCTCCATCACTGGCCGGTCATTTACCAATGTCTGCATCATTAGTCTGCCCGGGCCGGCCCCTCTGTACTGATGTCCCGGTGTCAGGACCTGCCGCATTAGACCACCGCTCAGGTGCCATAATTCACCTCCGTATGGGCAAAGGGTCAATGGAGAGATGAGGCCTGCCGGCCATTAGCTACTCAGAGGAAGACAGTGAGGTTGTGTCGGGGTCAGCGAGGGTCACTGTTGTTAAGCAGAGAACTGCAGGAGGGACAGGAGGCATGAAACGGTGTTGGTACTACGATGAAAGGAGGAGAAAAAAGGAATAAAAGCGGGAAAAGGTTGATTGGATCAATCTAGAGATGAGAGAAGGTAAAACTCAGTTGAATTTTGTGACGTGCGGTTGCCTTTGAGCCGGGCTATGAAACGACATGGGTAGTTTAATCTTTAGCACCCTCAATCAATCTCAATCTTTTTAATTTCAGCCTGATCACTAACAATATTGCTCTTGGAGTGAACTGTGGCTCTAGTCAGAACAGCACAAAAATGGGTTCCCTGGGACATGGTGTAGTTTAGCAAGTACAATCTTTACTATATACACTTAATTATTGCGAAACGGTCAGAATCTGAAATATTTGATTACTAGGGAAATTGGACTTCCACACGTCTATGTGGAATTTGCATGTCCTCAATGAGTCGTGTGGGTTTTCTCTATAGCTCCATACTTTCGTCTCTCCTACATTTCAAAAACATTTATTCAATTCCACTGGAGACTATAACTTGCACCTATATGTTAGTGTGAGAGTGAATTGTATGTGTGTGACCTCGATGGACTGGTAACCTGTCCAGGATGTATTCCCTGCACTGGAGATTACCATCAATAGACGTCTGTTACAGATAGAGATCAAAGTAGGTAAGATAATAGATGAATAGATGTTGACTACTATATGTATTGAATACAATACAAATACAAATTATATGGTATGAGACCAATAAAACAGGGAGTAACAGTTTGCCCTACATGATAATACAGGCCACAAAAAGTGTCAAAAAAAGGCACCAATCATAATGTTTTTATGAGGGAGAAACTGGTGGGCAACTTGTAGTTTTTGACAGGACAGTTGTTTAAGCCACTATAAAGTGACAGAAATGGCTCTGGCTCAGATCCTGTCACAGTGGCAGTTTCCAAATGTGGCCTAGCTGACAGTCCAATCATAGTGCATTAATGCATTGCGTGCAATGCATTTGCTTTCTTTATTCAGACTGAATAGCCTGGTACAGATTGAACTTTAAATGCAGACATGTGTTAGACAGTATATTTAAAGTAATCATGCCCTCGAAATGCCTTTAAAATCAACAACCTCAAGATGTTTACCAGTCCTCTAAAGGTCTTCCAGAGTCTATGCTGTTACAAAACAGGGTAGCTCTGTCGATTGCTTATTATATCTGGCAAAACTGTTCATGGTGGAGTCATGACACACATGTCCCGGCGTTCACTAAGATAAATAATATGCAATTTGAGTTTTTTTTTTCCCTTTCCTGTGCTCTGTTGACTGTCAATGACATCATTCATTAGTTGCTGTCTGTCTTATCTGGCTTCATGCTGCAGATCTCGCATGTTTAAAAAAAAAAAAAGCTCCATTGAAGAATCGAGTGACTCAGTCTTGGCTGGCAATTGCTGCGACTCAAATATCTGTTAACAGACTGCTTCCTGGCAGAGTTACATCAGCCCTGGCACCAGCCAGGCACAGAGAGAGAGACATTAGTCAGCACTATTCTCTCTCCAGCTACTGCTGTGCATCCGGCACTGGGGTTCACAGATCAGCTGATAACTCATAGCTGCCGTCATTTATCGTAATCTGGGTCAATTACGGAATCATATTCGAGGCTAAAGCGTCTATGTTATACATTGCAAACTCCGGATATAAAACCCATGCTCGTCTGTCTCTTATTGTACTAGGAGGCTAGAACAACAGCGCATTTACACACAGCGTGGCATGCTTCGTTTTATCAGATTCATTGCATGCACGTGTCGTGTGTGCTTTTGTATGTTCATGTTTACAAACCTTACGCGTGCAAACCACACTGAATGTCATTCCTGTAACGTGACGGCTGCACAAACAGGCAGTCTTTTCTGCAGGCACGGCCTCTTCCTTCATAGAGCCCATTATTCTATGGCAAATTACTTAATGCCGGTATTGAAGGCGAGGTGACAAGGAGAATGCAAGGAATGAATCCTCTGCTTGTAATCTGAGGCGGGATGTGTCACGCTCGGGAGTGTTATCACCGACACAGCATGGGATGAATTCCGCCATTTTCTCTCCACAGGGCCATGACAGAGCTCTCCTTTCTAGCAGGCCCCGAGGGGGAGGAAGAAGGAAAAGGACCCCGGAGAAGAGAGCACAAAGAAGGAGGAACGGATTGACTAGGAGCTGTTGATAAACTTTCAGAATAGTTCTCTGTTGGAAACGGTTCAGCGGCCCCATCGTGAAAGAGAGAAGAGGAAAAAGTAAGAAGGGGGAAAAAAAAGAGCAGACTGAGAGAGAGGGATTGAAGGGTTTCCTTTGCTTAATCAGAAGCAGCTGAGTGAAGGGCGACAGTTTGGGAACAAGTGCTGTTTCACTCTTTGGGCTGTGTTTCAAATTACTTTCAAAATCCATACAAACCCATGGAAAAGCCTGTGCAGAGCGACAGGGCTCGATACTGTTTGCCGGCATAAACGCAAAGCCTGTGCATTCTTGCATGCAGCAGCAGTTTGTAGTTTGCCCGCAGTAACACGGGCAATCATTTTCACAAGGTTCAGTCGAACGCTCGGGAACCTGTCAGGTCTGACTTTCCTAAAATGAGTCATCAGAAATGTTGCTGTCAATCAGGCTGAGTTTGGAGTTCTGAGCCCTGAGAAGAACCGGACAGGCCCTAATAACTCAACTTCACAAAGTAATGCTTAAATAATTACTTCTCCTAATTATGATGGCTGAGGAGTGTTATGCATTCTTTCTCGATAGCAATTCTCTAATTAGCATATTTTCATTATCTTGGCAAATTAATAATTTAAAGGGTCTGTAATAGACATGAATTATTAGACTATGGTACAATGATGGATTTAAAGGGGCACTACACTCAATTTGTGTCTCAATCCCTCCCAGGGTGACATGAATAATTAGCATAAAAGTGTCCCTCCTGTGAGTCTTCCTGAGTGTATGGATGTTAATATACTGCACTGAATGCCTATTCACATTATACATTATTTATATTCTTTGCACCTGTCATACAAAGTGAGATATAAAGTAAGACACCAAAGAATCCTGAGGGTTGCATTCAGAACTCAACAAGGACACATTGAAATCTATACCACTCACATTCAATACTATAATACTACCTCAATAGACACATCGAATGGGCCCTTGTTTCCTTACATTCATTTAAGTGACAAATCACACTTTTTAGAAATGAAAAAGGGAAAAAAAAAGAATTGTTGTGACCACCCTCTCCTACTTGTCTGTCGCTCATCTAAAGTGTCACTTTAGATCTCTTGGGTCGCTCTTTTCCTGATTGTCACTTTCACTCTCCGGCTGCCACTTTCTGAGCCATTTCTCTCTGGTCCGGTTCTAAACAGACTCTGTCAGTGCAAGATGAAAATAAAATGATTTATGTTGTCCCCCTCCCCACTTGTTCAAAGTAATGAGATTCCATATTTCAACTGGCTTGACAGATGGATTGGAAATTAAAAGCCTTAGATAAGTAATGCCTTTTTGATGTTGGACTGTGAATAACTCACATGTGCTGATTGATTTCAAAACTCTTGTGACAAAGTGCACATGCTGTACAGGGGACAACATGCCCATACCGCTATGTGTCACACATTAGTTACTGCGAATGAGAAGGCACTCCCGAGAAAGCCTGATTCTCATTCATTGTGGTACATTAGTATAGTGCAGGGTCGATACTTATAGGACCGATTGTAACCAAACCAAGGGGCGAGACGATGTATAATGTAAGAGTGGGCGTTCCAACGTTGAAAATAACGGTAGCGCCATGTGTTTCAATGCCTGTGTAGGTGCTTTATTTCTCTTTGTTAAAGTGCAGCACACAGTTGAGTTCCTGAGCTTTCCCCGCAGCTTGACAGCTTCAGAAATGAAGTGCAAAACATCAGCAACATCTTTCTCTGTTCAACGATTCAATTTCCCCCCAAAACATGAACATTCGTCTGCGCCTGCCTCTCTTTACACCTCCTCTTCTGTGAGTGGTAAAGGTTCAATGAGGGAAATCAATAGCGAATAAGAGCTTAAGATCACTTACTCTATATTTACCTCAATGGCATTCTTCATGAAAGGAGTAAGAGCCACTATCACTTTATGCATTTAATATGCAGCATTCATCCGAGCTATGCACATTATATCATTTCTGTGTATGACCTTTTACTTGGGCGTAATTCTGCTCCTGTTCTGCACAGAAGCCAGCGCTGCCACACTTTCATCACATCAGCACCTGCAGTCAATTTGTGAGAACAGACAGCTGTCTATTCCCCTGGAGGAGACAGAGTGAGAATATCGAACCGGCTCATTCCACCAAGAGACAACACCACCGACATAACAGTGATTCATCAAAAAAAGTGCTTGACGAGCAGAGTCCTCACTCCACTTTCTATTTTTCATCAAACATTTGAGCCGCAAAAATAATGCCCCATACGAGGCCGGGGTGTGCAGGTATCTGAATGAATGGTATTAATGGTAATCCATGCTGTCACCTGCTGCTGAAAGACAGAATTTTAAAACACGTGAGCGAGTGATTGATTATGCCAATGTGTTTTCTAGAGGTCATATTGATTGGGGTTGCGAGAGGTAAACTCACATTTTTACTATCTGACGAAACTGACGCCTGACTGACGGCACCCCACACATGAACTGATTTAGATTAAACTTTAGACCAAGACAGATATTCTAGCTTTGGCTCAGAATTCGATAACAGGTATGAGGATCCCCACACAGTTGAAAATGATGATTATTTTTCTCCTTTCTCGGCTTAATTTTCCCTATCTAAAAGAAATGCCAAGCCTGTAAACCCAGTTAGTGGATATGAGTGATGTCGGAGCAGCCAGCCTCATTAGGACCACAGGTGCGTAATGCCATCACCCTCCCCTGATGTTCCCCCCCGATGTTCACTGGCTTATTTTCTGTTGTGAGAGAACCATATTGACTTTAACAGAGACCGGAGCACCATTCGTTATCCCTTGGAAAAAAAAAAGAAAGAAAGAAGGCACACAAAAAAAGGATTTACGGAGTCAACAAGACTGAATAAGTTCTGTGGGTGTTTCCACCCAAAATGAGACAGTTGCACAAATAATCCATCACGCAAACAAATATGTACAAATGAATAAATAAAGACGGATTCCGGGAGCTGCCTGCCATGCTCGTCTCCTGCTCTGCGTCTCTGAGAAACAGTGGGCACTCTCATTAGGCGCAAGGACGACGTCTACTTATTCATTACCCGCTCCGTGCAAAACCCTGCTATTAAAACTCTAAAAGCCATTAGAGAAATCCATAATGAACCCCACCAGCAGCAGGTGCACATGGGGGGCAGCCTCTCGGAGATGACACAAACAACACTGCTACATGACAGTTTGGGACTCTGTTGCCCATTAGCGTCGCAGCCGCCTCTGCGGCCGCCGCCTCTGCTACCGGGTGGTTTTAAGTAGCTGTTTGCTGGTTTTTCTATCCGAGCCCCGTGTCGACTCGCTTCATTTGACATGCGGCGCAAGTCAGCGTGGCGCTGGTCGGCGGCTTGGCATGGAGGTGCTAGTCAAACATGGTGTGACAGTATTGACTGTGGCCTGTTTACTGAAAGGAGTTCAGAACAGGATCAGCTAAACATACATTATGGTAGATCGATACTGGCTGAAGAACTGAGCAATGAGCTTGATATTAGTCTGGCTTCACTACCAGCCGGCTCTCGGCCACTTAAGGCTTCCCTTGCTACAGCTTTTTCCCATCTCTGCACGGACCAATAACTGCTAGAGGGGAGTTATTTTTCTGCGGTACCTCGGATTGATCTGGTGTGAATCTGGTCTGAGGCTAAATAAGCAAACATCGAGACCAGCCAGTTAGAAAGAGGAAAAAAAAGAAATCAGCAAATGCAAAACAGAGAGCAGGAGGAGGGAGAGGCAGAGAGGAGAGAGAGAGAGAGAGAGAGAGAGAGAGAGAGAGAGAGAGAGAGAGAGAGAGAGAGAGAGGGAGAAATGTGTATTTGGTCTCCTGGGTCCTGGCTCCCCATCATTATAACCTTAGTCATACTTCATACTTCCTTCCCTTTTATCTTTGACACACTCCATCTGTTTCTCATCATGTGAAACCCCAATATAAATACAGTACCAGGCCTGTGCAGTGTGCAGGCCACTTCGTGTTTAAGATTCAGCCCTGCTGCATGTTTTTTCTTAAGTGTACCTCTAATAGTATATTATTTTAGAAGGTTTAAAGACTAAAATGCATTTTAAAGCAAGTAATCCCGAAAGATTACAGTACAAATCAAGAAAAATGAGAAAGCCAGCAGTGTGCTGGGATCACAGCAGAGGTGCATTTAGTTCACACAATCTGTGCTTCCCTTAAATCCACATACAAACTGAGTGACAGACAGACACTACAGGTAACTCCCCAGCCTGTAACCCTTCCATGTCAGAACACAATGGTCATACTGACCTCCAGGGAGAGCGCGGTTCAAGACCAAGTGACCCCTAAATTCCCCATCAAACACAAAAGCAAAACAAGTGCATTCACGCAGGGGTCACAGTTTACGTCGAGAGCCGCCCTGCCTTTAGCCCGCTCAACCTGCGAGGTGCGTGGGTGGATGGAGGACCGCTCCATGGGGAGAGAGGGTCTAGCAATGAAGTATGTCCTGGGTGGCTGTGATTGCCCCACCACGGTGAACCTCATCTGTACCTCATCCCTTCTTCCAGGGTATGCAACCATGAAGTCAATCAGAACGACACCAGGGCATCAATCACTCAAGCTCCCTTTGGGGTGACCTGCTTCCTCCTGGGAAGAATACAGATATAAAAAAAAAAAAACAGCAGCACATATTGCACAAAAGGCAGTGGGTTAGTTTGTCCAAACCGATTTCTGCCGTGTTACACTTATCACTTTAGCATACTTTTTTTAATTTCTCAGCTTTTCGTATTGCACTCTATTCTTTGATTCAATGATAACAACGCATTCTGTCCGCATCCTTGTATATTCCATTTTCACGTTGTACTAAAGGAGAGAAAATCAGTTTTTCCTGACTCGATTATGTCGCCTGCAGTTTTGCATCCTCCTCCAAACAAATCTCCCGCTCCAAAGGGCCCTGGCCCCATTAATAATTCCCTCTCTAATCTTCCCTCTCCATCTGATCAGGTCTTTTCTTCACAGCCCCTCTCCATTTCTCACCTGCCCAGAAACTCCATCAACACCTCCTCCTCTCCCTCTGTGCAGGGTTCACCGCTTTTGATGTCCCGTTGTTAGCTTAAAATGAGCTTTAACAACTGTATAATCTGAAATAACATTGCCTTAGCCAATTCCTGCAAGGAGAGGGAGAGAAGAGGAGAAGACAGGGGGAGAAGAAAGAACATGTTCCGAGCTAATGGATGTTCCCTGGATGTGTAATGTAATAATTTTGGGTGAAAAGGAGCAGGAGAGCATAGGAGGAAGAGAGAAAGATGAAATGGATGGATGAGTAGGGGAATAGATGAATAGAGGTCAGGGTGAGAGGTGGCAAGTGAAAGAGTGAGAAAGGAAAGGGTGGGAAGCAGATGGAGCCAGAAAGAGGTTGGGCTGATTTAATCTATTCGCAGGGCCTGCGGTTGCTCCTCTCAGACCACTCTGACAGGCAGAGGGGATTTGGCAGGCTGATCAAAATTATAATCTCATACCCTTCTCACATCACATCGGCAGATGGCATGCATGTGGTCGCTCTCCTGAGTTCCTCCTGCCAATGATGCCACTGAATATGCGATAATAGTTGATGATCTCTTGAAGGAAAGCCTGACTTTGAGGCAGTGGCACAACTAAATTCCCTTTCTTTCCGCCCCGAATGTATCACTGGCGCAGTCACACGTATGAAAGGGCCAACTTTAAAATATTCTACATATGAATTGTTGATGTGCCCAGAGTTTAACTGTATCTCTGTGAGCCTGCATGCTTGGCTGGAAGTTCCTCTGATGTTTAATTCATAATCATTATGCAACTCAGCGCTGGACTAGCCTTTGCTCGACCTCGGTAATCTTTGAGGATTTCATTATTAGAGTTAGCAATCTCCGATACTGCAGAGGAAAAAGGAGCAGACTCTAATTCACTCTACCATGACTCATCATTACACTCTTGAGCCTCAGCAAGTAGCTGCAGCAGCTCCTCTCTGTCCTCATCAGGACTAATTCCCATTTCCTTCTTCCCTTTACCTAGCATTAAGTAGCCTGCCCTCCTCCCTCTCCCCATTCAAACCTCTGGTGTTGGATGTCACTAACAGCACTTACTGGTCCTGCAATACAGCAAAGAAGCCTGCAGCTGCCTGGCCGCCAGTCCCTGGTGTGGTCAGAGTAGGAGGCCTATTGTGGCCAAGCCATTGATCGAGAGGAGTAATGGATCTGGCTTAGGCTGATAATGCATGATGTAATTGTCAGAGGAGTTTAATTATATGCTTATTACATGAGGCACTGAGTATTCACGCTCCCACCCCATTTACAGCACACTCTCCGTGAAGGCCATATGGAAAAAGAGGAGGGAAAAAAAAATCACGTGTGTCATTTAAGAGGAAGATTTAAGGTCTTACGCGCTGCACAATTCCACTGGAGCCATCTTACAAAGATTGCATTGTTAACCTTTAATAATAAAAATAGTAATAAAAAGCACAGCTTTACGGCTATTATAACCTGGTATACAGTATTTGTGGTTTTGCGAGTCCTGACGCCATATACACAGGTATTTCCAGTTTAACCATTGACATTGAGAGGAGTGTGAGGGTCCCAGTTAATCTAAAATTTCTATCATGGCACGCAGACCTTCCATCCCTCCATCCCCTCATCCCTCCAGGCCATGCTGAACCGTAATGGTGGCCTCATCGCATGTCTGAGTGCATACGCTACACTGAGCAATGCTTTTCAATTACCTGCGCTGGAGCCCTAGATGAAAATACATAGCACATATTTCTGAGGCAAAATGCTTAGGTCAGACGCACTGAGAAATAAAATATACCTTATGTCATTTAATTTGACAGTTGTCCTTTCCCAGCTATTGAATAGAGGTCGTCACATGTGCAGCTTGTGGGTGCGCGGCTGTTGTGCACACGGCACAACACATTTGCGGATCGAGCTTTTCATGCTGAGATTTAGCTCTGCAAAACAACAACAGTTTGAATCCATATGCAACATCCCCCTGTGGCTACATTATTCACCTCACTGAGGGGGAAAAAAAACAAACACAAAAAAAAAACAGCCCTTATCACCTCATCATCACCTGTGTGGGGAAACCACAGGGTTCAGGTTTCCTCATCGTCCATGAGGAACCAATAGAGGTTGTAACCTGATCGCTAACAGCAAGAACCCCAATGTTCACAGCTTCCCAACACTATCAAAGGTGGGTGCCACTGAATTGATGTGCTTAGTAACAGGTGACATGACTGTTGAGAGCTGCTGAGCATGTAGGAAATCACCTCAAGACTGTAAACAAGAAACTTTATTTCTTGTTTAATTCTAGTGAGATGAATTACCGGGCTAGTGCAGATTACTGGAAATATTTTTCTGTGATCTACTTTCTGCATTGTCTTGTGTAATAAAAATCAGTTCCAAGTGTGAGGCTGGCACGTGTGGAGCACCTCGATAGCAGACGCCATGTTGCCAGCTGCGTGGAAGAAAGCGAAACAGCTCCTGTCTGTAGAGCGTGATGTGATGACAGCAGAAGAAAACCCAGAACAAGTGGCAGCCATCAACAGGGAGCCAGGGCCACATCTGGACACTTTTTTTGGATACAAAAAAAAGACGACAGTTACATGATGACATGCTGTTAACATCGACAAGCACATTGTAGAAAATTGGGCAAATAAAAAATCCAACACCCACTCATGCCAACTTTTCACAAAACTTTAATGGAATTGATTTTATAACAACTGTATTATCTTTTAACTGAACATTTGGCTTTGGTTCACACTTCTTTAAATAACCAAAATGGATCCAAAAAACATTCATGGTTATATCAGAAAGAGACTTTAAATTGCCCTGTGATGTGCTGGTGACTTGCCCGGGATATATTTCCAGCTTTTGACCTATGTACATCACCAATGTGCTGCAATATCTTCCAGCAGATCTCTAAAACTGTTTCATGGTATAAATGATACTTTTCACCTTACTCATTGTATTTTGCGAGAGTTAACCATTCACAGAAGATGCAGAGAAAAGTCAAAACAATCAAACATTACTCATCAAACACCTAACTACACTGTTGCTTGTCCACATAGCCTTTGAGTAATTGTGCAACATGCAAAATAAACAACAAATTCTCACAGGCTATATTAAATAAATATATATATCCCATTGGAGGAAAGCTAACTCCACTATGCCCATTGATTCACTCACTGATGATGTGTGAGATAGAAAAGTGTCAGCACAAGTTGTGGCCACCAAGCATCAACAGGCCAGTTTTACAAATGTGTTTTTTTTTTCTTATTGGAGGGAAATAGAGGAGGAGGGAGGGAGAAAGAGGAGAGGGTGGAACTCTCCTGGTGTCCGCTCACTTCGGCGGCTGCATTAATGAGCTTCAAGTAGGGAACAGAGGCTGAGGCCGGTGCTGTAATGGTGTCCGCCTGGAATAGACAGGGTTGTGTTTGTGTATATGTGTGTTAGTAAGAGTGAGTGGTCGTGTGTGCGTGTGTGTGTGTGGGGAGGAGGGGGGGTTCAGAGAGTTAGAATACATGGGGTTGTTTGTTAGGGGTGAAAAAGGACACCTCTGATCTCTCACACACCAATCATAGAGAGGATCACTGGCTCTGACTGCTGCCGCCCGCTCTATGCGAGCGCGTGCCTCGCTACACAAACTCCAGCTGGGCTGGCATTGCTGTTTATGAAGCTGGCGGGTACCCAGCCATGCAGCTATGCATGTGTATGTGTGTTCCTGATATGGAATCATTGCCCGCACCGGCGAAAATACACAGTCGCCTGATTGCGCATACAAACTTTGGAAAACACAGATAGAAAACACAGTGAGGCATCTGAACCGAAACATAACATCCGCTCGAGTTGTGAACACTAGTTTGGAGGTTACACTCCAGCCCTATTTGCAGCATTTAGCAATTAGGTAGAAATGCTCAGATCAAATATGGAACAACAAACACTAGCAGTTATCTTTTTATAATCTCATGTATGGAAATGAGTGTTTGATTTTCTCCTCATGCAAATGAGATTTTCAATTAACTAAAAAAAAAATCTAGGGCTTGGCAGAGCGTTGCAGGCTTGTCTATTGTGTCCTCCCCACACAGAAATAAATTATGAATACCTAAATAGCATTTCGCATTTGAGATAATTATGGTGCCGGGAAAGAGAGGGAGAGAGAGAGGGAGAGAAAGAGAGCATCTTTTAACATGCAAATAAAATACATCACTTTGTTTTCTCTTGCAAAGATCAATCATAATTGGGCAGGTACACACAATCACAGGGGTAATTTGATGACCCATTTCGTTTTTGGATCACGCACCTCAAATCTCTCCGCTCCTCACATGTGTGCTGCACTGTGTGTGCTCTGCATTCGCTGATTTCAGTCGGAGAATAAAAAGTCTGATTATCAAAGGCCCTCCATGCTGACGGCACAGCGCACAGCCGCGTTTCATTTTATTTTCCCATTCGCTACTTCAATAAGATATCCCAACTTTCTTTCTTGCCTCTCCTGTTGAAAACAATGGCACGCCGATTCACATTTCAGGCTCTCTGGCTCCGTTTGGAAGCCTGTCTCCTTTTCAAATGGCACAGAAGTAATTGAATGGAGTTGCACTCTGATCTCTAATCTTTCTGAAATCCTTATCACAGTGTCTGAGTTCAAAAGATAAGGGGGTTGCGCTGCAGAGCGGCTCCTTATGCACCGCTAATGAATGTTCCGACAGCGAATTGTTGAATGAGGCACCAGACAAGTCATTAAGAATGAATAGGGTACACATACAGAGAACAAATGTACAGTGCGTTACATAAATACATAAAGAATCCTATCACACATATACACACACACACACACCAACACAAAGAGCCACCCACCATCTTCTGACACACAAACAGTTCATATTCCATGATTGCCAAGCCAATTAGGCTGCACAAGGGTTGACATAAACATTACAGAGATCTGTCTTTGTCCTCCCCTAGGGCCACTGTGCTGTGAATTTGGGCTTATGTAAGTTGCCTCCCTTGCCTTCTTCACACTCCCCGTGGGCTTTATGAACAGCACAGAGTCACTGTCTCTAATGTAATCTTGTAGACTCTGGGGGAAAAAGGCCAAAGCTCTTTGAGAGGACAAGGCAGAGGAGACAAGAGGAGGTCATTCAAAGTCATTTCTGGAGCAGGATTTGAGGGACTAATACGACCAAAAGCTCACAAAGAGGTGAACGGCTGAAACATGCGGTACGTCACCATACAGAAGAGTGCATATCTGTCAACCTGTGTTTGCACATGCTCTGTGCACATCTTGTATATGGTGAAGAAATGTGACGGGTGGGAGTGTTGCCGCCGTTTTAAAAGTGCTAAGAGCAAAACTGCCAGGTGAAGGGACGAACACAGGGATGTTTGTTTTTAACCGTACAAGAAGGTTCAGCCGTCAACCACTTCAACACTTAGAGACACGAATGTTTGTGTGGATGCAGCACCGAGAGCGCTGAGATTGATGCGAGCACCTTTGAGGGCTGCTGGGTGTGTTTACCAGTGGATTTCGACTGTAGCTTGGGCTAATTCAGCAGGCATCCACTCACTCACAGGTATCAATCTTCTGTGACTTGGCCTGGAGCCGCATCCTCCCTGAGGAAGTAGCTCTCTCCTCCTTCCTCCCTCTCTTCTCCATCTCACTCGCCCCACACCCCCTCCCGCCCTCGCCTCTTCCTCTCCTGCTTGCCTCCATCCCTCCTCTTCCTCTTCTATCTGACCTCATCCCTCCACTAAATCTCCCTCCTGTCAGGCGATGCACCAGGAACGCGGAAGTTGCGAACTCGATCAATAAAGCAAGGACAGGCCGAACGATCGCCCTGGAGACGGCGTGTTTTTTCGCGGGCAGGATGGGCACCGCCAGGGCCATAAATCCTGCCATCCACGCCGTCTGCTGGGCAAAGAGCATCGGCCGTCATCATCATCGCCCTCGCTGCACGGAGGGAGCCGAGGAGCCACTGTAAACAGTTACGTCAGCCGTCCCATCACCGCCGCCGGAGCAGATAAATCCATATTAGCAGGAGTGATGAAAGGGACTCTGATGCATGTTCATAATGGAGTCACATGGGTGAAATATGAAGGTGCTGCGTCGTATATGTCATGACAACATACTGTGGATGGGTTTCCGTAGCGGCTGGGATGAGCTTAGCATAAGCTGTTGGTGATGAGCGTGATTGGCGACTGAGCCGAAGAATAATCTGCAACCTCTGAGAACTTGAATGCCTCTTTGACCTTTTATATGAGTCTCTGTAATGATCCATGTTATTGTGGATGCATTCTGATCTAGCGATGGATGACAGATACGTAAATCAAAGATCGCAATACACCGAAAAACACACGCATAAAAAAAACACACACACTGCCTTAAGTGGAATTTCAATGACAATAACTTTTTTTTTGGTGGTGGTGGGGTGTGCGTGTGTGGTTGAGGAGAACCCTCACAAAATATTTTATTTATATTCCATACATAAATAGCAGGCTGTTTGGTCCCATCCCAGCAGTCTTCATATTTCCTGGTGACATTATCAGCTGTCTCCATCGTGTGCGGAGCGGGAAATAAATTGCATTTTTGCCGTTGGTTCTGTGGCTGCAGACGGCAGGAGGAGCATTATAATATAAAACATGAATAAACAAAATCACTCATGAGCAAATGTGCAGGAGCATGGGGAGGTAATCTCCTTTAGGCATGGTCCTTGAAATTAACTCAAAGAATCTGCACATGAAACGTGTTAAGAAGATTAATCAAATATTTCTCCTCCCCTCCACCCCCCCCCCAAACTCCTGCTTCCATTCAAAGTTTTTTTCTCCTTTATTTTTTATTTTTTTAATTCAAACATTATGGTAATTACTTGTTATTGTGCTTACTTGAGGAAGATTGCTTGGCCACAGGTGAATTGGAGTGAGGCAAAGGATAACGCTATATGTGTGAAATTGTCATATCATCTCTTTTCTAACGTGGCTTAGGCTCGGCATGAGTGTGCCAAATGTGAGAGATGTGCACCGAGGCAGTGGGCTTGAATAAGCCAGAGAGAGTGAACCAACCAGATAATACTTTTAAAGTGTTTTGAATCACAAAATAGTTTTCTCGTGTCAAGCGCCGGATCAACCTCATCGCATATCCCATAATGCATCTGTGTCCCAGTGGTGAAATTTGCTAGATAAACATCCTTCCCCGTATCTTGCTCCTCCCGACGGTCATACATCAATTACATGATATGATGTGAGCTTCGTTCAGCTGCTACAGTTAAAGAATACGGGACTGGATGCCACTCATACGTCCTTCGTCTAAAATGGCTGTCAGACATGAGCACAGGTAAATCACTCATCTGTCCATGTAATCATGCAAATTCGCATTATCCCTCATGTCCTGCGCAGCTCTTGTCACTCATTTATGCATGTTTCCTTCGTACCTCATCGCCCACATCATGTTGGACTGTTTAAAGCAGACGACGTGTGTGCTTTTTGTGAGGGGGGATATTGCACCTAGACAAAAGGAGGCATCTCCAAGAAAGTTGGTGCAGACGTTCACGATCCCCAGAGGATGAATCACAACAGCATCATCTATTGCCGCTCATTGCATATAAAGCACCACATCAGTTAATGACAAAATCTCAGCCACTCCTCGCAGCGCTGTCAGATTAATGGTGCTGCACACATTTTTCCTCCATCTGGTGACTATTGGAATTTCTCGTATCTCCACAACCTATCCATCCATCCATCCATTATTTCACCTGTTTTGTATCTTATTGGTGTCACAAGGGTCAGCGCACATAGGGTGAAGGCAGGGAATACACCCTGGACAGGTCACTAGTCCATCACAGACCACATTCACACCGATGTGCAATGATGTCTCCAATCGACTTAAACATGCATGTGGGAAGACCCAGAGCGTCTGGAGAAAACCCACCTACATTGGAAAACATGCAAACTCCACACACAGAGATTCCAAATCAAGGTCAAACCCGGGGCCTTTGATATTGTGAGGCTAACCACTGACCCACCCACATTTATACAATGTATAGTAGGCATCATTCTTATAAATACTGGAAATGGCAGCAAGCACATAACATATTGTATTTCTTCAGCATTATGCAGGGAAATATCCCTGAAATCTGGTCCATATGTCAATGATATTATGCGATTATACATAATGATAAAGTATGCACTCAGCTGGTGCACTTAAAAGATAATCAAACTATGTCAAACTCCGAAAACACTGCAATACAATGCGAACCGAGTGTTGTTTATTTTCATGAAATTCTAATTTGACTGTATAATTGAAGGCTTACCTACGAGACAAATGGAGAAGTACTTTATAAATGCTACCAAGAAACATTACGGCTATAAATAAAAGAATGAAAATCCATCAGGAAAGAGCAGCCAGTGTGACAAAACAAGCCTCTGTGGCCTTCAGTTTCACACACAATCTAGGCGGAGTGACAGAATTTTGAGAGGCAAAGTCACACTCAGACCTTGGAATATGTTATCCTGTGGTTTCAGCAGAGGGTATGGATATTGGTATGGATATAGGGGAGAGTGAAGGAGGAGCCGAGTTTGTGTATGTCCCCGGTGACCAGAGCGTGTGCATGGTTGATCAGTCTGTGGCCTGGTCTGGCGCGCCATGACTGATGAGTTGGCAGTGGACCTTGGAGGTTTGGGTGATAGCCTTTCAGTGTGTGATTCACGGGGAGCGCCCTGTACGCTGACATCCCCTCGCACTGTGATTGAGTTCACAATCCTCTGCCATTCCTCCCAAGTATATATGGTACCCAAATAAATAAATGTCGGAATCATGAGATTCCAACTGCAATTCAGTTGCTGCCACAGTACGAAATACATCCGCTACAGTGCTGATAACATTAACCGTAATATAGGGTAGTTACTTTTTTATATGTCTGCCGATTCTTATGCACTCCTCTAAATAGTTGAGCTAGCAACAAGGTAGATGACATGAAGATCCAACAGTCTACAAGTACTTTTAAAACTCATTTTATTTTCAAAACTCATTGCACTTTATGAAGAAATTGTCCAGTTCACAAGTCTCTATAAAAACAGTCTCTAACTAGACCAAACCATCTCCGGGTTGTAGCTGCAAATTAAATGTGCAGAGGGAAACAAAATCATTTTTCATTGCACTGTTCTTAAAACTCATCTGTTGCACTGTTTTTTAAGACACAGAGCCTCTGTATCATCATCTTTAATCCAAGTCAGGACCCAGACTTGATCCCACCCGGAACCAGAGCTGTAACTTACATCTCATTAAGCTTCTTTCAATTTGACAGAGTTTATGTTTTAACTTGAACCTATTTCCTTGCCTTCATGGCAACTGACGTCACGCAACTTTCGCTCAAGCTCTACTCCTCTATTACAACTGCTTATGAGATGACTTCTACAATCTGAAATGCGAAAGCACAAAAAAACAAACTAAAAAACAAATTTTATTAGCCCACAAGAATTTTAGCTCATTTGTATACAATCAATCTGCTCTGGAAGTCATCATTATCTAAAATCTCCAGTTGTGAAAAAGTTCTCTATACATGTATATACATGTATACAGACCATTTTTACATAACAAAATCTTTTCTGTTCAGACCTCTTTGAGTTGTATTTGAAGTACTGCCCTGCTTAAAACCTTTGCCTTTGAGAAGTTTTTGCCCCTTTGTTCTCTGTGACTCCACTGTTGACCCAAACACAGCTGATGTCACTCTCCAATCTTATCTCATCTATCTCATCATCCCCTTCCAGCACCTTCTCTGCTCTATTGTATTAACAACGGGCAAACTCCGTAAATCACTCAGGTTCCTCAAGAGCCCAGCCGCTGTCTCCTTGTGCCCTCGTGCAGAGAAACCTCTGGCAGCCCATTTGATATCATGTAAAAGAGGATTTGCACAAATAACTCCATAATCTCCAACAGCCAGTAACGGGTGACGTAACTTGCTGTTAGTGAATAACGAGGCAATATGGGGGTGAGTCATACCTCAGTGAGAATGGGGTCTTAGCCAAAGTCTTTAAGCAGATAAGCCTGTTTGGGGCTAATGAATGGGCAGATTCTGAGATTGTCATCTGAGAGTTCTCTTCCACATGTAAATGGCAACAGGACATAGTGAGGAAGGGCACTCCCGTGTACCTGCATAAAACCATTAGAGTCAATAAAGGAATTAGAGAAAATACAGCTTTACAATTCATCCTATGAGTTAAATCTTGTTAAGATCCACCGGTGACTATATTATAAAGATATGAGGCGCATTAAAAAAAAAAAGAGGAAATTGCCTTTGATGTAGACAATAAAGTTCTGCGTGACCATCCCGTCGCTGTTGTACCGATATCAAAGCATCGCTATCAGCCCTGCAACATTTGTTTTTCACCGCTACACCGTTATTAAGGGTGAAATTAGCTGTGCTTGAAATGAGTGAGAGGCTGAGCACTGAACTCCTCACAGGCTGTGGACAGAGATAGGGATCAGGGGGAATAGCAGGACGCGGCGTCTGTCCAGGCCTCAGATGTTCAATGTGAGAGCTGCTCGTCTTATCAGTTCCCTGAAATGGCCCTCTAATTGGGGACATGCTTCTATGAAATGTGTATAAATTGACGGTAATTGCTTTTGTATGCATGAAAATGCTAATTTTCCTCTATAATGGCTATCAAGAGAAACATACAAACTAGTTCAGTGGGTTCCTGTATCATGGACGAGAGAACAATAAATAAATGCGGGCCATGCACACACTCCTAATGTAAAGCAAATGCAAATTTGAAATGGAAGTGCTGTATCTCATCCTTTTTCGAGTGCTCCTATGGTAATTACTGACTAAAACATACACGACTGTGGCCTCCCCATCTCCTGTTTTCTCTCCAGAGAATAGGATGTGGACACGAAACGAGGCTTCAGCGCAGTTTTCTGAGGCAATGCACCCACTTGAGATGCTGACTGCTTGTGATAACTCCTGGGTTCAACGTCCCATAGGCAGAGCTTTGGCATAATCCATTCTCCATACAGATTTCTCCCACGGAAGCTGCTTTATCCCATTATCACAGGCATTATACAAATGTATACCGCTGTAATCCACACACTTAGAGCCTGGCGCTTTTGGAAACAGCCATGTTGACGATGACAAACAGCTCCTGATACAGTACGGCGCAAACAGACTCACTCTGGCTCACACGTCCACCCAAAGGCTGGAGGCTCGACGTGTCCACAACATTAAAGTTTTGCTCACATGCGTGTGCGTGTGTAGATGTGTTGTTGGAGGTTGCATTGTTCCCTGACAACTCTCCCTCATTTTCTGAGGGAGATGTTCCGTATAGCAAACTTGGTCTTGGCCGTGTGGGGGTGTTTAACATATCCAAGGTCTCCAGCAGAGACATATAGAGACACAAGCGGGTCACAGGGGATGCTGATAGCTCTGTGAACTCAGCAGGTGGTTGAGCGTGAGACGCGATAACTAGATGTTCTCGATGACAACAGTGGTGGAGCTGCTCTGTCCCTAATGTACTGTCTTTGCCTAATAACACAGCAGGCAGCAGAGGTCTGGGTGTGATGAGGAAGAGTCTCCCCCCCGCCGCCCTCCCTGCCCCCCCCCACCCCCCCCCACCCGCCCCCCCCCGTCACAAACACAGTGGAAGACATACAGTCATGGCTCATATAACCCCCCCACCTCTCCCCAGGCCATGAGACCTATGAAGGACAAAGGATGATCAGAAGATCCAGAAAGAAAGACAGAAAAGCAGAAATAAAGAACGAAAGCCCCCAAATTCTCTCTCTTTTCTCAGGTATCCTTAATTGGGGAAAATGGTGCGCTCCAGGTTTTGCGGCCTGGCACCGTCTTGCACACATTATTGTCGAGGTGGATCTTGCCAACTGATGGTGGAGATTTATGCTTCACTGGCTCGCACAGTGCTGGGGGAGACATCATCCGCCAGCAGATGTGCACAGCTCACCACTCTCTGCCACCTCCATAATTGACATCTGCATGTAAGAGAATGGCAGCGGCACCAGTCTGTGCCATGTTTCGAGGAAATAAGGCAGAGAATAAGCAGAGCACATCCTGAGAGGTTTGCATCAACTGTCTCGCTAATGCCTGTGAGTGCTCTGGCATTAATGGAACATATTATGCCGCAAATTATGGAATCATATACAGCAGCTGTTGATCCAATTTGGATGTGGTGCTACAGCTAAAACAAGTCCCTCCAGGGACGAGTGTCTAGTTTTGGTTTATATGGCCAGATTCCGATCGGTTCAGCAGGTGTCCGTGGTGCATTTCATGACTGTATTCAAAAAACCAAAAACAAAAAAAGCATTACTTTAGAATGGATAAAGACATGCCTCAGAGGATGGAGGTGCAGAACTAACTACAATGGAGTGATCAATAGAACAATGCAATCTGCAGAGCCCTTCGAACAGGCCATTACATCCCAGTGATTAAATCCATACAAGTGCATCCTGTTATTGGTTCAGATCTTGAGCTATTGGATTCATTCAGTTGTGGCCAACTGTCACAAAGTTGGATGATGATTTAATATTTCTTTTTCTTTTTTTATTTATTGCAGTAAACGGTAATTTCCCAGGGTTGAAATCCTTCATTTTCATAAAGATATGTCTCCTCCAAAACAACATTATTACAAAACTGTTCGTCTATATACAGCACTTTGAAAAGAAGGTGGAAAAAAACATGGTGTTTTTTTTTCCTTCCATGTCTTGAGTCATTGCATATACGTCGGACAAAATTAACTTCTACCTTCAACTGGGATTAAGCACAGCCACCGTAACTAATCAGATTTCTATGAGGGAGAGAATTCATCGAGATTTACTGTGGGCTCCCCTCCATTTGGGGTTAATGAGTGTCTTCCACAGCCTCCTCGTAGCCATTTCATACCTCGGGGATTTGAATAATTCCCATTGATAGTTTCAAAATCTCAAATGAGACAGGATTAATCAAAAGCAGAGAAAGTAAAGCTGATGAGGGTGAGGCGGCGCATGAGGATGAGGATGTCCGAATCAAGAGGAAGGTGACGGGTTCTACACAGTGGGCAACGTATCCATTTCATTTTAATGGCCAGTGGGGTTCTGCGACCACAACAGTGTAAGTAGCTTCACTGGAGAATATGATGATATTTAGAGCTCCGAGTGTGCTTCCCTCGCTTTAATCAAAGCACGTTTTCACATACTGTGGCTGTCATTTTGAATAAAAACTAAAGGGAACCCACGGTATCACACCTTCTTTTGTACTTTCAGCCAAGTGAGGTTCAAATATGGGCCATTCATTATGGTGGAATTTAATTGGGCTGCTCTGTTGACTGGTATGACTTTATAAAGGCAGAGGGGGGGAAAAGGCCTTGCTTTAGTACTGTATTGGTACTATGTTAAAGAGTGTCTCGTTTATATGACAGATTCTATACTTCAAATATGAAGATAACCTCTGTCAAACAAAACAAATGTTTGAGTCAAGTGGAATCATACGAGTATAGAAAAAACTCCCGGAGAGGTCCACATGCTCCACACTCTTCGGAAATCCACCGTTGTCGATCTTTCCACATCCATTCATCCATCTTTGACAAGTCAATTTCATTATTCGCAGCAAAGCTGTTGAAAAAGCTTGTAGCTGTGGAGCGCTCGCAGGGTGGCAGCCCTGTGTGGTACGGGCATTGGTATTTAAGTTCCCCGGGATAAATCATTTACGTCAATTCAGTTACTGATGAGGCATGAATACATATGGTGAATTCTGTTCAGACGTGATTTATTTTAATTGTCGCGCTGGGACCTGCTATTACACTGCTGCAGAATGGGTCACTGCATTAGAAAATTAAAGCAGAGGCTCTAATTTGAAATCTATTTGTAAATTCTGGCCTGTGGGATAAAGATGTGCTGAGCGCATGTAAATGTCCTCCCACAGTGGGTTGAACTTCTTCCTAAACTGGCGAGCAGGCACCTGGGCGCGCGGCTCGCTCGCAGGCGTGCGCCGCCGCTGTGCACGCTCCGAGGGAACTCAAATTAAGTCACAGCGACGACGGCGCGTCTCACATGGCTGAGCATACGTTTGCGACGTCTGGGCTGCGGCACGGGGTGTGAGGTCAGCGAGTGTGGAGGCGCGCCCGAGGCGACTTATGTTCTGGATTTCACGAGCCCCATTTCCACGGATCATTTAATCTGTTCTTTCATCCACTTTTGGGGATATATCGCCGGAAGTTGCGGCTGGCAGTTTGACTTGGCAGCGATTCTTTATACAACTTGGGGTTTATGCAATTAAAGTTGCCAAACCGGAGGAGTGTTTAACCCTAATATTCAAAAGGGTTCGCTTTTGCGGCGTGACAGCGGTGCTGCAGTTAATGTCAAGAACAGTTATTATCTCAAGTGTTTGCAGTTTGTCAGTGTCAGCTCGGTGTGAAAAAATGAATGTCGAACTTTCCAACTGTGCAGTTTGGGACTGTTCCCAAAAGGCGTGCTCCCTGACGGCGTGTCATTTCTGCTGGCAGACAGGACAGGACCCCCAAAACCCTGTCTGACAGGTTAGTGTGCACAGAGTAGCTCAGAAAACTGCTCTTTCTCATGGCCTTTTGTCTTTTGTTGTCATCACTTTCTTCCCCGCTTTGATGTCTTGTACAGTTTGGAAACACATCGTTCCAGACTCGTTGCACTTGCTTTGAGGGAGATACAGAGGTCATGCCTCTGCTCAGACTGTCTGGAAAATATGACTTTTTCTCTCCACGCACAACTTTTCCCTCCTTTGTATTACACCTTATGGCAGCAACACCATTGAACTAATGTATTCAGATTTATCCTGAGTACAATCCACTGGCTTCGACGCACCGGGGTTTTTTTTTAGGAGCAAAGTTCCACAGTAGTAATTCACAACTCTGCCGAAGTGAAAGCATGTCCCCGACTTTAAATTAAATACTGAATCTAATCACACTCACCTCAGTGGGCACAGGTCCATGCAGATTTTAGACACTTCCAGTAGCTCTGCTTTGTCTCACCCGACTGTGAGAAAACTCTGTTGATATTGGACAAATCTGAGAAACCGCCGAATACATTCAATCATGCCACTCTTTTCACATCCATTGCCAATGTTTTTAAAGTTCATGTTTTGTTCTGTCTGTGTATAGCAACCGCTGAATGGTTGATGTTGGGGAAATAAACTATGGTTAGGATCTGGTTAGGGTTGGGCAACTAAAATCCCCGGTTATGATGCAGTGGTCGCAGTTAGTAAAGTGATTGATGGCAGATTTATCCTGGACGCACTCTCCTGTACGTGGCAGTGGACATGAAGCTGCAGGTGGAAAAGAAGTAATACAGACATTGCTCAACAGTGTGACGCAAATAGGCGGAAATTAAGTTAAAGCAATGCTTTAAAATTTCTTTATCAATACAATTGCCTTTTTCTGCAGCGAAATTGAGTTTTGCATTTCAATCCTGAATGTAAGGTTTTGATTTTAAAAGAATTTCTCTTTTCCATGGAAAAAAACTACAAAATAAATTACAGCTGATTAACTTTTTTCTCATTTAAATAACATTTGGTTTGTGTGTACTGCAAGCAGAACATGCTGCTGTTCAGAGAGAACCACATATCTCTAAACAGTCAACTTTTCATGTTCTGGTCGAAAACAGATCTGTTTTTAGTTTTGTGACTATGCATTTTCCAGCTACCCCGAGAAGGTTTTCGGGAAATTATTTCATTTTAAAAAGAAAGGAGAACTTTCTCAAGCCACAAAAGAACACTTTATCATCAAAAAACATTCTCCAAATCCTCAAATAAACACGATTTCCACTTTAAACTCAAGCAGTGGGACAAATGTAGGGGAGTAAAAACAAGATCTGCCTCTGAGATGTACAAGAGTACGCCGATAGGTTTGCATGTAATGAAGATATGCAGGCATGCAAGGACCAAGAGTTTCAAAATCTGCTTAGTTAAATATTACAGTTTTTCTTGCCATAACTTTTTTAACAATCATAAAAAAAACAATTACCAGCCTGATGGAAACCGACGTTCTAATAACGAAAGACTGATCATCTCCATCAATCCACCTGCAAAGAAGAGAAAAGTACAGCTTCCTTTATTCTGTGAGAACTTTGGATTTTTTTTTCTAAACAGACCTATGTATTCCCGCTCTGAAAGCAGAAATCACTTGCCTCCAAATGGGCTTTTTTTTTTTTTTTGATAATGATCAATCACGAGCAGAGTGAGCGGTGGGTCTGAAATAATGAGATCCTATTTCCCTTTCATTCTACCTTTTCCCTCCAATAGTACAGTCAAGTTTAAGTAGAGAGAGAGGATGATAGATTAGTTGAGAGGGCCTCTGACAAGAGGGGGGAGAAGGAGATAAAGAGAAAAAGAAACCAAGGAACAGCAGCTGTTCCATCAAGCTTGGATAAAAGTGCTGCGTAACGTGCCCCCCTTTTTGAAACGCCGCGCTACCTCCAGATCCCCCATCGACATCTCGGCAAGCAAAGGAGAAAGTACAAATGAGATCATGACAATTGGAAAAATTCCCCGGAATGTCATTCAAATCTAAAAATAAAAAGCGAGGCGAATCAATTATCCAGTTTGTGGCCTACAAAACAGACTGTATGAGAGCTCGCGGAGCTCAAGGAGCGCAGCGTCGGAGCGAGCACGTCAAGAAACAGTAGGAATGATGGGCATGTGAGTGTGTGTAAATCTTTCAATTCACATCTCATCTCGCCTGCCATGCCCCTCATAAACTCCGGAATAACAGAATGTCATCATCTCCATACACAGACACACATCCGCTGCCGCTTTGGTTGCTTGATGTCAAAACATTCCAATCAAACTCCTCCAGATTCTGATGACTTCAGTGTGGGAAGAGACTGTCCACGCAGGGGGAATGTCAACGTGCTGGAGTCAGGCTGCCTGCAAGTTCAACAACTTCAGACAAGCTGAAGGCCCTACTTTTTAGACTGCTGCATGCACTACACTTCTACACCTACACATTGCACTAAGAGTTTTTTATACTGTTGTCCTCTGCTGCTAATTTATGACGTTTACCTTGATTTTGCACCTAATGCCATTACAAATTCCTTGGACCTTCGTACCCTAGTTGTATAACTACTTCCCAATAAAACCTGATTCTGAGCAGGAAGCTCAAGGCTCATATTGTAAAGCCTTGGGCAATTAGTCTGACCAGTATTCACCACATGCTCAATCAGGTTACGCCATGACTGACTGGTCAGAGTTACTTCCTGGAACAATGACTTAAAGAGGCACTGATGAGCAGGTGTTGTGACCTATGGACAGGATTGAGCTAATTTGTTTCCAAACTGTTAACTGTTTATTGTTGGTGTGGAAGCTTCATTATCTACCCCACAGAAATAAGATCGCAATTTCAATATGTGTTTTGGAAAGGGTGGCTACTGTATGAATCGCTCCTGTCCAGAGTATATTCCCTGCTTTTGCGCTATGTGCACTGGGATAGGTTCCAGTAGACCCCTGTGACACTGACACGGTACAAAGCCAGCAAGATAATCACGTACTGTAGAAAAAAACATGTTTCGACTTTGCATATTAGCTTTGCTCAAGCTGATGGCATTGGAAGTGCTTCTTAGTGCACTGTGCAGTGTAAGACACAAATTGCTTGTGTGATAATGTTTGTCTCCAGTGCTGCAGACAATGGCAGGGGGGTGTGAATGTATGCTGACAGTTTTCTTTTTAGAGTTACAATCACAGCCCCCGTACCTCTTATTCCACAGTATTTGTTCATGGTGAATTTATAGACTCACATTTTGTTTTGAGCATTGTCTCCAAATGAAAAAGAGAAAAAAAATGAAAATGGGGGGAAAAAAAGCCATCATGATGCCTCTTATGAAACAAGCATTCAGAATTCATATGTCTGCCTCCTACCTTTTATTGGAATGAAAACTATAACTCTGACACCCATTTCTTGTGCAGGAAATAGGGTTTGAATTATGTGTATGAGTTTTCTGTCCTAGTATCTCCCACCTCTTCTCATTTCAAATCTTGTGATTGGTTGTCTGACAGTGCATAATACAGATGTGAAGATGTGATATCTAGGTCGCCAGTGTCCCAATATGGAAGCCATGCTGCCTGCATGATAATCAGTAATCCACTTTGCCTTGGCTCTGGCCTGGCCAATGACCCCTGCTGACCTCCTTGGAATTGATTTTGCGCTTGAACCCAAAGCAGGCACAAATTAAGTCAAGATACCAGCGGAAAGAGAAGGAGAGAGGAGCTGAGTATGGAAAAGACAAAAGGGAAGAGGAGAGGAACAGAGCGGCATTTTGGGCCTTCTGAAAGACGGTATTTAGCCATGGGAAAAGATAGATGGTTACAATGACTTACTTTGATAGAACATCTGTAGGAAAAGCAGGCAAAGTGACGAGGGCCTTGTGAAAAGCTTAATAGCCTAATTTCCTGCCCAGCCCGGCAGAAATATCTGTCTGACACTGACAGCTGATGAAAATACACCAGGATTTGATTTTCTCCCAAGTGAAGAACAAGTTAAGACCTATCTCTCGCTCTGCAGAGTCCCGCAGGCAACGCTGAGTGTGTGTGTGTGTGTGCGTCTGCAAGAGAATAGACAGAAACTCGTGGCCGCGGCTGCCTCCTCCTCGGGGCTAATGACAAATTTAGTGATAATCGTCATGTTTTAATTGATGTTTCCGCACCACTGACTCAAACCACCGGTGGATTGCATCAGGGGGATGAGAGATAGGAGCAGTTGTGTATCTGCATGGCCCGCAGTTCCCTTTATTGCACCGACTCACATCCGATCTGTCCATCGCTCAAGGCTTTAATGCAGTGCAGGCGGCCCCACCTCTGGGACGACGCAACCTGCTCGCAGTCGCTGCATGAGGTAGATGGTACACGCTGTCCCGTCTCCCCGCTGCCGCTGTTGGACTGGGTAAAAAAGCGGCGCGTATATACGTGCAGCAGGCTGTTTGATTGCCCAGCGGCCCCCCAGCGCGCCGCGCTATGGAGAGGACTAATGTATTTATAACCCCTCTCATATGTGCACTGGGAGCAAATTAGAGACAAATGAGGCAGGAATTCCTCCGTTCGCCCCGGAAAGCCATGAAATTAGGGCAGCATCGTTTACAACTAGCGCCAGATAACAGCAGCA
This sequence comes from Karalla daura, assembly GCA_029224185.1. Lineage (NCBI taxonomy): Eukaryota > Metazoa > Chordata > Actinopteri > Chaetodontiformes > Leiognathidae > Karalla > Karalla daura. Next base: position 13,123,939 of record CM055199.1, read on the forward strand.
AACTAATGCAAAGTTGAGTATGCTTCTGAAAGCGTCTTGTGTATTGCACAGTATGTTGCTGTCAAAGTGTTGCATCATCGCCAGCTGAATGCTTAAACCTTGTCTGACGCTTTGCTTCTTATTGGTCACTTTCGGGGCGTAACGGTATGTGTTTTTGCATTTGCGTACCATGTCCGCACACTAAATATTGTGAAGGTTGTGGCTTGAATGAGGCTCTGCGACTGGCTTCTGGATACCTTTCTTTATTTTCTTACAAATCGGCAGACAATTTTAAATTGCTGAGATTGGTGCTGGCCTGTCTATCTGCACCACCTGTTTAACTGTGAGGGTTGTGGTTTGCGTTTTCCTTCCTCTCTGTACTGAAAATGAATCAAACCGTGACCTTAAAGCAACACACATACCTAGTCACTTTTAATTAACAAGTATATGATCAGTCGAGGATTGTCTTGGTGAACAGTGTCTAAGGGCCCCGGTTCGAATCCCGGTCACAGTGGATGGCTTTCTGAGTGGAGTCTGCATGTTCTACTTGTGTCTGTGTGGATTTTCTCGGGGTACTCCGGTTTCCTCTTGCAGTCCAAAACATGCATTAAGGTCGATTAGAGACTCCAAATTGCCCCCAGGCCTGGGCTAACATCTGTCAGCAGAAAGGTGTGGGAGTTTGTCACCAGTGAACACAGATACCCCATTATCCGCATAGAGCAAGATGAATATTTGCCTAATATTTAGTTTTTTTTGTATCTGTGTCAAAATTGCCTAACCCTTACCCAAATAAAAGTTAGACTGAGCTATCATTGTTGAATAAGTTTGTACCCTTATATACCAGTATAGATTTTCAGCTCTTAAAAACACAGACAAAGATAAAAATGTGGTCCAGAGTGCTGATACTGTGGCTTCTGTGCATTTTTTCTTCAATATTGTGTTTGGTTGTAATGTATTTAAAAGAAAAAAAATCTCACTTTCAAAGTGACAGAGAATGTCACTTTTTCAATAGTTCACTTCCAGACACACGGTGTCTGCTCAGCAACAAATAACAAACTCTCTATATATGTAAATCAGATCAATAGGATATCCATACAAACGGCCTGCAGCTGTGTGTCGCCATCAAGCTGCTCACCTAATGTAATAAGGAACATCAATAGTTGATTTTCAAACCTAGTGGTGCAGAGAAAGAAAACGAGGATGATGAGATTAGCGCAGCTTGGCTCCAACGTCGGGCTCCATTTTATAAACAGTCACAATTAACACAGACTGTCATTATACCGAGGACAATGAGATGAGTTGGGGAGACCAGATTAATAACTTCACTGCGTGAGTCAAACTCTGCAGCACCACAAAGACACATTCATATTTGTTTCTCAGAGTCGACGTTGACATTTGGACGTTTGGATGTGATAATTAATCTTGATAAGCCGAAGGCTCACATGCTTAGACAGAAGGTGGTGCACAGACGCGTACGCGTCTATTGTATGTTGGTCTTCAGACAGGTGTAATAATGCAGTTTGACAATCAGCCGTGCCATAGAGCAACCTGGAATTAGCAGGTGTTACTCTGCGGCAAAAAAAAAAATGCCTCCATTAATGGTGCATCCTGGTCTATGTTCCCCGAGGTGGATTAAGCAAGGTCTTAACTAATTACTCCATGTTTAGACTGAGAACACACAAGACTGTGGAAGAATAGAAAATAGCAAAGACTTCCTTCCCTATTCCGTAATTCCGTAATCCGTATTTCTTTGCTTATAAGAAATGCTTTTCTAAAGAAATGCTTTTTTTTGCCGCCTGATTTTGGTGACTAGTCCTCGGTGCCTTCACCCTATGCTTTCCCACTATTCAGTATGACATATGGTATTTTAGGGATGATATGTGAGCCTGCTTTAGGGATGATATGTGAGTCAAAAAAGAAGTAAAAACAAAAGGCTCACACATTAAACATGTGTAATATGTATTCCACTCCTTTGATAATCATGTGTCTCTTCCACTCCGTGCCTCAGCTGTCCCACACTCTCAGACAAAGCCTGAAGAGAATCTGAGTAAACTCATAATCCTCACTTCCTGCACAGCCAGGGGCTGTGATTGCAGTGGTTTACTAGAGCAGGGAGTCTGAGGGAGACGAAGCTCGCAGGCCTTCTCTCTCACTCTCTCTCTCTCGGTTGCGTTGGATTAGTCAGTGCATGGTGAATCAGCCGTTTGTCACTGACACAGTAACAGCCTACCAGTGGCTTTTATAGGCACCAGGTGAGCCAATAAAAAGACTCGGCTTTGGTATCCCGAGGCCAACAGAATGGCAATTTATCTACAAACGGAAAGTAGTGCATGAAAAAAGCTCTGTTAAACATCATACCTGAGGGGTTTCTCAAGTAATTTTTTTTTAATCTTATTTCACAAATCCTCCATTCGCCAGCACTCCCACTTCAGCCAATTGTATACATTAAAACATTCTCTTAAGAGGAAGACATATGTGTAAACACATATACAGAGATGTAATGGGAGGGGAAAAGAAACCCGCCAGCAGAGACACAGACAAAACTTCATTTAAAAGTAAATATGTATTTACAGAGCTGTGAGTTAGTAGCCTGGCAGGTTATGGAAGCATTGTGTGCTCTAATTGTGTTTGGTAATGTGTTTCTGAAGCGCCATTATTGCTATTCATGGTATTCAAGCAGGAGCAAATGGCTCTTCCTGCCCATGGACACATAATTGAGGAGCCTGAGGAAGATTACTGCGGCGAAGGAATGAAAAAGGGCTAGAAGGAAAAAGACAGTTTGGGTAGAGGAAGAAAAAAAAAAAGGATCAAGCAACAGCCAGAAAAATGCAGGACGAGAGAGCGGGGCAGCGAGAGACAAAATATGTTTGGAAAGTGTTCAACCACATGTCTCCAATTCATAATTAACTTTTTAGAACCTTCACAAAGCTACGGGAGTGGGGCCGGTGCCAGCGGAGCTATTCCTTTTCACTGGCAGATGTGACTCCGCTGTGTTTTATTATGTTTATTTACATGTTTTCTCAGTGCCAGCCGTACATGAGGTATTTGAGGAAACACATGTTGCCAGAGGGCCAACAAACACACACTCTGTCTGCAGGAGAAATACAGCGCTCCTTACATACGGGACATTTGCGAAAGAGGTGTGCGAGGTGCAGCCCTCTCGGACAGGAAAATCAAGCGGTTCGTTTCTCAAAACAACGTTTGTTCGATGCAGTTTTGTTTTGTTTGTTTGTTTGTTTTAGTGCCTCTCGTATCCAAACGCGGCGCTAGCGGGGGCCCACGCCGTTATTAAGCAATCCATTTCTGCATTAATTGCCGCACCTTGGGCAGCCATCAGGTAAGTTAGACTAATAAAACACTAATTGTGCAAATTGAATGTTGTGGATCTCTGACTGAGTCGGGCAATCATCACCCACCACTGTATATGGTAAGTCCCTCGTTGTGCGGGGCTGCCGGGTAATGATGTTGACTCATTAGGGGTTTGAACACATCACTTGGCTGCTTCCCGAGGAGGAAGTGGTGAGTCATGGAGCAGCCGCGGCAGCTCAAAGACACTCATTGATATTAATGCCACGTCTTCGTTTTGACTGCGCGGGGAAAGGAGTGAAATCGTTTCCGAAGGCTGGTGATGTCTCTCCTGTCCTGAGGTCTCTGCTCTCATCACTGACCGCCGGGCGTTGAGTGGCGGGCACATGGCCCTCGTTAATCCTTTCCCTTTCTTTGCAATAAATTATGCATCAGAAAAAGCTTTTTCCACCTCAATGGATGTGTCCCTTAATCCCTGCCTCCTAAAACCTGTTTAATCTGAACTAAGTCATTAAAACAGTAAAGGGATATCACAAAGGACTTTCGAGCCAATTGGCTTAACGGTAACGTGATTAGATCATTGATCTCTCTGCAAAGCCTTGGGCTTCCAGGTGCGAAATGACTATTTAATGAAATCAGAGAAATCTCGTTACTAGAAAATTACTGATCAAAGTTAAGACCAGGTGACTGGGGTGGCATTGGTATCCATGTATCTGGGCAAAGGTATTTATTCTCCAGATCCCCTCTTGACATTACCAAGAATGCATGGGGCTGGAATGAGAGATCGTGTTCTTAATCCCTTACCAGCCACTATCCATACCCCTATGCATCTCTAACAGGGATTGCTGCTTTAAGCTTTGATAGTGATCACCATTGAGCAACATATTTTTTTCCTCACCACAAAAAGGAAGTGGTAATATCATTATGGTGTGATTAATGGGAACGCCATCTTACAGATCCCATTCAGCGGTGCTTTTTTTGTCCCGCGGTCGGTCTACTGAATCAAGATCGAAGCTTTAACGAAATCAGCTCCTCGTCGGGTTGATACCTAAAACGCACCCGAGCCGTCCTTGTCGTTATGAGCTGCTGGAAATCTCCGCAATCTCACTTAAACACGTGTACGACGAGGCGCTGGATGCGAGTGTGTTTTATTCCATTCACACCGGCACCTCGTATGATGTGCAGTAACACCTGACATCGCTGCTAAGGATTACGATTGTCCTCTGCTATCGCTGCAAATAAATAATTATACCACAGAAGACCTCTTTTCTAATTAATGAGAAGAGATGAAATATCACTTAATTTCAAATTTAATTACAAGCCATAACATTTCCGTCATTGGGCCGCCTGCTAATGCCGCGCAGACTCCTGCTGCTGATGAATGCGCTGTGTATTAAAAATGCGAACATTTACAGTCCCCTGGACCGCACGTGAAATTTCCCCTGATCAGAACGTTCTGTAGGAGGTGAAAAATACCAGGGGGCCTACAAACACACACACACACACATGCACACACACACACGCCTAACTTCACGGTCATGATATACACAGAGCAGACCACCATCAGGACTACACAAGATAAAAAGGTTAATAAACACTTGGTAATGAAAATTAATGACACAAATCATACACAGGCCCAGACACACTTTTCCTTGTTTAATTGCAATGGCTGAGACACACTCATTTTAATTACCTATATTGCAGCATTGACGTCCTTCAGTGTCAGGCTCCAAAGTTCTCCTGGTGCATATCACTACAGATGAGCATTTAAGGCTATTATCATAAGCATGACAAAGGTATTGACTCCTACCCTCAGATGAGTTTTGCTTATGCAATAAGAATTGCCATTAATTGGGGTAATGAGGCTTGCACACTGACTTTCAGCACCACTTTTGGTCTCAATCATATAGTGATGATTTTGCATAAAAGGGATTGGCTTAGGTCCCGGCTGTGGTCATTAGTAATGTATGGTTGTCATTTAGTTCTACTCTGAAGAACACTTTAAACAGCTTACCGGGTTCTTTAGAAACCTGGATAAAAAAAAAAAAAGGTGGGGGGGCCGAACTTCACAAATATTTATAAAGCTTAATGACGGCAACTCATCTTCTACTTTGATGCAGCACGGCCTTGAAATACACTTCGAGGCATGTAAATGCTTTACTTTATTAAACAGCACAAATTAACATATGCACCTTATTCAGCAAGGTTACAAGATGTCAATTGGTGATCAATATAACTGACAAATGTGCTTTAAAATGAATTAGCAGCCTTGCACGCGCACACACACACACACACAAATACATATGTGCACACTTTCACATTGAAAACAGATTAATTTAGCCCAAGTTGGAATTCCACAAAGGCCGAAACTAAATTGTTTACCAACGACTGTCTGGGATCATCTCCAGGGAGGGAGTGAAAATTGCAACAAACTGCAACTTGCTGATTTAGCACTATGTTGCAAAATAATACACCCCCCCCTCCCAAAATAAAAAATCACAGAAGGCCTGCTGCTGGCTACATTTTGATGATGGATTTTGAATAATGCAAATATGATAAATTAGCCAACACGTAGCATTTTGTTAATTAATTATAATTAATCATGTTGAAGTTTTCAGAGGTGTAGTCAGGGGTAATGTAGTCTGTTTGATGTATTGCCCATACGAAGCCCAGCATGTGGATCAACCCCTGTCTCTGGGCAGAAGCTCACACTCGTCAACAACAGTGGCTTATGTTTGTGTGTGTTTCATCGGATGTGTCCTCCTCGCTCTACTCCACCGATGGGATTTCATTTTAATTGACAGTTACCCAGATCCATTCGTCAAGATGACAAGCTCGGGGAGGACGACTGCTGAGACGCACCCTCATTGTACCCGCAGCCAGGTATAGCAGGCCGGGGTGTTGCATTTGTGTGTGTTTTCCCTCGTCTCTTCATGTGTTTGACCGTACGTCTTCCTCAAGTTTTTCTGACGGGCTGCAGATAGGTCAATCTTTCCATCAAACCGCAGCCATGTGTGTGTGTGTGTGCGCACGCGCGCGCAAAAAAAGAACCGCGCGCAGGGTGCACAGCCTACCGATCCATTGATCTAGAGCTTTCCGTGTGAAGTCTGGCCTTTGTCTGCCAGATCTACCTCTCCTGCCGTCTTTCTTTTCCCTGTCATTGCCTGACACATGGCTCTGACACATCCTGAGTGTTGCACCGGTGGGAAAATAACACATATCTCTGACCTCTTGAACTCTTTCTTCTCCGAAAGCCCTGGAGAAAGAATGCTTTAGCTGCCCACGCCTCTCTAAATGTCTACCAGGGGACACGGCTATTGAGACAAGGGGGTAGGAGAGACATTTCAAGACAGGTATAGATCTTGGGCTGGTGTCAGGTGCGAGGATCGAGCAAAGCAGCAGAGGATTTACAGCATGCACATTTCATGTACTGTGCATGGGCTGCAGAGAGGCCAGAGTAATGGACGGTGTTGTCAGCAGTTCTCTGCCTGGGTTTTTCCCTATGAGCTCTGCTCAGTGTTAAATCACGGACTGTATACAAAGCTGGTCAGTTCTTTTCCGGGCCGCTGCATCCACTGTTTACTGTATCGTGCTTAAGATCCCTAAACAAAATGACATGCGGAACACCTTTATTATACGTACACGCCAGGGCCCAGAGATTGAGTTCGGTGGAAATGCTTAGTTAACATAAATACCGTCAGATGATGGGCTGTCACATGTCATATCACAGCCTCATGAGGCCCGCTCAGTATTCTGCTCACACAGCGGGCGACAAATCGCCCTAAACAGCCCACGTCAGGCGATCCCGAAGCTGAAAGGAGACTTGTGGGGAGGGTGGGTGGAGGTGGGAGAGTGGATGCTGGTGTGTGTGTGTGTGTGTGTGTGGGGTGGGGGGGGGGGGGGGGGGGGGTCCAAACAGTCACATAATGTTGTCTTTGGATCAGCCCAGGGAAGTGATGTCACAGATCATTCATGGAGCCAGTGTTGTATACATTAGGGAGGAAGGGGTGGGGATTGGTGGAGGCCTCTCCACAGCAACAGAGGACAGCCTATGGAAAATGGCCTCGCTACCTCGCCAAGACAGTGATGTCATCAGAGTGGAACACGCGTTTCCACACGCTGTCTCCTCTCCTGTGCTGCATGCGTGTGTGTGTGTGTGTGTGTGTCTGCTGGGAGGTGAAATGAACACACACACACACACACACGCATGCAGGCAGGCAGGCAGATCTCCTACATGCTGCATCACCTTCAGGTCGTCCTCAGCTGTACCACAGGGATGTTACCTCTTGAATGATTTCCTCATGTATATTGAATGAGCCGCACAACAAGCTCATGTTCATGGGTGATTTATCTTGCGCAGGTGTGATAATGTCAATACATTGATCAATCAAGCCGTGATTGAGGGCCATATGCTCTGCCGATGATTAATATTGATAACTACGTGCCACCCTGCACTTGACAATACCGATTTAATCACACACATCCGCGCTACAAAACGCAAGGTTGAGTATGTGTGTGTTTAAGAGCGTCTTAGCATGTGTAACCGGTGACCTGGGGGATTACATCTACACCCCCTCCCCTCAAAAGCTCCCACTCACATTGTGAATTGGCAATGGTGCATTGTATCACTGTGGGCAGCATCTTAAAGAAGTTTGAAACTGTGTGCAGCTTGCTCTTTATTCCCCGCTTTCTAATCCTTTTTGGGCTCACAATGGCGCTTCACTCAACAATAGTAAGAGCAGTGAAAGGGGACAACTGCAAGCGTGGCCACAGCGTCTGAGTGCTGATTTCATGGAGGAAAAAAAAAAAAAAAGGCTGACAGCGTGTGTGTATGTGTGTGTGAGTGCGTGTTTATGTACACATGTGTTTCTCTGTGCCCATACGCGCACAGTACTGAACTTGCACGAGGTCATTAGACTGTCCCCTTGTTCCTTCTACGCACAACAGAGAAAAGTATGTAAGTTATGGTCGTCCAAGTGTTGGCAACGTGTTAATCTAGTTAGACGGGGGTGTTTGAACGGCAGCATGCGTGACGGGTTTGTGCTTAACAATATATCTCTTTAAGTCTCCCGCCCCGTTGTTGTCACAGCTGCTCCGACTTGGCATGGGACGACTGACAAAAGGAAGAAGTCGGCACCAGTGGATTGGCAAGTAGGGCGTATAAAGGGGAACGGAGAGGGAAAAAAAAGAAGAAAAACATTTGGTTATCGGCAAGCTGGTTTTAAATATAGCCACTTTGAGTAAAGATCTTAAGAGTCCAAAGCAGCAGATTATCAGGATATAAATGCCGAAAGGTTGAGAGAAACAAATATAGTCGCATTACTGCTCATTTAATAAGGTATTAATGCGGCACTTCCAAATGGAAAACTTGTTAAAAGTGTAAATCTGACACCACTTAAAAGCAGGAACAGCTCCTCATTAGTAAGACTGAGACGCACCGAGGTATATGAGCAGGATCTGAGCTTCCAGCAGCGGTGACACAGTTTTTTTTTTTTTCCTTCTTTTTTTTTTCTTTTTTTCTTTTTTCCTTCCTTCCCCAGCTCTTGGCCACAGACAGAGACTGGTGGCTGAGCTGATTTGTTGCGCTGCATTACGCTGACAGATCGACTGATTGTTGACAAACAGCTCAACTCAATGCCAGCGCCGCCACGGTCATCTCCACTCCGCTGCCTGGCTGCTCGCCGCCACGCCGTGATTTGCTGGAGCTTCCCCCGGATGACAACCATGCTTCATCCCTCACTTTCATTGCGCCATAAAAGGGTCCTGTGTGGTGCTGGACGCTGCTGTTTACTTGTTAGTCTTTGTCATCATTACGGTGTCACAGACAGGATAACCGGGGGGTGAGGGTGGGGACTGTGGAAGCGTAGCCGGAGCAGGAGTCACCTAGGTCCACAAGAATCAGATCATCTGCCCATTCATCTTCATACGGACGAGTCCCAAATGGCACCCGAGCACTTGGTAACCCGGAGAGGAAGGACACAGACCAGTGCCCGGAATAACATACACCTGATGACGCTAAATCTTCATTGAGAAGCAGTTTATTTCGGGGACAAAATCTGTGTTTGTTACACAACCAAGTGAACCCAGCCAATAAGTGAAACTGCACTGTCTGGATTTGTGTTTGCAGCAATTCAGAAAGGTATAAAAAGATTTAAAAACTAAATAAGCTCTCGAAGTTACAAGGGGGCTTTGATCTAGAAAATGATTTGTATGCTCTGTGATCACACGGCAAACACCACGGGGTGTTTTGGGGATTTGGAAGTTACTAAGTGTCTGTGTATATCTGTGCCTCTGTTACAGACGCCTGTGCATTTTAAAGCCTCTCGACAGATTTTTTTTTTTTCCCCCTTCTTTCGCTCTCTGCACCTGAAATAGAGGCTTCACCTGCGCGTGAACCTTGAGCTGTTTTTCGGGCTGTGTGGGCCGCAGACAAACAGCGTCTCAAATATTTCCCTGACTGTGAGGAGGAGAGGATCGTTTAGGGTCCTGCAGCAGTCTGCTCTGCTACCGGGATAACAAGGGGGCTCTGATCTCATCGTGCCGCGGCTCACTTTGCCGGGAAGGAGCCGGATGATGTAATGCTGTTCACGCGGCACGAGCACGCACTTATCAGATGCGCTATGGATGAGAGAGGCTGAGGAACCGGCGCAGAAATAACACCTTCATGTGACTTTATGAGCCATCATCATCTAAACCATACGCGTAATTACTGTGACAAACACAATCACGCTCTCTTTTTATAGTCCAGAAACAATGCATATTATGGGTATTTATATCCACCTATAGAATATCTATTTAAACATGAACAAAATTGGGGCTAAGTTCTGATTTGAAAACATCAGAATGTGTTGACGTAGCAGCGTCCTCACTGCTGAAAATGCAGAGCACATTTCTCAGATCTTCAGAGCATAAGAGCAAAGCCAGCAAAAGTTAAGAATGATGTGTTGGACAGTTTAATGGCAAATCGCATGTTCCATTCAGTTCACCTTCTCCTGAAATGTATAAATTACCAAATTAATTGATTGCTTTTTACAGCAGCCTACAAAAGAGCCCATCCATTTACATTACCTCCATCTTTCCCCTTGCCACAGTACGAGACAGTCACCTCCAGAGAATCATACGACTCCAGTCCTGTATAATACCGGGGTGAGAATATTATGCTGTGGATTTTATGCTCGGTAATTAAAGAGATCACTGTTTTATGTCCTAGGCAGGGATGGCCCTTCCCTGATTCACAGCCCTACACACTAAAGTGGAATAGCCTTGTTCCTACTCTTGACTCCTCTCGTTTAATTGCCCTTTGTGTCCGGCTTATTTCTTTTCTAACTGCCCTAATATATGATACACTGAGTGCAGCATTCTCAGAGATATTAAAGGCCTATTGACGCAGTGGAGCAGAGTATCGCAGCCGTCAAAGTGATGATGAGTGAGACCGCACCACCTGCCTCTTGCCCTCTTACCTCACCTCCTTGCAACACACACACACACACACACACACACACACACACGTTGCTGGCCAGCACACTGCAGCAGCGTGACTGAACTTAGCGCCTGCAGCTACAGGCCCAGCCCTCCTCCTGTCCAGGCGCTTCTCTCTTGCTCGAGGTGAGGCATACATCAGGGGATGAAGCCAGAGAGCGGGAGATGAGTCAGACGAACACTTGTCAGGTGATGTCATCGCCAGCCAGCACTGATGACCGGCCCCAGCTGTTTCGGTGCAGTGAGGCACACTCTGCAGCACCTGTCTGAAGGCGTTGTAGCTCACACAAGTGCAGCTCAGAGCAGGCCCCGCTGCTCACAGGGCTTTCATAACTCCCTGGTGATGGGGGCAACGGAGGTCAAACGGGGCAGACGGTACATCTCCAGCAGAGCGTGCTTCCATACTCGCCAGCGTGGCCGCAAACCGGATGTCGTGCATGGGGAATACCAACGAATCTCAGCACAAGGTGTCGACTGTTGCCGTGGCTTTATTGTAACCAAAAGCATGACAGGTGTGAGGGCTCGCTTAGTAATGCCACCACGAGTGTTTGTGATGACATCACATGTGACACACGCTCCGATGGCTCATCTGTATTACCCAAGAACGAGTCATACGGTGTAACATCCTCTTCATGCAGCACAAATACTCAGATCCATTTAAAAAGCAAGTCAGAGTTGATCCCCGCACATGGTAGTTTTCCAATAAAGCTTCAGGCTTTGATGGTAGAACGTGTGTGAGTGAACTACACACATATGCACGCTTTGTCACACACTCATGTGCACACACGCACGCACGCCCACACACACACACACACACACACACAGCTCAGCACAACACATGGCAACAAGGCAGCTGATCCTCTCTCACAGTAAATCAAGAACTGTTTCACTGTAATAGCTGTACTTTGTAATAGCCATCACAGTGGAATAACTCTGATTTAATCTCGCCAGCAATCAATATTTTTTGACTGCTATGATTGATGAGTATTAAGTAGGACTATTAACAGAGCAAAAAAAAAAGTGTCCGAGTCTGAATCCCACTGCCTGCCGCTCAGTCAAAGCACTAATGTGAAAGGGAATAATTTGTCAGCTAATTCACAAATAGGCTTAGAACTGTGGACATATTTTCTTAATGAATATGTGAATTACTTGCGCATTGATTTCTATTGTGTGGGAAAATGGGAAATGTATAAAGAACTGTCTGCACAGGCGCCTGCAGACACACTTCATTGACGTTTCACTTGGAGACTACGAGAAATATTGCATATGCTGAAACCAGCAGATTGTGTATTTAAAGCCCCTGGTGAATCAAGGTCAGGACAGTGACCCTTTTAGTAGCAGCCTGTCATACATTTAGCAGAGCAGGGGATCATTTCAAACTGTCCTCCATCACATTATGACAGATCTTAATTGACTACCGATACAGCTTTGCTGAGTTGACGGAAAAATCGGATTTTAATCTAATCACTGCAATATACCTGATTGGCTCCCAGCAACACTCCGGCATATTAAAACATTTGCATTGCAGAAATGGGTCAGAGAGCTTGTGAACCGCTAAATCCTACACACTGTATATCAGGTTCCCAAATGAATTCATCGCGGCTTTTATATCACATCACAGACACTCGCTGAGCAAAATGTCTTCGTGTGCACATTTAATGAATGCTAATCGATAGGGTTTCCTCGTTTTACAATGTTCTTTTAGTTCGTCGGTGCCACTTGAGGGTTTATTGAAATTGTCCCTGCTGCTGCAGGACCATCTATCATCCAGGCTGTAATGCAAACATTTGCAGTCTGGGACGAGTTTGAAAGTTTGAAATCACTGAACTTCAGTTACCCTCTCGCTATGTTTTCCTCCGGCAGTCTCTCTCGACAATGTGCCTCTTCTTCGCTTTTGCTTTTCCTACCGCATCACGACAATTTCCAGTCAGTCAGTCCTCCCTGGCTCATCACTGAGCCACATCATTAAGAGGTGCCCCACGGATCCCTGTCTAAACTCCACGTCGACTAGCTGCCGCTAGCTCCCCGGATAAAAGAGCCCAAGGCTGAGCGGGCTGACATTCCCCTGCACAAAGGTAAATGATGGCACAGAGGATGGTGGTCCAGAGTCTCCTCAGTGGTCTAGGGGGAGAAGACAGAGAAGGAGAATGATGATAGATTGCATGGAGAGCGGGCTGAGTGGACAGATCAGGCCTCTCATACCCAAAGAGCACCATCTGCTGTCAGTTCGGGTGACTCATTCAACTGCGCTGACATGTGCATGTAAAGGAGCATGCTGAGAACACATCAGACTGCCGTCAGGCGCAGCGATGATGGGCTGAATATGAGAGAGAAAGAGAGAGAGAGAGGGAGGGTGTGTGTGTGTGTGTGTGTGTGTGTGTGTGTGTGAAAGACTGAGTGGAGGGCGAGCACTATGGAAAACAGACAGGTGGGGTACTGAAAGCACCATCTCTTTCATCTTCACAGAAACATTTTTTTCTTCTTCTTTTTTTGCATTCAACCCAGCAAAATAAAACCCAGATTTTTTGTTTTAATGATAGATGTTTGTTTTATTTTTTTTTTGTTTTCTGATCTTTCCACAGTGAGCTGCTTCAGGTTCATTTGTTTCCGTGGAAGGGTTTCAAAGAAAAATGTAAATAAAGAGAAGAGCAGTGGGAAAAAAAAGGTTTTCTGATACAGCTGACATTCTTGTACATGAAAGCAAAACGAAGCCGTTATAATGCAGTGTAACGTTAATATCTACCAGGAGTTTTGAGTCTGAGCTCTTAACGTTCCCCTCGGTGTAAAGGAATACCGTGTGCACATCCTTCCCAAGCACTGTGTGCTTGCCTTATACTGGCAATATTTCATCTGTAGAACCCCATGTGTACCACTAGAGTGAAATAACAGGATAGCTGAGGGGCGAGAAGCCAGCCTAGTGCTGGTATCAAATGACCGTGTCTGGCCCTCTTAAAACAATGAGCTGTTTATGGTCAATTTTAACAAGCTAAAGTCCTTCTGACTGCTGCCTTCTGCTGAGAAGCCACACTGCTCGGAGCATCAGAGAGGGAAGAATAGCACAAGATGACTTGGTGTCATCGCCAAAGGCCCCCGAGCACATAAAACACATAACTCTGCCAGTCGGACATCTCTTTTTAAATATATGGAGTGACTATTGAGTGACACTGCAGTACCAACTGTCTCATTTCTCATAACCTCATCTTCAAAAAAAGGGGAAAAAAAGCACTGTTCAGCCAAGCATCGACTTTTTAAAAGATTTTTTTAATAATAATGAAAAAAGAGAATTCCCCCTGAGGATGAGGTGTTGTGTGAGGATCAAAGTCAGGGTCTTGTCATCTCCCATTTCATTTCGAGGTTCCAGGGGAGCCTAATAGTCAATAAGGACCAGCTGTATCGACACCTGTGACACTGCGCTGCTTTGCCTCGGACTCCACCGCCTCTCCCACTCGGCCGAGTCAGGCGTAGGACTGTCCACTGCCGGAGTGACGTGCCATGCCAATACTAAAAAGGTCGCAATTTATGAAAGGCCTTGACATCAAAGCGCTGATCAATGCCTTCCATAGGCCTCAAACACGGCGCGCAGATTGATTCCATAGGTGATATTGTTACTGGAGATCTGCAGACGTGCTGCAAGTGTCAACAGGGGAGCCACGCTCAAGTTCAAAACAGGCAATTCTATAGGATTTGCGTCAGTCAGACTAGGTGGCTGGACAGTGATTGGAGACCCCGCTGACCCCACAGGGTGATGTACGCTTGTCATTGCGAGACAGGTTTAAAGTGCAGACTACAGGGGGAATATTATATTATGGTGAATAGCTGGCTGCCAGCAATCAAACAGCCTCTCTCTCTCTCTCTCTCTCTCTCTCTCTTGGCTATATGGCCCATTTTATTACGGGATGGATGGATGAATGGGATTCTTATGAGATGGTCCAGACAGGTCTACCCAAGGGGGAGGTGGGGTACATTAGTGTATCAATGCCACAAGAGGAGATATCACTGCATAGAGCTGCACACACACACACACACACACACACACACACACACACACACACGCACACGCACACGCACACACAACACACACACACACACACACAAAAAGTGCTGTATTATGTCCATAGGAAGATTCCTCTGTGTGACTGAGAAGCACAAAATGTAAAATTTGTTATATATGTGTTATATCTGGATGAGCTGTGTTCTGACATGATAAAATGTTTGACTAAAGTAAAAAAATGAGTTTTCAAGACTGATGGAATAAAGCCTATATAACATGATCTTTGCCTGTCACGTCAGATTGATTTTCATCAGCAGAGGTTTTATAGACAATAACTGCCAAGATAAACCCCCGACTTCACCACTTAATGAGAGCATGTCTTCTGTTTTCATTGTTTTTAGTGACCACCCCTGTAAACAGAGATCACAGTCAGTGTATTTGAGATGCACTTTCAGATATGATCATAATGCAATGAGAATGGAAACCATAAAAAAAGGAGCATTCTTTCCTCTAGTACTCTATGGATGTTTTCAGAGTTCGACCACATGGATTCCTGCTGCATAAATCCGCTGAAAAAACAAGAGACCACACACTAATGCAGGCAGACATCAGCATGCAGTATATGTCCAACACACACACGGTCACAAAGTTGGACGAACCGATTCACATGCCTCACACCAAACACAGCCACTGCTACCACCAGCCCTGTGATCTGCAGATGTAGTTGGACCAGTGTCACTGTCTTTACAAAAACAGCGACAGAAACATTGAAACAACGTCTGGAATGGACAGGACGACTCTAGGGCATCATGAATAAGTAATGACACTCCAAAAGCAAGCACTCCTTTGCATTGTGCTGTATTTGTCGACGCTGGCAGGAGCAGGGGTTGAGGGTGCAGGGCTTGCTGGAGAGCAAATAAATAAATAAATAAATAACATGTCCAAAAAGTGCAGGCTGTTGTTAAGCCTGTGTGACATACAAGCTCTGCACGGTGTTGCGCTGCCACAGTGCTGCACATTTAGGTCTGTTATTCTTTCTCGCTTTGTTTCTTCCACGCCGTCTCTCTGTTTCCTCCGATTTACTTCATTATTTAACAGCATTTGGCGCATAAATCAAAAGGCAGAGAGCGTGTTACACTTTAGGAATAAAACAGTGCATTTGATAACGCCGACAGCTAATGCTCTCAGCCATCAGCCGGATAGGAAATCTTTCAGTTTTGATAAATTACGGCCCGATTATAAATAAATAAACAAGACTGATGACGTGAAATGAATCCAATTTACCATGCAGAAGATAATCGATACATTAACCTGGAATCCCATGCTAAGGCACCTTTAGTCGACGGTACAGTATGTGCGCTTGTTGACTGTAATTGCAACAGTGGTGGATGCAGAAGCCGTGGGCAGACAATTGATAGTAGCCATTAGCAAATGATTAGGTGGACAGAGATGAACTCTCCCACATTGATTTGGCTGGCTTACATTTCCGACTTTTGCAGGAGAATAAATAAATTCACTCGCAGATCTATAATGCATGGCTTTATATTCATAATTTCCACCAGAGAGGCTCCTCGGCTCCCTGCTTTCCAGCCTCGACACAGAGGGGTTGGCAGCTCGCAGAAATCAAACGTCCACAGTGTCTGTTTTCTGCCAAATCATAACTGTTTATTCAGCCAAACGCAGAATTTTAAAATGTATCGCTGTGAAGATTTATAATGAGACTGAGATCGTTGAGAGAAACCACAGGCCTCGCTGCGTGCTGCTTTCTAGACATGGCGAAGCCTTCGACATATTAAAGACGTTCTTTATCATTTCCAATTATTGAGAAATGCTGTCATTTGAGCCATCTGATCCACCAGGTCTAATTTGTTTACTTCAAGTGCCTTCGAAGCCCCTTTAATGTCTGAAATGAGATCCAATTCCTGTGGGTTGTCTGCTGCCCTGAAAACAAATGACAGATTGCACAGGAGTAGTCCTAACTTTTCAACAATAACAGACACGTTGTGCTCTTTCCTTCCCATTGAGACGCTGCGCGCTGCCAAGTGCTTTACCTCACCATCTCCACACGGTTGCTTTTTCTTCAAACCCAGCGTTTCTTTTTAGCCACATAAGGTCTCAATCAAACCGGGGGCGGCTCTGCTGAAAAGTTGAATGTGGGATGTTTGAAGGTGACTGCTTTACTGTGCTCCGACGTTCACCTTCAGATCCCCAACATGAAACTCTCCAGTGACCAGTGCTCGGGTTGTTTGTCCACGTTCTTGGGAACATGGCTAGCCAGTAATCAAATAGAGGAGAACTGAGCGTATGCTGTCCTCAAACCTAATTTGGCTGCTTGCAGCTCCGACCTCTTGACCTCTGACATTCCAACCCGACTGGCGAGGGTACCGAATCATTTATTTACTTTGTCAAGACATAAGCCAGACGAGGAGATTGCAGCCTTATGGCCGGAATCTCTGGAACTCAAAACACAAATAAAAGCCACATTAAAACGTGAACAGCTAAGGCCGTCCAATATATGACCTCGCAATAGCAGCGTCCAGGCCCTTTTGGGTAATAATCAGCATTGATTCTCGAGAAGCATCTTCACGCATTAAACCGGTAATTTCATTGATTCCCATTGAGCCCAATCAAACGGATCAATTATTTAGACAATAATTTGCGGTGTCGGCAAATACATGTCAATAGGGATCGTTCAGCTGCCGAGAAGACGGAGCCCATTGGGGCTAATATACATATCAATACCTGAGCTATTTCCTCCTGCATGTTCACAAAGAATCTGTTGTGTTCAACAACTGGCATTAATCGGGGATCATTCTGAGGTCAAAGGTGAGCAGGAGCGGACAGAAACCTGAGACAGCACTTATGACAAAACAACAGCAGGCTTCTCTCCCTCTCACTCGCTCTCTCTCTTTTTCTCTCTTTCTCCTTACAGCTTCTTCACTTTGCTAGTTTCTAACCATGTCTCTGGAGGATTATGCAACGGTGGCTCGCCACATATCTTTTTCCAGGGCTATACTTGTGTAGCTCCACTTACCCTTCACACAAAATCTAAAGGCACACCCAACATTAAAAACTAGTTTTCGGAGCACAGAGTGCCTCCGTACAGACTATTCATCTCCAGCCCCTCTTGTTCTCATGCTGAGTTTTTGGTGCGCTTTCAACAGCGGGCCTGCAGCACATCCACATGTGCTGCTCAACTGCTTCTCGGCTGGATTCCCCCTCCTCTCCCTCCAGCCCTCTCCTAAAATAGACCCATCGCTGGGCCTCTGAATGTTTGGCTGTTTCCTTCCTCCCATCTTGTCCACGCCTGTTAGAGGGTTACAGCTGCTCTCTTGCTGACCACAGTTTCCATTGCTCATCACTGTTTAACTCCCAGACCCCTTCTGGAGTCCATTACCAAGGCTAACTTTCCCAGATTTATCACCGCTATGACCTGCAGCAGCCAAAACAACAGCAGCGTGAATGCGCTGAATGCTGAATGGGCTGTTCTGACCGTGCACAGGCTCAATCGGAGCCTGCAAAGAAGCAGGACTTTTGTTTATTAAAGGGATATATCAAGGACACCTTCTGCCGGGGCCCAGACAGTGTCGACTGTAAGCGCTGCAGACGTTGTGAGAAAAAAAAAATGACTGTGCAACACTGGAGAGCTGCCGCGAAGATGTCTTTGATTGAGACTCCAAGGAACTTTATGATGGGATCACTGCCATTTCTTTCTTTTAACTTTGTCCATGGTTATTTCAAGTGACTGCTGCTACATCCATTTCCATCTACATTTAAGAGCCACGCTGTTTGAAACTCACACCAAATAGAGGGGAAAATGTGTTCCCAAAGTAACCCCAAACACACCCCGTGTCTGCTTGAAGTTCCCAGAGAGCCTCCTGTTTGCCACTCGCATCCCTCTAAAGGTTATTGAGCCGACAAGAATTCAAAACATACTGCCAAATTGCAAAGGGCTCATCAGCAGTTTTGGAGCTTCATGTTGGCTCAAGTTTTAGTATTCACGGCACAAAAACAAATCTAACCTCTATAAGTAATGCATACTGCATGAGGCACCGCTGATGGTCAATAGATTTGCCACCAGGACCTGCATCACTGTCTCTGTTTGTTTCCATTACGAACCAATTCTTATCATGCATAATGCATTTTCTAAAATCACTCTGTCATTAATTCATCAAAAAGTGAGAGAGAGAGACAGCATGAGAAGCCAGAGGGGAGAGAGAGAGAGAGAGAGAGAGAGAGAGAGAGAGAGAGAGAGAGGAGCAGATTCAGGCTGCTAGATTATGCATCCCTGAGAAAGCTTACGGGAGAGACAATGAGTCTTGAGATGCAACGCTACCGTATTTTTGTTTCACATGATAGGCTTATTAATCACAGTAATGAATCATGAGACGGTTTGCAGAACAGTGGAATCAGAGGTAAACAAACGCAGATGATAAGCCGGGGATAAGCCCTCCAGACTAAAAACAAGACGGGAGACAGGGGAAAGACCGAATAAAACACTGTCGGAGGAACTGGGCCGACTTTTTTTGTCCCGTAATGAAAACCCAGCCATTCAATTTACATCCCTTTGTCTGCAGCATCTTTATCGGCTTGTTTACTTGTTTGTTTGTTTGTTCACTTATTCATTTGATGACTTGCTTTATAATATGGTAAAAAGCTAGTTGTGCGTCTAAGTAATTACACTGTAATTGATGAGCTAATAGACGTAAATTATGCAGTAGTGTGTCTGCAGCAGCGCAGAAAGAGTGGAGTATGTTGTATAATTACAAACTCCAGCTGCCACGCTCCTGTACAGGAGTCATAAATTAGGCACACAAAATTTGAATAACCGGCATCTGAGCAAGTTTGCTCTGTGCCGTGCGGCAGAGCTGCTAAACATGCTTCCTATAGGCGCTTTTGCAAACACGCCGCTTACCTTTACAAGGTGCAGGACCATGTGCTCCAGCGTAGTTTAGTTGATAGAGCATGTGGTTGTCTTGGGTTAGGAGTTCAATTCCCAGTGGGGTCACAAAACTGCACTCACATCCCTGTACGGTCTTTTGGGCGAAGCCATCTGCAAACAGCATGGAGGCCTATTTTACTGCTTTACCTACTGCAGCAGCAGTGTTTAGATCTCTCCTTTTTTCAATAGCGTTTGAGCCCGAATGCTGCCTGAACTATATCTCTGTGGTGATTTAAACACTGCTGGCTTTTAATGATCTGCCCTCGTATGTTACCGTTGGATAGTCTCGCTGGATAATTCAGGACCGGCTTGAGACATGTTTAAAGAGGCCACAAAAGTATTGAAGCAATTCATCCCGTTGGAGCGCGCAACTCAACACACAACCCCATTCGGTTTCACACCAGATATACATTTGGAGCGTTACTCCCTGAAAGAGGGACCGGGCACTGTTTGTAGTTAGAGTGTTAAAAGCCCAGACCTGTTGGCAGCTCTGAGAGAGAGTGGTGCGATTATAACCGTGGCATCAGAGGAGTCATCTGTGCAGGCTGACAGCTTGTAGAGCTCCCACGCTATCTGTTACCCGTACTGTCCCAGTCCTCCTCTGTGCTCCTGTACGTAATTACAGTGGTTAATCTTCTGCTTCTCCCCTGTCTCCTGCCCACTCGCTGTCTTCCTTATTAGCCCTCCCTTGCCCACCTGAGATTTTTGTCTTCTTCCTCTCCAATTTTTCCTCTCATGGTAGCAGCGTGCTCCAATCAGAGTTGCCATTGTTTATTGTGATAAGTTGGGATAATGAACAAATGACCTGCCACCTGGAGCACTTAGAGCCTGGTGTTAAACTCGGGTTATAAAAACCTCTTCCAGCTCTATTGATTTACTGGCAACATTTGATTGTACCCACGGGGCAGGGGGCCTGCAAGGCTGCACAGAGCTCTTACTGTTTTACAGTCCTTATTACACCAAACAAATAAATCTCCTGACCATTAATTCACTGCCTGTGCCCTCACTCTCCAGACTGATAGGCCAAAAATCAAAACAGATTCAGACTGCTCGAGCAAACTCGGTCAGATAACTAGGTAGTTACAGGCAATGTTGCTTTTTTCCTATGTGCCCCCTACTCTATATTGGATTAGCAGACCGCAGACAACTTTTGAGTGTTCTGGGAAGATTTTATGATCACCGAGGACAAATACATGAGGAAATGATTTGAGTTGGCCTGTCCTGTTTTTTTGCAAACAACGGTCATTATTTCAATATCCTGTGAGGCTCTTTTACGATGCCCCTGCCGTGCTCTTTTGGCTGCTTCTCCACCGTGTGCAGAGAAGCGACGTGGCACCTCATAGTTAACAAAAGTCAACAGCGGGGAGAGTCAGACCGGTCTGATTTTTTTTTTTTTTTCACAACGGAAGGCAATTGTAAACACTCAGGGGGCCCGGACAAATGGAACTGGGAGAAACGCTGCACTGGTCCCAGACTAAAAGTCAAATCAACTATTCGTTGGGCCTGGACGGTAATACGAGAATGAGGCAACCGTCTTGTAAAACATTAATAAAGGGGCTGTCCAATAAAATCCACTCCAGCAATTAATGATTTTAACCTCAGTGTTTGCAGGAACATGCGGGTTGTTGAGGGTATTGCTTCATCTGCTCTGAAAAAAAAGAGAGAAAAAAGCAGTGAACTGTAATGCTGCCGTAAAACGGGTGATGTTAATTATTTATGGGAATAGACACGTTTGTGCCCCTTCATACGCTTGCTCCATCCCTCTTTCACACACAGACAGAAGTTATATACCGACAGGCCCTGGAGTATACAGCCCTGTGCCAGAATGATGAATAAACTGCACCAGGGGAAGATGAAAGATTCCCTGATTAGTTCT
Source organism: Karalla daura (assembly GCA_029224185.1). Taxonomy (NCBI): domain Eukaryota; kingdom Metazoa; phylum Chordata; class Actinopteri; order Chaetodontiformes; family Leiognathidae; genus Karalla; species Karalla daura. Next base: position 13,145,512 of record CM055199.1, read on the forward strand.
TGCCAACATGTTTACCATAGTTTGAATCACAACCATATTCACTGATTGTACACTTATGTAATGCAAGGTTCAAATACACTTTCCATCCTGCCCACTGGTTTCCCTGTGGAAACTGACACATAATTGTCAGCATATGTGGAGCATACACACATTGAAGCTCTACTCACAACTCTCTCACAAACACACACACACACACACACACACACACACACACACACACACACACACACACACACACACACACATATATGCAGCACACACACTCAAGTGGAGAATCCTTAGAGTGATGTCACCTTCAAACAAAAGGCAAAAAGCTGCCAGGACCGTACTAAATGCAGTGACTGCCTTGGATTAAACAGCGTGGTTAGCACACACAAACATGCTTAAATAAACACATTCATGCACACACACACACACACACGCAAATACACATGCATGCAGTTAGTGTTATGCATTCAACGATGCATATTTCTAAGGAGCAATCCCATTTGATTCTGATTTCTTCATCCTCCAGCAGAGACCTCTGCTGCGGGTAAGAGACGCCTGCTTATCATGCAAGACTCACCGGCCACTGCACGAAGGTGGCTTTGAACATGTAAGCTCTACCGGATATTCATGGGCTTCCGTACCTGGAAGGTATAGGAGATGTTGGCTCACAGATACCTCTGACGCCAAATGCAGGATAAATCCTTTCCCCTTGTGGCCAAACATGGTAAATATTCATACGCATCCATGACGGTATGATGTTGTGATCAGTCAGCGTTCAATGCAGAGATTTAGAGACAGCATAATCCAGCCAAACCTCAGGAAAAAAAAGAAAACTCAGATCAGGAGGCCTGAAAGTAGGTCTCCTCCCGCACGACACACCACTTGGGATTGCTGCCATTATGATGTGCTTAGTCAGGCCACTCCAGTCTCTGGATAAAAGACAAGACCACCAGACAGCTAACCTGCTAATCTGCCCGAATATTCTGTTAATCTGACAGGCCGCATTGAATAATGAATATGTACATTATCACAGAGGGAGGTATCACAGGGGACACGGTGGATCACACGCCGCGTGGAAGGTGGACATGGCTGTCTGTTATCAGCGTGATTTCTAATGAGTTGATTCACAGGTGAGGGTGTAGTTAGAGGGCCTTGTCTCCATCTGTCTGTGTGTAATTATGACAAAGGTGTCTACATTAAGAACACACTGTACTTCTGAAATCACCAGCAATAATGCTTTGCTAACAAGTGTGTGGGTCATACATTGAAATATAAAAAAAAAAAAAGAAAAGGTAAGCTCCAATCGATGTGTGTGCTTGTGTAGGTGCATATGCTGCAGCCATTAACGTGGGTCTGAATCTGCCAACTGTCTAATCACCAATCTAGAACAATATGACCCATGAATGATAAATGAAAGCATGCGTGCCACCATGACAAAAGACCTCCTCTTGTCAGCTGCAACAGCAGTAAATGACTTTCCACTCTGAGGAAGGTTGTCCCTGTGATTTACACCGGCTCTTACTGGGGCAGCGAGTTCAGTTAAATGCATGTTTGATTGTTTATTTATTGACAGTCTGCGGTGATTTTCGGAGCTGCGTTTGAGCATGTTTACGTTCCCGTTTCTGAATGACGCCTCTTTGTAAAGTTCACGCTGAGCGCCACACAACAAGGTGTCTATATCCAGGACCTATTTTCATACATTTTCTTTTTATCCCCTTGCCCCCATTGCTGCCCCCCCCACCCCATCCCACCCCACCCCCTTCCCCATTTCATTCCATTTCCTTCTGGGAGTAGGGCCCTGCTTTACCTTTCAACCACGACACGCTACCTGTCACAGCGAAGAACACACACACAGACATCCCTGAGCGTGGTGCAAGAGGCATGTGACATCTGTTCTCTCTCCGGTGGGCTCCTCATGTCCTCGACCTCATCCACGTCGTTTCTGAGCACCTGGAGGGGAGGAGGGGGAGGCGGTATGACAAGGGGACATAGCAAAGAAAAAAGGCAGGAGATGAAAGTAGCGTGAGCGTGTGCACGTGTGTGCGCGTGGGGCATGCGTTTGTTAGGGGGGAGGTGGATGGTGTTGTAGACAGAGAGCAGTCAACCACAACATCAGTCAGGACTGCCACCACCCTTCCTCCCGCCATCGCTAACTTTTCCCTGCGTGACCTTGACCTGAGTTTGGTGCTTTCTGACAGCACGGGTCCTTGTTGACACCAGCTGTGCCTGCGCACTGTGCCAGATGCACGAGGGGGGGGAGAGAAAGTAGGCTACGGTGAGGTTGAAAAATCAAAGGGTGGAGTGACATAATGCTTTAGTGCGCACGCACGTTGAGGAATAGCGGCGTGTTGCGGTGACCCCGCAGCCTCAGACAGGCTGATACGGAGTGAAAATGGATGGCTGTGCGCGCAGAGCCGAGGCTGGAGGCCTGTGGTGGGAGAGGTGGGAGGCATGTGATAGCCATGCTCGACACATCAGAGGGAAGGAAGGAAACGCACGCTCACAAACAGCCGCTGCTCTCCAGTGCCTGAGTCATGCCACTCAGGCAGAGAAACAGCTACTGTTACAGTGACTTAAGATGCTGTCGCAGTAATGACTGGATGGCGCTGGCTCCTCGACAGCTCTGCATATAACTGGAGAGGAGACGTTTCCAGGTTGGGGAAAGTAAAACACTGAGCTGATGGGAGCGGTAAAGCTCTCTGGAGTTGACTGCGCTGCAGAGTGGATAATAACTATCTCTGAGTTTATCACTACTGACAACTCCTTTCCTATTACACCCAGTCATTTGATCCCTTGCTATGATGAAAAAAATCCCCACTGCTTTAACAATCTATTAAATCACATAATCCATATATGCTATGTTTAATTCTAATCTAATATACTTCCCTGTTGTTTTTTTTCCTTTTCCACATGTCATACTTCCATGGTGTGAGAAGTGAGGCCGCCTGGAGCAGAGGCTGTGTCTGTTTAGCACATTGACTCAGCAGGGTCATGGGTTCGCTGGCTCCGGCTCAGCTTGCTAACAGCCTTTTCAAATCATTAAGTAATGAAGTGGGTGCCATTCAAATATAAATGTATCCACAAGCCAGGATCCTTTCATGTTTCCAACCATAAATACTCTTGGATTTTTCCTCAGAGCCAACATACCTATCAAAGCAATTTCCAACATCTGTTACCCCCCTCCCTTAAAAAAGAAAGTGCAGGACACAGAGCCAATCACTATAGCCGCACATCAAAGTGTTTTATAATGCACAGGCTACAAAACAGTTATGCCTACTTTTTTCTTAATTTGTTAATTGATTATTGCCTAATCTGTCAAAGATCCTGGCTCAGAGTCCCTGTGAATGAGCACCGTGTTGCTGAGTCCACACTGCATAGGCGCACACATGCACTGAGACCTACAAACACAGTGAGATAAGCAAAACCCCAGATGCAAAGTCTCTTGATGCTCGCTGATTATTTCGAGCACAGCCACCACTGACCTTGGCACACAAGCGCCTTCCCTCTCCATCCATCTCTCTTGCGCTGGAGTGGCCCCTGGCCTGCAGCTTATTGGGGGGCCTGGAGCCAGCTTCCCATCTCAGACAGGCCCTAATCTGGGAGGCAAATGATAAGGCTGAGGTTTACAGGAGGGGCTTTGCACACTCACCAAAATTTGCATTTAAAGGCCCTCAAGTAATCTTTTGGCTTATTTAAATCTCAGCAAGACACTAGCAGGAGAGATGGAGGGGGGGAAATTCAGCAGATCCACCTCCAGTGCTTCTTTCCCATGGTAGTCCAAATCCCCACCAGAAATGAGCCAGGATGTGGATTGCTTTGCTGTTCTCACAGCAGCCAGTCCCTGTATTATCAATGGCATTTAATTGACTACGATTTTTTTTCTCCCTCTGCATCCAAATAAAACCGCCACATGGGGACAAAAGCTTCAACCATCCCTGTAAAGCTGTTTGTAGAGAGAGAGGGAAAAAAATGCGTAATTTTGCCAGAAAACATATGCAGCTATTGACATATAGTTGGCTGTGCTAGAAGGGAGGTTTTCTTTTCTTTGCTTATATGCTTGTTTGTTTGTCTGGTTGTTTTACATGAGTAGGTTTGATTATGTATTTTTTCATGCACTCTTTGTTATTATAATAAATACGGAATAAACATTTTGCATTTTCAAGTTCCCCACAAAGGATTGTCGCCATATGGCCTGCTAAGCAAGACATTATTGTCATGCAGGTTCTTTATATTTTTCCTGCATTATTCTTAAGCCTTCCGCACACTTTATAATGTTCCTCTGTTGAGTTACCATTGGCAGTCAGAGTTATTCATCTCGATGAAAAGCTGAAAGTGGAAAATATACAATAACGAAAACACCAAACAGTCGCTGGCACACTGCTAGAATATTTTCTGTACCATTTTTTTGTATAAATGTGCGAATATTTACCATCTGCAGCAGCTACTGTATGGAAGGGACTGTAGTACTGTCAGCACATTCTCTGGTTTACTGGCATCACGTCCTGCAGTATGTATACCATAACAGCACAATGCTTCTGCTCAGCCAACTCGTGTCAGCGTCAGGGGGCTATTTTCAGTGTGGGATTGTATGGTGCATCCTACACATCCAGAAGGGATCTGAAAGATTAATCCTCACCTTTCCAACTGAATGTATGTAATTTGGTTTGACAAACACCAGCCCTACAGGGACATTTTCTTCATTAATACTTGACAATGTGCCTTGCGTCTCAGGCCTGAGGAGATGTAGTGGTGTGACGGACGAGAGCATTAAAGTGACCCAGATTCAATCTTTCTTTGCCTACTTGCGAGCTTTTAACACTGAGTACAGCACCTGTGATACAAAATTCAGTCGAGAGAGCAACAAAGGCTGGGTGTTAACAGCCATTACAACAGGCCACACAGACGGGACACGATCTGATGATCCTCTCAGACTGTAACGCACAGTAAAATATTCAACGGGGTGGAGAAGCAGCTTTTTGAAGACCTTAAGAAACTGTGACAGCCCTGTGTACAATATTAGTCAAGTGTACGCAAGGGGCTGTCTAGGTCAGGTCACCATGACAAGGTTGAAGCTTCTACAAGTCACAATAAGTGATGTTAACTATTCTTTGCAGAGAAAATCTCAACATTGTAACATATCAAACATATAAGGAAACATAACGTATTAAAAAAGTGACCTTCTGTTAGTTATACACAGATTTTCCTTCTTCATCATCTGAAGTGAGTCATGTCAGCTGTTTCCTGTCTGTGCAAATCCAAACTAATGGGCTACTGGCTTTGGCTTCATATCTAGTTGACAGATGTGACAGTAAAGTTTCTCCTAATTTAAGGCTTGGCAAAACAGCAAATAATAATTCCTAAAACGTCCCCAAAAAAAAACACTTAAGTATTGCTAAGTTTTTCAATAACAAACAGCGCACTTAACATCTGCATGGCAGCTTCTAGAGGGGAAAGAAAACTATAAAAAAGACACAGCCTGTGTTTCAAATCAACAAGAGGTCTGTTGGACACCATTAAAGCGGCTGGAAAGGCAGAACCTGATATCATTTTTAATATTCTGACCGATTTTCTCTTTTGCATAACCCCATTCACAGCCTGAAGACAGGTCAAATCAAGCTCATGCATATAAAAGCCGTTGCCCTGGGCAAAGATTTAACCAGCCCGGATGAGTCCCAGGGCTCAGTGTTGGTAGTGAACAGAAAAAAACACTGTTGCTGCCATTCCAGCTCTTGAGAAATATGAGGAGACACAAGAAAAGGGATCTGGACAGAACAGCCCCCTTCACACACACACACACACACACACACACAGACACTTTCCACCTCCCCCGTCCTCCGAAACTAACCGTTAGCTCGGCTTCCCAGTCACACTATGGAGACCCTGCTCACTCTTCCATGCCACAGCCACTTCCTGCTGGCTCTAAACAATGCAGACTCCATTTGGGCCGCCGTAATGGCTGACTGCTTGACATAACCCTTGTCAGTGAGAGCTGAGATAGGTGACACTTGACAGATGTGTAATTGCTGGAAGAGCTCACTGACAGGTGGATGAGCTTAAAGACACCTGATATGCTTCTGAGGCTGTTGATGCAGGGGATTACACCTTTAAGCGGCACCGGCTTGCCTGGGTGTTGGTGAAGTTTTTTTTTCTTTTTTTCCCCTGCATGCTTCAAGATGGTAGAAAAAAAAACCTGGGGTAATTTATTCAAAGTGAAATTGGTTTGATTTGTTTGAGCCAAGATATGAGCCAAGCGTGACAGTGAGAAAGGTTAAGTCTTTCGCAATAACCCTCATTTAATGCATCCAGATGTATATTCTCTGCGAGGTAATGCATGGTTTTGACACCATCTGAGCGGGCTTGTAAAGCCTCGTGTCGAGGCGTGATAGCTTTCCCTCTCGGGTCAGCCCAGGTGAGGTGGTACCAGAAGCCCGGAGATAACACTCCACCCCTATGAAAGACAGGAAGTGAGATAAACATTCACTCCTTGATTAGAAGCCAGGGTGTGGGGCTGCCATGTGGGAGGTGGTGCAGTCATAGGGGTGGAACAGGGAAGATGTGGATGTGGGCGTAGGTGTGTGTGTGTGTGTGTGTGTGTGTGTGTGTGTGTGTGTGTGGTGGGTTGTGTTTTATGTGTGGTGCTGTAATGCAAATCAATGATCTCCTTCAGTGCAGAGTAGAACAGCACAATGCCTGCACACCTGTCCATCACTCAACATCTCCTGTTCCACCTCTTGAAGCCAGGAGAAGGAGAAAAAAAATCACTTTAGCTCCCAGTCAAGGGGTTGAAAATAGGGGAGGGGAGAGAAGGAGGAGTGCTCAGAGGCCCAGACATTCACTTTTTCTTTTCCTCGCCGAGAAGACCGCATTATTAGAACTGCAGTTACTGAACTGGGAGGAGGGAGACCGATGCTTTTGGATGTGACCTCAATTGCACTGGCACACTATCTCAACGAAAGTCTCATTTCACCGAGAAAGGAGGGGGAAGAGAAAAGAGAAATTGACAATATCTTTTGTACCATCATGCATAGACAGCGTATAGAGATTTAGCCTTGATATGGATGGGTGGGGCGGGAGGGGGTGGCTGTTCTAGCTGCATCGCAGAGGCTCAGCTCAGTTCATTGGGGGTATTTTCACTTATAATTGGGGTAGCTTTCATCTTGTCTGCCAAAAGGCGTAGCAGCGAAGAAGAGCACCAAGAGGGAGCTATCACTTCCCCTATTTCCTGGCCCCAGACAAAGGCATCCAGGCAGGCAGCCTGCTGAAGATGATGTATTTCTGATCAAAGAGCCTGGAGTTGTCAGCAGCTCGGCCTAGCGCAGCAACCTGATTGCTCCTGGATAGATTTGTCCCTTTGATCAGAGCAGACTCTGACTGCAGGCACTGTTTATGCAAAGAAAAGACGGCAGAGCGAAATCTACCCGGCGTTGTGTGGAAGCAGGCGTTGGGCTGGGGGAAGGACTTTAGCTCCGGGATATGTTGGTTCACACAATAATAAAATATGATATCTGTTATAATTACCGCTAATGAGATAACACTGCAGAAAGCCTCTGCAGCAACTTGTTGCTCTGATGCTTTCGCGCTGACAGCAAAAAATCCAACTTGTATGTTACTCATGATTAGCTGATAAAACTCTGCCTCTAATTACTACAACATGCATCAGATATAAGAGTGAGATAATGCAATGTACTTAGTATTTTACAAAATGGGTTCGTTACAGTGTGCAAACATCTTAGGCATAAAGCAAATAACCGTCGGCTATGAATTTATGTGGACTTGAAAAGGCCCATAATTTTGTCATAATATATTGATGTGAATCCTCATGGCGAGAGCAGGATTACATTTCTAATTGTGCTACACGAGTCCATTAATGTCCTCACTATGTAGGATTGTACCTACAAATCCCACTGTGACCGGAGCCATGTTTAGTCTAGAAAGAGCAGTCTTCTCGTACCCGGCAACATGTCTTCCAACCCTAAAATGTCAAACACACTTGACTTAAAACACTCAAGTTAAGGTTGCGCTGGGGTATCAGATTCTCTCGTGTCCTCTTGATAATGAATGGAGGTGAACTTTGCATGAGGTTGCTACCCAATATGTCCAAACGTCTCCACAAGTCACAGATTTCTTTAACACCCGAGTCTTGTGCAGAATCAACTGAAAAGGGTGAATTCATTGTTGGGAGTATGAAAACACAACTGTTTACATCCTTTAAATACATCTTCACAATATCTACATAAATAGCCTGCATATTTAATTACTGCTGTCAAAATATTCCTTGAAGTCAGTGTAACATTTGTCTTGTTTTCCTCCTCCTCACTCTCCGTTGTGGATGAGTTCAGGTCATAGCTTTCAGGGACATCAGCCTCTGCTGTTTTTCTGTCTTTTCTGTCATGTTAAACATTAAAAAGGTACAGCTCAGCACGCCTCCTGCTGAGAGACGTCAAAGTCAAGGTTAATTTATGGATGCAAAATACCTCATCTCCAGTTGTGAACTTCTTTTATTTAATTTTTTTCTCCCTTTATTTTGCTCTATTGGTGACAGGTGCTATTTAAAGGGTTTCAAGCACACGCGAGCACACAGTTTAAGTTGGTGGAAAAGAGCGCTGAGTGGTTATGTAAGCTGTGATTAACATATCTGACGGCTGCATTTGGGTCAAACAGTGATGGGTAATTCAGGTCATTTCTGACAGCTGATGAAAACAGAAATCATCGTGGCGGGCGGTGGGCGTAATTACGTATTTATGAGTGCAAGAGGACCTTGGGGGTAGCAAGCAGAAGAGATGAGCACATACAGAGAAGTGCCTGAGTGCAGCCTTGCTACTGTAATGACAGCTCATTTCCCTGCGTGGATGTTTTTCTCAGCTCATCGCAAAGCTTTTGTTAGTCCCTCCAGTTTACTGTACCTGCCAGGCCGGCCTTTTATGGACAATACAGGAGGGTTAAGTGTTGTATTATTAAGGGATGAATTCTCTGCTGAGACCACGGCTGAGAAAAAGGAAAGCGTGTAGGTCTTACCCAAAGGGCCCTTCGTGGCAGCTTGTTTGTGTTGTGAGAAACACAGCTGGGGTTTAGACACATTTAAAGATGCATTTGATGTTGAATTACCCTATGTGGAGATTATGCATACATACATACATCAACCTCCTGCACTATATGGATCTGCTCCTTCCTGCATCACGCCTGACAAAACATTTAAATTTATATTTAATAATCCCTGGCAACTCTTACGGTACAGAAAATTTGCATTTATATCCTCAACTTCCATGTATTACTAAAATCCCAAATACAAAACAGAAAGAGCTGAAAGGGGAGGATGGGATACAGCTGAATGCAAATAACCCTGGAGTTAAATCAAAGGCATCTCCAAATCAAACCCCCACCATCGCACTCTCCTTTCTCTGTCAATCCGGTGTGACATTTGTGATACGGGCAACACTTTCAATCTGTGGCTGCCTTCTCCATTGGCCGTGTAAAGTTTAATGAGCACCTTTTGTGGAGTTATATGAATAATGTATACATTACGGAGCTTTAAAGCGCCTATGGTGCATCTGTCTCCAGGATGGACGGAAGCTGCGGAGAAGAAGGACCAGTGGAAATTAAAAAGCCCGAGGGTGAAGAAGGAGAGAGAGATAGAAAAAAAAAGCTAAAAGTTGAAGGCAGTCACATTAATTTGAATGTGTCAGTGTGCCACTTCCAATGCAAAATAGAAGTCATCAGCACAAGCGCAGAGCTCAGCAGTACACCCCGCCCCCCCTCTCTGCACAATCTATCTCTCGTCTGTTGCTCATCTGTGTCAACCTGCTCCTCACGCCAGGAACCGAACACGCAGCGACAGGGATGGGAGGGGAGGGGAGGGGAGAGTGTTTTCTTGGAAATTCAGGGGAGAGCAGCATGGTTGATGTGGGAGGGGCGGGGGGGGTGAGAGACACAAGTGAGTATAAAGCAGACGATGCTGTTGCAGCGCTCCTGCAGATAGCATTGATCTGTGATGCAAAAGGATAGATGGAGATGCACTGTACTCTGAAAGACAAGCTCGCCACCGTAGAGGAGAGGAGTTGAAAGACTCCAGCGGCGCACTTTAAAAGCAAAAAAATAAAGGAAGAAGGGCTTCAAAGTTTGGTATAACTGAGGCAGGAAAATTATCAGAGTTGCGCCGATAGTGATGTTGGAAATGCCTCAGGAGGACTAAAACACCGGCTCGGTTATTGGGTGATTTACGAGCCCAGAACCAGGACACAGCTTTACATACAATACAGTGGCCAGGGTCCACAAAGCAGTTTGTGAGTTTCATATAGATGTCAGCAATCTTGCATTTGTGCTTTTTTGTTGTTTTGAAAGTGCAAAACCAAGTCTTTTATTTTATTTGCCATCTTGATAAAAGCGACATTTTAGTGCTCAGCACTGTTGGCAACAGTGAGGATGAATTGATTTCTGGTAGAGACATTTTAGCCTGAGAAGGGAAAATGGAAGCAGCCAGCTGATATTTTCAATGAAAAAGCCCACCAGAAAAATAACGAGCCATATGATGCATCTAAGGTTTGAGTTTAGTGGCGTTAGTGTAATAAATTAACTCCTAGATTTATTGATTTGTGGTTCTGCTTTTGACAGCTAGTCAAAACAGATAATAAAAGAAAGCTCTATGGCGTTAACACCTTTCGTATAGGGAACTAGAAGGAAAAAAAAACATCTTGAGAAAGTATTTACAATAAATCCAAAGCCAATGTGTTACCCATTTAAAAAGGAATATTCCCAACGGTCTGAACAAGAGCGGCATAATTGTTTCATGCATTTGTTAGTACCATTTTTCCTCTGACCGTGGACCTGCTCTGGAAACCTTAATGAAAGCAAAGCACCTCAGCCTTTAACCTCTGAGAGCATTACAGCGATAGCTCTTCCTCCACCTCCACCTCGCTCCCATCCTCCGCTCATCCAGACCGCTCCGTCACAAACCCTTCAGGGCCCTGAGCTCGCTGACGAAATTAGAAACCTCCCGCACGTTGGCTGCTCCTGCTGCTCTACCAAAACCCACCCCCCCCACACACACACCCACCCCCCAAATTCAAAAGATTGGTGGGCCTCTATCGTCTTAGCGATCTGCTCCCTGTTGAATAAGCAATGGAGCGTTCCCACTTCACTTGTCCACGCCAGGCTGGCCTGAGCGACCCGTCCCTCCCTTGCTCCCCCGCCATCATCCCCTCCCCTAACCCCTGTTTCCATCTCCACAGATTGACCCCCCACCCCCCACCACCACCTCCTCCTCCTCCTACCTCCCTCCACCACCAACCCGCACCCCCCCCACACACACGGCCCTCGCTCTCAGCCGACATGGACACACAAAAGAAGGCTTCGGCTTAGTGGCCTTGTGATGGATGCATTTTCATAGGCCAATCTCTGTTATCTTGGAGAAACAGGTCTCAGCCTCCATTCTCTCAGGGCTTTACAGTTCTCTCTCTGCCACTCACCCCGCCCACCCCTTTCCTTCATTTTTTTTCCCCTGTGTCCCTCCATCCCTCCATCCTCCTCCACCATTTTCCGAAGGTCACTCATTAATACTCCTGAGCATTGATGCTGACCTCGTGACCCTGAGCTTGAAAGCCCGGCTCTCCCATATTGAGCATCCAAGCCGTTGTCCCAGCATTCTCACCCAGGACTGAGTGCCGCAGCTTGGACCCCCCCAAGGTCAAGGACTGGCTGACATCGGGCCCCAAAACAATGGGAGGCCCTTCCTCTACGCATCCCCACGGACACCCCCCGGGTAGCCCCTCTTTAGATTGATTGGCTATGCAGCAACATCTCCAAGTCAATCAATTTCATTCATTTAATTCAGATGAGTCAAACTTGAGAATTTATCCACGGATTTCAATTTCTCCCAGAAAATAGAAAATCTTTCATGTAATGGTTTTGTCAATCTCAATCCGAGTGCAAACGAGGATTCTCTTTTCCGTGGCTCTTATCAAATGTTGCACTTCATTATCTTTAAATTTACACTTAAGGAAAATTGGACGGCACTCCATTCCCCAGTCTGTTTAATGAATTTATCTCATTCCTCTTCCACTGTGCACCAACCTATTTATTCATTTGTAAATGATCGAAAGTAAGGAAGGTGCAAATCATATGCAAAGCTTGTGACAGACAGCCTCCCCATCACGTCAGGTTATTTACAGAGTACTGCAGCAGTATACTTCTAAGAAAGGCAAAACTTCCTTCCTTTATGTTCACAATGTAGCAACCTTGATGCACCCTCAAACAGGAATAGTGGTGTTAAAAATCCCTCCACAATAAGCTCCTTCGTTTTCTGCTCACTCTGCAGTTTGCAGCCTCCTCATTTCCCAGCCGCAGAGTTTCACTGGGCCTTGATGTATCGTATATCTCTCTGTTTTTCCTGCGTGGCTCTTTTTGGGCCTGAGGTCAGAGGGTGAAATAAAGCAGACCCCATTTTGAAGCTGACAGGGTCTCCAAAGCCTGAACCCGAGGGCAGTCCCCCCAGCCCCGGCCTGACAGAGGCCGAGTCCGACAAAGGTGCAGTTTGTTACCAGCTTCTGAAGGAAAAAAAAAAAAAAGAAACACAACAGGGAGGGTTATTTGGTGTTCCTTTGACCCTTTAAGCCCTCTGAGATGAAAAGGCTTTCAATTTTTACCAGACGAGGAAGACCACTTCAGCACAGAACACCAGTATAGGCTTCAAAGCTCAGCAGAAATTTTAATCAGAGACAAATTACTGTATATTGTGTGATGTACTGTGCTCCATCGCCGCAGCCTGAGGGGGCAAAGGGGCAACAACAGCACAGCGTTACATAAACGAGAAATGGCGGAGCATCCTCGCAGGCAGTGACCACAGAAGCTGGCGTGGTCACTGTCTTTTTACACACATCATGAAAATCCATGGCTCGAGATAAAAGCCTGATGGACTTGCATGTATCTGCCATCTTAAATCATGCAAGCTGAAGGCAAATATCAATAGCCCAACGCTGCTTAAAACAGCATTCTGCCTAATAAAAACATATCTATCATTTACAACACAAGGGTAAGAGAAGAAGCCCATGAGTGCGCCGTGCCTTATGCCATTTACTAAACATTTTATCAAATTTTCCGAAGCCTGCTTAATATTTAAAGCTTCGGTCATGCAGCCTAATGGTGCAGGGCAGGAATAAGCTATTCAGGGGTCAATTGTTTTATTAAGATTAATGAGGGGGAGCAAGAGGGTACGTCATATCTGTACTGCTTTCCCTCTTTCTCTGAGCGCCAGTAAGGCATATTAAAAGGAGTGAGTAAGGTTTGCCACTTAGCTTATCTACGTAAGTGGCTTATGGATGTATTTGTCCAGGACATCCAAGGTAAATTTTTTCATCAATTCATTTTTCAACGAGTGATGAACTTACTTCCCCCACTGAATATATCAAGGAAGGATTCAATTCTCTGCTACAGGGCTCAGATCTTCAAGTGTGTTACATTACCACAGGGGGAAATAAAACTAAAAAATAGATTTTCTGATGGCCTTACATTGCGTAATTCTTTAAATCTGCTGACAAGTTTTGCCGGATACCACTGCATTATTTTAATTATTATGTTGAATTGAGGCGCTGTTGCTTTTGCATCGATTCTTGCAATTCTATTAACTTTAGGCGACACCATAAATACTGAACAAAAAAAAAGCTTTGATTGCATCTGGCATCATTTGTTTCATACAACTGTCCATTTGTCTCCTAAATCAGATAACACGAAAACTGTTTACACCACAGAAATACATTGGCTGCTCTAGAAATAAAGCAATGAATACCGGTCCTCTTTAATCAACCTGGCGATGCAAACTCAATCCCAAACCGTCTCTCATGGACTGCCGCATCTTTTGTCCAAAAAAATGCCTAATCTGACGCATCAGGAAAAGGAACAGATGGAAGTGGAGAGTGGGCGGGGACAGCTGAGAGCTAGTGTGCGTTTTCCTCTGTCAGCCAGAACCCCCAGACCACGCGGATGTCATTGTTATAATTGCTTTGACACTTTGAAGTTGGCACTAATCCTGTTTGGACAGTGACTTAAACTGTATGGTGGGAGGGGACACACTGGTTGGCCACCAGTACAGCTGTCCCTACAGGCCAGGGCAACATCTGTTTGTACCGCCTGTGATAGCAGTGTAAATGAGAGACTGGGACCTATCATAGCAGCAGTTTAAACAGTCCTATGTGAAGAAGACAGATTTGTTTCGCTGTATAGGGGGGCGTTTAACAACCAGGGCCAAAACTACGTTGAGAGCAGAGTTTGAGTGATGCAGTCCGTGTTGGTTGGATGGTGGAGAAAGAAAAAAAAACCTCTTTACATGTTACATGATTCAAATCCCTGACTCAACCCACAAGAGCAGAAGTGTTTCAAAAAAGGGGAGATGCTGTTAAAGTGCGTTGTCTCTTTTTCTCACTGATCTAATGTGATACGACTCTGAAAATGTTTTGGGCTGAAGCAGAATGACAGGACCTCTTGTGAGAAGATTTTAATGCATCTGCAAACACGTGTAGGGATTATACCAACATTGGGGTGAAAACATAAGCTTTGTGAAGCTGCTGTGAGATGATTTACATGACGGCCTATAGCTCTACGTAGAATATACCAAGAATGCACGCCACTGTAATTAATTAATTTACAAACCAAAAACAGTAGATTAGGGGGAAATTTAAGTATTGCAACAGGGATAGAGCTGCAGTCCATGTTGGTTGGATGGCAGGCTTGGAAAACAAAGATGTCACATGACAGCAGGTCCAGAGGGGTCATTTCATTTCCACTGGACTGCCCTTTTTTTTCTTTAGGCAGAGCATAATGTGAACAGTGTTTTAGAGGGCCATCTTCAACCACCATCTTCACAACATGCAAGCCTTTCATGTGTCTGTCTCTCCCGCCGCCTCAGCCCCTCCATCCTCTCCAGCACGCCTGCATGCACCCTGACACGTTGACAAGCCGGGAGCGAGTCGATGTTGTGGTTGACCCGCGAGGCCAGGCCGGAGAGGCTCAGCTCGCAGAGTGAGAGGTAGACAACAAAGTGCAGTGAACTAAAATGCCCCGAGCCAACCTTTTAGCCCTGGTCAACATCTGCAAGTCGTCGGGGTTGGATGAGAGGTGGAAGTGGACTCGAGCCCGGGCTGCCCAGACCACAACAGCTGCTTTACAGACCAGGTCACGTTAGCGCTGGCTGCCCTACATCGAACTGCCTCACTGATAACGTACTACATTAGAGGAGGCCAACAGTAAACCATTAGAAAGGTATGCACAGGGGGGAAGGATCACACTGAAGAGTGGACGTCGAGGAAGGATTTCACCATTACTGTTCTGTATGTACAAACCCTCTGTGGCTTGTCGACTTTCTCCTTTGCTCCTTTTGTCTCTTAGCATTAGATCAAAAGACATAGTAGTAGTGATCAGTTGTGGTCTGCTGCAAAATCAATACATTTGGGACTAAAGATTCAAGACACTTTGTGTGAGTATAAAAGATAAAACGTCAAAGTATTGCAAAACTGTAATAGCAGTCAAAAGTGAAAAGATGCATGCAACAAATGAGGCATCTGCTCCTTTTATTGGATTAAAATCAAGCTGATTGGCCTGAAGGCAACATGGTGGATTGGTGAAAAGCACTGCAGGATGGACCCTGGTTCATATGGCCTTCTTGTGTGGAGTTTGCACGTTTTCCCCATGTCTTTTTCCCACAGTGCAAAAGCAGTCATGAGTGGAGACTAAAAAAGTGGCCCTAGGTGTAAATGTGACAGTGACAGTGTGTGTGTGTGTTTGTGTGTGTGTGTGTGTATCCTGTGATGCACTGGCAACTGGTCCATGGTGTATTCTCTGCAAAGGGTAAAATAATGGATGGTTGGACCAAAGTTTTAAAGTTTTAACTGGAACCACAGAAGATAAAAAGATGAGCAACGATATCTTAACATAACAGCCAGTTATTAACAGTGTTTGTATTCTTCAACTGATCACTAATTGAGGTGATTCTTTGCTTTGCTCGTCTGGAATCTGGAACAACAGACTTCTGGCGGCCAATTATTGTTCAGCAGCTGTAAACGATGTCAAGCCTCAGGAACCGTTTGCAGACCAGACTCACAAACCGCTGTCGTGAAATACAACCGGTGTCAAGAAACACAACAGCAACCCCAGTAATGGCTAAAACGAAACCAGCACAAAGAAGGCAATTACTATAACATCAGCCACCAGCCACGTTCTGAGCACAGAGTTCAAAAGTAATATTATCAGTAACACATTACTCCACACGGGCAGTGACACTGGTGTGTAAATTATCGCTTTCAAACACATGGAAGTGGGAATATCTTCTTTATTATGTGATATTACCTGACAAGTGTGTGGAATAGGTGGTGATATATTGACTGAATGACCATTTCGGCAGAAAAACAAAGCACAGTTTGGACTATTTCTTTCAGAGAAAACTGTTTTTGAACATATTATAGAGACTAAAACGAAGCCTAGCCCAACCCTCCTTTTTTTTATGCTCAAATGTTCATTCTGGGACTCACAGTGCATGTCTCTAACACCAATCCTGGCTGCTGTTTACCACAGACATTTGGCTTTCCAAAGATTATTGAGGAAAACAATAAACCCGCGCTCGGCTCGGGATAATATGTAAATGATCAATATTCCTAATTGCAGAGAGGAATGATTGCCATGATTATGTTGACTCTCTAATGAGTCCACCTGTTGGCATCACGCAGAAAACAATTTTCCACTTCAAGAAACATAGCGTATGTAAACTCTCATAAAATGTAAAACCAGTGGAAGGTCTGCTGTGCACTGGCAGCTGCAGCCTGAAATTATGCAGCATCCGGCGATAACTCGAACACCAATCTGACAAAACAGCGCCCTTCCTTTAAAGAAACAGGACGCTTCTTTTATTCACAAAAAGAAAAGTTGCAGAGCAGCGCCTGAAGCAGGCATTTCTATCACTGCGAATTACTGAAATTTTAAACGCAGCCTCAAACTGAGACATCCAAACTGAAGTAACTGATGCTGTATTTATTAGATATGTTTGGAGGACTGTTGGGAGTGTGGAAACTTGTGAAGTCTGATACTTGGTTTATAAGGTCTGTGGAGCATCGGTTTCCAGGAAAACAAAATATACAATATTATGCACTGGGTGCAGCCCCACTGCTCACTTCAAAGGCTTGTCCTGAAATTCAGGAGGACAGTTATTGATCCAATCCCTCGATGAATTGGGAATTGATAACTGGACACTTCAGAATGCACTTTTATGTCTTCTCACTTTGAAGCTCTCCACTCCCCATGTTTCTGAGGGAATGTTATTCCACGCAAGCACCTTTTAAATGTTTGAAAGCCACGCGGCTCCTCGGTTTCACCCATCGTCTCCGAGCCCCGTCTCTCCGGGCTCTCACGAGGCGCGCTGGGGATCCGCGCTCCAAGCGTAAATGTAAATTAGTGTCGGGCGCGACAAAGGGCACCTCTTTTCTCTCATTTCGAATGAAGCTAAACAGGTTCCAGGGCAGGTCAGGTGTAGTGAAAGGAGGACCCCGGCCTCTCGCGTCTCCTCCGTTTATTGTCCCGCACTCGCTGCCAAACCATCATTCTCAATATCCCACTGGGGCCTCTCTAACCCTCAACATCTGTCCCACTTTACCACTGCGATGGTGGAGAGTCGGCTAGCATGACGGGCACGCGGCGCAGAGTGCTGCGTTCAGAAACTGCTTCCAGACATCTCAAAGAGCTGTCATCTGTAATTTAACGCATTTACCCGTTCAATTTATTTGTCTGCAATTTAGCACAACTAATCACAGGTGTGTTTGCACTATCTCTGTGAGAATATTTATATGGATAAAACGCGCACGAAACAAAAGGCACCGTTTGTTAGCAGCTGAACATTTATAATTACAAAAGTTGTTTTCAATCCATCTTGTCCGGGGAAAACAACATTTATTCTGGCTGTCATTGTCAAACACTGCTTTTTTGTTGTGAAATGACACACTTTTCGCAGCTAGGGGTCAATTTGAATAGCCTTTACACAGCTGAGAATACCAGCCGTGAGGGGACGTGAGGGGAAACGCCCATGCTGGATGTGCAACACAGTGGTGCCATGTACGAGATCATAAACTCATGTAAGTCAAAAACAGGATGCTATATATTTTGTGAAGGATGTTTGGGGCAGCTAGAACATTATAATTGCGTGCCAGTTTTCCCTTTGGGAGAAAATACCTCTCCCCATATGTGGCAGTGATAAAGTATAGGTTTCTCCTGTCTGGCAAGAAAGGTATATCTGCCCTCTAACTAGACAAGGGGGAGCAGAGTAGTGTGGAGAGAGAGAGAGAGAGAGAGAGAGAGAGAGAGAGAGAGAGAGAGAGAGAGAGAGAGAGAGAGAGAGAGAGAGAGAGAGAGAGAGAGAGAGGAGATATATAAGGGCTGCTAGAGACATACGAGAAAAGGGAAAGTGAGGGGGGAAAGAGAGAGACAGAGAGAGAGAGAGAGAGAGGGAGGGAGGCTCTGTCTGTACACTTAGTGAGTCGGTGGTGATTGCATGAGGGACAGGAGGGAGCTCCGTTTAAACCCGGAGCTGCAGAATAAAAAGCAGCTTTGGTTTGTCAGTTTTCTGACTAGCGTCATGAACCGGGAGATGCCCATGGCTGCTCGTTCTACTTCAACGCAGTTCGATACCTGCCATCCTTACTCTTCGACTAGTCAAAAAAAAAACAGGAATACACACGGGCAAGCGTGCACACGCACACAACACATACACACACAGACACACACCCAGGGTCCCTCTGGTGTGTTTGTGTTTCTGTTTGTGAGCATTTGTTCCGAATCAGGCACCTGGCATCTTTTGGGAGAGCAGGCTCCACCAATGAGGCCCCCTGGACTGTCATATGTCTGGATGCGGCCCAATACCCATCACGGAGAACTGATCAAAAGCAAAGGAAAGCACAACCCTTGAACTTCACAGCCCAATATGCATCCCTGTTGCTTATTATATTCACACACAAACACACACACAGGAACTCACAGCGTGCGACCATATGAATATCTCTCCGCTGATTAAATATTCAAGAAGGTTTCTCTCTCTCTTTTTTTTCCCCCTCTCATGTTTTTGGTTAGAATTGAAATTCACTGCAGGTTAAATTGGACCCTCACTCCAGACTGCTGTAATACCCCATAGTAGGTATAATCAAAGTAATTACAACAACACACAGGTGTTCCATGCCGCACACCACTGAGCACAGCGCACGTCAGTGACAGTGGATGGAGTAAACATCTCTGTAAAAACAGACAAGATAAAAAAAAAGAAAACAGGAATTCAAATCAAGTGTCATTACGGCCATTTTATCGACACGCAAACAAATGGCATTTTTTTTTGTCATCTGCTACTTAACATGGACATTTTATGCTCCGTCTGTTCGCGTTGCTTTGCTTCCACTTTTCAATTATGATAATCTAAATCTGGTGGAGTGAATTATGGAGGGAAGACATGATTTTTTAAGCTCTACAGCAGAGAAAAATGAGAGGGACTTACAGTATCATCAACGTCGATAAGCTCTCTCGCATGGAAATCCCTGACTAGTGCTTTCATAATGAAGGTGTTTTCGGACCAATCAAGTGGCCATAAACACAGTTGGGCTGTTAAAAACACGGCATATATTTTACTAGTTGGTACTCTATCGGGTTCAGAACGGAGCGGGGACGAGAAGTAGCAACACAGTCGCATTAAAAACTCCCCATCTGCATCCTCAAAGTCTCATCTCGGCTAGAGAGAGAGAGAGAGAAAATGGGGAGGAAAAAAGAAGGCGAGAGAACGTAAAAGGAGGGGTGGATGAGAAGGGGAGGGGGGGTTAAAGAAAAGAGAGGGAGAGAGAGAGAGAGAAAGAAGGTGCAATTACCAAGAGCGTAGTCTGAGGGATCAACTTCACTTCAAAGAAGCCGGGCCCCGCGTCCCATGCTCCACACAGCCCCAAGTACCAGTGTTGTGAGAGTAGGTAAACATGAGCAGATCACAGGACTGTTAATAGCAGCCAGATCTGAAGAGGTCTCCACCTTGTGCCTTCCTGCCTGCCTCTTAGATTCACAGACAAGCCCTTGCCTGGAAGGAACAGACTCACCCTGCACACTCAGCTACTTAGAGTATATGTGTGTGTGCGAGAGAGGGGGAGAGAGAGAAATAGATAGATAGAGAGAGTGAGAGAGAGAGAAAGAACTCGTGAGCATTATCCCAACAGCTTTTTTCATTGTAATTGAACAGCATAGGCACACATGCTGGAACCTTTTAAGCCCTCACAGCATGCAAAACCAACAGCTGCTGTGCAAAAACCCCAACGCTCCAACACCGTGTTGGGTTTCTCTTTCAGCAGTCGCCGGGAGAGGCCGCACCTACGAGCGCGCACGCCGCCGCTGAGTTATTACAGCGTTCACTTCGAGACTTATTACCAAGAATTATCTTGTTCCAGTATGCGGCCGACTCAGTGAGTGCGTTTTCATTCATCTTTTTCCTGACAACGAAAAAAGATGCTCTGCACCCGGGTCCTCCCTGCCTCCCTCCCTCCCTCCTTCTCTCCCGGAGACTGTACCAATCCGGGCCAGTGTGTACTGTATGTGAAGTGCATTTAACGCCCACTAATCTGTCATCACTGGATAAATACGATAACGACAGCAGAGATTCCCCAGAAGGTATCACGGGTCTGTCGGCTAAACAGGATTAAACGTTGGGCTTTACACAATGCAAAGAGTGAAAGGGCACTACCTTTCAAGGCTAGGACAGAAGTTGACCCCCTCCAACGCTAACATTCAGCACCAATGACTGCTTTGCATTTCCCTGTATAACTGGGATGGAAAGGTGGCACCCTCCATAGGCTATTTTCAGTCACGTGACCTGGGATCAAACCCCCGTGTCAGGACACATTCATCCTGTTGAAGTGTCATTGAACAAGACACTGGGTCCCTGCTGTCTCCGGGCGAGGCGGGGTGTGTGTGTGAGTGTGTGTGTGGGGGGGGGGGTTCATGCTGTATCTGACCCCGCACTCTGACCTCCTCATTGGGATGAAGCCAAAAAAAAGGGAGCGAGGGAGAGAGAGACTTTCCCTTGGGGGATCAATAAAGAATTAAATTAACATACATGATGTATATCAAAGTAAATCTCAGTGCAGCGTGTCGTCTGCATTGCTAATTCTCTAAGTCTCAATGCACTGTTTGAGGCTTTGGAGCCACTGACAGCACTGGGTTTTTTTTCTCTTTTTTTTTCCACAGCAGTTGTTTTTGGGAGAGGGATATCGTCTAGAAAGGGTGACATCTGTTGGTCGGGATTGGGAACTGCAGCTGAGCGGGGTCCTGGTGGACAGGCAGGGGGAGACAGACAGATTGCACTGAGGTGCAGTGCCCTAGAAGAACAGAGCAGAAAACACTTAAAGAGGCACAGGGGGGGCAAAACTCCCGAGTCATGAACCGAGATGAAAAGATGCCTCCAGGCTAACCTCACAGCTGAAGCGGAATCACCCTGAGTGCTTTTAGTGTGTCTTTCTCCTCGGATGTCGTTTGTTAAGAGAGTAAACCCCTTCATGCTTGTGTGAAACTTAATTCCCTGGTCTGTCCTTGAGCAGTAAACTCTCGCCCTCTCTCCGGCAGCTGAGAGTGACCCACAAACAAGCGCGCAGTCCTCCTCCACTCCGCCGACGCCAGATGTTACTTTTCGACCGTGATTTATCGCGCCATTTAGATAAGGGTAAACAAATAGTCATCACAGTTATAACTGCAAACACCGCTTTTCCGTCTGGCTTATCGCAGGTCACAGCGCTCAAAGTTAGCCAACGGTGTGGAGGCAGGTGGAGGGAGCAGGGTGAAGAAGGGGGTAAGAGGGAAAAAAAGGTAAAATTGTGTTTTTCTCTGAGTCTGTGCATAAACATACAAAAGTCCTTCTGGCCGCATATACACACAATCTCTCTCTCTCACACACACACACGCACACAGCCCTGAGCCCTGACCTGTAGGAATGTGTGCTCTCTGTGGAGGACGATTAGCTGGCCAGCCTCTTAGCTCCTCCAACACAGAAACCTCATTGTGATAAAGCCCAGTCAATGTTTGCTGACACACGTTATCTCCCGTCCCCTCTCTCCCCGGACCTCCAGTCGGATCGAGCTGCCACAGCTCTTTACAACGATTTAGGGAGCCATTTGTTTTTCAAGGAGCTGTTTACACAATGGCCACCTACCACACAGGGGACAGAGGCACGGGGACAGGGGGAAGAGAGGGAGTTGCTTGAAATATAAATCACAGTCATGCCAGCTTTTATCGGCAACAGCTCTGCCTTTTTTGTTTTTCCACTTTCCGATCTTTTTGCATCCTTTATCGCGGGATAGGGAGATAAGGACAAACAAGACGATGTTTTGTCAGCGGTTGCCAATTGTATGTAACTATGAGAACAGAGGGAAAAGAAACACTCACTATCTCGGGTGCGTGCATGTGTGTGCATGCAAAGGAGGGGAGGTGATAAAAGAGAATATTCCTCAAGGAGGATCAATAGTTGTTATTCAGACCTGCATGAGTCCCTCCGTAGGAAGCACTGACACTGTCCTAAGAGTCTGCCGGCTGTATTGATTTTAATTTATTTTTAACTTAGTGATGGATATGGGACATGTCATGAGAGAGAGGCATTGGTCAAATAATTACCAACATCTATTCATTAATTGGGAGGCAAAAAAGATAGACCACTCAATATTCATTAAGGGCTGCAAAGACTTTGCAAATGTGCTGTCTGACACAAGGATGTCAGAGAAATATGTCGATCACCTAATCACGGCATGCAAATTTCTCCCTGTGAGGCAAAATGGACACCGAGCACTCTACTCCATTCCTTTTAAACTCAGAGAAAGTACATTAATAAATAAAAAACAACTTTTAAACAAATCCAAATTTCTGATCTTGTTGTAGATCCATTACCGTTTTGTTCTCTAACTTGTCTGCTGCAGACATGTTAAAATGTCCTAAATATTGATATACAGCATTCATTGAATAAAAAATGCTGTGAAACACCACTGACATGATTCATGATTCAACATCCCTTCAGGAAAAATCACTATTAAAGAGTACTTCTACACACTAACATCCATAAATGCATTATCTCAGCCACTTTATACCCACTGGTGTTGCAGGCGTCTGCTGCTGTCCGTCTCCAGCTCACATAGGGCGAAGGGCAGGGAATTAACTCTGGACAGGTCACCAGCCCCTCACAGGACACACACACCACTCACTGCCTGAGGGCAACTTAGAATCTCAAATTCACTTTAATGCATGTTTTTGGACTGTGGCAGGAAACCAGAGTACCTGAAAACAACACACACACAGACACACACAGACACACGTCTGGGACGCAAACCAGCGAAATCATTTATCTGCCTTTGCAAGGACCCCAGTCAAATATTGACACATCTTCAACATGGGGAAACTCTTTGGTCCAGTCGGCAGAAAAAGTGGCCGCAGACGGAGACGCTCAAACAGAGATGCGACACAGTGTTTTCACAAAGGCTTACAAATTGCATCTTTAGTTAATCCTCAGGACAATCCCGTTTATGAAATTCAATCCCAAATAATGAGTGCCAATTAAAATCAAAATGCTGCGTGTGTGCGAGGTAAATCTAATTAACTGAGCAAGTGAAAAGTGGTCAGATGACAGCGTTTTTGTTTTTTTTTTGTTTTGTTTTTTTTGTTGGTATCACAACCTTGGAAGTTTCAGGGCCTCGGCAGAATATGAATCAGGCTATTCAGCAGATGGAAGGTGCGGCTGTTGCTGCTGTTACAGAATCAGCAGTCTTGTCATACATATGCCGCATAAATATATCATCAAAACCCTTGTAACCTGCAATAATTCGCTTGATTGGCTCAGTGAGTGCAAGTTCCTTTGGTGTGCATCAAGTCAAACTGACCAAAGTGGCCTATGGGTTCTTGCAGACAGGCACCCGTGGTTATTGAGTACAATCACAACACTAATTATCCTGCATGCAAGCTACTGCAGGGCTTTGCCCTTTGAGAGAAGCAATCAAACAGCTGACGAAAGGCTGAATAATCACACTGCACTGAATGTGCTGGGCATAGCATGTGTGTGTGTGTGCGTGGGAGCCACTGAATACTGTACAGCAAGTGCATCAACTTCAGTAAAGGTTACTTTATTTGTCATTTGCCTTATTAATATTTGCAATATCACTGCAGCCCTACGGGTTTGACAGGGAAATGTGAACCCAGTGGTGTCACAGGGGTCTGTTTGTGCTTATTCCAGCACACACAGGACGAAGTCAGGAAATATACCCTGGACAGGTCACCAGAGAACCAGAGGGCACACACACCAGTCACTCTCAAGTCTCCAATCAACATGAACATGCATGTTCTTGGACTGTGAAGGGATCCAGAGTTAACTTGTGGAAACCCAGAGGCCTGTCTCAGTCTCAAACCTACTGTGAGGCAACAGTGCTATTCATCAATCCAACGGGTTTGCTTGTAGTTGGTGATAAACACGGATTCTCAGCACTCAGATGTAAACAAGTGAGTTAAAGTTTCCTTTCAGCGCATGTTTGCTTTGGGATTCAGTTGAGAGGGTGGCAAAGCCGCCCTGCTTCTGTGTGAAAAACCAAATCAATGACCTCCACTGGCTCTTATCTCGTCTCGTGTTGCATCATAAGCACTGTTACAGCATCCCATTCCCACCCAAGCCAGGCCAAGGTCGTGGTTAAGTTATGATTACAGTATGATGCACTCAGTGAAGGCGCGCAATAAAGAGGTCTCTGCTGAACCATAAAGCTGTCAGGATACATCACAAAAGTGTCAGATGCAACGCACGCAACATCTCAACAACAGAGGAAAAATAAGACTCTCACTCTTTCTCCCGCTCTCTAAGCAATCATCACATTCTCAACTTGACACAGGCTGAATGTTTCATTAAATGAATGTGTTGGAGGCCATAAAAAAACTACATTGATTTTAAAATCCCTCGGTCCTTCTCCAGTGCCATGCACAGTAATGATCAATTATTTGGCCTCCGACTGGCGCTTCTCTGAAGCCTCTTTCCCCTAACAGCACCACCGAATGAAGCCAACGCTCACTATACTGAGCCACCAAAGAGAATCCATTGATTTAATCCTCAGCTGTTCAACCACTGCTCTTCTTTTTCTGTGCATTAACGCTTCAATCATCTACCAAACTGGGGGAAAGTCAGGTTCACTCTGGAAAGCTGAGGATAACCACCGAGTCTGAGTGTAGCACACATGCTGCATGGTGCTATTAAAGGCTGTTAAAGCCAGAGAGAGAGTCCACACCTTTGGAGTCGTGCTTTGTAAATACATATCTAAGCGTCTGCGAGGCTGTGAAGTGTAAGAATGAGACAGACAGGAAGTAAAAAGAAAATGTGATGTCATATGATCTCCTAAAGTTTTTTGGTTTTTTTTACTCTGCCCTTTATTAAATGTTACCACAAGCAGTGTCTTTTCCCTCCACTTTGAATTCTAACTCGACTCTCGGCAAATGTGGCATTACACTTCCCTGACACCTGCCATGGTCTCATTTCAAGGCGATTAAGATACTTATCAATTTTTCTTTTTTTTTTTGCAAGAAAAACATCGGTGAAGGGGTGAGACCTTCTTTTTTTTCTCTCCACGAGGTCCCTACCGAGACCAAATTTTGACACATTTCCACACCCGGTTTGAAAGCACAACGATAAATCACACCACACCACAGGGGCCATGAGGCAAACTGCACTCCGGTCCAATTTTTAAGCCTGGCTAGACCCCCCCCTCCTTCCTCTGCCCTCTCCCCTACACACACACACACTCACACACGTCCCTGTAGCTCCTCGATCCACTGGCCCAATAGAGGGAGGCAGCCTAAATGCACCATCAGCACTGAGGTTTGGCTGAGCTGCTACAAGGGTATTATGTTCCAAATTCTCTCCAGCTGGAGTGAGCAGAGACTCGCCCATCTTCCTTTTATTTTTTTTTTTTGGAAAACCCATTCCCGAATCACAAAAAAAATACTCCAGCCTCTTTTTACACCCTCCATCCATCCTGTTCTGCCCCTTCTCTTTCTCTTCCTTCTCTATCTCAACAATTCAATGTTTAAACAATTGGGCGCCCGTGAAGAGAGGTGGCGTCTGAAATTTGGGGGTGGAGGGGGGGCGGAGGGGCTGCCATCAGGGAAGGCCTTCTTTACAGTGGTTGGGGGAGTGATGGAAAGCGAAGAGAAAAAAAAAACACAGAAAGGGAGGGAGGAGTGGGAGTGTGTGGGGGGAGGAGAGGGTGAGAGGAAAAGGGAGACAGAGCTGCTGGGGCAGGTGAAAGCCGTCCGCATACAAGGTGGCGATTAGGGGAAAGTGGCCCTGTGTGAGGCAAGAGGAACATCTGTGCCTATTACCGGAGCACACAAAAGACTGGGCCTGGGTGTGTGTGTTTGTGTGAGTGTGTGTGTATGTGTGGAGAGGGGGGGGCACGGTCTCCAACATGAACAGGGCCTCACCAAACACCACAGGCTGAATTGCATGGCCCAATTTGAGGCTTTCAGCGCTGCTCGTCATTAGCATTTGAAAAAGCGTGGCAGGAGCCAGCTCAGTGAGTAACTCATGGGTCGGAGCAGGAGAGTGACTTAAGAGCCCCCCCCCCCCCCCCCCCCCCCCATCTACACCCCCACTGCACCCCATGCCTTTAAGCACCTTGCAGGCAGAGGTCTGCAGAATGGAGCAGAATGTTGTGGAGTCATATCTACATGATCACTGCTTGGGATTAAGGACGATTATGCAAAGAGGAGGTGGGGGGGGAGAACAGCGGCATTGAACTCAACAGTGGCTGCGATTTCTGTTGATATAATGGCTGATCAGAAATGACATCTTCAGAGAAAGGACTGTATACAGGCTTTTCTGACTTACATGATGCTACCACATGTGGTTGTCACAACTGCGTACCTCCAGCATCTCCACCGTGAACTCACTTGCTCTGCGGAGCGGGACGAAAAAATAAAAAAAAAGGAAAAGCAAAGCCGGTGATGCACTGCATCCATACGCATCGCTGCTTACCGTATCTCAGCATGGCAAATGAGTGTTCAATTTGACTCCAACATTTTGAATAACTGTATTTCAAAGTGTGTCAACCTGGTTCAAAAACACAGCTAATGGATGGCAAAAGCATGAAAAATAAAACACTCATTCTGGTGAGGCACTGCATCAAACTTGTATACTGGATTGCACTCTTTTTCAGGATTGAGAACACTTGGGAGGGAGATGTATTACTTATTTAAATGCCACAAGGCATATATCTGTTTGCTTAAATATTCCAATTTATTCCGAGACAGTAAGTGCCTTGCTGGAGTGAATTATGGATGGTAAATCAAGATGCTGAGTTATTAGTTATGACACCATACGCTTCTGTCTCAGTCAATATGTCTCTCTTCGACTTTGCTATAATTTAAGTGGGGAGTGTTGAACTGGCAAGCTGATGAGCAATCCTGATTTGAGGAACACAACTTTACACCTAATGTGCCGGCGACATGATCCACAGTGTGATATCCCAGAAAAGGCGTCACAAGCGCGCCGTCGGCCTCGCGGGGACCCAGCGGAACCAATGGCTGCTGTCAGCTTCTTAGAATTGATTCAACGGACCGATTTCACAGCAAAGCAAAGGAGAAAAATTCATTACGATATAGGATTTATGGTTAACGAAGAGCAGCGCAATTTGATTTGCCAAAAGGAAGGTCACGTCGCAGGCGGACTGAAATACAAGACTGGAGCAGTAACATATGGGGCGGACTTCAGGCCTCCTCGCAGCTCTTTTGAAAAATCACTTTCCCTTTTAGCCACAAGGCCACAGCCCAAAATCTCTCTCTGTGGGACCCAATCCGCGGGAACCACCGCGCTGCCTCTTACAGCCCACAGCTAAGACGTCTCTGCTTAAAACAAGGAGGAAAAAGTGTTAAATATTTTTAACAGTTTTTGTGGGATAAAGAAAAAAAGAGGTGTTAAATTAAATTAGCCTCAGGTTTGAATTCGAGCACCTAAACATTTATTTGTACCGTGGGTCATTGTGTAGCGTGCGCTTTCATTGACTATTTATAACATTTAATTTCAAATCAAATCTAGAGATATTGTGCTTGAAGGCCAGCAGCGTTATCTGATTAAGTCAAGCCTCAGCTGGAGCATCTATAACATTAACAAAGTTACGTTGGAGTTCGTCTGCTCTTACCCTTATTCCAGAGAACAGCAGCGGTGCACATTAAATCGCAGCACACTACCAGTAGCTGCAGCAAGAGTCAGAATCCAAAATGCCGCACCATTACCCCCAGTTGTGACACTTAACTATCACAGATATCTCCGCATTACGGATGGCAACACAATGGGCTGCAGCCTGGAGGAAACCAGCAGGAAGCTCTGACCCTCTTTCTTTTACATAAGTACATTTTCTTGATCTTGAGCTAGATGTGTAAAGACATTACAATACATTATGCATGTCAGAGAAGTAATTTGGTCCTATCTGATGAAATCCTGCATTAGCGAACATTAAAGCAGGTAGGTTCAAAGGCAGGTCTTCACGCAACTATGACCACGCGCTCTGAAACACTAAAGATCAACAAGGAAGCTCTCGGTTACTTCAGACGGCATTTCAGAATGTGGTTTTTCATCAGTGCGCTGTTTGTGTTGCTCGGCCTTGAGGTGACAATGGTGAAACATTAAAGAAAATGTCCGAATCGAATATTAAAATGAGCTCATCTCATCATTTCTGCAACCGCTTTCAAAGGGTTTCAGGATTTCAGGGCACATGAATGTTTGATATGCCGCCGGAGTGATGCGTGTGGGCCACACCAGGCCGGGGGAGCACGCACTCTGAAGGTCATCGGATCTAATTGTCCGATGGGTCGGGTCCTGATTGCAGCAACAAATCCCCACAAGGTCCACGAGAGAACCTGGTGTGAGAAAACCGTGGAGTGTGCTGTCAGCACATTTTCATCTTTGCTGAAAATAAAGCAAAAAGGGAAAGCGTTTAGGTCCGACAGTCGAATGGAAAGCCAATGGAGGCCCGACGTGTATTGACAGAACAGTCCCTCTGTCTCTTAAACAACTGCGAAGATGTGTGTGCTCTCACACACAGCCTGTATGTACTTGAACGTCCACAGTTGTATAAGGATAATAGTTATTTGCATCCTTGCAAATAGTGATCAATGCATACTAGGCACCCTCTAACCTCTCCATCAGTGCAGCAGAGCAGGCGCTCTTCAGGCTCAATTCTTTCCCAACATATGATGTAAATGCTCGGCGGTGCACATTTAATGTGATGTCATTGTACTATTGACATCCAGGGATGGACCGGCGGCCGAGGCTGATTTGTTTAATATCTAGCTGAGAGAATTCTATTGACTTTCCTTTTTTCCTCATCTGCTGGCAAGATGAAAACATATCTTCCTACCCAGAAGCTCTGACCTAATATGCCTTTCTAATGTTTTTCAGAAGGACATGCTATATTGCATATGTGTGTGCGTGTGTTTGTGTGCACTGTATGTGTATGTATGTGTGTGTTTAGTCCTTTCAGGACTTATATCGATATAAGCCAGGCTTAATCCTTTCACTCTGATGGCTTCAATGACAGCGGCACACCATCAGATAAGAGGTCATTGAACTGCAGCAGCCACCTCTTCATTCAGAATAAATGGGGTGCACCAAGAGTGCACCTTGCTATGTGCCGCATTGCTCTGGTCATAATGAAAATGTAATGTATTTTGGGTTCCAGCTGCCATCACTGCCGCACTACACAGAACTGATTCTGTTGATATTACTCGTATAACTTGCCCAGTTTGTTCCCTTAAAGTGATGCACATACAAAAGAGATATTTCAACATCGGGTACGCAGGAACTTACTCTCCGGCTTTCTTTAAAATAAAAATCAATTCAGGCTATTTGTGAGACTCTTGGCTCAATCTCAGCGGCATGATGGGCGCACATTTCTATTGCATTGCATCACTGACGTACATCGTGGCTTTTAGAAAAAAAAACAGCCTGTGCATCTTTGAAATGTCTATCAACCTTGAGGCCAATATGTGGTGTGCATCTATCAAAGTCCATGTCATACTAATGCTCTTCCTTGTATCTTAGCACAGCAGGACCATATGGAAGTGTAGATCTTTCTTTTTGCTTGGCTAACCAGTCACATTGAAAGGAGCACACGGTGCACGTAGGGAATCATTTCTAAAAACTGTCTAATATCCACACGGATGTTGCTTTTGTGCTCTGCCTGTCTCCAATCCTACTGAGGGACATGAAAACCAGAGACCACAGACAACCTTGATTGAAGCACAGCTGAAACATGCTAATGCCCTGATTTTGTTTTCATTGGGAGGGCTCCCTGGCAGTGGCATATCATTTGATTTTTGCATGCATCGAATCACTCTGTGTGAACTGTCACAACATGTGTTTCTGTCTGCCGACGCCTCAACAAGCACCTCTCTTTGAGCAATCATCTAGGGACAACGCTGGGTGTTTATTTTGGCAGAAATCCCATCATGCATTCATGCCCATTTCCTTTGGTCCGAGGAGTGAACCTGCATGTCATCATAAACTAGACTGAAAATAGGATGCGCACGCACGGGGGCCCAGGCCATGCACAAACAGGAAGATTTGAAGATCCCCACAGTTTTAAAGTGCTGCAGAACCGGAGTAATTTGCAGCAAACTAATTATAATCTAATTTTCTAATCTCTCTCTCGTTGTCGTTGCCGTTTCCCACCTCTCTCCCCGCTCTCCGCAGTCTTGATAGTTTAAGACCTTGCCCATTAAAACAACCAGCGCTTTTAATGGCAGCACGTTAACACAGCACAAAAAGAACATTTTCTTTTGCCTTTTCTTCATTTAAATTCAATTATCACCCTGAACAGTCAGACAGCAAGGGAATAATAATAATAATGAGGGGTTTTGCACAGGATGAAGGTGTGCAATGGCCGCATGGTGACATCTTTTGTTCAGGGCTTGTTTTTTTTTTTTTTTTTTTGGATTGGCAAGATAATGGCGCTGGCTGCTGTGAGGGGGGCCAAGAAAAGTGGAGCTCACCACGCAGGTTATCTTTCATACTGTACGGGATAATCACAGAGTGGTGAAAGCTGGGGAGCAGCAGAGACATATCTTCTTGGAGATCAAGGTCAAAACAACTCAAAGGAAGGTGGAAATTCAGTTTCAAAAACACTCACAGCGGCCTGAAATATATTGATCTAGCTCCTCTTCCCTCTACCTCCAAAGTCATTTCTCTGATAGACTCTGGTAGAAATACATTATTTTCTTGTCATAGGCACCACAATGGATCACTGTTAAGAATATACTGCACTTATAGAAAGAGGGAGAGGGAGGAATGTTAAGAGCTTGGTGTGCTATATTTGAAATAACAATCCACGGTGTGACCTCTGCCACCCATCTGTCCTGTACCAACAAGCTGAAATTTCCATCAATCACGAGCCCCTGACTGCAAATTAAGAGCAGTCACGGACACGGTTCGCAGACAAGAAAAGGTGTGTGCAGAAAACAGGGATTTTTTTTTCAAGTGGGGAATCGCTATAATTAGGGTTTAGGGTATAGATAAATGTTACGTGTCCAGTCTGGTTTCCAGCATGCCTTTAAAAATGCATAGCTGCCTTATACACAGAATCACTCTGCCGAAACTTTACAGACAGATCAATAACAACGCCTAGCACTGAGTCCTCTAAGGCATTGCAGTAAGCTCAGCCACTGATGTATCTGAGCCAAGTGGCCTTTGCAACAAAGGAATAGCAACTCCCTCTTATTCCTTTGATTCATGCCCTTGGAAGTTGGCACATATTCCCACCAAAGAGTGTCTAACTATTTGATTGAAGTGCTTGATGTTAAGCAAAATTGTTAGCCTTAATTTGAAAAGAGTTACAGATCAAAGTATATGAGACAGGCTTTAGTAGAAAAAAAAGAAAAAGATTATTTTGCATTCAGTGTTAATTCCTTGAAACTGATAAAACCCCGTCTCCGTGCTCAGCAGGGCAGTAATGGACAGTGGCCGTGTTTGAGAGGCTCCATGTACTGTCAATAGTGAGCAGTTTAACTCTGTTGTCTTCCTCAAATCATTTTTTGTACCTTATTGTGTTTCTGGCTGGGTGCTGGACGTTGTTCACTCCCAAGTCTTCTACCTCTCCTCCTTTGTTCTGCACAAATCCTCCTTTTATTATCCAGGCAGCAGCGGCGGGTCCTGACCCCACTTCCCTGTTGCAGTTTTCACCATGTTTGATGCCGGTCTCCCCCCACTCTCGGATTATTGTAATACTCTATGCACTGGCTTTGATGTAATAACTATGTGCAACTTGTAGCCGGCGTGGAATTTGATGGAGCAATGACCTGACAGATGAGAAGGCGCAACAGACAGCTTGTGTCAAATGTATCCGTGTTCCGGATGTGTCATACAAGCACCCTTTCTTCGCTGGGATTTTGTGGGAATACTGGGGTGTGCGTGCTCCCCTCACTTTTGTTCCCGTCTAATATTGCAGAAACACTTCTGTGCAGTTAACAACAAGCAAATACCACAAATGATCTGCTGTTGCTGTTAATAACCTTGAATCTATTGAGTGGGGAGAAACTTCACAATACAAATAAACATAACAGCCTTGCACATCTGGTCAAAGGTATGGATTTAACCATTCCGTCAATTTGTCAAAGTCAAATCCCAGAGTAGGCGGTGGCAACCACTGTATATACAGTAACTCTGATTATCTTCTGCCAGTTTAATTTATTGACTGAGGACTTAATTGATTTGCTGACACTCTCCTCAAAGTCACCTCATCTGAAACGTTCCAGGAGAACAACACCAGTGTGACGCGGATGAGCAGTTTATCCAGCTAATTAACCGCTGTTAATCAGATGAAGATTAATCTAATCGTCTGTTTATTAAATAATCCTCTGACAAAAACGTACTAGTCAGAATCAAGCAAAGCGCGACAAAACATGGATTCCGACAAAAAGAGCGTCGGCCTGTTTACGGTCCAAAGCAGCGCTCACCAAAGTTCACAACCTGCTGTATCTGAGCATCAGCATGGATACAGTGAGCCCACATATCATTCTCCTCAAGGTTGGAGCTTTTTTTTCCAATAGCGTGGAGAAGAGAAAATAAATTGCTTATGGCCAAAACCCTGACTTCAAACAGCACAGCTGACGATAAAAGTCAATAAATGGGTCGCATCAGGCAACACCGGGGGCAGGCGAGGCCGGGCTATTCTGAGATCAGAACCCCAAACTGCGCAGAGGCATTCTAGGTGACTGGGCTCGTGTTGATGAAACTCAGCTCCGTCTGGATCTGACAGGGCAGTTCTACCGAGATTTGGACACATCAATCATTAATAAGAGGAACACCGCTCCGCCGGCTTCACAGGGACCAGCAGGAGACAATGACACAGGCATGCACTCTGTGGAGTCTCTTCCTCCCTGGCTTCACAAGCACACGTGTGCAGATACCTCACCAACGCACACACACACACACACACTGACATGCAGTTTTCTTCAGTGGAATAATTGCGTGCCACCCCCGGCTGTCAAGCCATGTCAGTGTCTCGTTAGCGCTGGTATTGGCTGGGTCGTAGTTGGTAGCATCAGGAAAGGTCAGAGTGGCAGTGTCTGCACTGTCACACTGAGCACAGGCTGGACAGACACAGCAGGCTCTGCCCTGTCTGTCTGTGCAGGCCTGAGCCTTTTTACACAAACACCTCACATAGGAGCTGATCTGCAGGGATAAAATCCCTAAAACTGAAAACGGGTGAAAATATTTTGAGGAAACGTAAGCGTATGAAGTGGTGTTTAACAGTCGCTACCACACAGGTGGTTGTGCATCGGAAATGAGAAATTTTCGTAGGAAAAAAATTGTAAGAAAAATACTTGATGCATATATAATCGGAACTGTTTATATCAGCGGCGAGTTTACAGGCAAAAAGAACCACTTGTGAGAATATCTGAGAGCAGATGCAAAGCATGCACACCAAAAGCATTTCCTGATCTTTTCAGAGTCCCCGATCAGCAGGACCACATTATTTCTCTGAGCCTTACAAAGCTGCTACAAACCACCACTGGGGAGAAAAGAAAAAAAAATCTTCTCTGAGATGTAAGAACTCTATGGTTTGGTTTAGAGGGTTCAGACGCACAAATTACTTGGTTATGCGAAGAAACAGCTCTCTGTGAAATGTCACTTTGCAAAGTTTGGGAGGAAAGGAACGATCACGATGCTTTTAAAAAGTAATGGCAGTAGATAAGAAATAGAAAATGGACCACACGCTTCTGTGATCTTTACTAAGCATAGATCTGCCACCCCCCCACCCCATGTGCTTCCAGATTCCTTTTATCTCTCTGTCATAATTACCATGGCCACTAGAGGGCTTCAACACCTGAATGTAATGTAATGTAATATAACGTCCTCATCGGAAACATAACCATTAAGGTTAACCATGCAAGTAGGTGATTAGGGCCTACAGTCATGTGTGTAGCCAGGTACCAAAGTCTACTGGCTATACTCATTATGATGAAGACCAAAGTAAGAAGTCCAAGACAGGGTCGTTTGGACTAGCCTATCAGTGGTTCCTCAATCTTTTTATTTTATTTTTTTTGTTAATTGTATCACACAAAAATATTTGGTCCACCAAGCCTTTTTTTAATTTAGTGCTTAGCTGGCTGCATAAGCTCAGCATCCCAGTGCCTTGTCTGCACTGTGCTGTAGCATCATGTTTATATGTGTAAAATCGGGGATGTGAAACGTGACATGCATGCTAATTGAGCTCCATTTTGGCAGTGTCCCTCACACTCAAACACTGTTGCCATATTGTCAACACCAGCTCCTGCTCCACCTTTCAGGCAGTCCTGCCTCTCGCTCACAGCCCCGAGCCTGTCTGCCGTTAAGCAGCCCTGAATGTGTTTGAGTTTTTTGAAGCGGCGATGATAACAGTATTCCGATTGGGGAGTGGATGAAGGCTGACAGGTGGAGAGACACAAACAGGAAACACTGCTGATGCCCTGTCTGCCAAAGCCCTCAGATACGTGTCCAAACTCTGACGGGACTGAGACAAAAAAAAAGAAAAAAACTAGACCCAATTTATTTCACTCTGTTGCTAGTCTTTCATTTTTGTGACTGGCACCAGTGTGCTTATCAACCGCAGAACTATTAGCCGCATCAAATCAATGTGTTCATTGCTCTCTCCTGCCTCTACTGCTCTCCATCCTTCCCTCGAACCCTCCCTCCCTCTTTCTCTCTCTCTCTCTTTCTCCCAGACAGGTCAAATATTAGAAACCTGTATTATCAGGTCTTCCCAGGATGCTGGTGGAAAAGTTGATTTGCAACGCCCGATTGAATCTACTTATCCTTCATCCTTTTGCAACCCCCAGCCAGCTGCCCCGACAGACAGCAGCCCAATGGCCTATCTATACCGAGGTGCCAAGAAATAAAAATATCTATCTACAGAAAGCAGAAAAGGAAAAGGGGGAGAAAAGGAGAGAGGGAAACGAAGAGAGGGGCATAGTGTCGGTCCACATGTCACAGTTTTCGACAGCTTGCTAGTGGTGAGGAAGAGGGGGGATAAATGTTCTTTCTGCATCTTCCCATCCCAACCCTATTCCCTCTGCAAAGCTTTATCTACTGGCATTATACATCCATTTATCAGTTAGCAAACAAAACATGTCACACCCACCATTCTGAATCCCACCAGCTCACGCCACACACACACATCCACATGCAAAGCTTTCAGGCAAAGTTAAATTAGTCAAATCCCTGAAAGGAGGCGGGCAGAGCAAAGGTCACAGAGGGAATTCATTAAATGACTGTAACTTGTGCTAATTGAAGCACGCTGGTGATAAAGGGAAAAAAAAACAGAGAAAGGAAATATTTATCTGTTGACTGGGCTGCCACGGCTGAGTGGCCGTCAGTGGCACAAAGAGGGCCATTACGGCTTTATCTTCCCAAATAGAAGAGGAAAAAGGAGCCTTGGCTGCAGACGGAGGGATGAAGAGGATGACGGAGGAGTCGGAGAGAGGGGGAACGAGGGGAAGGGGAGGAACTGGGTGAGGTGACTGATGAGGAGAGTGTGGAACTGTGGCTGGCGGAGAGGAAAAAGGGGGGAAGCATACACAGAGTGGCAGCAGAGGGGGAACAGCTCCAGACAAGCTGCCTTCATCAGGAGGCGATGGCAGGGTGTGGGTGGGTGGTTGGATGGGTGGTTGGAAGGGGGGTTGGGGGGGTGTTGTGGGTTGGTTGGGGGGGTGGGGGTGCTCAATTTGTGAATGCAATTACTGTAGACCTCCCAAGTCTGACTACTGAATCGAATCAACACTGTGGTGGCAACTCTAGTGCCTAATTTCATTCTGCATGCCCTTC
This sequence comes from Karalla daura, assembly GCA_029224185.1. Classification (NCBI taxonomy): domain Eukaryota; kingdom Metazoa; phylum Chordata; class Actinopteri; order Chaetodontiformes; family Leiognathidae; genus Karalla; species Karalla daura. The sequence continues at coordinate 13,181,849 of CM055199.1, forward strand.
ATTCACAAGACAAAATGGACAATTAGAGTAATGACTATGGCAGGTGTCACCACATAAAGAGGTGTCACCCAAAAAACTTCCCCTGTAAAGTGCGCCAGCGATGACGAGTAAAACACTGAGCTGCGGGGAATCTGACGGGGTGCGGGGGTAGCGTGCTCACCTGCAGGGACACGGCTGCAGATCTGAGAGGACAGCTGTCAATAGAGACGCACATGTCACCGTGCCAGAAATCCGTGGTTTGGACAGGGCTGAGTGAAGTTCAGTCCTTTGACTTTTATCTCAGACACAATTGCTGCCTTTAACAAATTCTCCCTGTGCAGAGCTGTTTGAGTTATTGGCACGAGTGCACCTGCAATTAAAGCCCCCAAAACAAACTCCATTACCACCGATGTGTCTTTTGGTTTTCCTGCGGAGGCTTTCTGACGTCTGAGCCAAATGATGTTTGACTTTTGGGCCTGAGAAACTTTTAATGGAGTTCGTTCTGCAATCAACCTGGCCAGGCGAGCCGGGTGAACTCTGACTTTGTCGTATTGATCTCCTCCAATGTGTTTACTGGCTGAGGTCACCAGAATCCGTCCTCCGGCCAGCAAACGGGGTCAATAATGTCAATACAGTAAATTAGGTAATTCTGCTGTAAAACATCCCTGGATGGTCAATTTCCATTTTAGTAAACTTTATATGCGTGACACACAATTACGTCCACACGTCAACATGTCAAGTTGTCACATACTTTCACTGGACAAAGAGCGATTGAACCTGGACCAGGCGACAGGATGTATAACTAAAGGGGCGGATCTATGAGTAAACAAATCACCTTTTGTCAAGTCCAATGATAAATCGCTCCTCTACAGAAGACAGAGCTTTAATGGCATTTAACCCTTTACTGCCTTGCCTTTAAAGAGTTAAGGGTCAATACAGCGCTATATTCAGTGCTGCTCGACAGAAACATTGAATTTATGTTCCCTGGTCTGACAGTTTGTTTTGAAACTCCACCACTGGCTTAAAATAACATTAATTGAGATTATTAAGTGTTGAATGATTTCTATATCTTAACAAAATAGTGAAATGTTTTAATGTTTTAATCCATGGTTTGTTGCTATTGGTTTTAGTGTATTTCCTCATTTGATAGATTGATAGATAGATAGACAGATAGGCCTCTTTTCCTTACCTCTTACACGGCATTCATCGATGGGCAAAAGAACATGATGATTATGGGTGGACAATGGATCGAAAGATATCAAACATTCTGCCACTCACCAGGTACGTAACACAGCATGTCATGTTTTATTATTTGGCTGGCTGGGCTCAGCCGTGGGGATAGGGTGAGGAGATCTGACATCTAGGAGTGGCTCAAAGTAGAGCAGCTGCTGCTCTCCATTGAGAGAAGTCAACATGATTCAGCACACCTCCTGGAGACATCCCTGGGGATGTGCTTCAGGCAGGCCCATCCAGGAGAGACCCTGCGGCAGACCAAGGATCCAATGGATAGATCAGATCTCTCAGCTGGCTTGGGGATGCCTCAGGATCCTCCCGAAGGAGCTGATTTAAGTGGCTGGGGAAACAGAGTGTCTGGACTACTGAAGCCTGCATAAGTGGTAGAAGATGATTCCCGCATTATGCTAATATCAAACTATAATTTGGTTAATTATGTTACCTTCTGAATGTATTTGCTATATAGAATTAGTTGTAATTTTTTGTCATAATTTTGTCCTTATCTTAATAATTTTACTGTTTCTACATTGTGAACTTCAAGCACCTAATAAAGTGAAGCCTGAGCAAACAAATTAAGTTTAACAGAAAGCACATTGGGTACTTTACAGCCTAGAGCACTCCATACTGCACAGTGCACTGTTTATTCCACGCTGCACCGTACCTACTATATACACTATGAGCACTACAAACAGTGAAGCATGAACACTCCATGCCACCGCAATCATCAGTTATTTCTCTCCATGCACTCCAAAAGTCTCTCGCTCTTGCTTCCAGAGAAAGACGGATGATTGAGCCATCAATCGTGTGCTCCGGGGTCATTTTCAAGACATAATTTGTGCTTAACAGCAATTTATAGAGTCAGGAATGAAGAGAAGCATCAATGGCAAATACACACTCCAGGGAACACATTATGTAGGCACCAGAGGACTAACAAAGAGGTACAGTGAGTCTAATAAATATGAAAGTGCACCAAAGAGAAATATTACTTCAAGTGCTACAGTTGAATTTACATAAAACTTGCAGGATGTAATAACAATGATACAGAGCCAGACATAACTTCTGCTCACGTATTTTGAAATATAAGAATACTTAGCAGGAAATAAGACTTTTTTGTAGTTGAAGGGAGTCATGACTTCATCCCTGTGATACCGACTAGATGGAACTGAATTACATCTAGGCCATTTTTCTCCAGCAGGTAGCTATCCAAGTCAGGGCTGTGTGATAACAAAAAAAAAAAAAAGTGGCAAAATTTTCTGAAAGCCCTGCCCGTTTAGTTCTGCTCGGGGTGGACACAAAAGCTTGAGCCGGTGGCGAATATTGGAAAAGCAAACGGTGGGGCTCGTATAATCACTGGGAATGGTCGGGGGGGCGGACAGGAGCGTCAGGCTCCTGTAAAGCACTCCAGACAGACACACATCACACCAGGCCTTCTGAGATGGGAGTCCTGGGTAGGGCCTATTGCTTGATACCACAGGGGAAATAAACTGCCTAAAATAGGCACGAGGGCAGGAAATGGATTTTATTGGAGAACTAATCAAGGGGGCCGTTTTAGTGGGGCACAATTTAGATTTTGATTGGATTCCTACTGACATCGGGGTTATCAATGTGTCTCATACTGGGAGGTGTAATTTGATCTTTGATGTCCACGCGGTGGTCTTGATGTATGTCCTGCTGCATGGGCAATGACTGCTGTGCATGTGTTTGTCACAGCAGCATGTGTGTGTGTGTGTGTGTGTGTGTGTGTGTGTGTGTGTGTGTGTGTGTGTGTGCGTGGGTATACAGTCTGTGTGTATTCTGTGCCTGTGTGGCCAAATGTCAGGCAGATTGTAGTGACAGTAGTGGTTCAAGCTACTGCTCCGGTTGATCAACATGCTGCCGCAGTCTAGAAAGAGCGATGAATAGTAATAATATTTCCAGTGATTACTAATACTGGTGTTGACCAAGTACCCAGCGAGCATCAAACAAATCTACAGCGGGTGAAAGTACCTGATTGTGAGAAAGCCACAATCAATGAGGTCTTCCTCTTTGAGCCGGCATTTATTTCTTCCCCCTTAGAGAGGCTGACTGAGCTGAGGGAGGACTCTGCTATTATTCGTTCCATATTTTATGATATGACTCATCCACAAACTGCAATTTTTAGTTACATGCCAAGTAATGAGTTTGGCATCTTGGCCACTTTTCAGCTTAATTTGCAAGCAATTTTTTTCTGGTTACACAAATGGTTATGACCTCAAAAAACTGGTTCCATGGTAGCACCGGGCCTTCGCTGAGCCAGAAGTAATAACATCAGAGGCTAGGGTGAGGAAAAAAAAAAAAGAAACAAGTCTGCAAAGCCACATTCTGATGTCCTGGAATCTGTCCCGTGGGACAAACCAGCTACAGATCTACTGGAGCTATGAACTTGTCACTTTCACTCTTTGCTTGTTTGCGTCAATGCATACAGAATGTGAATGAAACACAATAACATTTGTTAGTTCTCAACTAGTTTGCAAGATTAACCAACTGAACCAGCACTGGAACTGGTTTCATAGAAAAGGGGTATTTGTGAAGATGCTATTATTATCATCTCTCAATAATTTAGTAGGAAGTCCTGTCGAGACCATGAAGCGAGCTTTGCTTGGGAGTCGGATCACAGTGGATGGAATTAGTACCCATCTAATCTGTCTTGAACAAGTTGTTTTATTGTAACTAGACTCTGTGTGACTT